>CM052700.1:141634700-141671087 GCA_028551405.1 Uromys caudimaculatus
CCCTGCAAGTGAGATCGGGAAGTTTCGGAGTCTTTCTGTTCCCGGGTTCTCAGGCCCGGGATCCCGGCAGATCCGGGCGGGTCTGGGCGAGAGGTGCTGCTCCCCTCAACCCCACTCACGGGCCTTCCAAGTTCCTGTGAGGCTTCCTCTCTATGGCGCTCCTTGGCTCCAGTCCGTATTTCTAAGAAGTGTATTTTCATTGTGGAGAGTGGTATGGATGGACTTGTATCCCCGCCCCTCTGCGAGAGGCGAGGCAGATATAGTAACTGGGAAGGGGCGTGGCTAAGCCTCTAGGTGTCTCATTAACATGGGGGTGGCTTGGGGCTGTGTGGCCACTACCTGAGGAGGGGTAGAGCGTTGGCATAACGTTTTCCTGTCCCTTGCGGATTGTTCCTCTGGGTCGCCAAGATTTTATGCCTGTGCTCAACTGGGTGCCAGATTGCCTGTCACAGATCACTGCCCCACAAGGATTAATCTTTGTATGGTTATATTTCTTTTCAGAAAGATGGTAGTGATTTGTATTAATGAAATACTTGAAAAGCTACCACACCCTTACCAGCAATTCTTGCTTTTATTGCTAATTAATTTGTCAGATGAGAAATGCTTGTTTTCAGCATGCATTCTTCAATGGTAGTAACGTGGGCTGTTTTCCGTGGTCCATGGCTGCTCTGTTTCCTCCTCTGCGAGGTGTCTGTGCTTACGCATTATCCGTCTAGTTTCCTTTGTGCCTGTATGCACTTTAAACATTCAACGTTTCACGTCAGTTAGGAAAACCAGCCATGGAAATTAATAGGAGTATAATACAACTCTATTTTCCAGTTCTGAGATGATTTTATTGCATTGTTTATTCTAGCTTTACCTAGGAGAGTTTTGATAGAAGTCATATTAGCAACTAAAATGTAGAAAGACACCAACATCTAAATTAAGAAGACCCAAGTTTCCAACTTTATTTTTTTATTTTTTTATTATTTTTTGATACTTTATTTGCAGTTTCCAACTTTAAAAACATGTTTTAAATGTGTATGTATTTTATTTTGTGTGTATGCATATGTTGCAGAGTATGTGTATCATGTGTGGACAGGAGCCTGAGGAGGTCAGACGTGCCGATCCTCTGGACCTGGAGTTACAGATGTCTGTGGGCTGTATGTGGGTGCTGGGAATGAAACCCAAGTCCTCTACAATAGCCGGAAGTTCCTTTAACTCCTTAGCCCTCTCTGGCCTCTTCCAACTTTTAGCACTGAGAATGCTCTTCCCACCCTGCCTGCCCTCTGGTGGAGCTGCCAAATCAGACAAGCTGTGAAGGGGAACCGAGGAGACCAAAGTTAGCAGGGATGGCAACCACCCCTGAACGAGTAAAGCCCCTGGCTGACTCGGAAGACTCATCTTATCCAGGGTTGAGTGGGAGCAACAGTGTGTTGTCTCCTAAGATTCTTCCGGGTCTAGTCGTTTTTCATGGGTACTTTTTCTCTTGGTGGTCTTGCTGACCTGGGGAAGTTTCCCCTGAGATCCCGCTGTGGAACAGAATTCAGGTCCGGAGGGTATGAGAAGCAGCAGACTGGGAAGCCAGGACTCTCTCTCCAGCTCTGGTGAGAATGAGGGTGTGCTAGCAGGGCACCTGTGTAAACCCCTCAGCCCCACACTGGCTTGCTCTTCTGCATGCGCAGAGTCAAGACCTGAATAGGACAGGAGTGAGCGCTCAGTGAGATAACAGAGCCAGCAGAAGCTCTCTGTAAACAGTGAAGCACACCAGGGCACCTAGTGGTGCTGACAGACCGCTGACAACCCCTGTGTCTTAATGTGAGAAATAATCAGTTTATCCTTCTAATCTTTAGTAAATAATGGAAGGCTTTGGTCTCAGGTCCATAAGAAAAGCAAATTATATGTCCTAATGTGACTCAGACCTGTGTGCAACTCTCTAGATTCACTTTTATTTTTAATTATAGCACCGACAGAGGGGAAGGTTTAAAATTACACCTTTCAGAACCAGTCATTATTTAGTGACTCTGCATTTCAAAGATATTGCTCATGTCTTAAAAAAAAAAAGTTACCACGTTCTATTATTATTGCCTCGGCCTAAATATAAATTTATTGACGAAGTGGTGATAACTGGCTTTTGGAATCCAATTTTTAAACGTTTTCATGAAGCTGTAATAATTTAGATTTAAGTGTGCAAACGTATTAAATGTTAAAGTTACTTTCCCCTTTAATTCTGTGTGTCTGAGGACACATGTTAAACACATAGAATTATATAATTAGAGGCACAAGTCTTGCACTTCTTTTTCTCCCCCACATATAATCTTTCGTCCATCCCTTCCTCCCCACTACAGTGGGCTATACTACAGGAAAAATAAATATGAAAACAATATGAAACTGTCCCAGGTGCTTGCTCCAAGTCATCCTGATTTTTTTTACCAGGTAGTGGCAATAGCCTTCTATTTAGTTCTCCTTAGTATATTCTTTTTCCCACCCCACCTTTTTTTTTTGAAACAGGGTTTCACAGTGTAACCCTGGCTATGTAGACCAGGCTGACCTCAAACTAGCAGAAACCAGAACCAGCCAGCCTCTTGCTGCCTCCTGCATGCTTAGACCGCTCTTAACAGTAGGACCGCTCTTAACAGTAGTAGCACTCATGGTATTAAAATCCAAGCTAGAAAACATCACTTAAATACACAAAATCCTCTGAAGGCCTTTCTTTCTCAGCTGCTTTCCTCTCCTCCCCTGGGTAGCCACCCTAGCCTTCCTGACCACGGCAGGACCCCTCACAGTCTCAGGGTCTTGTCACGGGGCGCTCTTTCCTCATCTCTCTGCGAGAATGGCGTCATCTCTTTGGATCTGATCATCTCGGTGAACTTTTGTGCTGTGACCTTTAGTGCTCACCCATCCTTTAATGGTATTAGCCACCATCTGACATGTGACATACTTACCTACCATCCGTCTCCCCTCTAGAACATGGAATGTAAATCCCAGGGGGCAAGAGCTTTTGACTGTTCCACCCTCAACACCCAAGAGAGCACTTGTCTCAAAGTAAGTGCTTAGGAAGTGTTTGTTGAATGAATGAAGAAAACGGAGATAAGCTGTCGCCCCGGTGGATTTGCAACACTTCTCAGACAGCAAACTTCTCATCAAAACATTACTGGAAAAATTCAGAAATGTTCGAATTATCTGCTGATGAGGACTGTTGTTTTAATGTAAAACGAATATCCTCGTTTTCTCTTCTCTCTCCCCAAACGTTTGCTCTGCCGAGCTTCTGGCTTCTCTTCCTCTCCTGTCTCCACAGAGGCATTACCGGGCATCCTGCTTTGGTTTCTTCGGTTCACCTCTGTGCACAGTCTCGTCTACTTTTATGGCTCCCATTATTTCTTGGCCTTGGATTTCTCTCCAACTTACAAGTCCAGCATTGACATTTACTGTTGGGCTAAGCTTTGTTTCCCAGGGTGAGCCACCTTTCATGATCTTAAACTGCACTGCCTAAAACCAGATTTATCTTTTCTCCCTTGAAAACTGGATCCTGCTCCAGAACTCTCTTTCTGCTAATGATCTTGCCTTCTCTAAGTCTGGAAACATTTCAAGGCTTTGAGTCATGAAATGTTACATACCGTGTCTTCACACCATCAAGTCTGTTTCTTATCCTTCTAGAGAAGCCCGCCTTCCCTTTCTTTCTCTGAGACCCTGTATTTCATCACACTCTGAGTCAGCTGGTGGCGTTGGCCCACTGGGCCTGTTCTGGGTAATGGTGGTCATCTGAATCTAGTCTTCCTGTTTCACCCACTAAAGACTCAGTTCTGTTTCAGAAATAGTACATTGTGGCATTGTCCAGTTTTGTTTTGTTTAAAAGAAAAGGGCCTTTTCCAGGTCATAGAAAATTCAATTAGTCACAGAAAGAAATTAAAATATTCCAATCAGTACTGCTAAAATGGGTCAGTGGGTAAACATGCCCACGGACATGGGCTCAGTTCCCAGACCTGCTGTAGCATAGGTGAGCCCACTCACAGACACACTTCATACATACATGTGCACACATATACAACAATAATAAAAAGTCAAATCAGCCATAATGATTAATTCAGATTGCTCATTAATATTATGGTGTGTATAGCCTTTTGGTTTTCTTTCTCTGAGTGTAAATGTCTATTCAAGTTATAATTATATTTTTAAACCAAGGGATTATTTATATCTCTCGTTATTGTTGTCCAGCTTGCAAATTTGCTCCCTGAGTTCGCTGGACTTCCGTACCTTTTTCACTATGCGATGCTGTTTTTACGTGACTGCTCTTATGAGGGGGGCTAAGGACTTGGTACAGCAGAGCAGATGCATCCTCTCTGGACTTTGATTCCTGAGCTGTTGACTCAGAGCAGCAGGGATGACGGATGACGCAGAGTCCACTGTGGCCAGGGCGACAGCCATGGCAGCTGCATCCGGTTTCCAGTTGAGAGAAAGACAGCTGTTCTGAGGCAGTGTGTAATGTCCTGCATCTAAGGACTTAGCAGTGCGAGCCATGGGGTCAGTCTTTGGCAGCTGGGCTGGTGACTTCATGGGAGCAGCCCTGTGGAATGCTTGGGTGTGACTCTTGCCTGGATGATTCTCCTTTCCACCTCTGCTTCTTGAATTAGCTTAAAAGTCAACTTAATTTATTGGCAACAGAAACTAAGCTGCCAACAATAGTGAGCTCTTACAATAATGCTTTCTGTGTGGCTGTGCTTGTCTGAAGGCTTTCTGTGCGTTAGCTTGTCGTTTTTACAACAACCCTATTAAACAGAGACTGGTATTAGCCCCATTTTATGGATGATGAAACTGAGCTACAGGAAGACTAGGTTACCCAACCAAGGCTTCACAGTTGTCAGTGGTGGCTCTGAAGCTCAAACCCTACCTCTCCGGCCTAGTTCTTAGGAGCTTTGATTGGTCCACACACTGTTTTATAGCTTCTTTTTTTCATGTAAATTTAATGAGCATTTCTGTGTTGTTAAATAATCAGTTAAGCTGTCAGTGTTCAAAGAATGATTCATGGTTTACTCAACCAGTTCCCCATTGTTAAACATTAAGGGTGTCCTAGTGGATAACTTTTTATTTTACATTTTAGGTTAGCATACGACGTCATGGATGGTTTTATCATGCCAGTCTCACACATGTGTCATGATGCTTTGTTCTCATCTGTTCACTTTTATACTGTGTCTTGACACCCATGACTTAATTTCCTTGCACTGAAGGCCCAGAGTAGAATGTTTGGTCAAAGGGAAATTTAACTACCTTCTAGAAAGATAGTCCTGATTTTGTTTTAATACATAGCAATATATGTGTGTATGTGTGTGTGTGTGTGTGTGTGTGTGTGTGTGTGTGTATAAGCATTCTGTTTCCCTGAGTTATTAACATTGAACATGTAATGGTGTGTGTGTGTGTGTGTGTGTGTGATAAAAAATGATAGATCTTTTTCTTTTCAATTTTGAAATTCTTTAAAGACTTAAAAATACAATTTTAGAACCTGGGAGATAGCTTCATTGGTAAAGTGATAGAGACGGGAGTCTGACCCCTAGACCAATGTCATAGCCAGTTTTGCTGTAGTGTGCTTATAATCTCTGCACTGGGAAGAGGGGAGAGGAGGCTCTTTGGAGCTGGCGTCCTGCCTGTCTTGTGTAATTGGCAAGTCCCAGGTCACAGTGACAGACTCTGCTTCAAAACAGTGAGCGAATAGCTTCTGAAGAATGTGACCTGAGATTGACTTCTGGCCTCCATGGACAGGCACACGTGTAAGCATACACACGTGAACTCCCATGTGTATACATGCACATGCAAAAAAACTGGCCATTTGTTTAGACCTTTCATAAATGTCTTCATCATCTAAAGTTGAGACTACTCAAGACTCTTCTTGCTTTTTGTTTGTTTGTTTCTCTGTAGCCCTAGATATCCTGGAACTCACTCTGTAGACCAGGCTGGCCTTGAACTTACAGAGATGAGCCTGCTTCTGCCTCCTGAGTGCTAGAATTGAAGGCGTGTATCACAACCTCCCTGCTTAAATCTAAAGATTCTTGGTGGTAAAGCTGCCATCCAGCCAAAGCCCTCATGGATTGATGACAATAAATGTGAGCAAATAATCCAGGGAAAGTGGGTTACTACTGCCAGCCAGGACTTCCGCCTCATTCCGGTTGTGCTGGTTGGATACGGGCGGGGATGCAGGGTCAACTCACAAAGACTCTAACAAGCAAAGGCTCTAGTTCTGTAAACTGGCAAAATTGGTAAGGAAGGTACTTGCTAGCTTGTGATTTCTACCATTCTCAAGTGCTGTCTTCATCGAGACATCCTGAGGATAGATCTCCACCATATCACACACCAGCCTAGGAGGAACGGAAAGAGGAAGTAGAAGGTATGGCAAGGCCAGTGTGGGTAAAGAGGAGTAAGAAGCCTGACCAGTCAGGTGTTTGATATGGTTGAGAGTCATTAGATTTCAACAGTCCCTGAGCAATGCAAACGCATTCTAACCATCAGTGTCTGAGACATCCCCACCCACATGTTTCTTCCATAGGCCTGGGAGGAAGTGTGTCTCTATCGATGTGGCGTGAAGTGGAGAAATTTGGCTGCTCACTAGGTTAGAAGTAGGCAATTATTTTTTATTTTATTTTATTTTTTTATTTTCAAGACAAGGTTTCTCTGTTCAGCTGTTTCAAGTTCCTACCTTGGCTGCCCTACAATAATGGACTGTAACCTGCAATTGTAAGCTAAAATAAACCCCTGAGAGGATTTTTGGTTAAATTTTTTTTTTTTAAATCATCACAGTAAAAGAAATGAAATTAGGGCAGCACATGAGCATGTGTTCAATCATTTTTGCTATTTTACATCTGAAGTTGGTTGAACCATGGATTCAGAATCCTCAAATACAGACCATGTAGCTATGGAGGATCCAGTACAAGTTGTATATCTTCTTGGAGAGCTGACTAGCCATGGGGCACTAGTGGGTCTGGAGCAATGGTCATCACAGGATGCCTTAGGGAGCTGGTCATGGGTAATGGCCAGTGTCGTGCCCATGGTGTGCCCTAGTGTACAGCTTGTCTAGCCTCGGCTACAAAGGCAGCCACACTGGCAGTCTAGGTGGTCGTTCCCACTTTGGCCTCGCTGCTGGCTTATTTTGGCCTATCTCTCCGGAAGCCAGGTAGATCATACTGAAGGTTCTTGTGAAATTCACACTGAGAACTTGCTAGAAGTCTTCTACAGTAGAGACCTGTTTTCTTTAAAGCAGTGTTTCTCAACCTGTGGGTCATGACCCTTCTGGAGTTGGAACAGCCTTTCACAGGGGTCACATGTCAGATATCCTGCATATGAGATATTTACATTATGATTCACAACAGTAGCAGAATTATAGCTATGATGTAACAACGAAATAATTTTATGGTTGGGGGTCGGAACTGTATTGAAGGGTCACAGCATTAGGAAGGTTGAGAACCACTGTTTTCAAGTGTATCTGTCTTAGTAGCCTTGACAATACCACACAGTCCCTGGTCACATTCCCACGGCCCAACTTCCTTTTGATGGAGTCAGAGCCACTTGGACATCTTCTTGGAAGTATTCTGCTTGGGCCTTTCCAGCAGTTTCCTGGCCATACCACTGAGATTAGCAGGTTCAGAAGCACACTGCCAGGTGGAGCACTGTGACCGAGCCATGGCTCGAGGCTCCCCTGGTAATTACTGCAACCGGGTCCTTCGTGCTTCAGCGGTCTGCAGACAGCCATCTTCTTTGCCCAAGCCTTCATGAGGTGGATTATTGCTTATTCTTTATCTCTTAGCAAAATGTCTCTTCCCATAAAGATCCTACTGGGACTTCAGAAGTCTATCTCTGGCCTTTACCTCCATGTCTCCCCTTACACTTTGTATACTTGGGTACTTAATTTTTTTTAAAAAAATATTTATTTTATGTATGTGAGTACACTGTAGCTGTCTTCAGACACATCAGAAGAGGGCACCAGATCTCATTATAGATGGTTGTAAGCCACCATGTGGTTGCTGGGAATTGAACTCAGGACCTTTGGAAGAGCAGTCAGTGTTCTTAACCACTGAGCCATCTCTCCAGTTCAGTACTTAATATTTTTGTCTACACTGTAAGCCTTAAAACACCAGAGAGCTCATCTGTAGTGGGTTTGAATATGCTTGGCCCAAGGAGTGGCACTATTAGGAGGTGTGGCCTTGTTAGAGGAAGTGTGTACTGTCGGGGTGGGCTTTGAGACCCTCTTCTTAGCTGTCTGAGGATGCTAATCTTCTCCTGTTTGCCCCCAGATGAAGATGTAGAACTCTCAGCTCCTTCCCCAGCACCATGCCTGCCTGCACACTGCCATGCTTCCTGCCATGATGATAACGGACTGAACCTTTCAACCTGTAAGCCAGCCCCAGTTAAATGTTGTCCCTGTAAGATTGCCCTGGTCATGGTGTCTCTTCACAGAAATGAAACCATGACTAAGACAGCATTAATTTGTTCACTCCCTATACCTATAGCTTGTCAATGTCTCTGACACAGAATGGGTACTCAATAAATGTTGGATGATTGGATCACCAAATAGCTTATCAAACAGCATGAGGCACTGTGGTTCTAAAAGGTGAGTGACTTGGTATCTGTAATTTAAATGATGTGATAGATTTTTTTTGCATTTAATCATTTATAAATGGGTTATATTTAAAAATGTGTAAACCAGTAACTGGAGAGTCATAATATCTCGCTGCTCAGAAGACTACTCTTGCTGATCCAGGCCTGCACCTGTGGGAAGGAGTGGCCATAAATCTTTGGAAACTGACTTCCATCTAACTGCTGGTGTATTTAGATCTCAATTTCCAATGTCCCTTCATTTGCTTGAGTGTTCCCCAAATTTAGTCACAGTGGCAGCTGTACAACTGTGAACACTGTTGGAATACTGGCTTTGGACCTGAAGTTAACAGGCACAGTGTGACCACCCACAAACCAGACTTAGCTTTTAGAGAGCCCAGTGCTAGCTGGGCATCATAAGATCTGTTCTATGCAGCTGCACTCTTTGCTTGAGGTCAGTTCAAACCAATTCCAGTTTGCTTTCTGGTGCCTCCCCATGATGTCAAAAGCACACAAAGTGGCCAGAACTGAATTTCCTCTGTACCCAGGTGTCCCTTCAGTCTTTGCTCACCAATTTGACCAGGACACTTCCTTTCTAACAGGTCTCACTGTTATGGTTCGCTTCTTCACACTGCAGTGAAATCTGCCATCTGGAACTTTCCCCCACTTGTTCTTGTCCTGCTCTCTAAAGCTACAAAGATGCTCACTGGCTCAACATGACATTTCTTCGAACACTTGAAGATAGGTGTCATATCGCCTACCTGAACTTTTCTCCTTCTCCAGTAAAGTAACTTCAGCTCCTTCTACTGAACTTCTTATCGACAGTGTGTTTAGACAGAAAATAAGTGAGAAACATCTCTAGGTACCTCAGGCTCACCTAAGTTGTTTATTCAGTTTATTCTTCTTGTACTAATTCCAATGAATGATTGTTTTACCACACTGATGATAAATGCTCCAAGGCAGAGGCTCATAGTTCACCAGGTACATGCTCTTGGGAAGGATTTGTTTCAGGCAGGAACCAAAGGCTGTCTTTGTGGAGTGACCTGAGAGGTGAGTGAGGGGCACAGTAGAAGAGGATGTACTTTTCAAGGAGGAAGAAGAACATGAGCAGTGGCCAGAGGGATGCGTGATGGACACATTGCCGACTCAGTTTCTGCCTACGAGAACAGTTAAATCCGTCTCTCTTATTAAAAAGATCACATGAAGATGCAAATGTACTGAATTCTATGACAGTGTTCATTCTAGAATACCTCAGTTTCCTGGCAGGCTTGTTCTCCCTTTGCTTACCTTACCTCAGTGTTGGCTACCTGACAGAAACAACCCAAGGGATTATCTATTTACTCATTTTTTTACACCTTGTTTATGTGTGTCTGTGTGTGAGTGTGTACGTGTGTGCAGAGTGCCAGTGGAGGTCAGAATAGGTGTCAGAAGCCTGGAGCAGGAGCTACAGGTGCTAATAAGCAACCTCATGTGGGTGTTGACAACTGAACTTGGATCTTACAAGGATCAGCAAGTGCTCTTAACCTCTAAGACATTTCTCAAGCCCTGAAGGACGTCCTTTGTTTATGATTGCGGAAGGTCACAGCAGTGCAAGTGTGTGGCAGAGGGTGTGCACAGGAAGTGTCTAGGGATGACAGACTTCCAGGGACCTCCCCCTCGGGTATCTACTTCCTCCAGCTACACCCTATCTCCCAAAGTTCCCAACCCCACAAAATACCATCCAGAGTATGAATGAGTCTGAGGAAGATTTTTGGATTTAAACCATAATACCCTATTGATTTCCAGAAGATTTCTTCCATCTCTTTTCTTTCTCATCTTGGGGTGTTCCGAAAGAAGGTGTATTAGCACTTGGATGTCACTGAAGAGCTAGCCAACTCTGATTGACAGGTGGCAGCCATTGCTAGGTGAACCTAACCTTAAAATCATAGCCAGAAGTTTTATGGAAAGTTGTCATGTAAAATCAGTCTTAAAGTTTGATCAGACGGTATCTTTGGAGATTGTTAAGACACAAGCTCCTTGATTGCAGTTTGTTTTTACTGTAGCAGCTCCAGTCCATTTTAGCTGGGTATCACAGGAATGAGTCCATTACACACAATGTCCACAAAGACACCAGCAGAGGCCTTCTTTTTTTTATTTTTTATTTTTTATTTTTTTATTTTTGATACTTTATTTACATTTCCAATGTTTCCCCTTTTCTGGGTCTCCTCTTTGGAAATCCCCTATCCCCTCCCCATCCCCGCCTCTGTGAGGGAATTCCACCCACCCGCCTACCCATCCCCATATTCCCACCTTGACATTCCCCTTTACTGGGGCCTCTAACACCCTCAGGCCCAAGGGCCTCTCCTTCCCCTGATGGCCATTGAGGTCATCCTCTAGCAGAGGCCTTCTTATCTTGGCCTGCTGCTCTTATATCTCTTCTGGGCCTGGGGCTTCAGACCTCCTGCCCTCTTCCTGTACCTATCTCATTTAAGAAGATATTCTGCAGTTCTCACTACAGAGCCAATGACTAGGTAGAGTCAGACCAGCACCACTAATAACAGAAAGAGATGCTTCATCTGCATTTAGTAGAAGATTATTGTCTTAGTCAGGGTTTCTATTCCTGCACAAACATCATGACCAAGAATCAAGTTAGGGAGGAAAGGGTTTATTGAGCTTACACTTCCATGTTGCTGTTCATCATGAAAGGAAGTCAGGACTGGAACTCAAGCAGGGCAAGGAGCAGGAACTGATACAGAGGCCATGGAGGGATGTAACTTACTGACTTGCTTGCTTCTCCTGGCTTGCTCAGCTGGCTTTCTTATAGAGCCCAAGACTACCAGCCCACAGATGGTACCACTCACAAGGGGCTCTCCCCCCCTTGATCACTTACTTACTTACTGCTGGATCTCATGGAGGCATTTGCTCAACTGAAACACCTTTCTCTGTGATAACTCCAGTTTGTGTCAAGTTGACACACACAACTAGCCAGTACAATTAAATATAGATGTATATGAGACCAGAGTTCAGTCTCCGTTTGGAAGTATTCTTTCTTTCTTTCTTTCTTTCTTTCTTTCTTTCTTTCTTTCTTTCTTTCTTTCTTTCTTTCTTTCTTTCTTTCTTTTTTTTTTTTTCTTGAGACAGGGTTTCTCTGTGTAGCCCTGGCTGTCCTGGAACTCACTCTGTAGACCAGGCTGGCCTCGAACTCAGAAATCCACCTGCCTCTGCCTCCCAAGTGCTGGGATTAAAGGCATGCACCACCACTGCCCGGCCATGGAGGTATTCTTGTTCTTCCTACTGCTCTTTGACACCAGGAGCCTCAGTAGTTTTCTATAATATAGCCTTAATTCTTTTTTGTTTTTAAAATTAACTTTTCAGTTAGTATGTAAAATAATACTTTTATTCTGACATGATCATATATACATTGTGTTTTTTCCATATTTACCCTTCTATACCTCCCCTGTCTCTTCTCTCCTCAACTGTTTCCCTTCTGTTTTCCTGTCAAATGAAACAGACAGACTAACCATCTAGATTCTGCACAGGAGAGAAAACATGATACTGTAACTTCTTCTGGGTGCAAGAGAAAGGTGTATGGTGTAGTGAGAGTTTGGGTTTGTTAAGAAACCCAGTTATGTTATGTGAATGTGTTTTTGTTTTAATCCCAGGAGTGGGATAAGAGGCTGCATCACAGCAGGTGACTATGATTTGCCTCATGCACTAGCAGGGTGTCATCTTTGCCAGGTGCAGATAGTTTAATTCTGGGGACTCTGAAGAGGGTGTAAATGCCGAGTCCCGAGAGAGCCAGGGCACTCTGTGGAGGCTGCTGCTGCTCGCCTCACTGCTCCCTGGGTGCTGTTGTTTTGTTTGTCAAGTGTTCTCGAGCAAAGAGATGGAGATGTCCTAACGATGAAGATTGGACTTGCTCCAAGGAACTCAACCTCCTTATCAGCTGGAAGAATCCTATAGAGGTCTATACCCACTTTTCCTCTAACCTTCTTTCTCATCTACCTAGTGTGTGTATGTGTGTGTGTGTGTGTGTGTGTGTGTGTGTGTGTGTGTGTGTATGTGAGAGAGAGAGAGAGAGAGAGAGAGAGAGAGAGAGAGAGAGAGAGAGAGAGAGAGAGGAATTAGGGAGGAATTAGGGTTGGAAGGGAGGTACAGGTACCAGGACCCAATAGTTGGAGACTCAGTTTCTGGGATTTCTAGTGTACATCCAGGCCTTCCAGAAAGTTTGTCTGTACATGGGCCCAGGGCATCTGCACTGCCCAGCTACCTTATGATCTCTTAACCGGTTCTGGTGAGGATGGGTTCTCCCCACCTCCTTCAAGGCAAGAGTGTGTTCATTCGGGCCTGCTTTCGGTGTCAAGTAACATCCATTTTCAGAATGTCAGGTCCAAGGTCTCTCTAAAGATTATTTTGCAGAACCTACCTTGACAAAAGTCTCTTGAGAATTTTAAATAATATAGACAAAATTAATTTAGAAATAAAAATATTTGCATTGAGGAGTTGTGGCTCACACCTTTAATCCCAGCACTGGGAGGCAGAGGAAAGCAGATCTTTGTGAGTTCAAGGCCAACCTAGTCTATATAGCAGGTTCCAGAACAGCCAGGGCTACACAGTAAAACCTTGTCTTTTTTTTTTTTTTTTTAAATGTATTTTCATTCAACTGATGTCAACTCATTGAATTCTAACCCTTTAAAAGATTTTGCCCAAAGGAGTAAAGAGTGCAGTCAAAAGTGTAGCTCCTGGATATTGAATTTCTACTTTGAAAAAGAAAAAGGGATGTGTGGAATTTCTGAGGGCCTTTTAACCAAGATACTGTGTGCTGACAGTCCATAGGCAACTGTGATCTGATAGGACAAGTCATTTTCTTTTTTTTGTAGAATCAAAAGAACCTATAGAATAAAAATGAGGCCATTCCTGTTTAAAGCATAATCCCTGAAGTACCACTCCACTTGGATTTCTCTCTCACATGTCTTCTGCCCTGCTAGGTCAGAGATGGTGAAAGACATACTGCTTGTCTACCTTTGTAATTAATAAGATGCATTTCAATTATCCTTTAGCAGGTGAGGTAAAAGATTAGTGTTTAGGTTTGGGACTATCTAGTGAAATCAGAACATTGTACAATAGCCTAGGGGACATAGCAAAGATCAGGGGTTAGGGGTCAATGAAAATCCGTTGAGAAATGTCTGAGAAAAATACCTGATTATGAATGGTTTTGAATCTTCTTTATCCCTGGTCTTGGGGCATCTGCTCTCTACTGAGATTAACACTTTGCTCGAATTTCTCCTGCCCCGTTCCATTTATGAAATGTGGCTTCAGTCATTTACCTTGTTTGCTATTTTCATACATAGTGAAGTCAGAGCCAATATGCCTTTCTGTGTGTTGCATCGGGGTGGTGGCATACACTCTGGAGGGAGAGGCAGCTGGATCTCTGAGTTTAAGAACAGCCTGTTCTACATACCAAAATCCAGGCCAGCCAGGCAATACATTGAGACAAATAAGTACAGACAATAAGACATAAAATCTCACTCACACTTAGTTGGATTTTTCTTTTTTAATGTAAAAAGCACATGGCACGAGTTTAAGATGCAAACCTGCAGCCTGGTGATGGTGGTGGTGCAGCCTTTAATCCCAGCACTCAGGAGGCAGAGGCAGGGGGAACTCTTGAGTTTGAGGCCACTTTTATCTACAGAGTGAGTTCCAGAACAGCTAGAGCTACACTGTCTCGAAACCCTATCTTGAAAAAAAACCAAAGAAGAAAAAACAAACAAACAAATAAGCAACCAAAGCAGATGCTGACGGCCATCTTGCTTTCTCCTGAGCGGCTACAATGAGCATGCACTTTTTGCTGTGCTCACTCTTTTTCTGTTTTCATTACTCGGCATCCCTCTCCCTCTGCCCCTTTTTGTAGTTTTCTCCTAAACTCATTTTCTGCTGACAGTCCTCCTGAATGATGGAGACCAAGTCTACATTCTTAACACCTTTGATAAATGAATGTCCTTCCTAGGAAGCCAGGAGTATCGTAGACAGCCAGGGCCATGGTGAATGTGAGCTGGCTTTATTTTTTGGCTAAATCCACTTTTCTTTTGTTACTCTTAATTTTTTAAATAAATTTTATCTTCTTTCTTAAACTTACATAATCTGTAGTTTTCTTTGTTAAATTTTATTTTTATTTAATTTTTTAAAAATTAATTTATTTAGTGAGAAAGAGAGAGAGAGAGAGAGAGAGAGAGAGTGCCAGAGAGAGAAAGACAGAGACAGAGAGAGAGAGAGACAGAGAACTCTCAGGAGTTGGTTCTCTCCTGCCACTTTGTGGGATCAGTGATCAAACTCAGGTGGTGCCTACCTGCCTGTACCTCTACCTCCTAAGCCAAATTGCTGTCCTCTGCCCACTTTTTTTTTAAAAGCACATGTATTTATTGTGGGCATGTGTGTAGAGCATACTTGCCACCTCATGCATGGAGGTCAGAGGATGACTTCTGGTGTTGGTTCTCTCCTTCCAACACCTTGGGTCCCGGGGTCAAACTCAGGTCATCAGGCTTAGTGTCAAGTGTCTTTACCTACTGAGATAGCTCTGTTTTATTATTTGATACAGGCTAGCCTCAGACTTGGGCACCTCTTGTCTCAGCATCCCTTGTCCTGGGAAAATAGAATAGTGCCACCCTACCTAGCTTTAAATTAATTTTGATTTCTAAAGATAGTGTTTCTCTATGTATTCTTGGCTGTCCTGGAACTCTCTCTGTAGACCAGTCTAGTCTCAAACTCAGCCTGAAGCGTACCTCTACCTCTCAAGTTCTGGGATTAAAAGCCCACACCACCATGCTAGGCTACCATAAACTTATTGTTAAGCTAATACACAAGACCATAAAAGTTTTAGTACTGGTGAGCTACCAAATAATCTCCTAATAAATGTATAGTTTATTTGAATTTAAAATGTATCTAACTCCTTAATCATTTACCATTCTTCCATGATGGAAACTTTCATAATCATTTCTTCATGCTTTTCACTTTTGTTTTCTGCTCCTTTTGGTGATACTGGGCACATAAATTTTCATATGACAAGAAATACAATTGAAATGTCATTTCCTCTTTCATTTGCAATATTCTATTTTGACAAATTCCATACAAATAGGAAGGTTAAAATAATTGTACAATGATCACTCTTATATTCACTTATGCATATTTTATAATTAATATCTGGCTACATTTGATTCATTAGTCCAATGTGTTCATTCAGTCTTTCATCCATTTAGCCATCAAATCTGTTTGGTGCCATCAGTTTCCCACACAGTTAGGAAGCTTGTCAATAAAGGCTCAACATGAGCACCTCTAATTAGATTTCTGTTGACTTGTAGTCTTCTTTTCCTTGGGTCACGTGTGCATGTAATGGTCTGTAGGAATGGTACCACTCCAAGCTTTTATAACTGTCTATATCTGTCCCTTAACTTTCCTCAATACACAAATCACTGTCACCCTGGAACGTTTCCTTAAGCTCCTCTTCAAACCTCTCATTCCTCGTCTCTGGCAATCTGTGTTCTACTTTGTTTTTCCAGGCATTGCTTACTCTAGAACAAATGATATCATAACAGTATGAACATTTGTGGCTAAGAGGGCAATCATGTAGCACAGCGTTTTTTGAGGTTATGGTATCATGCATATCAATAGTCTCTTTGTATTGTTGACTTGTATTCTGTTATGTGATTATATTGCAGTTGTTTTTCCATTGTCTTATCTGCAATTTGGGTCTTTTCTGCATTGTGGCTATGACAAGTAAAGCAACTATGACATTTTTAGTATGTTTTTATAGCCATATGGCTATATGATAGGAATTTCTGAATCACAAATATTTGTATACTGGAGAGTGTAAGTTACCATCATAAAAGTAATTTTTATTTGCCAGATGTAATTGTCATCTCAAAGGCTTACTGCTGAATAAGCTCACGCTTTCTAGTTCTTTCTGAACTCTGGCTGGCTGGTTCAGCTCAGCTGTTCTGGCTCAAACTCCTCTCCAAGCTAACTGATTCAATCTGGCTTCTCTCGGCTTCTCACTGAATTGCTCTGCTTGGCCTCAATCTAACTCTGGCAATTTGTTCTAATCTTCTGGCTCCTTCTTATTCTCTGGCTTCAGCAGCCTCTGCTGACCTTCCCTGAACTACATGAACTGCTCTGACTAAACTGATTCAACTTAACCGTCTCTGCACTGCTTTTAAGTAGCCTCTCTTTCCTGTTTGTTCTCATGAGGCGAATCAAATTTCTGACTCATTCTGTCAAATCTTTTCTGATTTGTCACTGTCTGCCTCTCAATTAGACATCACTTTCAAACATGGCTGCTTCCTTCTACAAACTAACTTCATTGTTTGTGATTAAAGGTGTGTAGTAAAGGCATGACTGTATTCAGCCAGATCATACTGTAATCCAGGGTGTGTTTGCATTCCAGCCAACTCATACAGACTTAGAAGGTCTTTGGATGTGATCCCTTGTCCAAGCAGCCATATTGCTGGATTAAAATTCCTCTACATACAACTAAGCCTATTTTTCAAAATGATTACAGATTTTACACCTCAATAGCAATGAGTAAGAGCTATGGTTGCTCTATAGTCTTTAACAATCAGCCACGTTCGTCTTTTGAATTTCCTTTTTTTTTTTTTTTTTTTTTGGTGTAATGACATCACTGTGGTTGTCTTAGTCAGCGTGCTATAGCTGTGAAGAGATACAATGACTATGGCAATTCTTTTTTTTTTTTTTTTTTTTTTTTTTTGGTTTTTCAAGACAGAGTTTCTCTGTGTAGCCCTGGCTGTCCTGGAACTCACTCTGTAAACTTAGAAATCCACCTGCCTCTGCCTCCCAAGTGCTGGGATTAAATGCATGTGCCACCACTGCCCGGCTCCATGGCAACTCTTATAAAGGCAACTCTTATGAACTTATAAAATTAAAAACATATTAATTGTGGCTGGCTTACAGTTTCAGAAGTTTAGCCTATTGTAGTTATAGTGAAAAGCATGGCAACAGGCAGGTAGACATGGTGCTGGAGAAGGAGGTGAGGCTTTTATATTTAGATTCAGAGACAGAGACAGAGACAGACAGACACTGGCCCTGGTGTGAGCATTTGAAACCCCAAAGCCTACCTCCAATGTTTCACTTCCTCCAAGACTACACCTACTCCAACAAGGCCATATCTCCTCCCCCCAACCCCAGAAACAACGGTAACTCAGTCACTGGGTGCAACAACTAAAACCTAATCTTGTAAACCATATTAAATCTAATTTCTCCAGTGGTGAATCCTGGCAGATTCACCACAAGCTGAGAGACACTAGTAGCTCATCTCGTCCTCACGCTGTCCCTGTCCAAAAGGGCCCTCTCTCTCGCCTCCTCCTCTCTTCTCCAATCCAACCTGGAAGTCCCTCCTACTTACCTAGTAATTGGCTCCTTTATTCATTAGGGGATTGGTTCACAAGAAGTCACCTGAGTACGTGACTCATTCCTTGTCCACAACCCCTCCCATGAGAACAGAATTAGCATCAAAATACAAACACCACCAGGCTCATCCACAACACTTCCCCCTTTCTGTTTCAATAAAAAACAAAACCTTTCTCTCAAATATAAATTGGGCACAACTATTACCATTTTGTAATTGATAAGGTATAGGATAGACCTAACATCCAGTCCATCAGTGTTGTCATTAAGATAGAACATTGTCATCTATCCTAAATTAAAAGACTATGATTCTACCTTGACTTATGTCCTGGCTTTAGATTGTATGCCATCTGAAAACCATCCTCTCAAATCTGTTCTCTCAAAGTATATAGCATGGGTTGGCTATGAGACTATAAGTAGATTTTCAACCCTGCCAGAAATCCGAGAATGACCCACATAAACTGAAAATATATAAGAAGCCTAACATAGCTTCCAGAACTGAGACAAATTGTAGAGACAGCTGCCTACCTATATACCCCAGTAGGTCAGGAAGTTGGAGCATCAGTCTTTAGCCTTCTGAAGACCACATCTCCTAATCCCTGTCAATTAGTGTCACTCCCTAATGACCAAGCACTGGAATCTATGAGTCTGTGGAGGTTTTTTTTTTTTTTTTTTAACATTTAGTTTCTTTTTTTTTAAATTTTATTTATTTATTCATTTATTTATTATATGTAAGTACACTGTAGCTGTCTTCAGACACCCCAGAAAAGGGCATCAGATCTCATTACGGATAGTTGTGAGCCACCATGTGGTTGCTGGGATTTGAACTCATGACCTTCGGAAGAGCAGTTGGAGCTCTTAACCGCTGAGCCATCTCTCCAGCCCGTCTGTGGAGGTTTTTATTCAAACTATCACAGCAGTATCTGTTGACATTCAATGGCTGATGATGTTCCATATATTTTATGTTTACTAGCCTATCACTGGCTTTCTTTGTGAATTGTTCAAGAATTTTGTTGACATTTTATCTGGTGGTATATATTATTGATGACTTATGAGAATTCTTTATATATCATAAACACTAGTCTCTAATAAGATGTGTGCTTATCAATGCGTTTCTTCTTTGATTTCACCCACTTGCATAAGTGAATGGGACAAGCTATGTCCTTAGAAGTACCTGCTAGTCAGTTGGGAGAGTGCCTGCCTACCATGAATGGTAGAGGCAGGAGGAGCAGAAATTTTATCCTCAGATATAGTGAGTTCCAGGCCAGCCTGGGCTATGTGAAATCCTGTTTCAAAAAACCAAAACCCCTGCTAGGTGATATCTTTCTTTGAAGCTATAGCAAAGCCAGAAAGCTGCTAAGTGTCCAGGGCTGTGCCTTCACTTTAACCCATCAGTGGTCATTGTCATGGTTGAAAGCAGTGCTAAAGTCCCTAGTTTATTGCAAAACATCAGTGTCATCCAGGAGTCTGCCTTATAAGGTAAAAAACAAACAAACAGACAAACAAACAAAAACAAAAACAAAAAAATTAAAAGAAGTAAAAAAGCAAAGAACATTTTATTTTTACCCAATTATCTAGGAGACAAGTAGCGCTATTTAAGACCATACTTACAGCTTTCCTTTCCTTCCTACGAGTTTACCTATAGTCTCGTTTATACCCAAACTGGGTGACCACAACATCCCGTAGCAGCTAATCCATAGCTCACCCAGCCTAATCTTTTCCCTCAGGCCTGTGCTACGCTCTTCAGTGCCATTCATTTTCTGAATATAGGCCTCTTATCAGGCATCCTTTTGCTCCTGAAACTGTAGTGGTTTTACTGAGCTAGTTCTAAGTGCCTAAGGCTTTCTGAATGCTGACCACCCTGCTCTGCATGTGTTTTCTTCTCTTTTCTGTGGTGTCTGAAGTCCTGTGTGGCCCCTGCTGGCTAGTTTCCCTTCCCCTCCCTCTAGCCTCTCTGGCCCATAGGTCAGACTCTAGTTCAAGTTCCACCTTCTCTGTGAAACATTCTGTAATTTTCTTCAGGGGAGGGGGAGGGGCCTCTTCCTTTTGGGTACATACCTCATCGTCACATAAGCAATGGAGATATTTGCTAGCCCCCAGGAGCTAAAAACTCAAGTCCAGTGCCTTTCTACCACAGAAGCTAGGTTCTCGCTCACTGACAACAGTGCGTATGCTCTTCTGGAGGAGGCCATACTGATCCACTGAGGGATTTGTATGAGGCGGCTCTTTGGCATCATTCGTACAGAGTTCCCAGTTACCTGGGCATCCACATTCAGATAGGAGTCGGGAGAAGACAAAAGGCATTTACTTCTTAGCCACCTTGGTCAAAGTGACATGTCACACTAGTGCAGGGCTAAACCTTGTCCTAGGAAATGCGCCCCTGGTTGAGTTTCTGCATATCCTGACCTATTTTATGAAGAGAAGCCTGATGCTGGACTTTGGGCTGGGGACAGGGACTCAGTTGGTAAGGACACTTACCTTGCAAGAGCAAGGACCCAAGTTTGATCCCTAACATCCAGATGAAGAGCTAGGTGCCACAGCATGTCCGTTCTCTCAGAGCTGGGGAGACGGGGCAGAAGGGCCCTTGGGGCTCTCTGATAGCCAGTCTAGTCAAATGGGATCTCTAGGTCAATAGAAGACCCTGTATTAAAAGAAACTGTTCCTGAGACTGACAGGAGAAGTTATCTCTAGTTTACAGACAGACACACAGTCACACAGACACACACACACACACGGGGCAGGAGGGAGGAAGGGAAGAGAGAGAGAGAGAGGGAGGGAGAGAGAGAGAGAGAGAGAGCGCACTTACAAGCCTGGGGACAGCTAGTTATATCATCTGTGGCCATGTTTTCATGTATGTTTCTCTCTCCTTATTTCTCCTTCTTTCCTCTCCCCTCAATCGATTTGCTGAACACTTATTTCTGAGCACTAGTGTCCCTCATATCCTGGGGTGTAGCATACATACCCATAGTAGTTACAAAACAATTGAATAGGGAAAAAAATGTTCAGCTATTATTATCCATTGCCGCTGTCTTTTATAGGTGCTATTTGAGACAGGGATGCTAAAGACAGCTCCCAGCTCTCTGAGTCTCTGTGACTGGGTGGGATGTGTCTGTCATCTGGATAGGCCTGGGAGTTGGTAGTCATCTTGTTATGATGTCACCCAGGTCACACTGGCCTTTCCCTTCATAGCTGCTGTGTCAGCGCTATTGGAGATGGCCTTTGACATTTTAGAAAAGGCAGGGGTACATGGATGTAACTTTGTGCGTAACTGAAACATACAAGGTCTGGCATGCCGACATGAAGACAGGTTGATGATTTGTAATCACTTCCATGTGGAGATTTTTTTTCTGTGACTAAACATCAAATGAGCTGGCTTGAGTCTTATTCCTCTTTATCTTCTCTCTGAGGCCAACTAAGTTCCTGAGCCAGGGACATCCCAGTGTCTGCCATCCATGTATGTTTGTGCGTGGGTGCATGTGTGTGTGTGCACGCGCTCATGCACCTATGTATACATATGAACCTTTACATGCACACATGTAGGCTATAGGTCAATGCTGGCAGCCTTCTGTAACTTTAATTTTCTCAAACCTTACTTTCATGATGGTTCTTAAACACTTTAACCTCCTCTATAGCCCACCACCCACCAGGGGTAGTGAAAAAGAAAGGATATGGGGAAAGTGGAGCTGTTTAGAAAGGTTCTTTGGAGCAACTCCCTTCTGTGTCGTCTGGAAATTGGTAGTTCAGTTCACAGGTCAGCAGGCAGCAGCAGCTCCATCCACTTGCAAACACTTCACGGATACACCAGCAATCCAGTTCGGTAGGGTCAGGATAGCAAACACGAATCAGCAGAGGTGTCACTACCTTGCAGGTAATGGCCAGCCAGGCCTCAGTCTTCACTTGAGTCAGCAGGAGGGACACCAGGAGAAGTTCTCAGCTGTGCCTCTCTCAGGGAAGTGAAGATCAGTGAGGACGTAAGACCCACAAGCGATGCACAGCTAGCTCTGTAAGCAAGCCTAGCTCAGCCTCCTCCACTGTCCGTGGAGTCCCATTTATAGCCCTCCGTATATCACGTGTTCTCTATGGGCCTTGCCTCAGTACATGCATCTGTCTCAGCTGACATCACTCTGCCAGTCAACCTGAGTCCTCAGAGGCACACCACCAGAAGATTTTTTGGTGCATTTCTCTCTATGGAGTCCCAACAAATGCAGCTCAACTACAAAATGTAAGGCAGACTGATACATGCGTGTGTGTGTGTGTGTGTGTGTGTGTGTGTGTGTGTGTATGTGTGTGTGTATGTGTGTGTGTGTGTGTATGTGTGGTTAGCATGCATCATGTGTTCTTTTAAGTGCTTGCTTTAGCAGAACATCCTCTCTCCTGTGTCAGCTTCAGTGAAACATTCCTTCACGAGTCTGCCTTAGCCTTTTACCTGTCTCCACTTCAGGAAAGCACTCCTTCATGTGTTTGTCCCAGCAAAACACCATCCAACACAACTGACTCTCTTTAAAGCCCTTAGGCTACCATGTCAGCCTTCCTCTATTGATTGTCACTTTGTATGTAATGCAGCATCTGTCGTTGAAGCTACAGTGGCTGGCCAAGGCTGCCTGACTGCTGAGCCCCTTCGGACCCATGCATCTGTCTTTTATGTGGGTGCTGACAGTAGTGACTCGGGTCCTCATGCTTGCATAGTAGACACCACTTAACAAAGCAGAAATGCGTCCAGTCCAACTTCAGAAGTCCCCGTAGTCTACAACAGTCCCAACCCTCTTTAAAAGTCCAAAGTCTTTTCTGAAATTCATGCGATCCCTTAACTGTAATCCCCTGTAAAATCAAACTCAAAATGCAGATCATGTATTTCTAACATATAATGGCACAGGGTATAAGTTACTGCTCCAGAAGGGAGGAAAGAGCATAGTAAAGAAATACTGGACCAAAGCACCAGCAAAATCCATCTGGGCAAACTTCAAACTCTGCATCCCATGTCCGATGTCAATGCGCTCCTCAGATCTCCAACTCCTTTCATCTTTGTTGACTGCAACAAACTTCTTTTTCTTGGGCTGGTTCTACTCCCTGTTAGCAGCTCTCCTAGGCAGGTGTCCCATGGCTCTGGCATCTTCTCCAAGGCAATCCAGACTTTACCTTCACAATTTCCCATAATGGCCCTCTAGGCCCCTCGCCCCCAACCTCCCATCAAGAGACACCCCTGACACATGCCTGGCCTTAGAGGCTTTCCTTAGTCACAGGGGAAGAGATTCCATAATCCCTTTCTTGTATCCTTGATTCTGAAGCCAGACCAACATGGCTGACGCTGCCAAGCTCCGCTGCTCGTTGGGACTGGAGCATGGCCTCTTTGTTCAAAACCATTTTTTCCAGCTTTCTGTTTTCAGTGGTTTCCTTCACTGCCTAAGCCTGGCTGTCCTAGACATTGCTCTGTACACCATGCTGGCCTTGAACTCAGAGATTTACCTTGTTCTGCCTCCCAAGTGGTGGGATTAAAGGTGTGTGCCATCACCACCTGGTCCTTAACTTTGTTTTCCACAGGCTGGAAACTTGTCTGGGTGGAGTCTGGCCCTGCGCTCATCACTCCCTTAGTTCAGTTAGCTATAGGCTTCTCTCTAAGCTTTAGCTCCTCAAGAACTAACTTGGCTTGATTACCTTTCCCGGTACCTCTTTTGTTCTCAAACTATGCATTTTGTAGTTTTCCTTGCTCAGTTTGTTCAATTTCATTCGAGATCTGCATAAGTATGGCCACTAATAACACAGTCAATACTAGGTTCCCTAAATGCCCCCCCAATTCTGTTGTTTCTCCCAGCATTTTCTTCTTCTCCACTCACCTGATCCCTCGTGTTCTCAGCTCCACCCTTGAAATCTACCTTTGTCCAGCTAGCCTTCTGGGCTTGGCACAAAATGGAGGACTTCCTTTACTAGCAAGGCTTCTCTTTCTGTGACTGTCTGGGGAATTAAACAAAAACCACCACTTGCCTCCACCTGCAGAATATCACCTAGCCTTAATTAGATTACAGACTCAACTTCCTTTCTCCTGATAAGAACCAGTTCAGCTTGCTCCTGAGACTCCTGGAAAGCTTCTCCATGCTCACAAGGCATCTTAGTAGACTTAGCCTTTAGCCAATGACCTTCCCTCCCTGAATAATTCCATGCCCTTCCCCCAAACTGTATAATCTTTGGTCCACCCCAAGCAAAGCCTATGCATTTAAACCCACCCCCAATAAATATGAACAAGCTAAGATTGTCTCAGAGAGCTGCTTCATTAAAGATCAAATTGTGGAAGGTCTTTACCTAAAGGAGACAGCACCAAGATTCTCAAAGAAGCCTTGGAGTCCCCACCCTCCAGCACCCACTCCCCACTCCCATAACACCCCACTCCAAATGGGGCCAGGATCCTCACCTGTCCTGACTCCACTTTCCCTTTGTGGCCTGGCATGTAGCAGCTCCTGACTCCATGAAGAAGAAAAACTCAGACTGCAGACTCCCAGACCCTGACTTTGCCTTGCCCTTCACGAGCAGGTGTATTGGCTGTGTTCAGACACTGTCAGAGGAGAGGCAGAAGTCAGCACAAGTTTACCAGTGAGATCTATTCTATTCCCCTTCCCAGGGAGACCCTTGCATCCCACCTTAGGCCTCCTTGGCACTTAGCCTCTCTAGGTCTGTGGACCACAGCATGATTATCTTCTACTTTACAGCTAATATTCACTTACAAGAGAGTACATATCATATTTGTCTTTCTGAGTATGGGTTACCTCACTCAAGATCATTTGTTCCAGTTCATCCATTTGCCTGAAAATTTCATTTTTTAAAATGATTTCATTTTTTAAAAATAGCTAAGTAATACTCCCTTGTGTAAATGGTACCACATATTTTTTTTTTTTAATCCATTAGTTGAGCGATGTCTAGGTTGTTTCTAGTTTCTGGTTGTTATGAATAGAGCTGCCACAAACATAGTATATGCCCAAGAGGAGTATAGCCTGGGTCTTGAGGTAGAAGGAGTTCCAGTTTTCTGAGGAACTGCCACATTGATTTCCATAGTAGCTCTATAAATTTGCATTCCCACTAGCAATGGAGGAGTGCCTCTCTTGCTCCACTGTTCTTGCCAGAGCGACTGTCCCCTGTGTTTTTGTTGTGAGTATTCTGATAGGTGTAAGATAGAATCTCAAAGTAGTTTTGATTTGCATTTCCCTGCTGGCTAAGGATGTTGAACACTTTTTACTATGTTAATCCTATTGATCCATTAGCAGGGGAAGTCTTTCCACCTTCTGATATCGTCTTCAATTTCTTCCTTCAAAGACTTGAAGTTTTTATCATACAAGTCTTTCATTTGCTTGGTTAGCGTTACCCTAAGATATTTTATACTGTTTGAGGGTATTGTGAAGGGTCTTGTTTCCCCAGTTTGGTTTTTTTCTTTACATGGTTTATTTGTCCAGTGTGTGCAGTGGAGATGAAGACCTGAGAGATATATTGCCACAAACTAGGGGAGAACCAAGAAATTTTGGGGTGAAAGAAGTTTGCTCTAGTGTTGTCTCCATCTCCACCCCCACATTTCCCAGGAGCTTCAGAGAGTAGCTCCGCCACAGACATCAACTCTGATGATGCTCTTTTGTGAAATCTGCAAACATTTGTCCATAGTGGACTCATAATACTTGATATGACACAAATGCTGTGTACCTGATGCTCTGATGTTTTATGTTGTTTAGGGAATTCTGACAGAACTAGTGTATATTGGTTGGTGTCTTTGGGGTGTGTGTGTGTGTGTGTGTGTGTGTGTGTGTGTGTGTGTGTGTGATAGGATGTCACTACTGGAGCCCTGCCTGTCCTGGAACTGGGTGTAGATCAGGCTAATCTTGCTCTCCATGGAGATCCACCTGTTTCTCCCTCTCAAGTGCTTGGATTATAGGCATGGACCACAAAACAAAAAATCACCTGGGTTTTGTTTTGTTTTGATTTTAGGTGGATTGTTTATTTAGTTTGAGTCAATGTCTTACTATGTGGCCTCAAGCTTTCTATGGAGACCTCTGTATGTGTTTGATATAGATGCAGTTTGAAAATATTTAAAATCTAAATCTGGTTAAATTTGTGTATTCTAGAATCTACTGATATGAAGGGCCAAGAAATCATAAACTTATAAAAAACAATAGAGACTATTAGTGGACAGGCTGCTGATGGGGATGGTGTCAACTGAATTTCACCCTTCAAAATGTACTCTATGGCAAAGAACAACACTTATAGAAAAGGAAGATCCTGAACCTTTGTAACTAGAGCACTACCTTTTCTTTCCTGTCGTCTCAGGATCTTTGCATGGGAGGTGTTTGGAAAGATCAGTCTTAGGGAGCCATTGTGGAGAGGCAGGAAGAAGAGATGGATTTCTGCTGTGAGCTCTTCACACAGAGCATCCTGGGACTTACGGAAGCTGGAGGTCAGAAGGTGGCCAAGCCTGACTGTGAACTTGCTTTAGTGTCCATGACTTGATGGTGAGGGTATTAAAATTATTTTAAAATGTGTGTTTGTATGTGCGTGTGGTATGCATGTACATGTATGTGTGTGTGTGTGTGTGTGTATACACGTGTGTGTGTGTACATGTGTGTGTGTACATGTGTGTGTGTGCATGTATTGAGTGTGTATGTGGGTGTGTGTACATATGTTGATGTGTCTTTGTGTACAGGCCAGAGGCCAAAGCCAGGTATTTCTGTCTCTCTACAACTTTATACAACCTGGCAAAGTCTCACCCTGAACTGGGAGGACTAGTCATCTCAGCTAGTGTAGCCAGTCTGCTACAGGGATCCTGAGTGCCTCCCACAGTGAGGTTACAGAGTGGGCTGCCACACCCACCCAGCATTTACTGTGTGCTGAGGATCTCTCTGGTCCTCACACTTGTTCAGCAACCATTTACCACTGAGCCATTTCTCTAGCACTAAAATTAAGAATTCCTAAAGGGCCCAGCTTTTGTAGGATAATCTCTTTTAAAACCAAGGCGAAGCAGCAGCAAAGAGAGTTACCAGTGCCAGCTTTGGGCTGTGTTGCTCCTCTTCTTTGGGTCTGGCTTTGTTCTGTAGTGTCAGTAATATGGCGTCTGGCCAGCGGCAGTACATTTTCTAAGCCTGTTCCACTGAAAACTATTACAAATTGGACAAATTCCCAGTTGCATAGTCCTCCCGAAACGCCGAGTGCTTTCAGAGGTTTGCAGCCATTATCACGTCTATTAGTTTAGAGTCAATTCTCTGCTTGCTTCTCTATCAAATTGTATGGCTTGGGCTCATCAGAGGCTGAGAGAGTTTAGCTTTGAAGAGACATGATCGCATTATCCACAGAAATCAACTTTGCTTTCCATAGGCTTGAACTGCTGCTGCCTGTAAGCATTAGTTTTATCATTTCCTTGCTTCAGATGTCCTAAAAACAAAAAAACAAAACAAACAAACAAACAAAAACCCAAAACGACAGAACGACGCCTTCTGAGGCTCCCAGAGCACAAATAAAGGGAAGCAGGCTGGTAGGTGCGTGGATAGCGCTGGAACCATTTGGCCTCTTGCCTTGTGTGCTTCAGTGCGTTTCTTTCTGTTTGCCTGTCCATGTGTGAAGAGGACATAATTACACCTGCTTCTTATTTGCCTCAGAGGAATGTTCCAGAAATACATTTCAGGAGCCTACAAAGTCCCTAGAGCACGGAGAAGTATAATTACAAGAAAACATAATTGTCGGAACAGTCCTGCAAACCTTGGCTGATTCTATCAGTTTATTAATGAAGATGCTTTACTATATTATTGCTATATTCAATTTCATTGAGTGTCTTCGTGATCTGTGACTTGGTACACTGGTGCGTATGTCTAAGAGGAGAGTTTGGAGGATGGTCATTCAGCCAGAAACGTAGGCTTGAAATGGCCCATCTCCTTTAACAGGGTGGGGCATGTATGAAAACGTCACTGTGCTGGTTAGTTCTGTCAACTTGACACAAGCTGGTGTCATCTGGGAAGAGGGGACCTCAAATGAGAAAATGTTTCCATCCTATTATCCTGTAGGATGTTCTGTGGGGGCATTTTCTTGTTAATATTGATGTGGGAGGGCTCAGGCTGTTGTGGGGGGCCCTCCCCTGGGTCCTGGGTTCCTTAAGAAAGCAAGCTGGGCGAGTCATGGAGAGCAAGCCAGTAAGCAGTCTTCCTCCGTGCATTCTGCCTCTGCTTCTGTTTGAGCTGCAGCCCTCGCTTCTCTTGGTGATGGACTGTGATCAGGGTGTGTAAGCAAAATAAACCCTCTTACCCCCAAGTTACTTCTGTTTATGGTGTTTATCCCAACCACAGAAAAGTAACACAGTCAAGGTGAAATCAATCATTATGTATAATTAATATATGCTAATAAAAGCATTTCTTAAAAAGATTTAGAAGAAAATCAAGTCCAATCACACAATTCCCATAGTGTAATTGTCAGTTATGTAAACTTCAAGGTGAACAGAGACAGATACACTGTACCAGTTTCCTCCAAAATATCGTTTTAACTAGTATTAACCTTCCATTGTTTTCCCAGAGGAAAGCAAAGTCTGTTTCCAGCAAATTGCTGAAATAGCATCAGCAGTGTGGAGCAGTAGGGAAAAGTGAACATGTATAAACTGGAAATCCAGAGCAGGATGATTCCTGTTTCCTTCTAACCTGCAGAACCCCCTGCCCCTGGAACCCACATACATTTGTGAGCTGTGTCCCCCAGACCAACATTAGCACCATCTGGGAAGTTACGAACCTCAGGCGCTGGAGGGATGGAGCCAATGTTTTAACAATGTCTCCCCACACCTACAAAAGGGGAATTAGAATCCTGCAGATGAGGAACTGGACGGTCTATGAGTTTAAGGGGCAGTGGACTGATCACAGACAAACCTGATCCCCAGACTCCTTAGAGGGTGCTCCTCTTTTTGGCTCCAGTCTTATATTTGGGGACAATAATGATTCTTCTCTCAGATTCACGTCTCATTTCACACCAAATGCTAAATGGGAGACATTCCAACTTGTGATTAATACAGTGCCATGAAACAAAGCTTCTCTCTATGGCTTCCTAACACCCAAGAAGAGACCCTGGACATGGGCCCAAGAGGAGAGGAAAGGGCCTGGAGGGCCTGGGAAGGATTTGATCTCGCATGGTTTTGGTTCTCTTCTCTCCTCCTGCTCCCAATACACTTTTCCTCTGACCTTTCTGACCTCTCACTGTGAGATGGAGAGTGGACGAAGCAGGTGATGGTAGAGACTACTGTGATTTTGATGCCGAGGGTGAGCTGCACCTTGGCTCTTCATAGCTTTTTGGTGTCTCACTCCCAGCTCCTCTCTCTTCAGACAAAGAGCAATTCCTTGAAATGGAATCTGTCTTTCACTTAAACAGGATGTCATTATGATAGATTTCCTGGCTCTGCACAGGAACCTCATCAGTCCAGTCTTTGGTGGAGAGTACCCAGAAATGAAGTCGGCTTCCTGAAGTTTACAGCTAGCTGTGTGACCCACAGCATATGGTGGTCACACAGGCTTAGCAGTCTCGTGTGTGTGTGTGTGTGTGTGTGTGTGTGTGTGTGTGTGTGTGTGTGTTAGAGAGTGAATCATATTTAGACTCACTATCTCCCCAGGGAAACCTTTACTTAGGAAGCTTTGTGGCATCTCTTTGTAATATCAAAGAGAAGAACACAGGGCAGACCTTGGTTTTCACCCACACCTTGAAAGTATGCAAACTCAGGGAGGAGAACCAGGAAAGAGTGCACTCAGCCACCTGAGGCACCTGCTCTTTGCTCTGATATTAATTTGCTTATGCGATTAGCTGAATACAGGAAAGAGGCTTGTGAAAGAGATCAGGAGGGTTGGTTTACCTCAGATGCTTAGAATCGGGACAAGGACACACAGAAAGAAACGTCTAGCAACGTAAACCAAGTCCAGAAAAGTTAGGCAACTTTTCCAATATCACAGACCTGGTGGAGGCAGGTCCCTGATGAGATCCAGGCCTTAGTTCTCTCAGGCTGTTGCTGGCTCCCTTCCCTGCCCTCATTCAGTGTTTGCCATTCACCATCCCCCTGAGACTCAGCCGAGCATCTAGACTGTCTGGTGTCAGTGTCAGGCTTTTTATTAAGTGACAAAACTTTGATACTATCAGACAACACCCGGGCGCAGAACTGTCCCAATTGCTCCCAAGAGTGGACACAGATTAGATGGACATTTGGGAAACCAGAGGTAAGAAGGGAGGGAGGCATGACACAGTGGTGGCTTCAGGCTGCCACCGTCCCGAGCCTGGTGCTGCTGTTCTAATTCCCTGGAGGAGACAGGAAAATCTTTTTGTTGTTACCTTTAATTTGTCACCTGGTCTTTGTTCCAGCAGATTGATGTGATAGAGACAGGTTATTTTGTGTATCTGTGCTTGTGTGCGTGTGTGCGTCTGTACTTGTGCACATGGGTGTCAATGTCAAGTGTCTTTCTCAGACTCTCTCTCTCTCTAAAACTTTTAATTGATTCTTTGTGAGTTTCACATCATGCACCCCAGTCCCACTCATCTTCCCCCTTGTATCTACCCTCTGTCCTTGCACCCTCTCTCCCCTCCAAATAAAACACACACACACACACACACACACACACACACACACACACACGCACATGCTCACGCATGTGCGTGTGTGTGCTTGCAAAACTAAACAAAACAAAGCAAAGCATAGAAAACCTCTTGTCATGGAAGCTTCATTGTGTCACAGTGTGTTCTATAGTACACCCCTCTGTCCACACATCTTCACAAATCTTCATTGCCATGAGTCATTGGTCTGGTTCAAGGCCTCTGGCTTCTGTGACACCATCAATACTGGGTCTTCGCCAGGACTCCTCCTGGTTATCCTGTTGTTGTCCTGTGTCATGGAGATGCAACTTTAATAGACAGGCCCAGCCCTTTTACACATCCCAACTGTTCACAGATAATGTAGATTTTGGGGTGGGCCAACTCAAAGCCCTGAATCTGGGCCTGGGTGATAGCTGGGTGAACAGCCAGCAGGCTCTACCTTGTCTATAACTCAGGCCGAGCTCTCCAGCACTGCTGGCCAGGCCCCCCAATGCGGCTAGAGACATGAGGCAGGCTCAGCCCTCCTGCTCTCATGCCCTTGGGCTGCACTCATGCCTCCAGAGCAGGTTCCACTGTGCTGCCTAGTCAAGATGTTCAGCCACTCTCCCAAGTGCGCAGCCAGCAAGGGGGCCAGGCCAGGTCTCCTGTTGCTTTCACCCTCAGGGCTAGCTCACTTGGCCTTTGTCATCAGGGCCAGTTCTACAGTGTTGCCCAGGTGATGTACAAGGTCCCCTTACACCAGCTACAACCAGGGAAGGTTCTGGTTAGCTTTCCTACTGTCATGACCCCAGGGTCAGCAAGTGTGTGTGTGTGTGTGTGTGTGTGTGTGTGTGTGTTGGGGAGCATCACCCCTGCATCTACACCACATCATGGCAGAGGAGTCACCCTTGTGGGGCTAGCTCACCTGCCCCTCCAGCTCTGCTGTGCTGCCCAGGTGAAGTGCAGGGCCTGCTCTCCTGAGAGCTGCAGTAAGTGAGGGGCAGGGCCTGCTAACTGGCTCTCACGACCCTGGAGCCAGCTCTCCTGACTGCTGCAGGCAAGGAGCGAGGAGAGGAGAGGAGGGCTTTACTTTATTTTTTGGGATAGAGTCTCTCATAGAACCTTAGCTTCCCAGTTGGCTGAACTGCTTGACCAGTGCTCTCCAGGGACCCTGGGACCCTCTGTCCCTGTCCTCCACTACTGGGTTACAGGCTTGTGGACTGAATAAAAAAAGAAATAAAAAGGACTGCTCCTAGGGATGTTGGAGGCGAATGCTTATTGTAGATTGTGGGAACAAGCCTGGTGCTGTGGGATGAAGCCCCACGTGTCTGTCCTGGGGCGCTGCGGCTCTGGGTGGGACAGCAGACACACGGGAAGTGGCTGTGCATCTTCCTACACAGTCCGACAGGCAGGTGGGGGCTGTGGGAAGCCTTTGCGGGCCCTGCCCATGGGTGGGGGAGGGGGCCATTCTCGGGGAATGTGCAGCAGCCATCTCTGTGGGTTCTCTAGCCTGGGACACAGATGGGTTTCAGCAGCTTGGGGCACAAGGCTAGCTACTTAGGCTTGGGTGAATGGGTACCATCTGGGAGTGCTGGGAAGCCCTTAGAGAGAGATTAGACTCGGCTCCTTAATTGAGGGCCATATCTCTCACTTCTAATGGCGGGTCCAGATGAAGAGACAGTCCATAATTCTAAGACGTTTATTTTCATGGTGTGGAGTGGCCTGAATGGAATTGTACCCCCACCTTTCTGGGAGAGGCAAGGCAGATATAGAGTAACTGGGAAGGGGCGTGGCTAAGCCTCTAGGTGTCTCATTAACATGGGGATGGCTTGGGGCTGTGTGGCCACACCTCTACCTGAGGAGGGATGGTATGTGACTGTGACTGGAGTCAAAAGCCTCCGGGAACGTTGGCATAAAGTTTTCCAGTCCCTTGTGGATTATTCCACGGGGTCACCCAGATTTTACTCCTGTGCTCAACTGGGTGCCAGGTTGCCTGTCACAGATCACTGCCCCACAGTAGATAAAAGGCAGAGCACACTCAGAGGCAGAGACATCTGGGAGAGTCCAGAGTGGACATGGCCAGACTGAGCAGTGCTAGGTAAGGAGAGGCAGGAGGGAAGAGGGGAGGCCAAAACCAAAAAAGGCCAGAGTAGGAAAATGGCTGGATTATAGGGAAAGGCTGCCCAGCACCTGGGCTAGAGAAGTTTAGGGTTGGGGGTGACCTTGTGACAGGTAGGAGCTGAGGTTTTAGGGGAGAACCTGGTGGCCAGGTCTGCTTTGATACGTTAACTAGGCACTTAAGCCATTAGCCCCAGATTTCAGGCCTAACATGAGAGATCAGGATTTTTTATTTTTATTTTTTAAAATGTGGTTGCTGGATCCTCTGCACTCAGAGTTTCACGTTCGCACAGGAAGCGCTGCCAACTGAGCCATTGCCTCCAACCCCACAGACCATGTATTTAAAGGAAAACTGTGACAGAGAAGGTAAGTAGACTCAAAGTTTTGGACGGTGTAGTGTTGAGTGTGAAAAAGGTTAAAACATATTTTTGAAGTCAAACATGATGGAACATTAGTGAGACTGTAATAAAAACTTTTAATGATCACTCACAGAAGATACCTTTTGTGTTTTTTAAGAGAACAAAAGATAGCAGGATCCGTATGGGGCAATTCCGATGACTAACTGCCTGGATCTTCTCTTGTATAAGGATATACATAGAGAAGGCTCCGAAGACTCAGCTTCTTGGCACAGCAAAATCTTCTTCAAAAGAATTTTCTATGTTACGGTTATTTTTAAAAACTATACCTCAGGTCAGATCACATTCTTTGTATACAGCGATTCATGAGAAATACGAACTAAACCACAATTGGGATTTTAAGAGAAGTAGTTTAAGGAAGACTGGTCTTTAGCTGGTGAGTCACTGGGTACTCATGGAACGTTGATAAATGCTTGCAGGGACTATTCTGTGTTGAGAACAAAGGCACCAAAGGAATAAGCTCTGAGAGGAAACGTTATTGGGGGAGCAGAGCGAAGTGGAGTCAGGAAACAGTTCCCAGCCCTGACTGGCAAAGTCAAGTCGAGGAACCCACAGCCTCTGCTGGGAACAAACTCAGAACTACACACGTGAAGATGTATGTAACGCTCTTTGCAAGGAGAGACGTCTTTAAGATCATCACCACAGGTTTCTGGGGTCAAGTCTTCCCCAGAGGAGAGCTGGTGTGATCCAGCATCTGCAGGCAGCCTGTCATACCCTCCTCCCGCAGCCGACCCTGGACCTTGGACACCAGAATCCCCAAATGTGGAGCAATGCCTGGTACATTTTAATTCCAATCAAATACCTATTCCTAGGGCACTCAAAACAGCACACAGACCCTCTTCTTGGGAGATGGGAATTTTATTTATTCAGTTTTTCATTCCGGATCTCAGTAGCTAACTGGGTTCCTCCAGGAATTGCCCCTGCAGAGACAGACAGCAACTACAATAGGTCTTCTGTGGGGGACCCACTGGGAAAGTTCAGCTCCAGTAAAGGCGGCTTTCAGGGGAGGCTGGAGCTGGGGCCTGGCTGCCAAGATTTTAATGAATTACTTTAGATATTCTCTTGGGTGTTCAGAAATTGAAAAAAAATTCTATGTACAGAGCACATGGCAGCTGGACATTAAAAATCTGCCTCACGCACTCAAATGCTTGTTCCACATTTCTTTTTAAATGGCCAAGTGCTGCTTATGAAATGCTCAAGGGATTTTTAGGATGCACTTGTGAGTGAAGATCTCTCTGAAATTAATATGTATTTTTTGTCATCAATATCCTTAAGAAATAAAATCATAGCCGGGCAGTGGTGGCCCACGCCTTTAATCCCAGCACTCGGGAGGCAGAGGCAGGTGGATTTCTGAGTTCAAGGCCAGCCTGGTCTACAGAGTGAGTTCCAGGACAGCCAGGGCTACACAGAGAAACCCTGTCTCAAAAAACCAAAAAAAAAAAAAAAAGAAAAGAAATAAAATCATATTGATTGATGACTTTGGAGAAGACAAGTTTTGTGTTAAGAATTTTTCCCCCTGAGGCTAGTTAATGGAACTTTCCTATTCAGGAGAAAAGATAGTTTTAAAAGGAGGTAAAAATTTCCATTATGCTTTTTTCTGTTTTTCTAACTACAGGATATTTTTAGCCAGTTTTGGAGAATGACCTTCATCCAGAACAAGGTCAATAAGAATGTGATTTCCTTTAGCAGTTTGCAGTAGGGAAATGCAATGCAGTTTCAAACCCTGTGTCTACTAATAACTCAATGTTTTGATTCAAACCACCCACATCACTATTTAAAGTCTGCAAGAGAAAACAGTGCAACTGAAGATGGTAATCTCTCATAAGAAAAAAATTTTATATGCCCTCTGAAACAACAATTATTCTGACAAAAATTTTGTTTTAAAAATACCTTCATTTTGAAATAATCACAAAGTTACAGAATTGTTTTTAACTCAATGATGAGATTAGTTGAAGATCTGTTGTCCACCAACTCCTAAATATATTACTATGCATGTATTTATGTATTTATTTACAAATAAGAACCTTCTCTCAGCTATTGTGTTAACGTCAAGATGGAGAAATTTGATACATCAGTGAGGTTTAAATCCTCAAATCTACTCAGGTTTATTCAGTTGGGCTACTAATGGAGTTGACAGGACCAGGACCCAGGCAAAGGCTGATTGGAACGTTTATTGTTATATCTTTTAAATTCCCTCTCGCTTGGAACAGTTTACTAGTCTTTCCTTGATGTTCACAGCCTTCCTACCTCTGGAGATCATATTTCAGTTATTATGTGGCATGTTTTCTTTTGGGTTTGTGTGATGTTTCCTCATGATTAGATTAGGTTATTTATTTCTTGAGGTGATACTATTCTGTAAGAAGGACTTGTTCCACACCGATAGTGCTAACTGGATGAAGTGGTGTATTCCAGACTTAGTAAGTATGTTGGTAGCTAGGTATCCTTTTCCTCATCAAACTTTCCATCAGTCTGGTTGGCGAACCTATATCTATGTTGGCTGTTGGTTTCTTGTTTCATCAAATCATAGGTTCTTTGGGTCTTTCTTAGTGTATTTACTCAACAGATCTATTCTCAGGTAAACAGTCAGGTTAGCTGCCACATTGAAGTCTGATTTCCTAGCCTGGATTCCTCCCTCTCTTGCCCTCTTTTCCCTCTATAGACAACTTCTGACATGATGTCTTAAGTCAAGGATCATACCCTGTAGCTGCTTGTCTTATGAATGCTAATTATGTCCCCCCCCCCCCCAAAAAAAACCCTGCTTACTCTAGAGCCTGCAGCTAGCTTCTGGGAACCTGCCTCCAGTTGGTTCTGATTGGTAAATAAAGATGCCAACAGCCAGTAGCTAGGGAGGACAAACAGAGGCGGGATTTTAGGATTTCCAGGCTTGGGACCAGGAGCAGAGGGAGAAAGAGGAGATCCGGCATGCCTGGGAAAATATGGAAGAGAGGAGAGATGCCATGCCTGAGAATAGTGGAAGACAGAGAGGCATAGCCACCATGTGAAGGAGTCGAGAGAGCTTGGCCCAAAGGGCTACCCAAATGGGTCCAGGGCAACCCAGATAGAACATAGAATTAGTATGTAATAACTCGGGAATAATTGCCTGGAGGTTAGGCAGTGGCTCAGCTATTGTGCTGCTTAAGGCATATTAAAAATATAAAGGTTGAGCCGGGCAGTGGTGGCGCACGTCTTTAATCCCAGTACTTGGGAGGCAGAGGCAGGTGGATTTCTGAGTTCGAGGCCATCCTGGTCTACAGAGTGAGTTCCAGGACAGCCAGGGCTACACAGAGAAACCCTGTCTTGAAAAACAAAACAAAACCTTTTTTATATATATATATATATATATATATATATATATATA
>CM052700.1:141671187-141681957 GCA_028551405.1 Uromys caudimaculatus
GTCTGTTCTCATGAGAGTTGAGTGCATCCATCCCTCTGGATTCCCTGGATTGTTCTGATTGAACTCTGACACCCAAATGCTGACCAACACCTGCTCTCAATTCTACCTGCACAGACACTTTTCTTTACCTGATCTAATAGTTTTAGGAGGGACTCATTCAGAAAGAGAAGGGGAAGGAATACAGGGTAAAAAGGAAAGGAAAGGGAGGAGGAATATTTCTGTAAGTAAGTAGAATTTCCATTGGAAAATTATATATATTTTAATAATAATCACACCAGACACTTGAAAGGGAATGATTAAATATAGATACCTGTAAATGTCTCTTTTATTTCCTCAGAAGAAGGATGAGATGAGAGCCATCTTCTTTCCCCAAGCTTTATGAATACATGGCTTGGGCTGAGCCCAGAGCGTTTCTGTCTAACTATCCCTAGCCCTAGGTGTGGAAGCTTCTAGTCTCTGGCAGGCAATACAATCTTTTGTAAGCCCTGACCTCAAAAGTTTCAGCTTCCAGCCTCTATCTGCTAACCTAGGCCTAGAATGTTTCAGCCTCTGAGGCTTACTGCTGAACAAACTCACTCTTTCTAGCTCTTTCTGAACTCTGGCTGGCTGGTCCAACTCAGTTGTTCTGCCTTAAACTCCTCTCCAAGCTGACTGATTCAAACTGGCTTCTCTTAGCTTCTGACTGAATTTCTCTGCTTGGACAAACTGCCTCTGAACTCCACGAACTGAACTGTACTGTCTTCACTGATTGCATGAACTGAACAGAACTGAATGAAACTGAGTGGAACTGCACCCAACTGGACTGCTCTGAACTGAACTCATCTGAACTACCCCCCCCCCCCGACTCACTCTGTGCTGCTCTTAAGTCACCTCTCTTTCCTGTCCTCCTGAGAGTTGTGTGTGACTCATTCTGTCGAGTCTTTTTCTGATTGGTCACTTTGTCTGGCCCTCAAATAGACATCATTGTTTAGGATTAAAGGTATGTACTAAAGGTGTGTCTGTACTCCAGCCAGATCATACAGAACTAGGTCTTTGGATTTGATTCCTTGCCAGAGTACCTTGCTGTGGATTAAAATCCTCTACAAATACATTTCTTCCTTCCTTCCTTCCTCCCTTCCTCCCTCCTTTCCTTCCTTCCTTCCTTCCTTCCTTCCTTCCTTCCTTCCTTCCTTCCTTCCTCCCTCCCTCCCTCCCTCCCTCCCTCCCTCCCTCCCTTCCTTCCTTCCTTCCTTCCTTCCTTCCTTCCTTCCTTCCTTTCTTTCTTTTTTCTTTTTTTTTAATAGAAAATAAATTCTTTTTCATACAATATACTCTGATTATGGTTTCCCTCCCCTAACTCCTCCCAGGTCCTCCCCACCTCCCCATCCACTCAAATCTACAGCCTTTCTTGCTCTCTCTCATTAGAAAACAAGCAGGCATCTAAAATAAATAAATAAATAAATAGTAAGATAATACAAACCAGAATGGGATAAAATAAACAAACAGGAAGAAAAAAAACTAAAGAAAAATCACAAGAAACACACAGATGCAGAGACACACACACTTACACAGAGAAATTCCATAAAAACACAAAACCAGAAGTCACATTATACAAAAGATCTGTAATGCTTAAAATAAACATACTGTTCAGAACTTTTGGAGGTATCCTTCAAAGGGAGTCAGTACCTTCTGTTTAACCTGTATCTTCTTTTTGATTTCTAGAATGTGAGCATGATGGTTGGACTGTCACAATCACCATGGACCATGAGAACAAGTGTTTAAGTCAGAGTCTGATAGAACCAAAAACTAAAATGATCTCAGGTCCCTGGTGACTGCAGGATCCTGCCCTCTGAGCTTTGGACTGCCCACCCCCACATGAGTGAAAGAATAAAACCTGTGTGTTTAATTTATGGTTAATTTTGGATTTTTATTAACTTCTTGGGAGCTCAGCTCTGAGAAGCTGGCAAGAGAACTGTTATCTCCTGGCTGGTGCAAATGGGTTTTGGGAAGTCATAGTGACTACCACAGTAAATATTTATCTCTTCAACATATCTTTTTATTTCTATTAATAGTAGATTGCACCTGGGTGTAGTGATTTATGCCTTTAATCCCAGCACTTGGGAGGCAGAGGCAGATGTATCTTTGTGAGTTTGAGGCCAGCCTGGTCTACAGCGCAAATTTCAGGACAGCCAGGGCTACATAGAGAAACCCTGTCTCGAAAAACAAACAAAAAAGTAAATTGCATTGAAAAAGCATTAAAACCTACATAAGAAGCCATATTATTGTAAAGGACTACTACATCTTGTTACAGACCGTAATTATTTCCTAGACATTGAAGAAGAATTTTGTCATGTACTTAGAATCTGATGCTTTTAGCTGACTTCTATGAATTTCAAGAAGAAAGTTTTTGATTGTCCTTTCAAAGGTCTAACTCCCCAAATGCAAAGTATGTTTTTTAGTTTATTCAAGCTTATTTAATTCAACACATATAAGTTTATTAATAAAAGTGTTCTTTTAGCCCTACCAAGGCCTATACCCTTAAAGAAAACTGACTCTCTCTTCCCAGAAGCCACCAACTGCCAAGAGCTCAGGCTCCCTTCCCATTTCTATGCTGAGAATGGTGACCAGCTGGTCTTGTAGAGATCTTGAGCAGTCAACCACAGCTGCAGTGAGTTCCTGTCATATCCAGTCATCCTCACCTCTGGCTCTTCCTCAATGGTTCTTAAGCCTTGGGGAGACAAGAAGTGATCTAGATGTCTTGCTTGTAGCTGAGCACGCCACAGGTCCTCGATCTCTGCACTTTGATGAATTGTGTGTTTCTGCATTAATCACCATCTCCAATGAGGTCAGGGAGTATGGGCACAGAGACATGAGTTTAGAAAGCAGTTTGCTACTATGTCCATTTAGCAAAATAATAGTAGTAGGTTCATTTATGAGGCCCGTGAGTTCCTCAACTATGCATTCTTGGTTAGCTTTGCTGTACCAGGCATGCATTTCCTGCTGTAGAGCCAGAAAGCCATTGGACCCCTTATAACATCTGTACTATGACTGCACCCGAGATCAGTGACGAAAGTATAGGATTTTTGTGGTTCCAATTCTATCTTACCCTCTGATCCTAAGGTCCATCATAATTTATTTTAAGCTTCTGAAGGAGCATCCAGGCATGGTGATACATACAGCTTTGTGGTGTTTGGCTATGTCTTTCTGCTATCTTGGCTGTTATCGCTCAGCCTCTTTACTTTTCTTAAACTTATAGTTATTTTCAGGAGATTTTATACAAGCAAGTGGATCTTAGTTTCAGAATTCTTTCTTGGTCCAAATAGTGGAGTGGAACGTTTAAATTGAATATATGTTAAATAAGCTATCTTCCATATATAAGCAACTCATCTTACTTGACAAAAACAAAAACTGCAAATGTAAAGACAGCAAACTATAAATAGGCAGGAAAGGGCATGTGTGGATAGAGAAGCTAACAGGCTCCATTTGTTATAAAACGTTATAGTGGCTCCTCATGTCTCCAGTAGCTTCCCCTGTATCCACAGCCAATGTTAGCATTAGATTTCTCTTAAATCTTTATGCAAGTTTCATGTATGTGTTAGTGAGCAGTAGAATTCTACTCCAAATCAGCCAGTACCCTCCTCTGAGAGATAATCTCTAGAGGGAAATCAAGACTTCTGCACTTACCAAGTGTTTTTCAAAGACTTCTGAGTCTTGTCTAATTCCAAGCCAGAAACTCTAAGAGTTCCACCCTGCACTCTAAGATAGTTCCTCAGGCAACTGCAGTCATGAAAGCCCAATTCTGAGATGCAAGTGAAAAAGCATTCTTTAGCTTATTAATACTATTAAGCTACTAATACTAACAATATTAATGATATTAATACTTTCTTCCACAGTGCCCTATTTGGCCATTGGTGGGGCAGAAGAGCTATCTGAAGACTCATATTTGATTTTTAATCTCAGAAGTCTACCTCAGGTGCAATGAACTTCATTAGCAATTGACACTCTAGGGTCAGGGCGGTCACTCTGGGCTGAGCTGTGGAGGGTGTGTGGAGCATCCAGAGATTGTTCTAGGTCAGTGGTTCTCAATCTGTGTGTCTTAATCCCTAGGGGGTGGGTGTTGAAGAACCCTTTCACAGGGGTCATCTAAGATTATCAGAAAACACATATTTACATTATGATTTATAACAGTAGCAAAATTACAGTTAGGAAGTAACAGTGAGGGGCTGGAGAGCTGGCTCAGCGGTTAAGAGCACCGACTGCTCTTCCAGAGGTCCTGAGTTCAATTCCCAGCAACCACATGGTGACTCCCAACCATCTGTAATGGGATCTGATGCCTTCTTCTGGTGTGTCTGAAGACAGCAACAGTGTACTCACATATACAAAATAAATCTTTAAAAAAAAAAGGAAGTAACAGTGAAAAAAAATTTTTGGTTGGGGGGGTCACCACAACATGAGGTGTATTAACATGAGGTGTATTAAACACCAGGCGTATTAAGTAGTGGCAGCATTAGGAAGGTTCAGAACCACTGGACAGAAGGAAGGTGTGAATAACCAGGAGGGTTCCTGGGAACCAGATCAGTTGGGAGTTCAGGTTCTAGGTGGAAAGGGCTCCAGCGTTGGGTAGAGACTAGGCAGTGTTTGCTAGGTTGGTAAGTTCTTAGTCTTCTGCTTTGAGATGCGGGGCTAGCTAAGTGATTTTTTTTGAGACCAGGACTCACTCTCTAGCTCAGGCTGGCTGTGACCTCCAAGCTAGTCTCCTGTCTCAGTTTCCTAAGTGCAAAGATTATAGGCATAAGGCACTCTGTTGGCTAAGGCTATTTCAGTTTTAGCAACAGTAATTACCTGCTATTGCTGTCCAGGATGGATGGCATCTCACAGGGCCAAGCTTACTGATGGTACATTCCTCGAGCAGAGAAAGCCAGAGCGGTAGAATCAGAACACCAGACCTACTTATAGAGGAATGGATGGGCTTGGGAAGGAATCAGGAAAGAACGAAAGTGCCTATAGACAAACCTCCTCAGAGGCTACTTGTGAACAAGCCAGCTTTCTCAAGCCAATATGCTCGGACTGAAAGGCAAAGAGAACTCAGACTGTGCTGAGCTAACCTTCCTTACTATCTCTTAACAGCACCCTGTAGTTTACCCACTCTTCGCTGCTGTTTATTACCTAAACACTGTAACATCACCATGTGGAGCTGAGCTCAGTAAATAGGCCCATGTGCCAGCTGCCTTTGTGTAACTTTGAGTCTCTTCAGGTGACCTGGCCCTAGCTAAGTGGCCTTGTGGTGGAACGACCTGGGGCTAAAGAAAGCCTGGTCTCTGTGTCACACCGCTGTCCCCCAGTCTGGTCTGGAAGCTGCTGGCTGTCATGCCCTGCCACAGTTCCCCACCAGCGGCAGGGAGGAATGGTGTCTCGGGGTAGGGAGAAGTGTTCCCCGGTGCAGGCCTGGAAGGGGCGGTGCTCGGAATCCTCGGGCTGGACCGCCCAGAGCTCTGAACCGAAAGCAGCAGCGGGAGGCGGGGAGGAAGGAGAGGCGGTTGCAGGCTGGGAGGTGTGAGTCCGCCCGGAATGTCCGCCACCACTGCTTGCGAGCCATGGCTCTGCGGCTGGTCACCCGCTTCGACGTGCTGGAGGACGTGCTCCCGAGTCTGCTCATGCAGGGGGCGACAGCGGACGCAGGAGACGGTGCAGGTGCTGGGCGCGCGTCCTGGAGGGGGCAGGTCGCCCGATGTCCCATTGAGGCTCTGGGTGGAGGGAGCACCGTCCCCGCGGGTACATCCTGGGGCTGCCCAAGCCACCGTGACCAGTGATACCCGATGTGTTGCCACAGGGAAGGGGAGGCAGGGGGCAGCGGGATGATTCACTCTTGCTTGCCTCCAGGCTCAGCTAGGATCAGGAGCGCCTTGACCTGAACCTGCATGGTGGCCAAGAAAACGACCATTAAGTATCTTAGTGATTACATTGCTTGTCCCAGTGAGGATGCTGAGCATTCTCAGCATCAATATGCTTTGAAGGAGAGTTCAGTGGTTTCACACACACACACACACACACACACACACACACACACACACACACACACACACACAGAGAGAGAGAGAGAGAGAGAGAGAGAGAGAGAGAGAGAGAGAGAGAGAGGCTTTTTATTTTTTAAAAAGACGTCTTCTGTGGAACAGTCTGTATCTCTGAAAGGCACTGATGGCTTAGGGGGCATTTCCCTACAGATGTGATGTAGAGAGGGTAGGGTGCTTTTTCAGGTGGCACGCAGAGAACTGAGGGTCCATGGGTTCTAAGGCACAGCATCTTGCTCAAGAGCCACAAAGTACACCTCTAAAGCTGCCCCATTCTACCTCACCCCACCTCACCAACAAGCGGTGAGGAGGCAGGGATGCTCAGCTTCCTGCCTTCCCAGGTCAATGGGGACTTGTTCCTCACGCTTGAGGCTCTTCTGGTGAGGGAGTGGAAAAAGGCTTTTGTGTGTTCCCAGAACTGATCCATTTAAAAGAAGGGCGTCTGTAATTTAAGATTTAAGTTTTTCTTTTCTTTTCTTTTCTTTTCTTTTCTTTTCTTTTCTTTTCTTTTCTTTTCTTTTCTTCTTTTCTTTCCTTTCCTTTCGTTTCCTTTCCTTTCCTTTCCTCCCTCCCTCCCTCCTCTATCCCCCCCCTCTTTCTTTTTAGAGCAGCACATAAGGAAGCATTTTCAGGGCTTAAATTGACTCCAGGATCATGGCACCCCTGGATCTCACCTTGTGTGTAAGAGCTCTACATGCCCATGTATTTGCCTCTTTCTGTCTTTGGCTTTCCTTTAGCACTTTTGATTGCCAGTGGATTGGGGGTGGGATGGGGTGGGGCATCACATTCCTAAATCCACAATTCTTTTCTCTAAACTCTTGCAGAAGTTATGTCTGCAAGATTAACACAGGACCGTTGGTAGATGACCTTGTCCTTGCATATTGACTGTTGATCACAAATAAGCAACTTTATAATTTTGTGAGAGCTTATGCAGCTTCCCCTTTACTTGCTTTGTTAATGTTTTTTGAAGGTTTAACTTTTTGATATATTATAGGCAATGCCAAGTCTGTCTCCTACCACAGAGATAGTCCTTTCCCAGTTCCCATGTTATCTTGCTAAATAGCAGGTGATGGCACCTAAGAAGCCGGGGGACATATAAAAAGACCCTGTCTTATGTTTCAGTGTGTGGGCTGTAGTTGAAAAGCTGTGTGTGACCCAGCTGGACTTTGGCTTCCTTGAATCTTCCACTCACCTGTGAAGAATTAGAAACCTTAGTGTTTCAGTAAAAGTAGACACACCTCAGGTCAACTTATCAGAACAGAAATACTGGATTTTTAAAAAAATAATAGTTTGCTGTTTCTAAGAGCATTGTGGTAAGATATTAGTCCTGTGATTCCCAAGTATTATTACCTTTGATAATCACCAGTGGGTGGTAACTTAGAACAAAGCCAGGGTTGGGGGATGGCTCAGTTGATGAAGTGTTTACAGCACAAGCACTAGAGTCCACGTCTGAACACTAGCGTTCCCAAAAGAGGTGGGGACGGCACACACTTGCACTTCCAGTGCTGGTAAGACAGAGACAACAGGGTCCTGGGACTTGCTGGCCAGCCAGTCTAGCTGAATTCCTGAAAGCTACATTCAGTGACTGAGGAGGACACCCGACATCAACTTCCGGTCTACACAGGCACATACACCTATGTGCAGCCACGCGTGCACACAAACCCCTCAGCCTTTGAAGGAAAAGCTGAAATTCTACTTTATTTATAGCCTATTCATTATTAAACATGCTTCTGCAAATTATTGTTTGAAGTTCCAGCTTTTAAGACATAGGAAGGCCGGGCAGTGGTGGCGCATGCCTTTAATCCCAGCACTTGGGAGGCAGAGGCAGGCAGATTTCTGAGTTCGAGGCCAGCCTGGTCTACAGAGTGAGTTCTAGGACAACCAGGGCTACACAGAGAAACCCTGTCTCAGGAAAAAAAAAAAAAGACATAGAAGTAAGACTACCAATGACTATATGTCTGCTTTCTACATACTTTAAATCTGGTCATAATATCCTCTCAAGTTACATCCATTTATTGATTTATTGTGCACATATTTATTGGAAATGAGTAAGAGTGCTTGTATATGTGTGTGTGAATGTATATGTGTTCATGAGTATGTATGCATGTGTGTTTCCATGTGTATGTGTGTGCACAAGTGTCACAGTGTGCATGTGGAGACCAGAGGACAACTTTCAGAGTGTGGTTCTCTTCTTCCACCATCTGGGGTTCAAACTCAGCTTGTCAGGTGCCTTTGCCTGCTGAGTATCTCACTGACCCTGTTAATATTTTTACATCAACAAATTGAAAACTTTTCAGTGATACTAAGTAATTCTCATGAAACATGACTTTCTTGCTAAAATAGCTAATGAGCTTGGCTACTCTAGCCAGGGAACTTTGGTAGCTGCAGAACAGAAATGTAGTCACCACAGGCTTGAGGGGTGGAAGGCCAGATTTGATTATTGTGCCTTCTCTTGGTTCTGTGTTGAACTTTGGGAATATGTTTTCTCCTGAAACAAAATGAGAAAATATTCACAAAAAATCAAAATAATAACATAAATACTTTAACATATGTTATCTCTAAATAATGATTTAAAAAGAAAACCATGTAAGTACTATCCGACTACAAATTGAACAATATCAGGACCTTTGAAGGCTTGTGTGCATACACCTCATGATTCTTCATCTCAGTCCCTCAGAAGTAGCTGTGAATCCCTCTGAATACTTATATAACATTCTTTTCATTTTATTGATAGCTTTAAACCCATTTTTATCTGAATTTCAGGTGAATGAAAAACATATGCTCTCTTTTTATTTTAATCTCTTCTCAGTATCGTGAGATTTATTCAGGTTCACTGGCTATACAGAAGTCATTACTTTACTCTGTGTGTCGATTGTCCTTTCGAAGAAGAGCCTTCCTTCAGTGTTATGAGCATGGTCTGCTCCTTCAGCAATTGTCCCCAGCTTGGTTTCCTTCAAGTGCCTGCATCCAGTGAGGCATTACAGTAGGGTATAAAAGGCCTGTCAGGTTTGACTCAGCTGGAGCTCCAACCTCACCCCCTGCTCAGGCTTCAGGGTCATCTCTAGTTTAAGGTGTAAGCCTATAGGGCTAAGCATTTTCTGGGAAACAGTACTTCACGGGGACCTAACTTTACTTAGCTTTTCTCTGGGCAGATGGGGGACGGGGTGACATTTGGGAGATCCCTGGGTTTGCCATCCAGCCAGCATGTTTACTAAATGTCTTGTGTTGCTTTGGCACCACTTAAAAAAGTATAAGTTGAAATGTTGTCAGGGACCATCTGTGTAGTTCTAGAAAGAGCACAAGTTTTCTTTCCTGTGCTTTCCCCTGGTTTGATTAGGCTTGAATTTGTGACACACAGAGTTGATTTTAAATCTTACACTCTTTGTATGGGGAGTGATAATAGTTTGCCAAGCCACTCATTTGAAAGTGAACTTTCCTTTATTTCCTCTTGTATACAGTCCTGCAGACAGGTCTGGGGATGGAGGGTGGGGGATGGGAAGGTGGCTGAGTCACACTGTTTCTGTTTCACCATTCTATTGCCACTGTCCTTCCTGTTTACTTTTCCTCCCTGAGTCCCCAGTCTCCCTTCCTAACTTTCAGTTCTCTTTTGATCGATTCCTTATGAATCAGCCCATGCCTGCTCCTTCTCACTTAATTCGGAGTGTGAAATGTGTTACATCTCAGAAGTCCTGCTCTCAGGAGGATAAAGCCTGGTACTGGGCCTGAGGGACTGGTGGATTGGGTACAGACTGAGAGCAATCCCATTTCACCCCTTTTGATCTGTGTGCTGGGAGCTAGCTCACATTTTTTTGTAAGAGTGTATGATGTCCCTTTCCAAGTACTGCCATTAGGAAGACAAAAAACTATTTCAATTTTTGTCACCTAGCAGTTTAGACTAAAGTTTGTACTTTGGGCAAGTATCTTCCTGTAATGTGTAACCACTCTGCTTTAACAAAGAACGGACTGAAGTGGACAGGGTTGTCTGGGAAGCCAGCTTCTGTTTCACCTTACCTCAGACATCACAATACTTCGTGTGTTTCACACTTTCTTCAGCAGGTTTACTTATGCAAGTAACTTCCTTATCAGAGTGTTATCTTGTGATCCCAGAGTATACTGAACTGTAAAATTAAACCTTATTTCCTCATTTGAAATTGCTAAACTTCCTCCTCTGGACTTTCCAGAGATGTACTACTAGGGAAAGAGTCAGAATGAATGAATAAGCAGACACATTACTGAATATTCTCAGGGAAGGGCTCCTTGAAGCATGAGCAACTGACCCAGAGAGGAAGGGCCAGGGAGGTTAAGTGAGACATCAGTCTAAATTTCCAGCATTGCTAAATACACCCATGCCACACACCCCTGGAATGAAAGCCAAGAGTCTGACTAGAGTTAGCGCTAGCTAATGGACCCACAAAGACATTTTTATTTCTTTCAACTCTATCTGCTGTGGTTGCACTATATTTTGATTCAAGTTCTAGCTAAGGTAGCTAAATAATGTTGTGCAATGAGAAATGTCTAAGGGAACTTGACACACACAAGAGAGCGGTCCCTACACTAGGCTCTTAAAAGTCAGAACAGCATTTTCAACAAACGGTGCTGGGTCAACTGGCGGTCTACATGTAGAAGAATGCAAATTGATCCATTCCTATCTCCCTGTACAAAGCTCAGGTCCAAGTGGATCAAGAACCTCCACATAAAACCAGATACACTGAATCTAATAGAA
>CM052700.1:141692036-141770909 GCA_028551405.1 Uromys caudimaculatus
TGCGATCTGCTGAGAGGGATCTTTGTCCCGGCGCCGATTAGCTGTGGGGCCCTGTGGCCCAAGCTCCATAGATTTTTTTTTTAAAACCATGTTGCTATCATTTGAGATTTAAATAGTTGATTATTGCAATTTTTAGGTGCAAAATTTCTATGCATTTTTCTTTATATATTTCCTTCTTAAAATTTCTATTATTTTTCATCCAATCACATTTTAAAGTTATTTGCGATGGTTTGCTATGCTTGTTCCAGGGAGTGGTGCTATTAGGAGGTGTGGCCTTGTTGGAGTAGGTGTGTCACTGTGGGTGTGGGCTTTATGTCCCTCCTCCTAGCTGAAGGCTAGCAGCCTTCAGATGAAGATGTAGAGTTCTTAGCTCCTCCTGCACCATGCCTGCCTGGATGCTGCATGTCTCTCCCCCCCCCCCCCCCGCCCTGATGATAATGGACTGATCCTCTGAACCTGTAAGCCAGGCCAATTAAATGTTGTCCATTATAAGAGTTGCTGTGGTCATGGTGTCTGTTCACAGCTGTAAAACCCTAACTAAGACATTATTAAAGGGGTTTTGTTTTGTTTTGTTTTTGTTTTTTTAAACCATCACTGCTATAATATTTTTGCCACAGCATGTTGTATTTGCCACCCTAGTGCTCAGTGCCTGTTTTCTCTCACTTGAACTCAAGTTTTCCCGGTCCCTAGCATGACTCATCATTTGAGTATCTCCCAAAAGGCTCTAGATCTTAATTAGTTTTAGTGTTTCCTCGGATACAGAACTCACTGAGGAATAGAGGGCACCACCTCACTCCTGCTGAGGTGGGAGAACTCAAGCCCTCCCCTTGCCTTCCTTCGATGAGACTTAGCTGAGAGGGTGCCCTATTAGTCCTAGGTGGAGATGCAGTTTGCAGCTTCCCACTAGGTTCCCACCAACCTCAGAGTAAGGATTCAGGGACTGATAGGTAGGTGTTGGGTCATAGCAGAAGGCTTGGCTTCCCATTCAATCCCTCTGATGATGCTCCACTAAGGAAGAACTGAGTCTCCTCAGTGCTGGGCAAGTTGAGTGTCCATGATCCCTGTACAGCTGTCTGTGTGTTGAGAGGAGGTAAGTTCCTTCCAGGTGGGCTGAAAGTCTTGATTTCCACTTGGTCTGTTCTGATTCTGTTCTGGCAAGAGTGAACAGAGTGCCTGGGACATCTGGATAAGGTAGGACCCTGGTCTCCCCACTCAGCCTTTGTGGGTAAAGAGAGAAGTAGGCTGCATTTTCCCCCAGACTGTTTGGCTAGACAGCAGCTAGCAGTCATCATCTGTCTTTCTGTCTTTCTTGGTTTTTTGGTTCGGGAGGATGGGGTGTGTCTTTTTGTCTATTCCCGGCATCATTTCTTATAGTCTCTTCTTCAGTTTCAAGTCTAAAATATGTCATGCAAAAAAAGTCATCACTGCTTCATGTCTCGGGACTTGGAGTCCCCAGAGAGACTGCATCCCCCTCATCCCCTGGAGTGCTGTAGATAAAACCCTCGGCTTTGAGCTTATGGTAGAACCATACATCCAACCCGTGTCTTCTTTACTCAGCTTCTCAGTCTTCTTAGTTTCATTTTGTACACAACCTTCAGAGATTTTAGCTTTACTGAGTGGGGGGGGGGGAGATAGAGAGAAGTAAGTCTTTTTCATCTTGGTCTTGCTCTCTGCATGTTTAAATGAATGACTCTCCTAATATGGCCAAACAGGAAGCAGTACATTACTTACCCATAAGTAGGCAAGTTCTAACCTTTTTCTCCTTACCCGTCTCTTATCTCTTCTCCACTTCCATTCCTGTTAGTCTACCCTCAGTGTATGCAGGAGGCAATAAGACATGGAATACAAGTGTCTAACGGACTTTTCTGGGAATCTGAGACAAAGATTCCTCTTCTCTGCTTTTGTTCATATGGAATGTGGGGTTGGAACCTCCATGGCTTTGAGGACTAGAACTTGAAGTTTTGTTATGTGGAGGCTGGAAATGTGTTAAAGGCAGAAAATTAAAAGAATTGGTATTTCCAACTCTGGATTAAACCATGACTAAAGCCCAGACCTGCCTTCTATTATCCGGCTTCATGAGTCACTATGTAATTGCTTTTTTCCCCCATAAACTAGTTTGGTGAATATTTTTTGATGTTTACAATTGAAGAATGGCATACTTGTATTTTGTATGATGCGGCGATTCTTGCATAGGCTCATGAAGATGTATTTGAGGTTTAGGAATGTATCTTAGTAGTAGAATACTTGGCCAGCATTTACAAGTCCCTGGGTTTGAGTCACATCAACTGGAAAGTTGTGTGTGTGTGTGTGTGTGTGAAGTAGATCATTTTAATACCTAGAAGTGGCAGATAACCTGCAGCCTCAGTGCTGGCAGTGTGACAGGTGGGGTCCAGGGACCCGTGGGCCTGACGGTCTAGCCAAAATGGCGGAGCCTGATAGAGAAGACACTTGAACCTTGACCCCTAGGCCACACAGGCATAGGCATAGGCATGCATGCTTGCATTACAACTGCATAACACACACACACACACACACACACACACACACACACACACACACACACACAGAGACACACACCTGTAAATGTATGCAAGCACAGAAGGCTCTCCAAAATGTTCTGCTGCAGGAAGAACAGCATTTGATAGGATAATACACTACATTCATGTTAGAAACTATAAAGTAAAAGGTATAGTAATTATTGAGGTCACTTTAGAAAATCTGGAAGGCTCCTGTGCATGTTGCAAACCTGCTTCTTGGAAAGGAGTTGACATTGCCCGACATTTGTCAAAGATAACATTTGATGTTATCTTTGACAGCATTTGTATCTTTTAAGCATCAAGATTATTCATGCATTATTTCATAGTTAAATATATAAAATATTTAAAACATAGTGTATAATCTGTGATTCTTCTTATAAATAAGAATCACTCAGAGCAAGAGTTAAAAAAAAAAGCAAAACTTCTACAGGAATTTAGTAACTTCTTTTAGAAAGATTCTTTTATTAATTGTGTGGGTGGGTGTGCTCGTGAATGCCCAAGGAGGTGTCAGATGCCCCTGGGCTGGACTTACATGCAGTTATGAGTTTCCTGATGTGGGTGCTAGGAACAGAACTTGGATCCTTGTCAAGAGTACCTCATAAGGCTGAGCCATCTCTCTAGGCCCAACTGTTCCCTGTAGTGATATGGGGATCCAGCCATAGCATGACATCAGTCCTTAACCTACATGTTGCATCTCCCATCTACACTACTGTTTTCATTGTCCTTAGCATTGATGAGATAGAATCTTTTGACTTTTTTCTTTCTGTTGTTGTTAAAGACAAGGTCTCACTATATAGCCCAGGATAGCCTCCAACTTTTTTTTTTTTTTTTTGGTTTTTTGAGACAGGGTTTCTCTGTATAGCCCTGGCTGTCCTGGAACTCACTCTGTAGACCAGGCTGGCCTCGAACTCAGAAATCCGCCTGTCTCTGCCTCCCGAGTGCTGGGATTAAAGGTGTGCGCCGCCACTGCCCGGCTAGCCTCCAACTTTTAATCTTTGGTCTCTAGATTTGGGTTACTGGTGTGCACACCATGACCAGCTTCTCTTGATATTTTGAACATTTCAAACACTCATAAAGAAGAAAAGATTAGTCGGGCAGTCCGGGCGCACACCTTTAATCCCAGCACTCGGGAGGCAGAGACAGGCGGATTTCTGAGTTCGAGGCCAGCCTGGTCTACAGAGTGAGTTCCAGGACAGCCAGGGCTACACAGAGAAACCCTGTCTTGAAAAAAAAAAAAAAAAGAAGAAGAAGAAGGAAAGATTAGGTAAAGATAGATTTCTTAGCCACGTCTCTAAATATGAGATACACTTGTGACACAACAGTAGTGTCATAGTCAAGTGTGCAATCTGATTAAAGCCTTCATCTCAGTACTTTAAGGCTAACATTTGAGTGCTCACTAGGACAGCATACACTGTACTAAGGGATTCATGAGTATTGTCTCTCCTGATCCCCATGATAACCCCGTGAGATACTTCACTGACTTTGACCACACCCCTCTAGCAGTTCTTGGTCCTCATAATAACACAAGACACATATTGGAGGTTAATTATGATGGAATTAGGAAGTTAAGTAATCTGTCCAAAGTCATACAGTTGGAAAGTAACAGTCAGGATTGGACTATGGGTCTAGCCTGGTTTCAAAGTTCATGTCCTTCACTGTGCTGTTTGCCTGTCTCACAGCTAAGTTTCAGCGCCAAATACGGCATAAAATATTAAACATTTTCCTTGAAAAATAATCCAGACTATCGCCATAGGCAGAGGTCTCTTTAGGAAATGTTTTGCTAAGCAATACTTGGTATAAAATTTCACAGGAATGTGTCTTTGTGCAGTTGTTGTTTCCTGTAACCTCTCCTTTTTTGGCTGTTTTACTAGCATCTGTATACCTTTGAGAAGGACATGCAAGCTGTCAGTTGCTCTGTCAACAGCGAGAGAACAGTGCTTGGTGAGTTGAGATCTCATTGCTGTATGTTAAGGACTACATCTTTTAAGTTTAAGCAATTTTTTGATTCTAACAACAATTTCCCAGAAAATTCATGTTGAAATTGAGAATCTGTAGGACACGCCGATAGGAAAGAATGCTTGCACTCACAGTGTTATGCTGAGGAGGCTTACAACTCTTGTTTATTCCAGATGTAAAATAATAAACTTGAACAAGCTGCCATGTGGATCAGTTGCTAATTCAGTTGTTTTCTTTTTCATTAGCTGCAAGCTTCATTCAGTACATGAAAGAAGGAGCAAGGAATGAGCTTCAGCCAGGTAATGGAATTATCCTTCCTTTGTATGTATTGATAGACAAAGATCTGTCGGACTGAGCTGAGTCTCGAGCGTCTTTAGAAACGCCTTTATTTTACAATAAAAAGGCAGTGGCTATTTAAGCACAAACAACGTTTCAAATTTTGTTTCTCAAGTAGGCAGAAAAGCATGAAAAATAAAATAATGGTAATTGTAGAAATAATGAGATGCTAATTAGCGCCTGAAGATTAAGTGAATACTGGAAATACATTTGACTTCTGTGGCCAGAAGCTAATATCAGAGTTGGGAAACTACTTTAAAAATATCTGGTGAAATATTGATTAACCTCTAATGCCTTGTGGATATCTTATAAATACAAAATAAAGTACACATCTGTTCATTTGCCAAAACCTACTTTATAGTTTATTAGCCACGTGGAATGAAACCTTTTACTTTTTAATTTTCAAAAGATATTCTATGTCATTCATCTGCCCCATAATGCTACTGCTGTAGTCAGGCACTCTGCATGGTGGTGGAGATACAATATCTGTAAGAGGTGCGGTGCCTGTCTTCCTGGCACTTTCAGTCTAGCACCAGACTTCAACTACGAGTGTTCCCAGTGACCAGAGGCCATAGAAATTAAATAGATTCAGTGTAAGAAAAATGAAGTGCCAGGTTTGGGGCATAGCTCAACCCAGGAAATGTTAGTCGTGCAAGCATGAGAACCTCAGTGTAAACCAACGTAAAAACAGCCAGGTTTGATGCTACACACATGTAATCTTAGTGCTAGGGAGGACATAGGCTGTACCTGGGGCTCACTGGCCAGCCTGCTTAGCCTACTTGGCCATCCCCAGGCTGAACGCAGCTATAAGGACTAGCGATAGGTACAGGGTCCTGACCTGTGGAAGACATCAAAGGATGAGCCACTACTTAGCTTTAGATTTTTGTTGCTGTAAAGGGCAGTTGATTCCACTGGATCCAGCTTTGCAATTTGTTGAGACTCTGGATTCTTATGTAAAAATCTAACTTATAAAAGTCAGCACAACAAGTCTTTAAGTTTCAATGCTAACCATCTGTGGGCTGCAGGCAACTCTGGCCCAGAGGGTCTGATTCCAGCCCCTTACTGCAGTGTTCCCAGGTGCTTTCCCTTGGCTCTGTTTATTTGGCATTTAGATTCCTTGTTTTGTAGCATAATTCCTACTTGGATGTATTCTGTGGTTGTGAGTGATGGGAAAACCCTTTGTACATACTTTCCACTTGAGTGTCACAAGGCTGTCTTGGGCTTCTGAGGACACACATCTCCCCATATCTTACAGAGGCAGGAGACTTGGAGCCGAGCCTGGGAAGAGCTACTGTGAGATGCTGGTGGGCTAGATGTTTTCTCTGAAGTCTCATTGCTTATCCACACTGACTTTCACCTTGCCGTGATATACTGAGAACTATGGTCACCCGTTCCCTGTCCCTGCTGGCAGCCTCCTGTTTCCTTAGCCTCTCTAATGCTCTTAGCATTTGGTGCAGTGGTCACCTCAGGGATGGAACTGGACTGGATTATGTGGGATGTGATCTGGAATACTAGTATGCTGACCCCCAAACAACGGTTTGAACAAAATAAGATGCGGAGCTGATCTGATGTACTCGTTCATCCTGGGAAGGCACGGTTACTGCTGTAGCTGCAATCTACATGCCTTGGATTTGGGTTGCGTGTTGTCTGCTGCTTGTTCCCTCTAGTCAGAGAAAAATTCTTTTATGCTGGTTAAAGTCAGAGCAACTGTAATTTTTACTTGATAGTTATCATTTATGCCTCACTGTCAATAGTCAATTGTGTATATGTTTCAAAATGCAGTTCCAGATCAATTGCAAAGTGTTACTTTAAATTAAATTAAATTAAATTAAATTAAATTAAATTAAATTAAATCCTACTCAGATATGCTTGCTCAGTCTTGGATTTGGGTGAGATTGCTTGTACCTTTAAAAACGTTAGCTTGAATATTATTAGTTATCATGCTACTTACCAAGTAGCTTGTATCCTACCTCATCTTTTATCTCTACCACCGGGGTAACAACCAGGCATAACTCCAGAATGTTCTTCCTCAGCTTCTCTACCAACTTCTTGCTTTTGGCTCAGGATCATTGGGAGAATCTGTTTTCTACATTACAGCCTGGGAGTACAAATGGAAATCATGCTCACTAGGGCAGGGAGCTGAAGGAAAATTGTTCCCCACTTCCAGTCTGAAAAGGGATGATTCTGAGGGAATGGGGTCACTCACTCATATGCACGCGCACGTACACACACACACACACACACACATACACACACACACACACACACACACACACACACACACACACACACACACACGAGCCAAGGAGGCCACTAACGTGCTAGTTCCCTGTCTGGTGTGCTTCTGGCCTTTGGCCCTCTTCCCACTCCCCCAGGCAAACTTCTTCCGGATGGAGTGGGCCTGTCCCCTGAGGTGAACTTCTGGCCTTCATTTGAGCTTCACTGGAAGCAGCATCTGTTTAAAAGAAATGAGTGTTATTAGTGTATGTGGGTCACAGAAACACTACTGGGCGTGGCTTAAACCTGAGAGGAGAGGGAGGTTGCATTTCTGACAGAGCTGCTATTGAGAGTAAAAGGATTTAAATGATAGTTGGATTCATGCTGTAAAAACCAGATATAGGGTGACTCCTCATGTTTCTTTCTATAGTTTTCCCTGGCTTTCCACAAACTGAGGGTTTTTCATGCAGTTAGAATGTCTGAATTTTTATAAGAGGTAGCTGGCTGTCAGTTTGTACTTTCTAGTGTACTAATTTAGTTTTATATATTTAAAATGGATGTTAGTAGGGAAATCGCTTTCCCTTCTTGTTCTCAATTTTCACAATATTTTTATTCTATTTTTCTTCTTGACTATCTTCGACACCAATGTTTCTCTTATTCTTGGAGCTATGTTTTAGGCACCAAGCAGATGTCCAGAGTTCCTCACTGTCAGTGTGACATAGTCTAGAGTCAACTGAGAAAAGAATCTCAGTTAAGGGATTGTCTAAATCAGATTGGGCTGTGAATGTGTCTGTGGGGGAATCCTTTTGATTGTTAATCAGTGCTGGAATGCCCATCCCACCATGGGCGACACCATTCCCTAGGCATGTGGTTCTGGGCTATACAAGAGTCTAGCTAAGCATGAGCCTATGAGAAGTCAGCAAGCAGCCTTCTTCAGTGGTTTCTGTTTCAAGGTCTTGCTTGAGTTCCTGCCCTGACTTCCCTCAATGATGTAGGCTGTGACTTAGGTGTGTAGGCCAAACAAACAGAGAACCACCTTTCCTCCCTTAAGTCATGGTTGGTCACGGTGTTTGTCACAGCAACAGAATGAAACTAGATCACTCATTGTTGCTTCTGTCCTGTCAACATGAAGACATCCTTGAGAATCGATGTGTTGTCTTGTCACTTCTCTCTCTCTCTCTCTCTCTCTCTCTCTCTCTCTCTCTCTCTCTCTCTCTTTCTCTCTCCCTCCTCCTCTTCTTCTTCCCATCATAAACTGTGGTACTCATCAAACATTTGACTTTTCGTTCTGTAGTTTTTACTTGCGATTCAACATAATCGCTCACTGCTGCCTTGCCTTTTCAAGTGATTTGTGTGTTCAGAAGGAGTGTGTACATACAAGAATGTGTGTACACGAGTTTGGAGTGTCAGCCCGTGTGGAGGACAGTTTAACATCAGGTGCCTTCCTCTGTAGGTCTCTGGTTTTTTCTGTGTGAGACAGGAGCTCTCACTGAACCCAGAGCTCATGGATTTGGCCAGACTGGCTGGCCCATGAGTGAGATGGATCTGCTTGTCTCCACTCTGGAGTTACACATACACACTGCTGTGCCTGACTATTTTATGTGATGTTGAGAATCTGAACTCAGTTCTTTATGCTTGCATAGCAAGCACTTTCCCCACTGACTCATCTCCCCAAATCCCTCAAGACTTTTTTTTCTTAGTTTCTACTAATAATTTTATCAATCTGCCATTGATAGAAATGAGTACTCAACAGGTCTCTAACAAACAACAACAACAAAAACAGGTTGAGATCTGGGCAAGGTGATTCTTGAAACTACCACAAAGGAGGAAAAAAACCCAACCCTTCTTTTGCTGCCCCTGGTGCTGCCCGTGTGCTTTTTCAGTATGGACCTGGGGCCTTTTTTTGGTGAAGAGGAAGTTGAGGAGACTCTGGCTCAAGGAAGGACTCAGAAAGGACACAAGACTGAGAACAACAATCACAATCATTTGGCGGTGGTGGAGCAGGATGGTTCTGTGGCACAGTTTAAGATTAAGAGGCAGATAGCACTTAGTAAACTCATGAGAGCCTATCGGGAACGGCCGGGTTTGACCATGAGGCAGATCAGATTCCAGTTTGATGGGCAACCAGTTAACAAAACAGACACACCTGCACAGTTGGAAATGGAGGATGAAGCTACCATTGGTGTTCTGGCAGCAGACAGGAGGTGTCTACTGAAAAGGGAACCTGCTACCTGCCTCCAGAATTTTGTTACAGACCAAGAATACATTCTCAACTAGAAAGCCGAGATTTGGTCCCGCCACATCCTGACTACTCCGGTACAGTTTTCTCTCCTCTTACATTTCCCTGTCTCCATTTCTTTATTGTTCATAAAGTAACAGGTGTATGTGCACACACATATTGCCCTTCTTTTTCCTTTTTTAAACTAAATGCCCAGTGTTCTGGTGTCATCAGATGGAGATGGTCCGCAGGAACAAACTGGTTCTGTGAAAATACCCACCTTTCCCCATGAGCCGCACACTCATTCAGCTCTTATCTTAGATTCCAGTAAAGTTATTTTGCTCTCGCTGCTTTAACAAAAGAGCCCAACAGCATACAATCCTTGCATACCTTGTTCAGTTGGAGAATTTTAATGTTTTTTATTTATCATTGTAAAACCAAGGACAATTTTTTAGTTTATTTTATTTTTGATACTTTATTTACATTTCCAATGTCTCCTCTTTGGAAACCCCCTATCCCTCCCCATCCCCACCTCTATGAGGGAATTCCACCTCCCTCCCACCCACCCACCCATCCCCATATTCTCACCTTGACATTCCCCTTTACTGGGGCCTCTGACACCCTCAGCCCCAAGGGCCTCCCTCTCTCCCTGATGGCCAACGAGGCCCTCCTCTGCCACATATGTGGTCAGAGCCATGGGTCCATAGATGTGTGTTCTTTGGTTGGTGGTCAGCCTCCAGGATGACGGGGGGCGGGTGTTCAGACCCATTGACGCTCTTGCTCCATCCTTGGGGCTGCAAACTCCCTCAGCTCCTTCAGACCTTTCTCCAACCCCTCCATCTGGGACCTCACTCTCAGTCCAGCGGTTACTGTTAAGTGAAACTTGGGCATTCTAAACTTTTGGGCTAATATCCGCTTATCAGTGAGTAAATACCATGTTCCTTCTTTTGTGACTGAGTTACCTCGCTCAGGATGATATTTTCAAGTTCCATCCATTTGCCTGCAGATTTCATTAAGTCAATTTTTTTTTTAACTGTTTCTGTACGTAGCTGTTACATGTAAGGCAATCTGTCTTTAAGAAGGGATAAATTACTCTTGAACAAAATGATCCTAGATAGTTTTCCCTTCAAGTCAAGCGTCCTGTTGCTTAAATAAACTTCTTGTTTAAAATGAAAAAAATACCCAAACAAAAAGACACTAATGTTAAAAAAAGAAAAAAAAGTCACACAGTCCTCCCCCTCCCCCCAAATTCTCACAACACTGGGTGAAGTAGCTCAGCACCCTAGAAGCTGAGGCAGGAGACTCACTCCAGATTCCAGGGCAGAACCAAAACACACCCTCCCAAATAAAACAAAACGCCTTTAACCCAGCATTCCAGGGTTACAGGCAGAGGGGTTAAACATTTTGAGCCCATCATCAACCATGGTGATCAAATACTGGTGTGATGGTTTGTCTATGCTTGGTCCAGGGAGTGGCACTATTAGGAGGTGTGGCCTTTTTGGGATAGGTGTGTCACTGTGGGCGTGGGCTTCCACTCTAGCTTCGTGGAAGTCAGTCTTCCACTAGCAGCCTTCAGATGAAGATGTAGAACTCTCAGCTCAGCCTGTACTCTGCCTGTCTAGATGCTGCCATGTTCTTGCCTTGATGATAATGGACTGAACCTCTGAACCTGTAAGCCAGCTTCTATTAAATGTTGTCCTTATAAAAGTTTCCTTGGTCATGGTATCTGTTTGAAGTGGTAAAGCCCTAACTAAGACACCTAGGCTGCTTAAGACCTCTCAGAAAAGAGAAGAAGGAAAGGCACAACCCTCCACCTACAGATGAGGGAGTCAGATGTGGCCCTCAGGGTCTACAGGGCGTCCTCCCTGAAGATCGTCTGCCTCCTCATCTCCGGTTTATAACCAGACATCCAAGTAGTCAGAGTCTCCATAAGGCTTCCAGAGCTTGGGACCAGGAGGTCAGAGCTTAGGCCACAGGAAGGGCTGTGGCTGCAGGTCCCACACCCAGGCTGGCCCTCCGGGGCTACAGCAGAAGCAGCTGTGCTCTCTGACCTGTAAGGACCAGGCTTTTGAGGAGTGCCTGGCTCTCCAGCCTTGCCTCTGGCGGTCTGGGCAGAGGTGAGGAGTGAGGTAGGATGCCAGCTGAGCCCTTGAGTAGCCCCCTTCAGGCCTGAGTTTCTGCCCTTGCTCACAGGTGTGAGCTGGCAGCTCAGCTTGCTTCTCCTTCAGGCTGAGTTTGAGGACCAGGACCTCCCAACCTCCCAACCTCCCCGGGAAAAGCTCCAGGGCAGCTTGCAGCTGGACTAGTCACGGGAGACCAGGATACTGGAGTGCTGGGAATCCAATCTCCCATCTGATTGCTGCTCAGTTGAGGAGTTTCCCCGCAGGTGATCCTTAAAGACATTTTTAGAGAACTAACCCGGGACTCGTAAATGTTAGACCATATCCCGGAAACTGGCTCATGCTCGGTATCTCTTTCCTGGACCAGTGTGTCACGTTACTTTTCAAGGACTGAAAACTGGTATTGATTCCAGACTGCTGTATGATCCTCAAATTGTATGTTGGTATCCAAAATACAGTACTTGAGAGAGTATATAGTAGAGTATATAGGACTATAGTAGAGTCTTAAGAGCTCAAGTATGCTCTTGGGAGAAGAGAACCTTTGACCTAAATTTGGACATCTGTGGTAAGTCCCTATCAGCCCCTGGCCATGGCCTTACCCCTAATTACTTTGTAACATTTGCTCAGGTATGACACTGAGGACCTAAGCCAGCTGCTGAGAGTGCTGCTCCAGTGTTCCTGGGGGAAACTGAGATTATTTACTACTGACAAGCACTGCCAGCCATAATACACACGCATCAGAATTTCTCTGTATTTACACACACGTGTGCACTGCGCTGCAGAATCAGTGACAATGAGCAAAGCAATGTTGATCTTAGTCTATGAAGCTGTGCTAAAAATGCTTATTTACACTCTGGGTATATTGATTTCTGTGTCGTTGTGATTTCTTTATCTGGTTTGATTTCTCCCCACTTTTTGGCAATGAAAACTAAGGCCTCCCAGATGCCTACACACCCATGGCCCCAATCTTGAGTTTGAGAAATATCAAAGTAAACCTTAGAAAAATGAAGACATAGGTGCTCTAATAGGAAACACACATTTTCAAAATCCAGCTGCACCTATTTGCAAATGATGCTATCTAGGGGAAAGGGCCACCTCTGGAGGTCAGCTTGTCAGGTGCTCTTCTGTGTTCCGGGCAGGGGTGCACAGCAATAGCATGCTGTTTCAGAAACCATCTGTATTTTAGCTATGGTGCTTTCTTTCCCAGTGCCTGCTGGGCACTCAAGGGCTTCCCTTTGAATGTGAGCAGTCTTCAGTTCAAAAGCAGCTTCCCTCAGGTCTTTGCTAGACTGATTGCTCCTGTAGAGTCCCTGGGCCTTACCACATAACCCTGAAGAAAGGAACTGGGGGATAGAATTGCAGTATAATGTCACCTCAGGAGTCGTGATGATGGTGGTGGTAGCATTGCTCTGTTAACTGTTACGCACTGTTGGTGTAAGTTGATACCTCGGGCATTCTTCTTCATGGTTTCTTGAGATTCTCCTTTTCTCTGTAGGATGGAAGTGCCTGACTTTGCTGGTTGAAATCCGCCCCGTCAACAACGTGAAGGTTCTGAAAGCAGTAGATAGCTGTATTTGGGTACAGGTAAGTAAGCCTGCTGTCTCGCTTGTCTCATTAATCCCAAGGCGTGACACCGAGGTGGAAAGGTGCTTGTTTACACAGCCCTTCCACATCATCATCGCCTTTAATCTGCTAAGCAGTATCCAGAAGTGAAGGCGGAAGCATCGAGGCTTCCCCTGTTAACACGGAGATAAGGATTCTGGCCTGGCCACCCTGACCCTGCTATATCTGATAGCAAGGCAATGTTTTCACACGAGAACATACCGGGTATTAAAATAACTTGGTGGTAAGCTTTAAAATTGCTTATTTCACATCTTCACCTGGTTGACAGACTAATTCTCTCTGACCTTAGCAACACTGCATTGCTGCAGGTGTGCAGACGAATGTGGGCGGACGAGCCAGTTCTTATTTGAGGATCCCACACGTGTGCACTCTTGTGCTTATGGAGATTTATTTACAATTTGCAATCTGCACTTGTGGCTCTTTGCCAGGCATTTGCTGAGCAGGCAAGTCATCTGTTTGCACTTCCCCAAGGAAGGCCGAGGCGATGTTCTGCCTCGAGCTCCCACCGTAGACAAGTGGTGTTCACTGCCTAGTGCGGTGGGTTTTTTGTTCTCTTGCTATTCCTTGTGATGTTTTCAATGACTTCCTGGCATCATGCTGAAGCATTGTCTAGTGTTCCTAAGAGCACAAAGCCTGCGATTTGTTTACAGAGGAAATATGTGTGTGTGTCACTCAGATAAGCTGTGTTGGGGCATGAGTTATAGTTCTGTGGGCCATAAACTCAATGTTAATAAATCAGTAAGATGTGTGACACAAAGCATATTTCAACAGAAGTGCATACAAGAGAAGATTATGTATTCCTCTGTTGGCAAGAGCGTGAATGGAGGTTAGTGGGCTGTGATCAAGTTTAGTACTCAACATCCAGGATCTGTGATGGTTACCACAGATAGTCAGGATTGATTGTACACAGACATGCTAGAGCATAATTTCATGCTCCTATCTTTTGGTCGACCTGGAGTCAACTAGTCCCACCTATAGCATCTGCTTTAGCCCCAGCTTGCAGCCAGCGGGGCTGCCTCCTTTCTGTGTTAAGGGAGGGCTTGGCTTCCTCTCCTCTCCTGTCCTGTCTTCTCCTGTCCTCTGTTCTCCTCCTCTCCTCTCTGTCCCTCCTCCTCTCCCTCCCCCCTCCCCTCCCCTCCCTTTCCCCTGTCCACCAGTTCTTCACTACCACTCCAGTTACTTGCAGACAGGCCCCAGCCTGGAGCTCACAAGCAGTTTCTCTTCCTTTGGGAAGCAACTTTGTCTGTGCCATTGTCAGTACAGGCTGTGAGACAGAGCACAGTTCCCTTTTCTGGCTTGGTTTTGGGCTCCCACGGCATCCCCACACAGGCAGAGTAAATGATGGTGACATTATTAAAGAACTGGACCAAATAAAGGGTATTGGGCCCAGGGAAGGAGTGCTTTGTTTAATCTTTTGAGACATCATTGCATTATGTAGCCCTGGCTGGCCTGGAGCTGGCTATGTAGACCAGGCTGGCTGGCCTCCTGTTCTTCACACCCTCACCTCTAGAGATGGGGACCTCAAGCCTCCACCCATGGCATGTGTTCACCTTCTTCTCTGTCCCTCTCCCTGGCAGAGATGTGCCTCTCCACAGTCCACCAAGTTTGGTCTGCACCGTGTTCTGTCTTTATCTTACCTGAGATCTCCAGTCATACACATTCATGTCTACAGAGGGAGTTGGTCACCACTGTCGGGGGAACTGCAGCACTGCAGCAGGACACTGGTGCTTGGACCTCCCTTGTTATCCTTTGAGAGTTCCCCACTGCCTGAGCAACATCTTCTAGATATGGCTCCTTCTACACATCGATACCACATGTGCCCAATGGCAGATACTCATCCTCAGTCTTGCTGCCTTTGTGACACTGTCTCCATAAATCTGCATAATGGTTGTGTACATTCTTACTTTTAATTGATTTAGAATGCAAGCGAGCCATCTTGAATGCTTTTGGAGGGCTGGACTTGAAGGCTATGTTTTAGTTTTCAGGCCTTGCTCTAGGGCTATTCCATAACAATAGCATGACAACCACCATCTACATGAGTCTTGTAAAATTATTTTCTCAGTGCTTGCCATGCAGAGACGGGGCAGAGTCTTAGGGACTGGCAGTCATGGCACTTGGGTGCCCACATTACTAAGAAGGCCAGCTACTTCCGCAAACATTGTGTCGCTTCCCCTCCTCCATTTTGTTTTCTCTTTTAAGTTCTAGGATAATTTTATTAGAGTTTAAAAGAAAATCATACCAGGGCAGGTAATCTGTAAGTCTTGGTGATTATCCAGAGGATGAACGAGAGAAGCAGGGGAAAGCCACACTGCTTGAGTTGAGCCATCATGGAGACCAGCCACTTGGCAGCGGACAGCCACGTGATGGGGTGTGATGTTGAGAGGGTTAGAGAGCCCAGTGTGTTAGGGTGAACGTGCACAGAAAAGAGAAGAAAAGGATACAGACAGAGCTGCACATCTGTGGCTCTGTAAGAGACTGTGCTGTGGACAGGAATCCTGGGAACACAAAGCACACCATCTCAAAGGGATGCTTACACTACCCATCTCTTCAGCATGGCTTACAGTGAGCCTGCCTTCTAGGGGTGGTCCTCCCTTCCCGAGGGGCAGTCCCTTGGCCAGGTCATGGGCCTGTCCAACTGGATCAACTCTTAAGGGAGGAGACAATGATACATTCCACCAAGACCTGCCATCTTCTTAAGGGATAGCTCCTTATTGTGAAGCACTGAGGTCTACTGTCATGTACATGGTACTACTTACCTCAGCCCTTTCCACAGCCCGATGTGCAGGGCATCTCATCTGCCTGCACACTCATAAGTCACCAATAATTAGCTCTGTATTATTTTTGCAGCCAAATTCCATCTTTCTATCTAGTATGTAATTTTAAGATCATTGCTAAAAAGAATGTCATACTGTTAACAGTTTCCTTTTCAACTCTAGAAGGGAGATAGAACAATGATTACTTAAAGAAATTCTACTGACCTATTATACAAAGTAAAGACAACAATACTGGAGAGGTCAGTGTCTGTGAAATTGGGCCGTATGTGGTTATGTTCTTTTATAATAAAGTTTTGTGGGTACCGGGAAACAAAATTCACTGGTAACTCTTTCTAGTAATTTCTAGTGGGCTGGCTTACTGTGCGTCCTTTTTTTGATAATGGAAGGATTGAGACATTGGTACCATCTCATGACAATTTTCCTTCATTACCATGGCTCCTGGAGTCAGACATGTCCTGTGGGCAGATACTCACTGTGGAGAGCACATGGGGGTGTGCCATGTCAAGCCCTCTCTTCCCAGTGGCCACTAGCATAACTTTGAACCTTGTAACTCTTTAGCCGCTTGCCACATCGTGACTCCCTGTCCTTTCTTGGAAAGTCCCTGATCCCTTTGTTCCTTGCCTCTCAGATGTGAGAGTCTGGAAATTGCAGCTGGGAGTGTATTTACTTGGTTTTTAATGATATACTGGGTTTAGTTTTATAATAAATATACTGACCACCCTTTTTTCTGTGTACAATAGAACATATTGTATCAATGTTGTTTGCATTGTTTCTGATTGGCTTCAGAATCAAATATTCTAAACAGGAAGCACCATCTCTGGAGGGAGTTCCCTCTTTGTCTTAGGCTCAAAGGAATGATGATAAAGTTGTACCTGGCACCAAACTTCCCCTAGACAACCGAGGTCCTGGAAGTTTCCTTCCTCTACTTGCTTGACCTTTGACATGTATGTGTGTGAATCCCCTTCAATAGTCTGTGGTTCTCATCATAAGATGCAGCAGTAACCATGATCTAACACAGCTACTGAGGTATTGTACAAGCAAAATAGTTGCTTATGACTTTTCTAATTCCTTTTCTACAGTTCCTCTACCCACAAGCTGAAAGTCGTCTTCTTCCATGGAACCACCTGTTACTGATTTCAGAAGAGAAATGTAAGTGTATCTTTAGGTAATGTACAGGGTGTATGCGCACAGTCTCCTAGTAAAGTGTGAAGCCTGATTGAATCTTCTGGATATCTTTACCATTGCTGAGGACCTGCTCACCTTTGATGTCCATTTGAGACCTAGAATCCCTGTGAAAGCTGTTCCCTCCCCCTCAACTCCTTCCTCAGTCTCTACTTAGTTTCCTTGTCTTGGGAAAGGGAGAGCTCGTGTATACATCCATGTCCCATTTGTCACCTTGTAGAACAGTTATACTGGTCTGTCCGTCTGTCTGTCTCCTTTAAGATGTCTATCAGGGTAGATGACATCCAAGTGTGAGAGGCTTAGATGGAAGAAAGAAAGGGAAGGCATGGGTGGTAGAAGAGTCCCAGGGCATCTCTAAAGGCCCACAGGAGCATGACAAAATTTAAGTATAAGTGACAGAAGAGGTTATGGCCTTTCAAAGAGTTTTCTGATTTGGGAAGGGGAGCAGACAAAAATCCACTAGTACTTACCAACAAGCAATCTTTCACATTATGAGATGAAACTATGGGTTGATTATGTTTGAAAGGACAAATTATATTTGTGTCTTGTAATTAGAACCAGCAGGATATAAGTGTGACTAAACCTAAATTGTTAGTTAATACAAATTGGATTAAAGTGTTATAGATTTTATTCATGTGGTGTTGTTCCTAAAATGCCCTTGTGTGTGTGTGTGTGTGTGTGTGTGTGTGTGTGTGTAGTTTCTGCCTCTATTAATGCATATGTGTATTGGGAAATTAGGGAGGCCAGCCCTGGAAATGAGGCCTTTATGGCCTTGTCTAAGACAATGATACACTTGTGGAGGGAAGCCTGGTAACAGAGGGCCAGATGTTTCATAGATTATAACACTACAGAGAAAAGTCAGTGTGGATCTTGAGGCTGGCAGCGGGGGAGAATGTTGGTTTTGATGTGTCTTGTGAGAGTCCTGTGTTGTGGTGGGGTACTTTTTTATTTTCAGAAACAATGGTAACTCAATCTCTGGGTGCAACAACTAAATCCTAATCTTGTAAGCCTTAATAAATCTAAATCCTCTGGAGGCGGATCCATTAGGATCCGCCACTGAAACCAGGAGACACTAGTAGTTACATCTTGTTCTCATGCTGTTCCTGTCCAAAAGGACCCTCTTTCTCTCTCCTGCTTCCTCTCTTCCTCTGTCCAACCCAGAAGTCTTGCCTACTTGCCCAGTGATTGACTCCTTTATTCATTAGGGGATGGTTCACAGGAAGTTGTGGTTGGGTACTTTTCTAGGCAATTATTATATAAAAATGTATCCACAGCCGTTAGAAAAACATGTTTTTTCCTGAATTTTAAAGTATCCTTTTTTTTTGGTTTATTTTTTAAAGATATTGAGCGGTTTCATGTCCAGATCACCAGAGAAGATGGAGACAGAGTGGTAAGGATTTAAAATGCTTCTTGCTTCAAACTCTCTTCTAGAAGGAGTTATGCCTCTGGCTTCTACAGACAGAAGAACTCTTATTGATTCAGCACATTTTCTTTGATGATTTTTGAATAACTGTTTGGACACGTGAACCAAAACAAAGATCCATAAAGGAATTAGCAGCCCCTTGCTACCTCACATCCAGCGCCCGGAGTGCGGTAGTCTTGGGGACTTTCTCCACAGCCTTGCTTGCATGTACAAACCTGTCCAATGTTAGATACACACATGGGCGGGGGGGGGGGGAATCAGTTGTTTTTACCAAATAGAGTCATTATCTCTGCCTTTGTGGTTGTTCTTTTACTTACTGCATCAAAAGGATATAGGTTAGAAACCAGGAAAGGAGCTGGTTGTATTTCTCCAATTTTTTGTATGCACACATGTAGCACATAGGATCTGATGTCTGTTGACCCTGCTCATCTTTTGTCTGCATGTGTCCTTTCATTTGTCCCCAAGTTTCCTCAGTTAGGTTGACCATATCTGTCTCCACTCTTGACCACCCTGGCTTGATTTACTATTAACTCGTGTGTGTAATTATTGAGAAGCCAGGTAGGATAGCTTCAATTCATTTTCTGAGGAAGGGCATGGCCGTCCTGGCACAATGTCTGTGGTGTTTCAGCCATTCCACTGTGTGCAGACATCCATTCTCTTGGCTGCTTGTTGTTTTTGTAGTACAAATCATTTTGGATTTTTGTTTGTTTGTTTGTTTCCACCTTTATATGTGGGTACTTTCATTTCTTTGGCCTAAATCCTCAGAATTGGATGGCCAGGTTGATGGGAATATGCATTTAATAAATTTTAGGAGGGTTTGCTAGTTATTTTCCAAAAACCTAGTTTTATAAGTAGAAGATTATAGTATGAGATAAATTTACCTTTAACATTTTCCATGGGAAACTGATAGCTTACTGTTACCTTTGTCTGTACTTCTTTTACTGTTTATTTAGTTTGGGCACCTTCTCTGTTTATTGGCTATTTAAATTTGCTCTTTGGAAAATTTATTCATTATATCTTTTTCTACTTGGTTAACTTTTTCCTGACAATTTTTATGAGTTCTGGATATAGTATAGATATAAAAATGGTTTTATTCAAAGTTTAGTCTATATAAGATAACCTTTAAGTTTTTACACTTATTTATTGTTGTGGTTTGTGGTGTGTGCATGTGTGTGTGTGCACACACGTGCCATGCAATGAGTATGGAGAATTACCCCAGAGATCAAACTCAGGTTGTAAGGTTTGGTGGTAGGTACCCACCAGCCTTCAAAATAATTTTTGTTTGAGAATGTTGATGATTCTCTGAAGACTTTAAAGTTCTGAACAAAACTGAAATGGGAAGTGACGTTTACTAACCATGTAGCTACTGTTGAAAGCCTCAAAGCAGCAGAACTGGCTGGAAATGAGCAGGCTGTGTGGGAGGGGCTGTGGCTTCTGGTGACCCCAGGGAGGTGTAGTGTTTAGAGCCCAAAGGCAGCAACAAGAATTTGGGGGAGAACGGTAAGCACTCATGTTAAGATGAGAATGAGCATAGGCTGAAGGGTGGGTTGGAAGAGAATTTAGGAGCCAAATGAGGGGGGGGAAATGTGTGTGTGGGGGGGCTCCTGCTAGCTGCCCAGACAAGATCTTACTGCTCAAGATGGCGGCTTTGCTGTTTCTCCACCCCTTGGTATCCTTCCTGGGCAACACTCTGCCCACATTTGAGAAGTACCAGCTTCTATAAGGATGTGTGATTCCGCATGTTCAAACAACATCCTTAAATAACAGGTGATACTGTAGCTACATCTTCAAACAGAGAAAGTAACAACCAAGGTCCACATAAGTGAGGTCACCCCAGAGGGACACATGGATATTTTATCATGGTCATGACACATTCTGATACTCACCTTGCTGTCCTATGGCTTTGGCCTAAAAGATTCCCAAGTCTGTCTCCCTAAACCCAGAACTCATACACATGACACCAGGACGGATTTAGAGGATACATACAGTTGCTCTGGGATCTTTACCATCACTTCCCACAACCTAATGATGACGGGACCAGGAGAGCAAGAGCTAGGGCTATGTGGGTCCTTGTGCTTCGTACTTAACCCCGAGTTCCAGTGAGTACTGGAGAAATTCCTTTTTAGGTCAGAGAGGGTTCAGGTGTAAATTTGTACCATCCCGAAGCTCCTTTCCTGGTCCAGCTCAGGGTCATGAGTTTTTGTTTTATGGTTTAATGTTTGCTTGGTAGGCTTTTTGAGGAGAATGACTTTGGCCTGGAATCTTACATGCTAAGTGCATACTCTGCCACATACTAAGCACATGTTCCTCCACATGCTAAATGTGTGCTCTGCCACTAAGCCGTATCCATTGCTTTTACAAAGTAAACTCCATTTTTTCCTTTTTTTTTTTTTTTTTAAAGTCTGTGTCTTGTTCTGTATCTTAGTCTGGCCTGGAACTTGTGATCCTCCTGCTTTAACATCCTGAGTGCTGCCACCATGACCAGTTTGGAAAAGTAAATTCATTATGAGTGCATATGCATGTATGTGTGTGTGTGTGCATGCATGTGTATGCTGGTGTGTTTGTGTGTTCATGCTGGTGTGTGTATGTATGTTTGTATATGTGTGTATATGCTAGTGTGTGTGCGTGCATATAAGCCAGACATCATCGTTGGGTGTGATTCTTCAGGTACCATCTACCTTATATTTTTAATACAGGGTCTCTCACTAGCCTGGGACTTGCTAATTTGGCTATATTATGTAGCCAGCTAGTCTAAGGAAGCATCCTGTTTCTGTCTCCCCAGTCCTGAAATTACAAGTTTAATAATTTACCAACTGAGCCATCTCCCATTCAACTGGAAAGTAAATTCTTAGCTCCTTCTGTAAAGTTTTTGAAAAATCTGCTGATATGTCAAACAATCACTAGCAAAGTACTAGATGTTAGGAGTCTAGGTTTTGCTGAACTACCTTCAGAGCCTAGTCTAACCTCTCTGGGTTTCGATTTTCCCTTGAGTTCATTATGTAGCCAAGAATGACCTTGAACTTCTGGTCCTCCTATGTGCTGGTAATATGGTCATGTGCCATGATGCCTGGCTTGTGGGGATTGGAGATGCATGTTAGGCAGGTAATCTTCTACCTGAGCTATATCCCCAGCTCCTAATCCTCTGATTTTCAATCTCTGTTGTTCTTTGAGTTTAAACCGACGTTTTACATTTAAAATAAGAATATTTAATATACTTTTATTTCTTCTTCCTTCATTTCTAGAAGAAGTCACTAGGTAATATTAAGGTCTAGAGCCACTCAGGGCGTGAATTGGCAGGAGTTCCATGCTCATTGGGAAGGCTATGATTCTGACTAAGATGTAACTAACAGAAGCTCACAAGAGCCCCATAGGAATAGCCCTGCGGAACTTGGCTTTTGTAGGGGATTCGGGGGTGAGGCTTTGTCTAAGAGGCAAGATCTGAGTCAGACCTTGAAGGGAGAGTGTCAAGTATTGCTGATGGATGTGCAGTGCCTTCCCTCTTGTGGAACCAAGACCAAAGCTGGTGTATGGCTCAGCCGGGCCGTTAGAGTGCTTCCTCGGCTGCAGGAGCTTTGTCTTTGGAGGTGAAGGCTTTTGTCTATAAAGGCCTGGCCGAAGGGTAGATTACAACAGGAACTTACACATGCTCTGGTAATACAAATGTTTTTGTGGAAGGTATGGTCTCTGCTGACCCACCTGTTGAGCTAAGAGGAAGAATAGAGTACAGGTCATTAGGGCAGAGGCAATGATGCCTTAAACATTTTACAGAAAACTGTGTATATTTTGGATATGGGGAGGTGCTAATAATAAATTAGCGGTATTTACATGTATCATAGGGCTAGAGCATGTAAAAATAATGATTTAAGATGTCATTTAAAAAATACTTATAAAATCATTTTGTCCCTAGGTAATTAGAAATTCTAGCCATCTCCCAAGAGACAAAATAGCTGAAGACTTTGTTTGGGCTCAGTGGGATATGTCAGAGCAGAGACTATACTACATTGAACTGAAGGTAAAAACTAGCCCATGGGTACCTATTTCTATGGAAACAATATAATATTGACATTATTGCTGTGTCTGTATTTATTTATTTTATTTTCTGCATATGGATGTTTCTCTTGGATATACATCTGTGCGCCATGTATGTACCGTGCCTGTGGAGAGTAGAAGAGGGGGTTGGGTCCCCGGGAACTAGAGTTACAGACGGTTAGGAGCCGCCATGTGTATGCCAGGAATCTAGCCCAGGTCCTCAGGAGGATCAGCCAGTGCTCCTACCCACCAAGGCATCTGTGTAGCCCCTGCTCTAGCTTTTTAATAACCCCCGTGTCTTTAATGGGGCAGACAGTGAAGGCTTATTACAGATAATGAACGCTTTTCATCACTGCTTCTTGACTGTGTTTTCTTCAGCCTTTTTATTTTGGGAATAATGTGCCACGCATTTATTTTCTAGAAGTCAAGGAGTATCTTGAAATGCATCCAGTTTTGGGCAGATGAAAGTTTTAACTTAATGGTAAGTACCTAGAGTGATCAGTCCTAGGAAAATTTTCTAGAGTTGATATCATTAGCAAAAATTTGGGCATTTTGGTATTACACCAGTCACTCGCATGATCGAATAACTTGGCTTGTGCTGTCACAAGGCCTCAGCTCTCTAACATACGCAGAGTTGATGTAGGTGACGAGGATAGCATGCACAGGAGAGTGTGTTTTTAAACAACCACCCTAGCAGGGTCTAGAGGAAGGTAATAGGTGTGATCCAGAGTAGATCGCTCTAAGTGGTTGATTGCAAGTTATTTGACTCAAAAGCAATCATGAATAGAATGGGTTTGAGGAAGAAAGTCAGCCAGGGTGTACAGTTTAGTAAGTACCCAGCATCGCCCTTGGAAAGCTGTTGGGGTTAGTCTGTGGGAAGGTGCCTCTTATGTCCTTATCTGGGACGGACAGTACTTCCTTCCTTTCTTAGGACCAATATTGGTATCAAGCACATATTGGTTTCACACTATTACAAGACTTTCTTATCATTTCCTGCTCAGCTCACCCACTCAAAAGACACCCCAGGCTTCCTTCCTTGCACGACTGTCTATGGCTTGTGAAAGGTTGCAGCTGTCAATCGTCTACTACAGCATACCATCTGTTGGCGATATTCAAGTTAAAGGCAGAGTTAGCCTTGCAGGGAAGCACACACTGAATGTGTCTGTAAATGCTAGGTTCCCAGTGCACTTCCTGCACTATGGGGCTTGGGTCTAGCCTCTGGAGGGGATGGTTAAATGGATTCTTTGCCACCAGGCCGGCCTAGCACTGCCAGTTTGCTTTGTAGTCACAACTGTTATCATTATAATGCCATTTTTTTCTTAATCTTTTTGAGATTATAATATTATTAAAATAACTCCTTCTCTTTCCTCCCTCCAAACCCTCCCCATATCTCTCCCCATTCTTCACTAAATTCATGGCCACTTCTTTCATTCATTTTTAGTGTATGTGTATATGAATGTGTATATTTCTACCCAGTCTGTATGCTACTTGTTTGCATGTTTTCAGGGATGAGCATTTGTCACTGAACAGCCCACTGATGTGCTCTTCTCTGAGGAAGGTCTGTAATGTCTGTGATGATGCCATTTTTAATGCTTATATCATCCTCATTTTTTTTGACAGTTTGAAATGCCCTTGGACATATCATTAAGTGGCTTGAGATTTAAGTAAGTTATCCATAGACTGTTAAATTTCATAGACGTTTATAGGTAGCAAAATGATGACCTAATTTATGATATTTTACGCATCTACTTCAAGATGTATTAGTTTCATTTTATGTGTGTGGATGTTTAGCCTGCATATATCTCTGTACCACATGTGTACAATGTTTGCAGAGACAAAAGGAGGGTGTCGGGTCTCCTGGAAGCGGAGTTACAGGCAGTTGTGAGCTGCTATGTGTGTTCTGATTATCAAGCCTGGGTCCTCCACTGCTCTCAGTTGATGAACCATGCCTAGCCCCTTGTGGATCTATTTTTAATATTCTCACTCTTTACAGTCTGTAAACTGATTTATTAAGCATGGATACAGGATTAAATGTACAAAGTCAACTGTGTTGATTTTCTTAGCTATGGTTTCCTATAGGGCACCTGCATTTATTTTGATATGTGGAGTGCTTGTCTCCTTGTGATTAAACAGGGAGGGTTTATGATTCGGCGTGAACTCATTTAGATCCAACATCAAAATGCTTTCTTATTGCCAGCAAGAGGTCACAGGTCAACCCACTTGTAACTCAGCCCGGTCTCTTGTTTTATTTTATTTTATTTTTTTGTTTTCATCTTTACACAAAAGGCAAGACTTTTCTTTTTATAGAGTATTTAATGTGTAGTAAAAAGCTACAGCATTAAAAAAACAACAATAAAACAAAACATAGGACATCAAAGGCTAGAAGAAAAGTCTTCCAAAATGAGTAATGGCGGTCTTAAACTGTTCAGTATTTCATAAGCTTTATTTAGACATGTATAGATATTTAATTGTACCTATTTTGAAACATAGATAATATTACTATAAATCACAAGATTACAGATCATACGTTGTAAGCAATATAATTTTCTGTCTATTACCAGGCCTACGCCTTTAAGCACCACTTACATTTTAGTCCCTGTTTTACATGATTTAACATTGTCTGCTGAAATGTATAGGAGACGTTTCTCTACCTCTGTGCGTGTGCTGTAGTGCTTCTAGCATGTGTGAGAGGAGCACAATTTTTAAAGTGCATTCAATAATTTCTTTTCCTTTATAACCTTAGACTCGTCAACTTTGGATATGATTATCGCCAAGACCAAGAGAAGCTATGCGACCAGCCGTCCCTCTGCATTTTTACCAACCATACAGGTAGAGCCAGGGTCATGTTACCAACTTTTATTAGAATTTGTATACAAGTTCTATCCAATTTGTATAGAACTTGAGTTCTATAGAAAGTGCCATTATGGCTCAACTATGTGAGCAATATTGTTAAATAAATTGTTATTTATAAAAGTATTATTAAATAAAGAAAGAAAATGAATTATAACAGCCACATTTTTTATAAAAATCAAGTAGATATTACACGTACATTCATAGGCTGAACCAGTATAATTCTACCACTTTCTGTCATTTCCACTATAACTATACATATATATATTGTATTTATGAAAGGAACCATCATCAACAGGGTTATTGTTCTAATAGGTTTATTGGTATTGTTTTAATAGAGTGGGTAGATTCATATTTATTCAATGCAAAATTTCCTATGGGGTGGAGATGCTTTCTGTGTCAGACTTACTGATGTGTTGGGTTCTAATTATTTATTTTTTACATTTTTGCATGGATTTGTCTGTGGGTGCATGCGTGCCATTGCATGCATGCATGTGGATTTCAGAGGACAGGTTATGGGAGGGGATTCTTTTACCTTGTGGGCCCCAGGATTGAGTTCGTATCCTCAGGCTTGGTGACAAGTGCTTTGACCTGAGGAGCTATCTCACTGGCCCGTGTTTGGAATCTAAACCCATGTACCTGGGTTTAAATGTGATGTCATGGCTGCTGTTGTAGAAGTCAGACCTTGACACATAGCTGTTCCCACAGAGCATGGAGAGGGAGAGGATGGTTGGGAACGTGCATCTGAGCAAACTATGCTCTGCCTGTATAGTGTTGGGGTCTCAGAATCTGCACAGGCTACTCAGACAACCGATCTCAACAGGGATGGCTTATTGAATGCCACACCCCAAGACTGATTGATCAAGGACATAGGTCAGTCTCGGGAGCCAATTGTGACCTTGAGTCAAGCTCCTATAGGGTTTTTAAAGCCTGAGATCTATAAACATCTGTGTCAAGTTATTCCACCAGTCAGGATTTAGGGTTAGGGGACTTCCTTAGGAACATGTCTTTGTTGTACATGTATCCTGCTCACATTGGTTGGAGTATTCAACTGTGGCAGGGGACTCGCCTTGTCTAACATTCATGTCTTAACTTGCCAACCAGAATGTCAGTTACCCATGTACATGTCTTCTTTCTGACAAGTAGGATGTCAGTTCCCAGGGAGGTCTTGGGAGCTTAAACTTTACTCAGACCCTATTTAAAATGGATATCTTATTCCAAATGGCTTCTTGGATTGGTGCAGGTGTCTCTCTTATGTTGGGGTCCATCCCAGGGGCAGCTTATAAAGGCAATACCATAAAGGCTTGTATACAAGTGCAGAAGTGCTGCTGGGTGGTTGGTTCAGGTCCAAGCTTATTGTGGCTAACTATACAAAGCGGCCCTACTGACTTCTGTCGTGACTGGTTTCCAAGGGCACAGAACATAACAACATGTAATCAACTTAGGCATGAGAAAGTTCCCGGAGACAGTGGGAGCAACATATGAGAACGTTTCCTTATAATATTAGTACTAGGAAAAAATGGCAGCTGGCCAGGCAGCAGTTACCTAGGCTTTAACGTTCTAGCTAGGCCTTAATATTTTACCTAGCCCTTAACATATAGAAACAATGTCACAGTGAGGCCTGGCCTGTGTGTCATTAATATGCAGTGATAATGGTACCACAAGGCAGTCACATGGCAGCTGAATGGAGAAAGGTGAGAGGAGGCAAGAGAGGGAGGTCAAGTTCGGATGAGATTAGAGTCACACTTGAGACAATGGGGACTTGAAGCACAATGGATGGCATCTGCAGGTGAACAGCGGTGGCATTTACTCAGGTAATGGGACCAGGCTTCCATTTCTGGTTTCCCCATTAAGTAAGATTAGAGAAAGGTCCAGAGTTGCCTCACTCAGACTTGGCTCTGGAATAGTGTAGGTCTGTGCTGTGAAACCAGGATGCAAGGCTTGAGAAAGAAAGGCAGACAGACTGAGGGCCCCACATACCGCTCCCTTCCTGTTAAGGACAGCGCTGTGATGGTGATTGACAGCCATTCATCATCACCACTGCTGCCCCCCTCCCCCACCCCCAAGCTATGCAGCTACCAACTTCTTTGTCCTGAAAGTCCCTGCTCTAGGAAGTGAAGGTGGGTGTGGTCCATGGAATGAAAGGCTAAAACCTGAACCATGGGTGGACAAAGTGCTGGTGTTCATGTCAGGGCTGCCCCTGAATCACCTAAGACCATGATTCATGCAGACATTTCTAGTAAATCCGTGGCTTCATCACTGAAAAGAAGATATTCTCATTGCTTCTCTATCTGATGGTCAGCCCTGACTATGGCTGGGGGCTGTGGTTAAATTATCTCAGGAGATCTAAGTTAGCTGCTTTTTTTCTGTGCATCACCTGTTAAGGGGCAGAGGCAGCGAATGGGCGGACTGAACCCCTTCTTCCTGCTCACGTGATGGCAAGTTCTCAGAATCAGGCCAGCGCTGGAACGTTTCATGGGGCCTTTTAATAATTGTTCCCAGTGAGATAATTTCCCCTGGAAAACTTGTCTGTAATAGTTTTCATTGTCTAACTGGTTCTCAAAGGCTAGCCAATATGGAGATGTTATCTTCATCAATGATGCATATTTACTGAAAGTCTCTGGATATTACATTAAGAATGTATTTTGTTCCTTAAATTGTGACTTCCTCTGGCCTATAAATAGCAGCTAAATTACTCTGGAGCAGTCATAATAGCTGCTAACATTTAGAGTCATATATAAATATTTTTGTCAGAGATTTATATAGATTATTGGGTTCTCATAGAAGAACCTTATAAGTGGGTTCTGTGTTTTCTAAGTGTACAGATGAGGGCATGGGGACCTAGAGCAAAGGCAGCATGCTTCATAAACTGAGAGCTTGGGAGACAGAGGGACAAAGACTGAGGCAAAGCCAGTCTGCTGTGCACAGTGAATTCCAGACCAGCCAGGGCTTCACTTCAGAACTCTAATAAAACAAAGCAAATCTGCCTCAGGGATAATCAGCCAGGAAAGTCTATTTCAGAGTCTGAAAGAGTCTCAAATGTGAAGTGTTAGTGGTTCAGCCAATTTTAATGAAGGATGTTCAACACGGAGCAGTGTAAGTATACCGTCTTCATTTGTTGGCAATTGACATTAGCCGCAGATACTGCAGGGAGAGGATACAGAGTTTTACATAGTGAGAAAGAAAGGGAGGCCATGCTAGGGGGTCCCCTTTGTCATGGGCCAATGCTCTGAGGGCCCCAGCTTTGATGAGTGTAACCTCACATTCTGTCTTGACTCTCATAGGAAAGGTCTATAGTTCACATTTCAGTGTTGCTTAAAAAATACTGCTGGGCAGTGGTGGCGCACTTTAATCCCTTTAATCCAGCACTTGGGAGGCAGAGGCAGGTGGATCTCTGAGTTCAAGGCCAGCCTGGTCTACAGAGTGAGTTCCAGGACAGCCAGGGCTACACAGAGAAACCCTGTCTCAAAAAACAAACAAACCAAACCAAAACAAAACCAAACAAAACCAAACCAAAACCAAAAAAACCCCCCAAAAACCAAAAACCAAAAACCAACCAAACAAAAAAACCAACCAACCAACCAACCAACCAACCAACCAAACAAACAAACAAACAAAATATATATATATTGGAAGCTTACTTTAGAGAGAACACAGTTTGGATAGCTGGGATCCAGAGCTATGTGAGATGCCTTTGGAGGGACAGCTGGGTAAGATGGCAGTGTATGCCCATTCACCAAAACTTCATGGCGGAGGGACCTTTCCTAGACTATCACAGCTTCCCGTATGTCTGTTCATTTCTCACCCTTTGACACCTGCTACAGTGTACTGCCTCTAACTGTGCGTGCTAAGTGCTGACCAGAAATTACATAGCAACTTGATAATACCACTTTGTGAATTTAGGAATAGTCTATAAAGTAAGATGAAGAGGGACATCTAAAGTAATAGAAGTAGGTGAATAATGGCTCAGGAGATTTAGGATGCAGATTACTTAAATGCTGTCAAATACCTTCTTTTCCTAGGGAGTTTGTGTGTGTGTTACAGCCCAAAGTCTGACTGTCAGAAAGAAATCACATATTCAGTGTTTTACCTCCATAAAGGTAACGCTCCATTTATTCTCCTTTACGTTTATATTTTACTTTTTCCAAATAGTAGCAAATGAAGTTGTAAAGAGCTTAACGTCTAGCAAATAATTTTATCAGTATATTTTATAGTTAACTGTATAGATATGTTTTATGAAGAAACTCACTAATGGTAAATAGTAAGATAGGTAATCTCTATATGTTTTTATACCAGCCTGTGGCTTGTTCTAGACTATAGACCATTTCTAATGGATGTATTTACCAAAGTGTGTTGGTTTGCCATGCAGTTATGACTAATTGGAATATTATCTATTGCTTTAGTTCACATGGTTACATAGGGGTTTAGTTAAAAACCTTCTTTGCTCTCAAGTATAAATACACTGTCACTCCAGGATTTGCTGTTTTCAGACTAAGATATTGATTTCTTTTCACATGTCTGTGATGCTGATATGCCACATTCTGGAGAGTGGGGTGACCTGCCAGCCCCTGCCACTTCTGCAGTCCTACATGGCCTGCAATAGTTTTAGTCTGAACCATGCTAAGGAGGGTTTTTGCATGTTTGTTTAATTCCTCAAAATTTAGAATTATACCAAACATAGTGGTATACACCCTTGATTTCAGCGCTCAGGAGGCAAAAGCAGGAGGTTCTCTGTGTATTCCAGGCCAGTCTGTCTACAGAACAAGTTCCTGGTCAGCCAGGCCTACATAGAGAAATCCTATCTAAAAAAAAATTTTTTTAAAAATTATATTTATAGAGTATATGTTGTGAATGTGGCTAAAACGTTTTTAAAGATAGAATTTTTGTCCCAGGACTCATTTATTTTTTATTTTTTACGCCAAGCCACATAAAAGTTTAGAAGCCCTCAGTGTGATGTTACTAGGGTGATGGAGATATAGGCAGAAAAGTTTAAGAACATTTTTTAATGGAATAACTAACAGTGACTTCAGAACTCACTGTAGACATATTCTTAAGTACTGTAGCATGTGTAAGACACTTTTATGTGTTTCTAACAACTAATGAAATGAGTCCAATCAGCCATAGATGGAGACAGGAGTAGAGCGAAGTTGGACACAGTTTACACAGGAGGCTCACTCCCCTTTCTACTTAAAGGTGTGAGTGTGAGCTGAAGACATCGTAGAGGGTTGGCAAAACCTGTCATGCATGGAAATGAACCCTGTGACCCCTCTACCTTAGATCACTGAGTAGACCCCACTGGACCCTAACCTCCCTGTACAAGCCATCCCTATGGTCTGAGTTTCTGCCTGAGCTGGAGCATCTGCTCCACTGTGACTGCCCCTCAGTCACAGTCTACAGTCCACCTTAGTGGCTTTTGGAGAGCAAGGGCACCATAAATTCTAGAAGCCAGCAGGCACTTGCCCTGTCTGTGAGACTGTTGTGCAGCATGAGGTCAGTCGGAGCCTTTCGTTTCTGAGCATAACTCTCTCTGGCTTCATGCTCTTCATTCACAGGATACAGAAAGACCTTCACTGCAGCTCCTGGAAGTGCTGACTCACAGGTCACAAACCGCATCACTTTCCTCAACCTTGGTAGGTATTCTGGTTTGCTCTTCTGTTGCTGTGGCAAACACACAACCAAAGCAACCTGCATGAAAGGCTTTATTTAGCTAACAGTCAGTCAAGGACAGGAGCTGAGCTCAGGCAGAAGTGCTGCCTGCTCACTGCTTTGCTCTCACTCTTGGTCTCTCCTCTGGATCACGTTCAGCATGCTTCCTTATGCCTCTTATACCTATTTGCCTAGGGGATGCACCTCCCACAGTGGACTGGGCTCTCCTTCATCAATTATTAATCAAGAAAATGTCCCCCCCCCCCACACTTGCCCACAGGCCTGCTGATCTAGACAATTCTTCAGTTGAATTAGTTTCCCCTTCCCAGGTGACTCTAGTTTGTGTCAAGTTGACAATCAAAATAATCAGTACAGTGGTTATAGCAACGGACCTCTCTCTACTCTGTCCTTTCAGTGTACGCTCTGCTCAGTGGTCACTCATTTTCTTCTCCATGACTCCATTTTCTCACACCTCTGAAATGCGGCTTGTGGTGACAGTCACTGACCCTTTTAAATCTGAGGGGGGAAGTTTTTTCTGTCACACACCCGTCTCACTCAGCTCGTCAGCTATGGGAGTTGAAATGTGTCTTCCCTCTTTTAGAGACCCTGAGCTGTGAGCTTTCCTATATCTTTATATTTATATCTTATATTTTTATTCCTTAAAAAGCCATTTGTTAGTATCCAAATGACCATGAATAAGAGGTCCCCTAAGAGCCTGTGAGAAATTGTACGTCATGTTTTCCCTGGATTCTAGAAGGACAATGCCCATTAGGCAGTTGTCTGTTTGCTCCTGCTCATCGTAAAAGGCTTACAAAGCCCCCATTAATGATTTATGGACCAGCTTAAGTGAATTGCTTTCTCTAAGTAAAGCTGGTGACAGGAACCTTAGTGTTAGGTGTGAGCATGTCGGGGACTTTATAAGTGAAGGAAGGCTGTGTAGAAAGCATTTCCTGAATCTCTGTATGAAAGTGCCTTTCCCTGATATGTGGAAGGTGGGGCATGAGATGTGAATGACAGCAGCTCTGGGACCTTCTCACATATGAGAAGGACTAAGGATTTAAAGAAGGAATGCTTTGGGTTTATGGCACAGGGTTCTTTGATGTGTTTTCCCATCGCTGCTTGCCAGCCCATCTGCTTCTGTGGCAAAGGTTTGACAAACTGAGGTTGAGGAAACTGGGGTATGAGAAAACTAAAGATAAGTTCTCCAAGTGTTTATGTTAAATGAGACTATTGGTGAGGTTAAGCATCTTCTGCTAAGTGCGCGGCACATTTGACTTGACCTTGGACCCATGGAAGGGGCCTTGGAGAGCCTGGCTCTATTGCTTCCATCGATGAGGGAGGGAGACAGAATGGCTCCCGAGTCTGTGCCCATCTCACCAGTGATGGGGAACCTGTCCACCAACTGTGCCTTTCCTTTCTCCTCCTGGGAGTAGCATGGCTCAGTCCAGAGCTTGTAAACACAGCCTGTCTCACAGCTGTCTTCCCGTCTTCAGCATGGTTTATTAACAGCTATAAAGCTGTATCCAAGATTTAAACTGTTCTCGAGGGAATCTGCATGGTAAAAGTTCCTTTTTTGATTAGTATGTTTTGCTATCCATTGCTTACAGTTTCCCTTTATTGTTACCCTGCTGAGAAGGGCTTGCATTGATTGAAATACAGAGATTTAAAATTTAGTTTTACTTTTCCTAGGGAAACACAGAAATCCCTATTCACTCAAGATAGGGCTTGCATTGATTGAAATACAGAGATTTAAAATTTAGTTTTACTTTTCCTAGGGAAACACAGAAATCCCTATTCACTCAAGATAGAGCAACCACACACCAAAGAAATTATTCCATCTTGGTAAACCAGTGTGTTTATTGAGATTTCCTATAGGGACATGGGTGAGCCTCTGCTCTTCTCTCCCTGAGAGACATTTTGGTGTGGGGGAGGGGACAGTCACACTGCAGCAGCTACATCTTTCAGGCCTGCCCATAAATAAAAACCACCATTTAATAAATAATATGTTAAATATTTTACTTATTTTTGATCCTCACGACCATTCTGCCTGAGTATGGTATTGCCATCTCGCAAACAACGAAGCTGAGGCTGAGAAAGGGTTAGGTTTGTGGCCAGGTTTCTTTCAGTGTCTCTCTATCGTTTTCCATCTCCGTAGAACAGATAACCACAAAGGCAGGGCTTAAAGCAACACAAGCATTCCGGTCCCGGGCTGGAGTTCAGAAATCGGAACAGGGTGCTGAGAAACTAAAATCACCGATTCCTTCTGCGGCATCTGAGGAAGGACTTCCTTCCTGCCTCCTCTGGCCTCTAGAGACTAGCCTTATCACTCAGGTGGCTTTGTCACTGTGTGGTCACCTTCTGCAGGCCAGTTCCCCTCTACCCTCCTCTTAGTAACACTCGACCACACTGAGTCTACCAGGATAATCCAGGACTCTCTCCTTATCTCAGCGTTCTAATCATACTTGCAACAGTTTCTCCTCATGAAAAGTCAATCAAGTGCAGGCCAGATGGCTCAGTGGGTAGGGGTCGTGGATCACTTGCCTGAGCCACATTCAGTACCAGGGTGGAACATTCACACAAGATGTTCTCAACATGTACCACACACACGAGAAAAAAATGTCCTAGGCCCTTTTCTAAGTTGACAGAGTCACAGGCCTGCAGGTTAATGCACAAGTAAAGGGCCTTCACTGACCCGGACACAGGTAATTACTGGTGTTTTAGATGAAGCACTAGCTTGTTGGTTTTTTGTGGCACTGTCCTGCACACTGTGGGATAGAAAAGCCTAGAGGTCACTAAACAAATGTTAGTAGGAATCTCCTACCCTATCCCAACAATGTGTCACCCCGCACTACCTTACTGAATTTTCAAATGTCCTCGTCCTGGGACATAGCACTACTACAACACGCTGATTAAACAGTCAGGCTAGGAGTTAACATAGATCATCGGTGTCTTAGTTAGGGCTTTACTGCTGTGAACAGACACCATGACCAAGGCAATTCTTATAAGGACAACATTTAACTGGGGCTGGCTTACAGGTTCAGAGGTTCAGTCCATTATCATCAGGGCAGGAACATGGCAGCATGCAGGCAGGCATGGTGCAGGAGGAGCTGAGAGTTATACACCTTCATCTGAAGGCTAGTGGAAGACGATTTCCAAGTAGCTAGGATGACGGTCTTAAGCCCATGCCCACAGTGACACACCTACTCTAACAAGGCCATAACACCTAATAGTGCCACTCCCTGGGCTAGGCATATACAAACCATCACAATTAGATGACCATATCTTTCTAGTAGTTCCTTCTAAATAATTTCTTTCATTTGCTACAGTAGTACTGCCACAATGATAAGAGTTTGCAATTCTTTGCGTTACATTCTTCAATGTTATTTATTCCTGCCTTCTGAAAGGACACGCTGATTGGTTGGAGTTTTGTATCCTCCTCTGGGTGCCTTCTACTGCAGCGACTAGCATGTGCCTCTTAAGGAGAGGAGCCCCGCTAGCTGACTGAAAATGGAAGTTTGTTTTTGTGAAATTCACTGCTCTGTTTTTCTGAGGCCCTGGGAGCTTGTTATTATATGTTGTCTCAATTTGGGTACATATGTTCTGATTATGCAAATATCTATAGTGTAGAAACTGGGAAGGTGCCAACTCTATGTGCTAGGGACACAAGAAAACCACTGACAACTACACAATGTCAAGGCTCCCAGAGACACACTCTTGATAAATACCAGTCTTAAAATTTCCTAAACAAAATGATGATGGTGAGTGAGCCCACATGGGAAACTGCATTTTGTAGCTTCCTTAAGCCATCAAAAAGATGAAGAAAATCCCCATTACATGCTATCCCCAGCTTATCACATTAAGGAGTCATTCCTGTTGCTTGATAGTTTTATTCTAACTTCCTTCCAGATCACTTAGATTCATATAAAACTACTGTTGACTCAGAAACACAACTATAGGTATAAGCAAGACAGCCGTGTCTTAAGTGTACAAAGAGTGTGAGGCACACACAAAGCCAATCAGATCTGACTTCTAAGATGAAAATACTCCCAGGGGTCCCCCCCCTCTATGTGCTACTGGAAACAAACAAATATGCTTTTTTGTTATATTTAAAGAAAAGCACGTTGTCCTGGGGTTTCTCTGCACCTGGATAGATTGTATCACACACGAATGGCCTATGACTCTAGTCTCTCTTTCCTACAGGCTACTTTGTGGCTGTTTACTCCCCTGGCTATTTCCTTCATTTACTTAACATTCAGCATCCAGACTTGATCTGCCACAGTCTGTTTCTGACTGGTAAGGTTGTAGCTAATGTCTCACCTACACAGTCTCTGTAGGCTTGCTCTGACTTGAGTCTGGGTGAGATCTTTTATTTGGTTATCGGCTCTTTCCTTTTTTCTGTGCTAGGAAACAACAAAATGGCTACTGTGCTACCTCCAAGTCCTTTGCAGTCCCTGCCAGGGTCCCTGATTCTGGACTGCTATTCTGGAAAGGTCTACACAGCAACCCTTGACCAGACATACTTGATGAGGTTCCTACGGAACGCCCATCTAGACTGTGAGAAAATGGCCACTCTGCACTGTGCACTGTCCTGTGGTCAAGACCCGGGTTTCCAGGAAGAACAGGTGAGAAGATTGCTTGAGTTTCAAAACTGGCAAAAGACAACACCAAGTGTACTTAGTGCTTCAAGAAGATCAGAAGTTAGGTTTTGCTCTGTAACAGTGTCTTTGCTTGAGTGTCTTCCTTGGTGCTTCCTCTTTGGTTGACTCTGTGCTGGACTTCAGACTGAAGGTGCAGCTATCTGTCTTTTGAGTTCAGTTGTTCCCTGTATCCATCAATTCAGGTAACCTAGGTCAGCTCTGGCTTAATACTATTAAATGGAGAAGCTCCCAAAGAAGCAGTTCATAATGTTTAAGTGGCACGCTCTTCTAAGGCGTGTGATGACATTTGCCATCCTGCTCCACCTGGCCTGGACTAAGACCTGTCACCTTGTCCAGTGTATTCATGTTGAATTTTCCACCTGTCCGTTCCTCATGTAGCAGTTGTCTTGCTATCAGATCACTGTCATAGAACTGTGTTCATATATAGTGCTTGTGTTCATAGACTCGTGTTTTACCTAATAATGGCCATGACGTTTAGATATGCCAAAGAGAAGCCATAAAGTGTTTACTTTAAATGAGAAGTTGAAAGTTCTTGACTTAATGGGAAAAGAAATACTGTCTTGTCAATGTTGCTAAGGTTTGTTGCTGACTGACTTTGGCTCTCTTGGGGTCTTGAAATGTATCTCTTAAAGATAAAGAGCAACTACTTCTTCTGCTCTCTCATCTTCCTTTCTCTGTTTTTCTGAGATGAGGTTTTGCTCTGTAGCCCAGGGTGATCTGGTACTTACTCTGTGGCTCACGCTGGCCTCACAGTTGAAGCACTTCTCATTGGTCTCCCAAGTGCTGAGATTTCAAGTGTGAGTCCCCAAACTCAGTACTCTACTGGCTTCTCAGTGCTGTAAACTAGTGCTTCAAGGACATGCTCAGCAAATAATGAGTTTCTCAGATGACCTGCTCCCCTCTCCCTGTTTGTATTTGGTATAATGCCAAATGCATTGCCAAAAGAGCCAAGCAGGCCAGTTATAGTGCCTCACACCTCCAATCCCAAATGCTGAGACAGGAGATTTCGGAGTTCAAGGCCAGCCTAGGTTACACAGTAAGTCTGATGATATCTTGGATTACAGAATTAACTCCTGCCCCAACCTTCTCAGAGGAAACAAACACCAAAGGTCTAAGATCTCGTGGCAAATATTTATTGCATTTTTAATAAGATAGCTTACTTTGTATTGCACAATGCCGCTTATAAAACACTATTTACTTTCTGAAGCTATTCTAAAAAGCCAGGAAATCCTCTTATCAATCAGTGATGACTGGGGTTAGTGGTTGACTAGTTAGTTGAAAAAAGTACACTTTAAAACCATAAAACATAAAAATATACATTTATTTGCTTATCTTTAGTGCAGACCAAAGCCTGTTCTTTGTGAATGAGCTAACTAATCTTCAGCCATTTTTCTTCTATAAAACCAATACTCTCTGATTTCCTGTCCTTCCTGAGAAGTTTGTGTATGTGGATACATATTCACATGTGTCTTCGTGGGTGTACATACATGTGTGTGCATGCACATCTATGTGTATGTGTGTTGAAGGCCAGAAGTAACATTGGGTGTCTTCAGACATTCTCCACGTTAATTTTTGAGGCAGAGTCTCTTTAAACCTGGAGCTTTGCTTTTCTGCTAGGCTGGCCAGCCAGTGCCTCTTGTCTCCGCCCAGCATTGGGGTTATAGACATGTGTGCACCCTCATTTTTATGTGGGTTCTAGGGATCATGTTTGCATGGCAGTCACCTCACCCACTGAGCCATCTCCTCAGTCCCTAAACATTTTATTTCTAAGGAGATCAATAATGTATAGAACAGTGTAGGCTTGCCTTTACCCACTCGCTATAGTTGTTTCTTCTACATCTAGTCAGTTAGTGTTTTAGAATCCAACTCTAGTCTTGTCACGTTATAGAAATGTGATTTTGAGTCTTGCCACAATGTGTAACTTTTACTGATGTAATCTGCATTGAACTTGTTTGTGGACATTTTGATTAAACTGCCTATATAAAAATAAGTACATCTGGCACAGTAGATTTAGAATAAAGCATCCTGCTGAGAGTGAGCTATGGCTGGGCATGTCTTCCCTCAGTCATCCAGCAAAAGGTGAGAACGTCTTTCTTCCAGCAGTTGAGTGGAGGGATAGGAATTGTGTGAGACGTTGCTGATGTAAAGGGTTATTTCTGCCAGCTGAGAGGGAAGTACAGAGGCACTCCTCATGGTAAGTGGCGTGACAGTGCCCCTTCACAGTGATGGCTGCCCTGGACTTTAACCTCAGACTGGTGTCTGTAAGCCCAGCAGTTTTATTATGCATCACTCCTGTGTCCAGTAGATCTCTTGATGGACAATTTGCATAATACCATCCATTCTTGAAAAAAAATGCATATTGGGTTGAGGAAGGTTCTTCTGGAGCTTATCCAAAGGGTTCTGTTAAAAGGGTATCTGCAAATAACCTTATTCACAATGCTGTCATACTCAGCCAGGACTATATTGGTTTTTAAGCTGGAAGTAGGTATATTTTCTGGGCACTCCAAAATAGATGTAGAATTTTAGAACTTCATTCATTATATAGTACATAATTATACATCTATTATGTATTACATATTACATATTACATATTTTTGTACTACTTTAGTGGGACACAGTGCAGATTTAAAAGCCAACAGAGTTCTGTGGCCTTTCTTTTTAAAGATTATTCAGTGGATTTCTGAGAGTGTCTCTGCCTGCCATTCATTTGACCTCATTCAAGAATTTCTCATTGGTAAGTGTTGCTGGTGCTACGCTGTAAGCTGGACGTTCAACCCTTCGCTTGAGGGGAATCAGTAAGTGGGTAATGAATGCTCCTGTCAAAATGCTGTTCAGGAGGGTTTGGGTGTTGTTTTGTTTTGTTTTGTTTTGTTTTGTTTTGTTTTGTTTTGTTTTGTTTTGTTTTAACTTCATTGCAATCAGTGGCTAATGAAATTTCATTCTCTTGTGGATTTTGCAAGAAGCTGTGGTTTTCAGAGACCGATGAGATAAAGATCTGATTTTGATTCTGTAACCTTATTAACAAAAATTTCAGTAAAATGCATCTTTCTTAGCCCAGTTTTATGTTGGTTGGCTATGTATGAGTGACGTCATGTCATCTGTGTGGAAGCAGTACCAAATGGTTTTTGTTTTAAAAAAAATTCTATTCTCATTGTAAAAGGAGCACCTGAACATTTTAAGCTGTAGATAAAATCATAATGGTTAACCTCCGGAGACATGAATGAGGCCGTGAGGACTTATCAGTTTACTGGATTTGGTTACATCGCCACGCTGACTTCTCTGTTTCTATTGTGTCTCCTTTTTAAATCTGCTCAGCTTCTTCCTATTGGAGTGTGTATCCGGAGCTGGAGGACCTGGGCATGCTCTTGCCTTACTCCTCTGTGCTGACCTGGAACGCAGTGAGTAACGAAGTCTCAGTGGGCTCACCACCGTGGGTCGGGGAGTCGTTCCTGTTATAGTAACTAGCGTTATAATTTCACTTCTGTTTTGACTGACAAAGAGCTGAAGTGAAATTTCTTGTTAGATGGTATAAACAACCCTAATCGGAAAAATCCAAACTCTAAATGCTACAAAATCTGGAGCATTTTAAAGGTTAATATGATGCCACATATGAAAACTTTATCCTATGTGGTAAAATCCTATATACCTACGTGCATGATATATATATATATATGCATACATATTCTGAAATGCATATGCAAAAGGAATATTGTTGTGCCAATAAAAGTTGGATGCTTTGAGAAGACTCAAAGGCATGTTTCTAAAGTGTGTGGGGTGTGTGTGTGTGTGTGTGTGTTTGTGTGTATGTGTGTGTGTTATGAAAGACAAATAAATTTTACGTTTAGATTTCTGTTTTCTCACTAAAAGACCTCATGTATATGAAGGATTTCAAAATGTAAACATTTTAAAAAGCCAAATCTGAATCACTTCTGTTGCTAAGCACCTTGGTCAAGGATGCTCAGCCTCCAGTGAATCTCTTCCATTGGCCAGAAGTATTTCCATAAAGCAATAGTCATGATGGGGCAGACCCAGGGTGACTGTCACTCGTTCTTCTGACAGGCAGATGGTATTTTACAAAAGGACATTTTCATTCCTGTGTTGACCAGGTTCAAGTATTTAATAGGCTTTATGAATGAGGAATGGCTAGACCACTGTGGTAATATTTGGTGCAGTTTGACTTTAGGGACGCCTTTCCCTATTTTCATAAAGATTTATAAAGAAAATTAGGCAACTCAAAATCTTCAGGGCAAATCAAAATCATGCTTCCTGTTGGTCTAGACGCCTTTACGGTAGGCAGTGATGCACCAGGGCGCTGTTCTGTCAACAGCAGCACCTGCCTCTTCCCCTTTCAGTAGATGGTGAAGCAGTGTGCTTGGTCTTGAAGCAGGAGTTGTATTGAAAAGGTATTTAGAGCAACACATCTGATTTAAGCAGCAGGCATTGGGAAATGCGTACTAAACTGTGACACTTTTCACTTTGCATTTTGTCTATGTCTCAACACAGTTGGTAGAGGCATAGAAAGAGTGTGCTTGTAAGTCGACACTCAGGAGGCCTAGGCAGGAAGACTTCAGCTGGAGGTTAGCCTGGGCTGCGTAGTGGTGAGACCCCGTCTAAAGATATAAAAGAAATATTCCAATGCATTTGTTTTACTTAATATTTTTTGTTTTGTTTTCTTTTTGTTTTGAGACACGGGCTCATATAACCCAGCCTGGCCTGTGTCAATTGCCTGTGTAGCTGAGGACAACCTTAAATCCCTGATCCGTCTGCCCCTTCCTCCCAAGAGCTGGGATTGCAGGCATGCACCACCGTATACAGTTATGTTTGATTAATTTCTAAATTTTTGATACTTACAATAGTAGTGTTTTCCCAAAGACCTTCTCTGCTTGGTTTTTTTGGATTATAGTTAATAGATTTCTTTGCTTTAGTATAAAATTGCAAGGGGAAAGACCGGGCTTCGCCTTTTTTAGGCACTCACTCTGTTTTTCTTTCAAACGACTTATGAATGTGTAGGCGAAGTGTGGTTAGATAGCAGGAAGCTGCAGGTTACACCATCAGGTCAGGAAATGCACTCCTCAGCTCCCCCTGGGTGTTACCCACTGCTCTTCTGTCCTGTGACTGAGATGTGGAGAGGCAGGGTTGGGAGCAGTGGTCCCTGGGCTGTGTGTGAGGCCACCATCCCAGTGGGCAGGGATTCATTTGTTCATTTCTCAAGGCTCTCTGGGGCCCAGAGACTTTGTGAACATACACATAATGATACCAGGAAATCCCACAAGAAAATGTAGAGAAACCCAGAGTTATAACCTCGATATGCTAGACTCATCTTAGGGTTTACTGAATGGCTTTAAAACTTCTTGTGGTTGGAAGAAGTTCCCTTAAAAGGGCTCCTCCAATGCCGTGCTCTGTGCATTCATATTCATCTCTAGCAATGATGCAAGTATTGCCCTTCCCTAGTTGTCAATCATCCTTAATGCTACAACCTTAAAAACTCGTCACAACAGGAAGTAGCAAGTTCACACATCTGGATGGAAATCACACATTGGATTTTTTTTTTTAAGTTTGAGAAAAAGAATTCACTATTTAGCTTAGGCTAGCCTAGAAGTCTCTCACTTGGACCGTAGATATATAGCACCACACTTACCAGCAGTTGGATTTTTAAAATAAACACTATTATAAAAAACCAAAACAACACCAAAAACACCAAAAACCCCACACACTGAATTTAATCATACCCAAAGTCTATACATTTCAACGCCTTCTATACAGTTAAGTAAAATACTAGAAAGCAGAGTATTCTTGCTCGTAGCTAATTCTAAATTGTGCATTGGGATTATAGTTATTTTAAAATGTTGCAATTGTGCCTTTGAAAATGCTATTTAGAACTTACTTAAGTTACTCTTTTTGTTGCTGTAAAAACATAAAATAGTTTTTTGGACACAATCTTCTGAGGTGGAGAAAGCATGCTGGCAGCAGCCGGCCATCCTGCACCACAGCCAGAAGTTAGAGAGCTATAAATGGTCCAGCCCCACTGGATTTAAGCTCTGTGCAGTTAGTACCCACAAGGGAAGATGATGCTGGTCTTCCCATCTCAATCTACCTAATTAGTGTGTGCCTCCCAGATGTGTCAGAGATGTTCTAGACACTGCCAAGATGAGAATCAATGTTAATTTTCACAGAACCTGAGATCGCAGGGCTGTTCTGAGGTGCCTGTCTCGGAGCAGCGGCGAGAGAAACACACACAGATCCTTACCACAGATACTCTGTGTTCCTACAGGGACTCAATAGCACTGATGTTCTGCAATTTCCTGCTTCACCACAGGTGACTTCCTCCCACAGGAATAGTGTGTCGGTGAGATCCAGCCATCCATGCGCCCACCAATCGGACATTTTTACAAAGCACTCTTAAATTGCTTTCTAGTAGCATCTACATTTTGAAGGAAATCTGAATTGACTGGCAGAAAGGCACACTACATAATTAACATACAGACATTTTTTCATAGTATCCATGGGGTGAAGGCAGTTTGGGATGTTTATCCTTTGAAATTTGGTCCCTGCCCCCCTTTTAATGGGCAGGGTTTCATAATAGCCAAGGCTGGGTTCAGACTTACTATGAAGCTGAGGATGGCCTTGAACTTCTGATCCTCCTGCCTTCTTTCTCTCTTGCCTGGAATTAGACATTCAATTACTCCTGGCTCACCAGACGTGTTCTAATGTTCACTAGTTAGCAGGATGCCAGGGTGGTGTTAGCTGGCATGAACTGTACATGTTTTAGCATTGGACTGTGCAGACCCTCTTTACGAGATGCTCCTGTCCCTGAGATCTTTCATTTTTGTTCCTTCTAGAGAGGACTGGACCAACTCATACTACAAATAGTGAAAGAAGACAAGGCAGGAAGGGAAGGCATAGATAATGGGATGCTTTCATTTAACTGTGACTTTAATAGTTCGAATATAATTTGTCTCATTTGTTCTTAAGTAGAAATGTCTAAAAATACAGTATTTACTTTGTATTTTCTCACAATAATTGTTCCTCCCTCTCTAGAGAACTGGTTAGCTATCATTTAAAGAGTACTTAAAAAAAGAAAAAAGTGGGATGGTTGCACACACCTTTAATCTCAGCACTGGGGAGGCAGAGGCAGGTGGATCTCTGTAAGTACGAGGTCAGTCTGGTCTACAGAGTGAGTTGCAGGACACAGACAGGGCTGCACAGAGAAACCCTCTCAAACAGAAAGAAAGAAAGAAAAAAAGAAAGAAAAAAAGAAAGAAAGAAAGAAAGAAAGAAAAAAGAAAGAAAGAAAGAAAGAAGGAAAGAAAGAAAGAGAAAAAAAGAAAGAAAAAAAAAGAAAAAAGAAAGAGAAAAAAAAGAAAAAAGAAAGAAACAAAAAATACAAAACAAACCGAAACTCCAACCCCCCAAAACAAAAAGTCAAAACAACCAGCCAAACAAACAAACAAACAAAACAAAACAAAAAGAATATTCCATTTTCCAAGGCAAGAGACACGCTGTCCTATTATTTTTGTACTAGGAAGTTATTTACAGTAGAGGTTATCACACAGGAAGCTGGCTGTCCTCGGCTCCTGTCTATGCAGAAGACATCTTCCGAAGGCCTGGGCATGGGCGGTTGCTATGTTTCATTTATGTTTCCCTGTCATAGGAAATTCCCGGAATAAAGCTTGTGACAGAGGAGCTCCCATTGCCTCTTATGAAGGTAAGTCCTGCTCTGAAAGGGTGAAGCAGTCCTGTAGTGAAGACCTCTGCTGCCCCCGAATTGCTGTGGTTTCAAAGGGTATTGCAGCCTGGCAGAGAAAGCTGGGGCCTTGGAGCAGGGTGGCTTGCCTGAGAGCCCTCCGCAGAGCCTGCGTAATCAGTCGCTGATATGATGTTATAGAACGCCTTAGGACTGTTTAGGGGGGTTTTCTAAAGATAGAGAATTACAGAGCCCAACTTGAACCATGGGTCGGCCACCAATACTTGCCACAAAGCCTCTAACTGACGGAGCTCTTTAGAGAGAGGCTGGGTGGTTGCTTGATTTGTAGTACTTCCTTCAAGGACACACACGAACGCACGCACGCACGCACACACGCACACCCCCCCCCCCCCCCCAATTTGCAGTCATAAAAGCTTTAAGTAAACTGGACTGGGATTTCTTGTTTCTCTCAGAGCAACCTCTCCATCCCTCAAGAGTGAGGTGGTGGCTTGCTGTATAGCCTCCCTCAAGATCTTTCCTGTCAGGAAGGGGCGTTGTGTCTGTCTGCAGTCTTCTGGTTTCAAGATACGGAGGAGGGTGCGGGTGGCATGAGGTGGGGGGTCATTAGCTCAGTTCCTTTCAGCTCCTTTGCTTCTAGTAATTACAGCCTGGTCTAACCTGGGAAGTCTCCGTTTCTGGCAGCAGCCTATGCTCCTTGTGCTGAGCCCTTTTATTTATGGTTGATTCTTTTGAATCCTTGGCACTGCACCGACAGCTGGGGAGGACCAGTTTTAAAGTCCCCCCGCCCCCCGTCCCCGTCATGTACTGAGGCAAGAGAGGACAGATGGAGGTTGGCTTGGTGGCTCTTCTTTGGATCCTAAGAGGCCCTTGAAAATTGACTGGCCAACTGTCCAGAAGCAAATGTGGAGCCAGCAAAAGGTCGTGCTTTACAGGCAGCGACAGCGACAACGGGGGGGGGGGGGGGGCAATCTGCTTCTCACTAGTAATCCTACCAACCATGGCGCGTTTACCTGGCAACCCACTGAAGGTTTCTTTTCTTTGTTCTGTGTTCATGCTGGGGTTGAACTGGGGTCCTTGAGGTGCATGCCTTCCCACCTGTACCCTCAGCCCCCTGATTTGCTGGGGTTCCAGGCATCTATTGCCACCATGACTGGCCAGAAGAAAGTTAATCCACAGTTTTGCAGTTTCTAGTACATAACTGCCCACCTTCTCCACTTTCTTTGTCTCTGTCATAGGTATGTATATGTGATTTAGTAATTATGGTAATCTAGAAACATTTGATCAAATATGAACTCATAGACAATTTTCATGTTGTGACATAAAGTAATGAACTATAATGATTCCCCTAAATTGGCATGTCTGAATTTATTTGATCAGTCTTCTGGTTTGGGGCATTTAACTATCTTTAGACGCTATACAAACATTTTCTGGGAAAATAACTTGGTGGTAAGGTGGTTGCTTCGCATATGTGAGATCTTGGGTATAATCCCTAGTACCAATTTTTTTCTTTTATCTTTCTTTTAATATATTAAAGATAATATTTTGTTTTTATATATTCTTATACATATAGTTTTTCTATTGGTTTATTCCTCTAAGGTTCAAGGTTGAGAATGTATTATGGTAAAACACTATGACATTTTTTATATCTTTGATTTCTTCTTCTAAACTAATATTCAATGAAAGTTGTGGTAACCTACGTGGTCAAAAAGATTTAGGGGACTGAAAAAATGACTCGGGGTTTGAAACGCTGCTGCTCTTCCAAACAACTGCAGTTTGGTCCCCAGGTCCCATGTCACTGGCTCACAGTGGCTTCTAACTCCGTTCTAGGGGACCCCACACCCTCCTCTGGCCTCCATCAGCACCCACATACGTGTGGCATGCACACACAGAGATGCACATACATATACATAAATCTAAGAACAAAAGGATTTAGGAGATAATTGGTTTTATTACAGCCTTACCAACATTGTGTGTTTTCATTTTAAAAGTATAAGGGTAATGAGAAAGTTCTTTTTGTCTTTTGTCCCAATTGGCTTATTAGAAGCCAGTTCTTTATTGGTTCACGATATTCTTATTGACTAGTATTAAGTGTGCTCTGACTACACTTCCTCTCTCCTGGCAAAGTCAAGGAAGGGAGGACAGTGTGAGATGAGACAGCCCCTCGCTCTGTGACGTGTGCTTAGTCTAGGGTTGTCGTCCAGGTGTGTCCCCACAGATTTGATCCATGAAACCCAACTCAATCCTTCCTACCTCATGATGTCACAATGAAGACACGACTGTGTAAGAAATGGGCGCTTGACAGACACTGAATTCACCCACACCTTGACTTTGGATGTGCCAGTTTCAAGAGCTAGAAGAACAAATGTCTGTCATTTACAAACCATTAGTTGATGGTATCTCATTGTAGGAGTTGAATGGACTATGACTTGGGGACATGTTAGGGCAGGTACACCTGTTATTTTACAAGAAAACCATCACCTGAAAGACAAAAAGCTTCCTCTCTTTGTAAATGGTTTACCAAATAATCTTTAAAATTATATAAAAACATGTCGTGGGGAGGGAGCTAGAGAGAGATGGCTCAGTGGTTAAGAGCGTTGCTGTTTTCATAGAGGACCTGGGTTCAGTCCCAGTACCTACATGGTGTTTCACAACTGTCTGTAACTCCAGTTCTAAGGATCTGCCATCTTCTTCCGGCCTCTACACATAGCAGGCATGCATGCGGTATACATATGCCTGTATATCTGCAGGCAAACATTTATATACATTTTAAAAAATCTTAAAAATCTGTTTTTGTTTTTTTTTAATTACCATATGGGAACAAGGCCCATGCTTTAAAGAAATGTTGTTAAGACTTACTTTCCTTAGGAGGGCTTTGATCCTTGGTAAACTATGGGCTGCTCCAGGGAAGCAGCAACTTGCGTAAAAGGCTAAAAATAGCACCTAATTTTATAGTGAGAAGAGAAACCACTAAAACTATTTAACCACAGGAAACCAAAGAGGGAAACTATAGCTTACTCAAATATATGGGTAAAGAAGAGAAGCAGAGAACTGGGCAGTTTCACCAAAGTAGTTCTCTCTCTCTCTCTCTCTCTCTCTCTCTCTCTCTCTCTTTCTCCCCCCCCTTCCTCCCTTCCTTCCTCTGTCTTTCCTTCCTCAGCCTCCCAAGGGCTGAGATCCCAAGTGTGCACCACATGCCTGGCTCAAAATCAGACATTATTAATGTATTTAATCACATGCTCAGTGATTACTGAGTACCTGACCTGGAGACTGGGAAGGCCAGAAAGACTTGAATCACTACTGCTTAGGGCGTGTGCTGTGAATGCTGCAGTCTCTCCGGTGCAGGCCTCCTGAGCATCTGGGAAGAGGGTGCTTGCCACCTGAGCTGTTCATCTAGACTTTGCTTACATGCTTCTTCATTCAAAGTGTTGAAAGCTGCTCTAACTGAACAGGGCAAGAGTATAACCCATTGCTTGGTGAAACACAAAAGGCACCAGTTCTCCTGGGAGCCCCCCAGTGCAGACAGAAACCAGCATTTGCTGGCAATCTGAAATACTGGCACAGCCACAGTGTAACAGCTCACTGTTCTGAGTCTTTAGAGTTGTTACTTTGGTGAAAATGAAGCAATGTTCCAAGCTGGTTGGGGGGGGGATTATGATTTTGCAAAGTTTGGATTGCATGTGTGTCCTGGGAGAGTGAGTTACAGTGAGTTCAATTAACGTCACGAACATAATTTTATGATACCATGAAGCAGCATTATTTATTATCCATAGAGCCTCAGGGTAGTGAGCTAATTCTTGCCATTTCTGTAGAGATTGGATAGCTAGACTACCTACCTACTATCTGTAAAACTGAGAACCAGACGCAGCTAGAAAATTATTATCTCTGTTCCATTCTTATCAGCCACTCTGGGCTGGCTAGCACATGCTTCAAGAAAGCTAAATGTGAGGTAGACAGCCATAACTATCGATTACATTTAAAATTGCCCAGCCTATAAAAAACAAAACAGAATAGCTGATAACACTCCCCAGCTGGGTCAAGGAAGTGGAATTTTTGCCAGATACCAGAGCAGGAGGCAGCTTATTTATATTCCTGAGACCTGAATAAGATAGCTGTGTGCTTGCAGCTGTCTTAGTGTTCAGCCTCAGGAATTCCAGTTGTTTGCCACATGTGGGGATGCTCCCACACAACGCTCATAGTTTAGGATGCTGCCTTTGAATTTCTGTCCACAAAGACATTTACTATTGCATTTTATATACGTTAGACATGATGCACATTGCTGGATTTCTCAGGACAGCAAGCAGAAGTTGGTCCTGAGATGAAAACCGCTGAGGATCCTAGGAAGACGATATATTAGCTTTGCTCTCTGTGTCCTGTACAGAGAGTAAAGGGGTCGCTGAGACTGGACCTCCCCCCAAGATGCTGACTAATCAGCAGAAGTAGGACCAAAGCCAGAGGGTCTTTGAGAAATGAGAGGCAGATGTTTATTACTGGCAGTGACATGCAGATGAGCCGGTACCTCAAGCTCATTTTGTTCTCTTTCTGGATAAACTGGCAATCCAAATTGTAAATGGGAAGTGTCCCTTAGTGTAACTGGCCTTTCTGTGTAATTGATGGTTGTGAGCGGTTGCGTGTGGTGATTGCTTTACGCATCTTCAGAGACAAAGGGAGGTGATTTTTGAAGAAGAGATGGAAATGATTTTCTTTCTTCCAAAGTTAAAAAGTTAAAACTCCCCTTTGTACAGGGGAAAAAGTGCTTTTTGGCCATTCCTTGAGAATCTGATTGCTTCTTAAACCAGACCCCCGAGGACTGGCTAAGCTTATAGATACTTTATTCACAAAACCCTTTGTATATTTTTAAAGGCTTACTTAATTTATGTGTATCTGTGTGTGCCTGTATGTTTGTATGTACACTAGATGCATGCAGGTGCCTGTAGAGGCCCTTGGATCCCTGGAGCAAGATGGAGTTGTCCCCTGTGGATGCTGGACCCAGGTGTTCTGTAAGACCAGCAAGTATTCTTAGCTGGTGAGACATCTCTGTAGTTCTCAGTTCTCAGTTTTGGATTTTTAAAAGAACACTGGGAGCTGTGACAGTGTATACCTTGAATCCCAGAACTCAGGAGGCAGACCTCTGAGCTTGAGGCCAACCTGGTCAACAAAGCAAGTTTCAGGCTAGCCAGGGCTATATAGAGAGACAGTCTCAAAATAAACAAAAGACTCCACTTTTCCAGTAGCTGGTGAGGTGTGTCTTAAGAAGTCATTTTGCATTGTTCTCCATGGGGACAATATTTAGTCAAGTGTCAGTTGAGTGCCCTGGCCACACCCAAATACCACATGCAGTGCTGAGCTGGGCGGATTGGGTGGGAATGCACACATTCTATTTTCTTTTCCTTCTTCTTCAAGGTACAGCATCTAACATTTTAAAAAAGTAAAATGCAAATAAAATAAATACTACTTTTATTCTCTGGGCCAGTGAGCAGGTTGGCATTCACTTAGACTGGTATTCTACGCAGATGGTCATTCTCTAACTCGTCTACTGTTTCTTTCAACTCACAAGTGTCTACACAGCGTCTTTATCAGCCTTCAGCGTCGTGGGCTGACTGCAGTCACCAGGACAGGCTCAAACTGTGTTTTCAACGGTGAGCGATGATCTGTAAGGACCATCCCAGGAACTTGAAAAACTCACGAGGCTTCAGACCACACCCCAAACCTTTAAGTTCTAGCAGATGGCATGGTTTCTTCTAATGGGCTGCTGAGGCTGGAAAACACAGGCTGGAGGCCCCTTTCCGGGGGGGACAACAAAGGGCTATTGATCTTCTCTCAGCTTTCCAAAGCTGATCTAAACCCAGGTCTGTACTCGGGGCTCACAGGCTTTGTCACTCACCAAGAGCCCCGTTGAACATACTGTCTTCATCCTCCATTTTGTTCTATTTCCCTGGGCCTTGTGCTTCTCAGTCTTCCAAATGGACCTTTTAATATGTGGTCATCTCTGAATGTGGCAGATTAAACATTGCGTTGCCGACCGTATGCTGATGCATTTACCAGGAAGAGCCCATGGAGGTTGTAATAGGCCAACAGACTCCAGGGTATTTATGGGATCTTTGATTAACGCTATTTCTTACCAAGTTTTCGTTTTCATTTTGTTTAAAATACAGATCTTTGGTCGGGCAGTGGTGGTGCACACCTTTAATCCCAGCACTTGGGAGGCAGAGGCAGGTGTATTTCTGAGATCGAGGCCAGCCTGGTCTACAGAGTGAGTTCCAGGACAGCCAGGGCTACACAGAGAAACCCTGTCTCGAAAAACCAAAAACCAAAACCAAAACCAAAACCAAAAACCAGATCTTTGGTCTTCTGTTGTATGACTTTTCCTGGATAGACATGGACAAATGTCTGCTCATTTCAGATGGGACACCTAAAGAAATAATTCTACCCAAGTATAGCTTGGTGAACCAATTCGTCTATTGATCACCTTTAAACACTTAGATGAGAAGGTGCCGACAGGTGCATGGGCAGTCCGCAGGCAGCTGCATCAATGGCTCCCTAGATGAGTCTCTTCTTCTGCAGCAACTGATTCATTATGCAGAATTATAATTAACCATGCAACCCGGAAAGGGCTTTCCCAGTCTTGTGAGTCTTGTTACCTTCCCAGGGGCTTTGAACCTTCATCCTTTCTCTCTCTCTCTCTCTCTCTCTCTCTCTCTCTCTCTCTCTCTCTCTCTCTCTCTCTCTCTCTCTCTCTTGGTTTGTCTGTGTGCATGTGGGAGTTGATCCTCCTCTCTCTCCACCCTGTGGGGCTCAGAGATAGAACTCAGGTCAGCAGGCTAACCCACTGAGCCATCTTACTGCCCCCTCAAGTTTTTGTTTTGTTTTGTTTTAAATAAAGAGAAAGATTTAAAAAAAAAAAAAAAAAAAAAGCCAAAGAGCAGCAGTGTTGATCCTAAAGGAGGCATGCCTATAACCAAACTGACCACTAGATGGCACCACAACACCAACTAGTTTTCGGAGTTTAGCACTCGGATCTCATGGCCAGATACAGAAAACCATAAAAGGCTGTAGAGATATGACTGCAGGATTAGTCTGATGATTATGATGATGATACAGAAGAATAATTATTGCTTTAAATTATTATTATTATTATTATTATTAAAATACAAACGAGGGAGAAGGGATAGGTAAGATAGGTTTACTATAAGTAAAGAAAAGACCAGGAGTCACTGAAGAAAAGATAAGGAGTGGGACCTGATCCCAGCATTTCATCTGCCCTGGAAATACATCTCAGTTTTTAAGATTCTGAGATTTTCTATCTCTGAGAGAAGGGGCATTGGCTGTGTAGGCCTCTCAGGTTTCTAAATAAAAGTATACAATACCACATAACTTGCTTTATTGAGATTTCAAAATTTCTGTGAAACCATTGTTGACCTTTCAGCAATAGTTCATCAGCCAGATTTTTGTTTACTATTAGAGCATTTGTGTGTGTGTGTGATTGAAGTATATTTTATTTAAGTTCTCATTTATTTTTAACTTTCTTCCCCCCCTTTTAAATGTACCATTCAAAGAATTTCATACATGCATTACCCTAGTTAAGTTTTGCACCGTGATAAACACTATTGCTGAAAGCCACCTGGGAAGAAAAAAGTACACTTATAGTGAGTGAGCACACAGTTATAGACAGCACAGTTACAACTAGCCTACAGTTATAGCGAGCGCACAGTTATAGCGAGCGCAGTTATAGCGAGCGCACAGTTACAGTGAGCACAGTGCACAGTTACAGCGAGCGCACAGTTATAGGGAGCACAGTTATAGCGAGCGCACAGTTATAGTGAGCGCACAGTTACAGTGAGCGCACAGTTACAGCGAGCGCACAGTTACAGCGAGCACAGTGCACAGTTACAGCGAGCGCACAGTTATAGGGAGCATAGTTATAGCGAGCGCACAGTTATAGGGAGCGTAGTTATAGCGAGCGCACAGTTATAGCGAGCGCACAGTTACAGTGAGCGCACAGTTACAGTGAGCACACAGTTATAGCGAGCACAGTGCACAGTTACAGGGAGCGCAGTTATAAGGAGCACAGTTACAGCGAGCGCACAGTTACAGTGAGCGCACAGTTACAGCGAGCACACAGTTATAGGGAGCACAGTTATAACGAGTGCACAGTTATAGTTCATTATTATGGGTCAAGGCAAGAACTCAAAGCAGAAACCTGGAGACAGAAACTGAAGCAGAGGCTGTGGAGGAACTGTATTTACTGGCCCCCTGCCCTCTGCTCTTGCAGTTTGCTTTCTTCTGGGTCCCCAGACTACCTGCCCAGAGACCACAGTACTCACAGTGGCCTGGGCCCTCCCATGTCAATCCTCAACCAAGAAAATGCCCACAGACTACCAGTAGGCCAGTGTGGTGGGGGCATTTTCTTAACTGAGGTTCCCTCTTCTTAGTTGACTCTCGCTTGGGTCACTTTGACAAGAAACAAAACAGAACATAACCAGCCAGTTCAAGCATACAATCTGATCAAAACCACCCCCTCATCTCCACCTCCACCTCCTCCCCATCCGTCCCTCCCCTCCCAAATCCATGTGGTTCTTTAAAGCTCACCGAATCCTCTCAGTGCTGCCAAAATGTTCATCTGTTGGTCCGTCCACTGCAATATGGGCAGCTTCTCAGGGGCTGCATCCCTGGAGCAAACTGACACAGTCTCTTGCCCAGCCACTAGGGATTGCTGAGAGCTCTTAAGCCCCTCCCCCATCCATGCTGGGATCTGCTGGCTTGGTCTTGTGCAGGTTTTGTGTTAGGTCATGTGTGCACAGGCCCTGTCCTGTCTGGAAAACACGGTTTTACAGGAGTTCTCCACCCCCTCTCTCTTACAGCCTTTCTGCCCCCCTTCTGGGATGACCCCCGAGTGTTGAAGTGTGCGTGTATGTGTGGTAGATGGCTGAGTTCACAGTATTGATGAGTACTTTTCCTCTCTGGTGATATGCGTAGCACCTTCTAACACTATGGAAGCTAGCCAGTATACTCAGATACTTTGATCAGTCAGTAGGAATGAAGTTTCCAGGTCTGTGCTGGATTGATTTCTCCATGTTCTATGATTTAAATACGTGGTGCCTTCAGCAACAGGGTTTTAGCATCAAGTTCTGGAGGGTAGCCACTAACAAAGGCAATAGCTTATGTTTCGAGGGGATATATAGGACTCCTTGAGCATAAGCTCTCTTATTTTCTTAAATTCTATTAAGACTGTCACCACAGTACGCACCAGCTGTTATGCCAGATGTTGTATCTAGCCCTGGTCAAATATTTATTAAGATATTTATCTTGATAAGACTGTACCATAAAATCCAATTGATCACAGTGAGGCAGGAGAGAAGGCCACTAAGTCAACATGTAGCAGAGCATACATGAGACAGCCTGTGCTACATGAATGGCCTCATAGACCAGGATATACACATGAGACAGGCTGGGCTATGTGAATGGCCTCCTAGACCAAGATATAAAGCCCCAGAGCTTCTTATAGCGTTTGCCTTTGAGTTCCCAATGCCTCTCCCAGCTCTGGCTTCCTTCTCTGGACATGTAGCTCTCTTAGTAAACTGTTTCCACTTCTGCTGCTGTCCGTGCGCCCCGTCCAGTTTCTTGTTCTAGAACACGGAACTGTTCTAGAACAGTAGGAAGCTGGAAATCCCAGGAGGTGCTCACTAGACTCCCATATCTACAGATATCATCATGATATTCTTCAACATCAAATATACATTATTATAGTGTTTTATTATTTAAAAAATGGTCATATTCTTCAAGATTGTACAATCACTAATAATTCAAAGATTTAAAAGCCGACTAATTCTGTTTGGGAAAATTTAACAGTTATTGCGAAATGAGTTTATATCATTGATTTGATTCCTGGTGTTTGGAAGTGAATAAGCCTAGAGGGGAAGCAAGCCTGTTCCAGCTGCTCTGAGTTACAAGCACATTTCTGACAGTGTGGTGACACTACCCAAGCCAGGGGAATCACTCTCTAGGGAGGAAATGCCCTGAGGACTGGCTTCCTGCGGAGGCTAACCAACTGGGAAGTCCTTAGTTTTGGGAAGTGAACTGGAGTTCTCTCTACTGTGAAAAGAAGAGAGGCTAGGCTCTTGATTTGCAAATTCTCCTGGGTGTCACTGTTCTGTGGAAGGGAGTTGCCCAGAAATGCTACCCCCACCCTCCAGTCCCCCACCCTGAGTCATGGAGTGAGACTTGTGGTCCCGGCTACAGAAGGACACAGTGCCTGCTTTTCAAGCTAATGCTGTTTTTGTCTCCAGCTCTACAGCTTGAAGGGGTACTGGGCGAAGCTGAACTCCAACCTTGAGTACATTAAGTATACAAAGCCTCACTTACACTATCACAACAGCGTTGTGAGGAGAGAGTGGCATAACCTGGTCTCTGAAGAGGTGAGCACACAGCTAGCCCTGGAGACTGAGGCGCAAGGCCGGCCCATGCTGGCCTGCCCTCTGTCACCACCCGTAACCAGCTCAGTGGCAACCCAGTGGGCAGGGAGGACTGCTCTATACTGTCTGTTCTTTGGGGAAGAACTGGAGGAAGGGGAGGAAAGGATGTGTGGCTCATTCCTAGTAGAAGAGCAGTGAGCATCATGTCTCAGACTTTGTGAGGTTACTTGAAGAGCTAAAAGTTTATTTAGAACAATGTTAGGTGTTCCCTGGTTAGTGTTTGCTAGAGGTTAGGGGGAGAGAGAGTCTGTGAGACAGACTGTGAAGGTGTTGGCCATCCAGAGGAGCTCTTTGGGAAAATGAAATTGTTCTGTATTTTGATCATGGTGGTACACCGTAGTATATAAATCCACGCACATGGTAAAATGGCATAGAACTAGACATATGCTGTACAATATCCATTTCCTGATTTTGATATTGTAGTGTAGCTATCTCAGATAGAAACATTAATGGAGATAGGGTGAAGGGTGCCCGGGACCCCCGCACTACTGTTGTATAAAGTTCTTTGAGAATAAAGTTCAATCTAAAAAATAGGTGTTCTCCTGAAATGGGAAATAATATTATTTTTGAACCCTTTAACTATACTGCTATTTGTTCTTGCTATTAATAAAAAAGCTATCCACGACAGTTTCACCTTCTATAATCCTGACATGTTCTCACCCCTAGAGAACAGGCAAAAGAAGATCCACAATGTACGTGAGGAACATCCTTGACAACGCAACCAAGTAAGTATGGTCAGAGGCTGGCTATCGTGGGCCTGGTTGGCTGCCTTCGTGGTATACTTCAGCGAACTGCTGTCCTTGGCTTCCTGTAGACCACTGGGTGCTGGAGTGTCTAGTGGGAGACACCTCTATAGATACACACCCTAAAACGGACCAATTATGATGGATAAATGGTAAAGAATGCTTTTGTCAGTGAGTACTTCTGAGACTGAAAGACATAGTAGGTTGATCTGCTTGAATTGTTGCTGGGCTGTGTCGGTGGAGCTTGCTCTTATTTTGAAAGCATATTCTCTGGGTTGATGAGTCATCTCAGAGAGCTAAAAGTGCAGGCCTCATTCCAACCTCGGTTCTGTTTTTAGCCTTCGTTATTTCCAATAACTGAGAGCTGCAATTTTTCTAAATAATTGCTGTTGTTGGCTCTAAAGGGCTTTGAGATTCGTAATTGCATAATGTGCCTTTCGGTACACTGGTTAAAGTTTTTGAGTTTTCAGGTAGCCAGAGAACAGTTTCTGCAGTGGTTTTGTGGGGCTTTAGACGGGGGACAACTCTGCATAGTGCTGTGGCTTGAAGTTTTTAAAATGATGCTTCTGTTGTAGATAACACACAGTTTCTTTGCAGGGTGATTTCTAACATGGAAATGAAGACACTGGGTAAGAGAAGACCTGTGTTAAAGTCCGTGTTTTGTTTGTAACATTGTTCTTCCTAACCAATGGGTTGGCAAGAAAATCAGTCCCAGCAGTTGGGGTGTAGTGGATGGCAACAGCTCTTAATATCACCCTGTCAAAGAGTGACCACATAGCCAGTTCAATGTCCGTCTTAGCACCAGGATCTCCAGGGTCAGCGGCGAGTGTGTTTTTGCTGGAGGAGTCTCTGGGTCCTCTGGGTTGCCTTTCTCCTCTCACAGCTGATCTAAGTAGCATGGCCCCTGGCTGTACCTGCAGGGTGCACTTGGCAGTATTCCTGAAGCAGCTGCTTTCTCTCCCACTGTCTGCTCACACAGAATCTTTGACTATTATGTGCCTTCCATTTTGGTTCCCATAAGGTCATGCCCTGGGCGTGGTCCCAGGGGAGCAAAGATGGACCATTGGATAAGCAGTGTGGTTCAGTGGGGCGGACACCATCTTAGAGCCTAGAGCTAGCTGTCACATGCAAACCATAAGCACCTGGACATTGTCCTTGGGGCTAGCATGAGGAAAAAGTAAGGACAGAAGTGTCCTTACTAAAGAACACCTAGTCAGGGTCTAACCTCGGGGACAAGGGGTGCAGGATGGACCCCTCCCCTTGATGGAGGAGAGAGGGAGTCTTGGGAGGCTCTCCAAGGCCAGTATTAGCTAAATTAGGTCTTGACAGGCAAGGAGGGTTTACTCTGTGGTAACTGAGGCAGAACAGTGTAGGCCTTTGTAGTACTGATCCTGCTTCGTGGAGGCCAGCCTTCATGAAGGAAACTGTTTTTATCTACTCCTGTTTTATGGGCTTGGGTGTTTTTCATATGTGTGGGGACCCTAATGAAAATTTAATTTGGAAAGGGTGTAACAGCATGCTCAACAGCTGCATACACAGCCCAGTGAACCATGAAGGCAGTTTATCTCCACGGGGAACTGGCCTCAGCCTGAAGAGGGGGCGTTTACCAGACCATCCCTGCCTGTAGCCAAAGACTGTACCCTACCAGGCAGGGCATAACGAGTGAGATCCAAGGTCATCTTCCTGCTGGGCTGAAAGCTCTGTAGTGTGGGAGGTTTTCTTGCTGCCTACGGGAGGTTTTGAAGCTCTGCTTGGTGCGGGGCCTGCTAGCATCTTGCTGAGCAGTGTCTCAGGGCTCTTAAAACCTTTTCCTTTCTGTCTTGTGCTTTGATTCCCATGAGGAATGGTGTCATTGCCTAAAACACTGCAAATTAAGATTGTTAAATGTGTATTCTGAGTTCTCTCATCATAATCTGGAGGGTTAATTACACAGGGTGGAGAAAGTGTTTATCCTGAGGGGCCATAGAATACCCAAGCCTTATAGGAGGAAGAATCAGCCTGTGGGTCTGCCCTCCTACCTGCTCTGGGGCCTTAGAGGTTCTGAGAGAAGGAGCCAGTGGGACAGTTGTTAGGGAAGCCCAGGGGAAGCCCTGCCTGCTAGCCTGCCCCTTCTGTCTTGTGAGGGCAGAGTCAGTCAGAGTGGGGAAAGCAAGCAACATTTGGTTTAACTTTCACTGTTTGTTCTTTCAGTCTGATGACTTGTGCTGTCAGTACTGTCTGCCCCAGTGGGTGACCATCATCAGCTCCATAGCTTTCATGGCCGCTCACTGTAGGCTCAGGAGGTAGAAGGGAGCCACATGGCCCTACCACCGAGGCCTGCCATCCCTACAGCAAGGCCTCTTGAGGGTTAAGGGGCCCAAGTTGAGAACTGGCTGGTGTGGTTCTAACCACTTCCTGAATACTACCTTCCCATGACTGCTCCTCTGTTCAATTTCAGAGCCAAGGCTGATACCCCTCTTACAAGAGGAAGATAGGCACCAGAGGCTGCTCATGGGCCTGGTAAGTGGTCTGTGGGCTTCTGAGTGCTACCAGGCAGGGGTCCCCAGAGACAGTAGGAAGGACAGACTGCGTTATTCTAATGGTGTTTTCTGCTAGCTATTCAACAATGGGTGCTGCTAGCACTGTTGGCCTGGGTATCCAGCAGCAAGCAGAACATGGATGAGTTCTGCCCCATTGGGGCAGAAGAGACAGATTAGTCACACAATTCTGGACACATGCCCCTGCTTCCAGCTTTTACATGGGTTCTTGGGATCTGAATTCAGGTCTTCAGACTTCCAGGACAGCCACTTTTACCCACTGTGCCATATCCATGGTCCATTTTTGCTTTTGACTATCAAATTGACAAAGCATTTTGTCATTAAGTTATGATATTAACAAAGTTCAGAACAGGACATTGGCTGTTCTCATAGCAAGCACTGGAAACCAGAACAACCCATTTTGGTGGTATCTTGTGAAAGTATGAGAGCAGCCAGTTCCACTTCCGGAAGCTGAATCTGACTGAAAAGCTACGGTGATAACAAACTCATCCCATCCTCCTCCCTTCGCAACGAAACTCCGGAACGACAGGGCACTATTTCAGTGGACGCCACTTGTGCAAACTGCTCTGTCAGAGCTGTGTGTGCACACGCATGGGCCTGTGTACCCATTGCATGTGTGTGTGTAGGGTTATTAACAACAGTGAAAGAAACATGTGGAAGAAAGAAAAAAAAACAAATTTAGTACGTTTCACAAAGTTAAATACATCTAGTTATTAAAGCTAGTGTAAGATGTTTAATGACACAGGGAAATTATTACATAGAAAGAAACACTAGAATGCATGTGCATACCTGAGTAGGGCATGGCTAAGCTGGTCATGCAGGTGAGGAACTGTGAGATCCTCTTAAGTTTGATTAAATTTTATATTTTATTCTATGTGTTTGACACGTGAGCCATGTCTCAAGTAGCCCACCTGAGCTCACTGCGTGGCTAGGAAGACCCTGACCTTGAATTCCTCCCATGTATTCGGATTATATGAGGGTTGTGCCAGGCATTCATTTTCATTAATTTATAGGCATTATAGAAAAGCTAAATAGCCCAAAAGTACACAGTATTTCATAGAAGGAAAAAGCCCAATTCATTGGGTTTAAAAAGCCCGATGAACTAACTCGCTCAAGAGGCTGGATTGAAATACAGTGAGTAGCAATTATGTCTTAATGCTGAGGTCACAGAGAATCCACTAAGGTAGAAGATTTATGCGTTTATTATGCTCCTGCACAGTTCCCACCAGTTGTCACCACACAGAGGTCTCTTTGGCCTAAAAAAAAGAAAGAAAATGTTTTCCTGAGCAGGACAAAAGACAGCAGGGGTGGGAGGGAGAGGAAGGGTAAAGAAGGAAAGAAGATGGAGGACAGGAGATGTCAAACACTGGAGGCTAGGGCTCTGAGCAGGTACGGAAGCCTGGAGGCACAGGATGAATAGTCATTACCTTAGCCTGAGATGTGGGCGGTGCTATGCAGAGGGGAGTCCCTACTGCCCCTTCCCAAGCTCAGTCTCTCCGTGGAGCACGGTCTCTCTGTGGAGCACAGTCACTCCCTGTGGAGCACGGTCACTCCATGGAGCACTGTCTCTCCGTGGAGCACAGTCACTCCGTGGAGCACAGTCTCTCCGTGGAGCACAGTCACTCCATGGAGCATAGTCTCTCCGTGGAGCACAGTCACTCTCTGTGGAGCACAGTCACTCCGTAGAGCATAGTCTCTCCGTGGAGCACAGTCACTCTGTGAAGGACAATCTCTCCGTGGAGCACAGTCTCTCCATATGCACGTTCTCTATGTGGAGCACAGTCTCTCCATGGAGCACAGTCTCTATGTGGATCCCAAAGCCTGTAACTTCAAAACTGGAGCCTTCTACAAGCTTCCGTGGGGGACTCTCATCGGGCTGAAGCCACCGATTTCTGCCAGCAAAGGGCGATTGAGAGCCATGTTCCTTTGGGGGAGCAGAGATGGGGTCTTTTCTAAGATCCTGGGTTTTTCATGTTGTATGAATATTAATAATGGCCCTAATTATAATCAGTTACAGGTGTGAATAGGCCCGTTGTGACTTATCTAGTGCCTGTCCTATTTTCAGATGGTGTCCGAGCTAAGAGAACATCTACTGAGACACCTACAGGGTGTAGAAAAGAAGAAAGTTGAACAGATGGTTCTGGACTACATTTCAAAACTGGTTGGTTTTTTCCTTCTAATTTCAGCCACACCCCTAGCCCTGTGTACGATTCTCAAGGTGTAGTCAGTGAACCCATTGGTTGTTGTTCTGTAATATATGTGTGTGTGGTATGTGTTCGTGCAGTGTGTATGTCCAGATGAAGTGTCCTTGGGCGTGTGGAGGCCGGAGGCTGACTGTAAATGTCTTCCTCCCTCCCTTTCTACCTTAGGATTTTTTGAGACAAGATCACTCACTGACCATGGATCCCATTAATGCAGCTAGACTGGCTGGCCAAGGAATCCCAGGAATCCCCCTGTCTCTGCCTCTTCCCTCCATAACTCTGAGTTACAGACGCTAGGTGCTCTGCCTGAGGTTTCACATGGCGTTTAGGATTCAAACACAGGTTCTCATTTTTGTAAAGCAGGCAGTTTACCGACTGAGACACCTCCCCAGCACCTTGACAATACTTTGTTTTTCAGGTTAGGTTAGAGATTTCCGTCTTCAAACGGGTCTATTTGGTGCTGTCGCTTGAGAGACGGGAAGAAAGAACAGCAGACAAAGAATATTTGATGTTGAATGTGGTTTACTGTCCTACCTTCAACTAGTTGATCTGTGCCCATGGAAGCATAAGACCACAAGGCTAGCTGGCATAGCTGCCAGGTGGGCACAGCTCATCTTGGCAACTTCCGACTCTTTATTAAACAATGAGTATTGATTTCTGTACAAGAGAGTTTATAGACATGGGAGAGCTTGAACTTTAATTCCTAATTAGCTCCGGAAGACAAACTAGGCCAGCTTCCAGCCCAGTAGCTCCGTATCTCCCACCACATCTACTAGGAGACGGCAGCTCATTACCTGTTAGCCATGAATTAGATGGTGTTATACAGATTAATGACACCTGCTCCTGTGTAAATAGGAATGATGAGACGGATTTCAGCCTTCTGTGCTTTTTCACAAAACATGTGAAAGTCTGGTCTGGTAGAATCTAGAAATAAGACATTTAATAAGTCAAAATATTCAACTATAAAGAGCAAAGAGATAGAATGTTCCATCATTTCTCCAAGTTTAAGTAAGACTGGTGTGCAAGTGAATCGGTAACTGTGTGTGTGTGCCTTCGCATGGTGTGTGTGTGTGGTTTTCAATGATCTTTGGAAGATTAGATTTCTTAGCTAAGATCAAGTGAATCTCTTCAATTAATTTTAAAGTTCTACTTTAACTGTAGTCATTAGTGACTGTTTTCGTATTTGAAAATGTATTGAAAGGCTTGAATTTTGTAATAATTATTAATTAGTTAATTTTGCATGCAAGTGTTTTGTATGCGTGAGGCCAGAAGAGGGTGTTAGATCCCCTGGAACTGGAATACTGATGGTTCTGAGCTGCCATGTGGGTGCTGGACACTGAACCAGGGTCCTCTGGAAGAGCAGTCAGTGCTCTTAACTGCTAAGCCATCTCTCCAGCCCCAGTGAATTTTATAATTTTAACATACTAAAGATTGGTCATTGTCATCGAATGATCTTCATAACCAGGGCATAGTGCTCCCCTGTCTCCGTCTGAGAGAGCTGTAGCAAGGTGCGCTTTCAGAACATGGCGCTGACCATCACACATGAGAGATGTCTTTAGTCATTTGTCTCTCTCTTCAAAGGTGTAAGTCTTTTTTCTACCTTTTGGTCAACCTTATTTTTTTAAAACAAGACCATTTTTTAAAGCAATCTGGTAAGCGGGTCTGCGTGAGTGCAGATACGCAAGGCTGTTTTACCAAACAGTATTCTAAAACTTCAGTAATGATCAGGACTGGATTGCACGAGACCATCTCTAACCAGCAAGACTACTCACGCATCTGTCATTTTTAGTATTCTTGGTAACCCAGGCACCTCCTCTCCACATAACCCTGCTTCCTTACATTACCGGGCCTGGCTTGCTCATGCTTACCTCAGTGGCTGTGCCTTTGGTGATTATACCCAGTCTGTACATAGTGGGAACGGGGCATTTTTTTTTTTTTTCACACCAGGTGTTGGCAGGCTTCCGCTCAGGATGTGACACAGGGGCCTTGAAACCCAAGTCCATTGGCCTAAAGAACCTGCCATACTGAGGCGGCTTCCTTTGGAAGCCATCACCAACAAAGGTGATGTCAGCGCCCACCTCTTCCATGCAGTTTTTCCTTCTCAGAAGAGCTTTTAAAGCCTCTTTGTTTCTCTTCATGTGTCTCAGTGCCTTTGTTGTTTGCATTTCTTAGCAAGGAGCAGTTTATGCTGGCACTTAATTTTAGATATCTAAACCCCTCTCTACCTTTTTGGAGCCTCTCTACCTTTTCCCCTTTTTCTGATGGTAAATGCTATGGATGACATCTGTGACAGTTTTTATACAAGTCCATTTGTTCATTGAGTGGTGTGGTGACTGCTGCAGAGCCACTGGCAATGACTTTCAGAGCATGAAGCTCTCAGTGGTGTGTCTGAGAGACGGATGGGCTGACCACCCACATCTTAAAGCGTCTCTTTCTGTTGGCTTTAAGTTTGACCTTCTAAAGTGCTGAGAGTTTCCGTTCCAGCATTCTTCCTCACTACCTAATGGCATGCAGGCTTTCACACCACTTTGTGCTGATTCCTAGAGCCAAGAGGCCCAGAGACGATGCCTGTGTTGAGTCCCTGACTTTCCCAACTTGCCCAGTTGCAACCAGTCATGTCTCTTATGCCTTCTCTAAAGAGGTTGGCTAGAAATAGGTTCAAGGAAGTTGCCATAGAACTTAATGATCTTGTCCACATGTAGCTTGCTTTCGGCCAGAGAATCCTGCATCACCGAGGACAGTGTTTGGCTGTGCATGGAGCTCCTTCCTGCCTTGCTTCCTGCTCTTAACCTACATGTGGGTGGGTGCACTGGTCCATGGTGGACAGCCTTGTAGAGACTTCCCTACTGCTGACAGACTTGTAAAATGAGAACAGGGTTCTAGATAAAGCCCTAAGGCCCAAATAGCATCTGATTAGGGTGGATATAGTGCTGGTTTGTTGAGCGCTGGTTCCAGTAAGTGACTTTTTACAGCAGCCCTGTGAATGAACTTGCCTCCATCTCACAGGAAAAGACATGGAGATTTGGAGAGGAGGCTAACTTGGTAGGGAGACACAGCTCCACAGAACCTGGCCCCAAAGTCATCCTCTCCCACAGTTCCTGTACATGGCTCCAGGCTGCCTGCCACCTTTCTACACCCTTGCAGGTCTCAGCCCTGGTAGTGTGGCAGGCTGGCAGCTAAGCCCTGGCATTTGACCTTCACTGATGGGTAAGAGTCTGTCAATGTGAATGGTGGAGCCAGTTAGCCACTCAGTGGACCCTTGCCAGTGTAGACAGAGGGTACTCTGTTACAGTGGGGGCACGTTTCCAGTCTTTCCATTTTGGATTTCAGTGTCTCGGAACTGCTTTTAGAAAGGCCAGTTGTATAGTGGGCTTGGCCACAGCCTGAATGCCAACTGTCATGGATGTGTAGTCAGAGCTACAGGGGACAGCTGGGGGGGGCCGTAAGGGGAAGGGTGGGAGCTGTGGTTCATAGATCCTCTTTCCCTCTAGCTGGATCTCATTTGGTGCTTGCTGGAAACCAGCTGGAAGAAACACAGTGTGCATCCTTGGGTTCTCCACCTGTACGCAAGTATTTTTCGGTCTCCCTTATCACAGTGTGCAGAGAGCTAGTAACTCTGATGCCCACCTGTTCTACCAAAGCCCTTTTGAAACATTAGTCCACAGCAGCTCTCACCAGCCCCAGAATCATCTACCTTAGTCTTATACTCAGAATTCAAGGTTACTTCGGCTGTCCTCTGTGGCCTATGGTTGAGGAGGGAGAGACACGAGAGCCCACTATTTCCAAGGACAGAGATTTCAATGAATATAATTTATAACTTATAAGACTGCTGAGTATGGTGTGAGAGTCTATGCTTTTGGCTGTTGGCTGGTCTCTCATTGCAAGTCTTTCCCCAGGGTATAGCATTTCATAAGGATCTCTGTATGTGGTACTTAGAGCCACTACTCAGGACCAACAGGGTGTTTGGCTAACACACTACTTTGTTGTTTTTAACTCAGCAATAACCAGGGCAGTGCTGCAGATTTTGAAGTCTTTCATCTCATGACCAGGATTTTGGATGCGGCTAGCAGTTTCTGTTTCCCTCTGCCTCCTGGTGAGTCTAGGGTTTCTTGTCATTTGCTGTAATAAATTTGTTTTTCACATGGTCTCCGGACAGTAGCACCGAACTTCAAGATGTCACCTGTGTGTCAGCAGCTGGTTCTGGTGGAGGATAAGCCTTGAGGTTGGTCTCTATTGGCCAGGCCTCCCCTGACTACCAAACTCCTGTTGCCAGCTCTAGGAAGCGGTTCCAGCCAGTTCTCATATGCATCTCTACTTGCTCCAGTGGCATTGCTCCTGGGAACTTTCTATGGTAGTTTCATACTCTATTGTCTGGAGAGGCTTGAAGGCAAACATCAAGGGGGAAGTGGACTGGTGTCAAGTATTAGGCTGGCCCTTAAGTGCTTAGAAGTGGAAAGTTTTCTTCAGGATTTTGAGAAAAGGCCTCTAATAGGGCTTCACAGGGCTTTATCATGTGTGTACAGTTATTCATGTAAGTAGTCACTTTTGTTAGATCATGAGTGTGTGGAGTAACTATTTCATGCCAGGTAATGTATGAGAAATGAACACAGTTACAAACACCAGTAGGAGTGGCATAGGGTGATGCTTGCATAGTCAGTATTTGATAATAAGAAATGCATAAGCTCCTGTTTGCCATAAACATCTGCCTTGTATTTACTGTGTTGCCAAGGACCAGCCTTGGCTTGGAGAGGGGCTCCAAAGAGAAGGGGTGTTTGAGAATGGCAAAAAACAGAGGACTTGAAGTCAAATCATGGGTTACAAGTTGACGGCCTATGTTCTGCTTGAGACAGCTTTCTAGATTTCTCACCCCCCCCCCCCCCAAAAGCTTTCTCCTGCAATTCTAAAAATTCTCTGGACAACTCATCTCTTGAAGATCAAAAGTCCAGTCTTTATTTACATATAAATTCAGTCATTACCCCAGGTTCCTTTTTGATTATCCCATGAATCAGCATCCCATGACCCCAGCCTCTTGATTCTTAGAAAGAGATAGCAAGCACTTTTTTTTTTTTTTTTAACATTGCAAATGAATTCAGAGATCTGCCTGCCTCTGTAAGCACAGAAAATAAGCTAGTTGGTTGGGATCTTGTCCTGAGATTGCCATTCCTACCACATCTGGGCCTAGACTTGCTCTTCCCCAGGCTGACCTTGATCTCAGGAATTTTTTGTATCTATGTATCTTCCTGCCTTGGTATCTTCCTGACATGCTGGCATATAGTGTAGCTGCCTCTGTCCTTTTAGGTCTGTGAAGCCCTTCATATAATTCATATTGCATCCTCATCTTTTGCATAGTTGAGAAATTATATATTTTTGAACTCATGTTTTCAGAGTTCTTTCCCACAGCCTTAAGGGCTGCCCTTAAGTTCTCAGAGATTACCGTTTTTGTTAAGACATTAGACACACCCTTACCTCCTGGACTCTCTCCAGGTCTCTGTCTGCTGTCTCTGATTATCATGGAGTCATTAATCTTAACAGGGAGAACATTTCCTGAAGGAGGAACAAGAAAATATGCACATTATTATACAAACAAGCCTTAGACCCACAGCAACCATCGACACTCACTGAGATCCACACCCTGCTGGCTCTGTTCCAGGAACAGGGACCATGTCACGCTGCCCTTTGCATGGCCAAGCAGGACTTGGCACTATGGTATTTTTATTGTTATACTATGAAATCAAGCTTTTTAACACTTTCATGTCAATACAGTATCAACTATAGGCATGCTCTCATCTTCTGAACAGCCTCTTTTTTAGTCTGTGTATAGCAGCCGACCTTTCCCATCTTCTTGGTCCTTGGCCACCACATTTCTGTTGTTTCTATGAGTCGGACCATTTTAGACCATTTGTCTCTTCCATGACTACTGGCTTTAACCCCTGAGCTATAAGGTCACCACTGGTTTATTTTAACCATCATAATGTCCTCCAGGTCTACTCATTTGTCCTGCATGACGAGATATCTTTTTAAAGGCGAGTAACATTACACTGCTTGTGTATTTTACATTTATTTACCTGTTTATCAACACACATTTATATATCCTAGCTATTGTGAATTATAGTTTAATGAACATTAGTGTACAAATCCCTTTAAATATCTTGACTTTAATTCTTTTGGATGCTCAGAAAGATTATGGGATTATTTTGCTGATCCCATTTTTGGCTTCTGTGAGGCAGCTCGTGCTGTCTCTCACAGTGGTGGTACCATTTCACTGACCCATCAGCAGTGCACAAGGGTTTCCATTTCTCCACATTCTTTCCAACACTACCTCTGTTTTTGTGCCCTGAGAGGTGGAAGGTAATATTTCACTGTAGTTTTGATTATTTGTATTTTGCTTATTAGTGATGTTGACTCTGTCTTTCTATGTAACTCTGGACTAGTCATATATCTTTTTCAGGGATAAAAGCTCTGTGCAGGCATGTTTAATAAGATTGGATGTTGTCTTGTTATTGAGTTGTTTTATTATTTTTACTGTCTCGATTTTAACTTCTTATCAGTTTTTCTGGTTTATACCATTTTCTCTCCTTCACCCCCAATCCCCTCGGCCCCATCCCCTTGCCCTATTGTAGGCTCGGGTAGCTCAGGGGGGTTCAGGTAGCTCAGGATGGCTTCAAAGTTTTGTAGCCAACACTGGCCTTGAACTCCCGATTCCCCAAGTGCTGGGATTTCAGGTGTGTGTTTTCACACCGTACCTGGCTTTTCCTTTTATAGTAAATGCTTATATTCTTTCTATGACAAGGGAAGAGAGGGTAAAGTGGAACTGGAGTGTGTGTGTGTGTGTGTGTGTGTGTGTGTGTGTGTGTGTGTGTACAAGAGGTTCATATATGTGTGCGTAAGAGGGTGATTGCTTTTCAGGTCTATGGCATTAGTGAAAATTGAGTTTCAAGAGTTAGACATCAAGTAAAAGTAGGGAGTGAGGAAGTGGCAAGCAGTGTCTTGATTTTTTTGTTTGTTTGCTTGTTTGCCACCATCTCTCTCTCCCTGGCTGCAGCAAGCCAGCAGCCGTGGAGGATGATGGTTTGTGAAATGAAACTTGTCTTAGTCAGGGCTTCTATTCCTGCACAAACACCATGACCAAGAGGCAAGTTGGGGAGGAAAGGGTTTGTTGAGCTTACACTTCCATGCTGCTGTTCATCACCAGAGGAAGTCAGGACTGGAACTCAAGCAGGTCAGGGAGCAGGCGCTGATGCAGAGGCCATGGAGGGATGTAACTTACTGGCTTGCTTGCTTCTCCTGGCTTGCTCAGCTCTCTCTCTTATAGAGCCCAAGACTACCAGCCCACAGATGGTACCACTCACAAGGGGCCCTCCCTCTTGATCACTAACTGAGAAAATGCCTTACTGGTGGATCTCATGGAGGCATTTTCTCAACTGAAGCTCCTTTCTCTGTGATAACTCTAGCTTGTGTCAAGTTGACACACAGAACCAGCCAGTACAAAACTCATAGCTAGCTATAGTTACCTGCTCTGCTCAGAGCTGACACATAGAGACTGTGAATAGGCCACTGCATTGATACCATGCTAGCGAAGCACAGGAAGGGTTGTTGGGATGTTCAGCATGTACACAGCATTGGAGGAGAAATTTTGAACCTGGGAATAGGACTCGTGATCTAGTATAAATGCTTTTTCAGGAATCAGTTTTGACTTTATTAGTCTGGGAAAGAAATTCCAAGTCCATGCGAAACATCAGTGTTGATTAGACAGTAATACTAAAATTTGTTTTGAATTGGGGAACCCAGTGAACTCAGTCTGTTTTTAGCCATTCACGTCAGCTTGAGGACAACATCTGCACATCATGTGATCCTTGATGTTGCCAGGGATTATGAGCGACCCACTGCTCATGACTCATGTTCAGAGAGGAAATGCCGTGACTTCTCAGAACCCAAACGCCAGTTCACTGGGCATATTTGCTGGGCTGTGTACATCCCTGAGAACAGGCTGTGGTTCTCTGTCATTCCTGCATCCAGTCAGTTGTTAAGCATGTACATATTACCACGAGACTCTTCCTGTCCTGGCTGGTTTTATGTCAACTTGACATAAGCTAGAGTCAACTGAGGGGGGGGAACCTCAACTACAATAATTGCTTCCCTTAGATTAGGTCATGGGCAAGCCTGGAGGGCATTTTTTTTTAATTAGTGATAAATGTGTGTGTGGGTCCAGCCTAGTATGGGTGGTGCCATCTCTGGGCTTCTAGTCCTTGGTTCTATAAGAAAGTGGGCTGAGCAAGTAATGAGGAGCCAGTAAGCAGCACTCCTCCATGTCGTCTGCATCAGCTCCTGCCGCTGGGTTCCTACCCTGCTTGGATTCCTGTCCCTGCGGCCCTTGATGATAAACAGTGACATGGAACTGTTAGGAGAGTAAACGCTTTCCTCCCCACATTGCTTTGCCTGTGGCATTTTGTCAGAGAAATAGAAACCGTAACTAGAACATGTTAGCTCTTCTTCCCCCCTTGGTACCTCCAGTCCCTCTCGTACATGACCAGACTACGGTCTTCCTATGGGTCTAACACATTGTCTGCTGGCATAGTAATATTCCAAAAGTAAAATTTGTTCTTCTTTTATCATGCTCAAACACTTTCAGTGCTTCCTCAAAGTTTCCTGGATAAATTCCTTAGTAGCATTCAGCCTCGGGTCCATGTTATATGTACACATAGCACAGAACTGGTCTCATGTAAATATGTTTATTGTTTTTATGATAAACCAATTGCCTCCTCTACCACTTGGCAAGGTGAACAGGAGTGGAAGTGGTCACTGTTTTGTCCATTGTCCTGTTACCCACCCCTGCCTCATATATGAGGGTATGTTAAGTAAATGTTCAAACTTACCTGTTAATCATCAGGTTTCAGCTCAAATGATCACTTCGTGTTTCTGAACATACCCACGCTCTCTCACCTGAGGTCCCAGTTCATATTGTTTCACTAACCCAGCTATTAGGTATTGAAGTAGCATGATGCCCTGGCTAAGAACTAAGGCTACAGCCCCACGGGCTATGTCCAGGCCACTTTAACCTCCTGCTTACTATTTATAGGATACAGCTCCTGCTAATCTCAGGTTTCCTATCTGAATCTATGGGAGTCTAGTAGTTGCATCTGGTTGTGTTGGGTGTGGAACAGATGAGCCAGTGCTCACTGTACAGTGCTAATCACACTGTACCATATGCTGGGCTCCATTAGAGACAATAGAGAATAGAGAATAACTGCTCTATTCCTCATAATAGCCTAGAAGAAAAGGTATCAGCATTCCACTTTAGGAGGTAAGGAAGGGAGTTCAGAGAGTCCAGTTCAACAGCAGCAGAATCCTGGCCTGGGTCTGCCCTTCTGCCTCTGGCATTCCAGCACACTAAGTGTGGATCTTTCTAAAGATGCTGAAGGGGCTGACACTGCAAGGATGGGCTTTCTTATTCTCACCTGGTCTGGTATCTCCTTCCATGTGTCTTGCTTTTGTTCCTTGTCACTGATAGTGTACATAGAGCTCTGGGTTTGTAGCCCTACTTATGAGATGAAAGGAGAGAGAGGAGAGAGAGAGAGAGAGAGAGAGAGAGAGAGAGAGAGAGAGAGAGAGAGAGAGAGAGGGAGGGGGGGAGAGAACCATCATCTCTACTGAATTCTTGACTGGCTTCTGATCTGGTCATGTCATCTACATTTCTTTTTTATAGTTTAGTTCAAGTAGACTCCAAAAGTCTTTATGAGAGGACCAGAGGTGGAGATACAACTTGTCCTCTGGCCCCAGCTTCCTTTTACCTTTCAGAAAACTGTTCTCCACCCCAACAACCTTTTAGCTTGGGTGTGTGGAGCTTGGAGATCTGTTATCAAGGACAGCAAGATAATACTGATCGGGGACTGCTTGTCATAAAAGGGTCAGCTGACCCAGGCCCTAAGCAAGCTCAGTGCTTTATGGAAAGGATCAATCCATCCTCTCGGGAGCCTGGAGATGCTGGCTAGTCATGTCTGCTTCTGCTCTACCCCCCCAGGTTTCCACTCTCTGCACACGATCCTCGGGGTCCACTGTCTCCCTTTGTACAATCTACTGCACTACATTGATAATGACGTGCTGCTGCTCACTGAGACTGCAGTCACAAGGCTTATGAAAGGTAAGCAAATAGGAGTTAAGCAGACCCTGGCCACCCTCGGGACTGACTTCTGGGTATGTGACAGGCCCAGCGACCTTCAGAAAGGCCCGATGCTCAGCTGAATGCTCTGCAGTATATATTGAAGCTCTTGTTATTTGAACACATAGCACTTTATTTTACTTTGCACTGGCCCTACAAATTCTTAGTACAGCCCATGTCCTGGAACCATCCCTTCAGGCCAGTTGAAAGTACTTTAGCCCTTCAGAAGGCCCTAAAGAACTTCTGAATCCAGACACTGATGTTAGATTTGTTTTCTGTACGGGAGGGTAAGAAGAGGCTGGGAGTCTGTGTCCGTGTATTTGTTTTTCAAGCAAGTATTACGAATGGCTTACTTTCAGCCAATTAATTTTGTCATCTCAAAGTTTGACTGGAAATGCAAGAAAAACTAATGACAGATAACAGCGTGCATGCGAGCCTGACCGTTGAGGCCTGCTTCGTAATCTTTCTCGTAAGTCATTCATGCACGCCTTCTGTTAATGTTACTTAACACAGCAGCAGGCCTTCTTCAGAGGACTTATGCTTTAAGTTGGTGGATAAATTTGCTTTGTGACTGGCAGCCTGTTACAAAATAAAAGGCCCCGTGATTCCGAGTCACCAACTAAAGCTTTCAAAGCACTGCTAACCTGATGACGCAGAGTTGGAAGGCCTCAGAAGGAAGCACTCAGGCTTTAAATCTTGCTGCGGTATTTAAGTGGATCTGTCTGTCTTATCTGTTAATCTCCAACGTTTTTTGTAGATCTGGACAATTCAGAGAAAAATGAAAAGCTGAAATTCAGCATCATTGTTCGGCTCCCTCCGGTAATCCTGAAATTCACTTCCTCTTAAGCCCTGGGTCGCCCTCCTTCATTTGCCACCGGTAGGAAGACAGTTTCCTCACTTCCCATCCACCTCTGCCCTTCTGTTGGCTGTTCCTCACAGGGCCTACCCAGTGTGCTTCTCTGGCATTGAGCTATACACAGTGTATGCGGGTGGTTTATCCATTTCATCCCCTAGGAAACCACACTCTATTTCCTTCAGAGTCTGAGTAGGAGGGCAAAGGGAAGCATGTGCTTCTGACATTCAAACTGATAAGGCTTTAAATACAGGTGAGGTCAGAAGGTTCTAGAACTGCATTTCCTCCTCCTATTGCATAGCTGAGCATAGGAAAACATTTCCAGGTCAAAAGAAGAATGAAAACCATGAGAGCAAAGGTTACGAAGCCGCTCCTTGCTCTTTTGTGGGAATATCAGCTCTTGGAGTTGGAAACATCATAAAAACGTGAAATTCCACAGCAAGGTCTTTCAAACCTCTGACTTTGCAAACGTCCTGACCCCAGAGCCTGGCCAGCCCTTGTGCTATTTACATACTGTGAACAGCGGACCTTTGGTCCCAGCCATCTTCCCCAAAAGGATGTCCCTTCTGGACCTGGTGGTCTTGCCTCGTAGTGGTTCAGTCACAGGCTTCCTGAGAACAAAGCACTCACCTTTCCCAGGCTCTGTCTCTCCTAGGAACAGAGTTGACATTTATTTTGGTCTCCAAATTTGACCTTTCTTTTGTCCTGTATTGTTAGGGTACTTAGTTTCTAGGCCAGACAGAAGAGAAATCACATTAATACACGTACCATCTTTAGCTTCCAGTCAAAGTGTTACTTTGGGTTGGTATGCTCATCTCCAGCTTTGAAGGATCTCAGGTTCAACATCATTCCAGGAAGAAAGGAATTTGGCACCATTGATGTAAAAGTTGTTTTCCTCGAGGTAGCAGTGGAGGGAGTTCAGAAGCATTTTTCATGAGTGTGGCCTCTCTCCAACAGTCAGGAATCACAAATGTTCTGCATTTTAGAATAGCTAGTCACTTGGGAATAACAGTTTGAGGTTAAGAGTAGGCGTGTGGTCTGTCGATGCACAGTGACCTATACTCTCCTCTGTGTGTCTTTCAACCTCACTTAGCTTATTGGCCAGAAGGTCTGCCGGCTTTGGGACCATCCCATGAGTTCCAACATCATTTCACGGAACCATGTGGCCCGGCTGCTGAAGAACTACAAGAAAGAGGTGAGTCTATGTAAACCCAGATAGTAAGTGTTCTCCAGTCCCTACTTACCATTTCAATATGCCCAGGTAGACACGATTGCGTTTTTTATTGTCGTGTAAGTTGGGTATATCTTGGAGAAGCAACTCATATATAGGGAGTGTTTTCCGTTTTAGCCTCGAAACTCTATGATTGACAAGTCATCATTTCCAGTAGAATTTCTGCCTCTGAACTACTTCATTGAAATTCTCATGGGCCTGGAGTCCTCCAACCAAGGTAACCCATTCCTCTGTGCCCAGGGGTTTGCCTTGATACCCCAGTTATTCCCTATTCACATTTTGTATTTTCTTCCTCAAATACCCCCTACAAGTACGTCCTTACTAAGTTGATTTTCATTAGAGAGAGTATGTACTACCTAATTACCAAAGGAGTACCTTTGAAGACTAGAAGAGGCTTGAGGTATTTAAACCAAAGCTTAATGGCATTAACAACATATTCTCAGAATAACACATTTCACTGACATATAAAATGATGTTCCCAGTAAGCTTTGGGAGTGTGATAAATAGCCCTGATTCCATAGTAACACTCTCTCTCTCTCTCTCTCTCTCTCTCTCTCTCTCTCTCTCTCCCTCCCCCCCCCCCCAGCACTGTGTGGCTTTGAAGGACATGACAATGTGGACGCAGAGTTTGTAGAGGAAGCCGCTCTGAAGCATACCACCGTGCTTTTGGGCTTATGAAAGTGAATATGCAGACGACCGATTTCAACGTTTTCACCTCCCTTTCCTGGAAATTCTTCATCTGTCTTTAAGATTGGGAACAGGTCAGAATATACTGCAGAGCCGTTTGGCTTCAGCACAGTGCTTATTCAGAGGCGGCTGCTACATCTCTCAGTTCGAGCAGCCAGTAAACAGCCAAGAGGAAAGAGCAAGTTCAAGGCTGTGCTCTGTGGCAGGAACAGTGCCCTTCTTGGTGGCCCAGTAGGCCGGCAGCTGGTTCTGTTGCACAAAAACATAGGGGACAATGCTCAGTAAGAGCCAGGCAGATCACTGGAAGGAACATAAAACAAGCAGAAAAAGTAAATATTGTGAAGAGGATTTCGGAAGAACATGAAACCCAAGTAAACAAGATCTGTCTTTCTAGTATGGAGTAACTGGGACAAATCATACTTTGTACATACGGGACTTAAACCAGCCTTTGCCTTTGTGGCGGTTCAGACAGAGCCCTATTTAATTTTATATTTATGATTTAGTACTATCTTGTCATTAAATACAACCTCAAATGCTGAAACCTTTGGTCTGACTCTCCCTACGTTTTGAGTGTAGCCTTATTTGCACAAGGCGTTTTGAGCCCATCAGTATGGCCTTGCCGAGGCCCCTGACACCTGCCAAGGTGTTCTGTCCTTTGTTATCTGTCTCCTGCAGTGACATCACGCTGAGCCCTAAGGCTCAGCTTTCCAGACTGGGTGCTGCTTCTCTGTGTCCTCACTGGTTCCCATTCACATGGTGAAATTTCAATGATTCTAAATGTCACTAACTCATAGGCAATCCACCGTATTTTCTGCAATTTTTGCTGTGCTCTAGAAACTGTCCTAGTCTATAGAATTTCCCTTTTGCTCCAAATGGTCATCCAGGCTTGGAATCTTGTCACCAAGTCAGCAATGTGGCAATATGGTGTGTTCACATTACTTCTGTCTGTTCACATTGCTTGTGCTACAAATTACTCTGTACTGGAGACAGCAGGTTTTATTTAGTTCAAATTAAAATTTAAAAATCCTCTTTGCTAATAAAACTCTTGCAGAACACTTAATTTGTATTTTAAACGGTGCATCTACTTTCTGCTGTTCTAAGTACAATTGTCTACATCTTTTGAGTAAATGGAGTTTTCTTCCACTCTTTCTTTCATTTCGGTTCATGCTTGCTTTGTTCCTGTGATTTCCTAAAGCTGAACTTAACTGGACACATATTTGAAGTAAACTTCAGTGTGACTTTGATACTCAGCTGCTAAGTCTTCACTAACTTGCTGTTCACTGAAGAGACACGTGTAACCTCCTTGGCACTTCACTCTCAAACCCTGACCCTGTCCAATGTGAACGCTCTTTTGCAGCCAAGACAATTCACTAGGCCTTGGAACATGAGTTTGGCCTTCTTCTTTCAAAGGTTGGACCAGGTTGTTCCCTCTGCTTGGAGTCACTTTCTACCTCAAAAACCAAAAATCTTCATGCTCTAGGGCTAGACAAACACCCCCCCCCCCACACACACACACATATGCTGGATTGTAATCTAAGACACTTCAGTCCATGGTGGCACCCTGACTTTTATCAATTAGCAATATTTAATTAAATATTATAATTAATTAAATGTATTTAATTTAAATATATTTAATTAAATAATATAATTGCAATATATAAGAGTTCATCTTTCTGTGATTAAAAACAGTCTTTCCATTCTTATGGTGTTTAAACTTTCTCTGTTTTAGTGCTCAAAGGGGGTCCTAATTCCTGTGCCGTCGGGACTGTTTCAGTGTGCCGTGTTCCCTGTGCTATCGGGACTGTTTCAGTGTGCAGTGTTTCCTTTCTTAGCTAATTGGCTGGTACTTACTGAAGGGTCTCACATGTCATTTGCTTTGGAATGATCTTGCAAAGCAAAGAGGCCAAATTCAGGATTCACAAAATGAGAGTAAACTTAAATTCCTACCCAATGTGGCAGGACAGGTGCTTGGAACACCATGTTGGATTTAGGAAAATGAAAGTACATACGGTATGTCTCAGTCTGCCAGAGTTGACATGAGATTCATAACTACTACCAACACAAGAGAAACAGTTTAAGGACTGGTCTCACACATACTAGTGACTCACCACATCTAATAACAAAAACACTGGAATCAGAAAAATATATGGGTGAAATGAATATTTGAGCAAATAAGTAGAATTGTTCTCACAGAAGTGACATCACTTGAGTGACAAGTGTCCCCACCACTCAGTACACAGCCCGAGTGCTACTGTAGCGAAGAGGCTTGCGTCTGTGTCACATGGCTGCTCCCTCTATCAGGAGGTCAGACTGCGCACACATAAATGGGTACCTGTTCTTCCTCTAATAGAAAAAAACTTCTGTACTTCACTGAAAAGTTATTTATTTTGTACTTTGATAGCATCTTGTCTACTGTACATTCCTGAAGTGTTATCACTATAAACAGTGAAAAAGAAACATATGAGCAATTGAAATACACTTTGACATAATTGTAGTCTGTGTCCCACTCAGTGTCACGTAACAGGTAGTAATTGGTGAATGTACGTCAGCTGCCGTTGATGGTACCCAGCTCAGCAGCAGCACAAGATTTGTGACGTTCATGCTCCACAGGAGGTCCGAAGCCTGGCTCGGGTCCTCGCTGTGAGAAGGCTGGATGGGTCGCATGGCTAGATTTCAATGGGCTTTATAACAGGTTTCCTGATGTGCCTCATGTTGGCTCCAGGTTCAGAGGGCTTAAATGGAGCCATCGCACCATATGGTTTGGGCAGAGGAAGCGCGGAGGTATCTGTCTCAGGCATGTAGGCATTTGGCCGCTGCTCTGCAGTTGTGTGAACACCGTTGGGCAGCTGCCGATAATCTGTTTCCATGTACTCCTGCAAAGAAGATGTTCTCATTTCACTTTTCTGAAAGTGCTGAGCTTTTCCTGGGTCCTAAAAGAGCATCTGTAGGCCCTGCTGAGTGACAGAGGAGGTGAAGCCCACCCCCACCTCGGTTGCCTGTCCTGCAACCCCTGTGGGCTTCCTGGCATGAGATACCTTATAATCTTAAACTATTGAGGGGTCGTGGGGTTGGACGGATGAATAGGTGACCAGACTTGCTGGTGGCTTCAGCGACCAATCAAGACCTCGGTCGCTGGGGAGGAGAAAGGGGTGGCATAGAGCTCTGTGATATGTGCCAGGTGTGGTTCTGTAGAAGGCTGTAGAAGCTGTAATATGGTTGTGGAGGTCATGACAGGAGGATACAGAAGGGTCAGTTGTGGTGTGAGCAAATGCCACTGTTAGAATTGCCACAGACATGCTGGGGGGTCACAGTGTTCAACCATGACAGTCCCGAGTATGACTGGGATGAGACTTGATGATTCTCAGCTGTTCTTCAGGGAGAAAGACAGTGCTTGGACTACTAGTTCAAAGTCTTGTCTATATACCACACCCCTTTCTACTAGCCATTCAGGCTATGCCTGTTAGAGTGGGGAACTTTCATATACAGGTTGAAGGAAGCCTAATCCAAAACCCTGAGCTCCAAACTTTTTGAGGATCCTTATGATGTCACAGCTAGATAATTCCATACATGATGTCCTATCGTGATTGCAGTCAAAATTAAACAGGCATAAATATGCATGGAAATCAACTTCAGTCCGTGTGCATGAGGGGTCTGTGAAACAAGCGAGTCTGGTGCTTAGACTTGGGCTCCGTCCCTCAAATAGCTCATAAAAATCATAGAAAGTTCAAACCATCTCTCTTCCCAGGCCTTTCAGCTAAGGGGCTACCCACTGTGTCACGAGGGGACACTGGCACACTTTGCATCGTGAGAGACAAAGCTTACCTGAGACTTCTCAGCAGTGGCAAAGGCGTACACTTCTTCATCTCGAAGTACCTTCAGCCAGTCCTTCTCGATCTCTCTGTTGAGCGGGAGGCCCTTTTCTATCCGGGAACTGCAGGAGAAGATGAATTCTTCTTTCTCCCTCACCTCTTTTTGGAGTTCAATGGTCAGGGCTTGCTTCATGGACAGCTCAGCAACAAGAGCCATCATTTTCTGGGTAACATCTTTGATCTTTTGTTGGTAGCTATTCATCTAGAAATGAAGAGCCCACGGTTTAGTTGGTACAGCTTTCCCATGAGGATTTAGAGAAAACAGAAGACTGCTGGCTACATGTGTGGGCAGCCTTTCCTTATGAGAGATCAACGGGAATCCACAGAAAATCCCTGATAGAGGCTCCAGGGATGGAACCTCTCTTATGTGCTCTCCTGTTACTGTGATAAAACAATGATCAAAGGAAAGGCATGGAGGAAAGGGCCTTTTGTCAGATACTTCCATTACTGAGGGAAATCAGGGCAAGCAAACGCCACAGGGCAAGTAACACTGCTTATTAGCTTATTCCCTGGCTTGCTGTCTGGGTCATGCTAAGCTAACTTTGTTAAATAGCCTTGATCTAACTGTCTAGGGAGGGCACTGGCCACAGAGGGCTGGGCCCCCAACATCAATCATTAGCCAAGACACACCTTCCTTGACAATGGCCATGGCCAATGTGATCACAGAAGTAGATGCTCCTTCTTTCCAAGTGCCTGTAGTTTTGTGTCACATTGTGAAAACTAACCAGGACAGAACTCAACATGTTTGGTTTTGTAAATAAGAAAAAAAAAAAATAAGGAAAGAAACTAAAAGAAAGGTTTCTCTAATTACTAGCTTCCAGGTTGGAGAAAGTTGAGACTAGCTTAGTGTTTGCTTTTAAGAGGCAAGGAAGGGAGGGACAGGCTCTTGCTGCCTAAGTTCTGGCTCAAATACTAATATGGGCTTATCAGTTGAGCCTTTACAGCTGGCTGGGGCCTTCCTGGTCACACTGTGTTTCTCTAGTGTTACAGATAATTCCCAGAGGCTCTGCCATTAGCTTTGAAAAATCATCTCGCAATGAAAAAATGTCTTTTCCTTAAGCCAGGGGGTTCATTTTGCAAAGGGAAGGGAGGACATTTACAGAAACTTGGGGAAGGGTGTTGATTCAGACAAAGCTCACTGGATTAAATAAATCACGTCTTTCTTTGTTTATGAGGCCACATTGTACACTACTGCCATTGGGCTCAGCAGAGCAGAAGGGGACAGGCCACATGACAACGGTGTTTTCACCGCTTTTTAGGTTACTATTCACAGTCATTTCCCACATTGCTTTGTTAAACTGTTTGCAGAAAAGGATTGACTATTTGCTTATTTACTCACGAATAGTTTTCTAGAGTCTATTACATGTGAGGCCCTGAGAAACTGAGAGGGGAAGTGCCCCTACCCTCTGGAGCCTAGCCTGGGGTATAGGGATCCTCCATCCTCAGCAGGAGGAGCAGGGGCGCTCAATGAGGTGTGGGTGTACACTCAGTCACCTTCAGCTAGTTTCTTCCGTCTCACCCGGCTAGACAGTGTGTGACACCCCTTCCTCATGTATGGTGGGACAGACATATTCAGTAGCTATTTCTGGGTGGTTAAAAGCCCTCTCCACCAGCATCTCCTACTAGCACTGCTGTTAGTAGGTGCCAGCCTGGCAGCTTCACATCCCCAGCTCTGATGTCACTTGGGAGGGTCAGCCTGGGAATTGTGTGACTGCTGTTTCTCATCAGTCGCCCCTGTCCCTCTGTGGGTTCTGGCTGAATACTGTCTTGGACTACTCAGACTACTGGATAAGTGATGTTTTCTGCTCAAAAAGAAACAGAAAGGGCTTTACTTTCTACACAGACTACAAAGATAAGGATCAGTATATTTGAGAAGTTGTCCTGCAAAATAAAACTTAAATAGTCTCCTTGAAAAGCTTGTGCTTCCTTCCTGTGAAGTGGACTCACTCGGAGTGAGTGGACTGAAGCTCACTTTGCACTAATATTTACATTTTGTTATGTTTCTAGACTCATAAAACTTCGCCTCTCTAGTGCTTCCCAACAATTAAGAAGAGCAGAGCATGGAAGGAAGAGCAGGAGTTGGGCAGGGAGGGGAGGTTCCATCACTCAGGGGGAGAGTGGGGGGTTCCGTCACTCAGGGAGAGAGTGGGGGGTTCCATCACTCAGGGAGAGAGTGGGAGGGTTCCATCACTCAGGGAGAGAGTGGGGGGTTCCATCACTCAGGGAGAGAGTGGGAGGGTTCTGTCACTCAGTGAGAGAGTGGGAGGTTCTGTCACTCAGGGGGAGAGAGTTGGGGGTTGTGTCACTCAGGGGGAAAGAGTGGGGGCTCTGTGACTCAGGAGGAGCGAGTGGGGCTTCTGTCACTCAGGGAGAGAGTGGGGGGTTCTGTCACTCAGGGAGAGGGGGGTTCTGTCACTCAGGGAGTTAGGGTGTTCTGTCACTCAGGGAGGGGGTTTCCGTTACTCAGGCAGACCTTTTTGGCTAGGAGCAGTGTATCCTTCTTGCAAGCCTGAGTTTTGCCTTTGAGCCTGTTTGTGAGCTGGGACACCTGCTCATAGATGAAATCCTTTTCCAGAAGCTTCTCCTCCTTCTTGGCTATCTGAAGTTCCAGCTACAGTTGGAAACAATTTTAGTAGGAGTTAAAAAAAAAAGACTTATGTGAGGCATGGCCTTCATACCCCGCCCACCCCTCTGTCCTCTACGCCAGAGGCACACTGCTGTCCTCTACCCCAGACAGAGGCACACTGCTGTCCTCTACCCCAGACAGAGGCACACTGCTGTCCTCTACCCCAGACAGAGGCACACTGCTGTCCTCTACCCCAGACAGAGGCACACTGCTGTCCTCTACCCCAG
>CM052700.1:141771009-141833734 GCA_028551405.1 Uromys caudimaculatus
GGAGCTGCACCAACCATGTCAGGGGACACTCAGGGTAGGGAGAGGCTCTCCTCCCAGGGTGGACTATGGTCCTCTGGCTCTATCTGGTACCCACAATGCCATTCTTCCCAGATGTTCCCACCAGGATGACAAATTCATGTAAGAAGTCAAAATTCCTTATTGGGCTAGGAGAGACGGGTGCCTCTGAATCCTGAAACTATTGGATCTTTCCTTCCATAGGCAAAGATCTGGATCAAAGTTAGGATTTAGAACTCCATTACAAGTAGGGGAAGCCTAGTGGCTAAAACCATGAAGGACAGGTCTGTAGTATCTGTAAGCAAACAGTTGCGTGTGTAAGAAAGCGCATTACCATATCTAATTTCTTGACCATTTCTTCTTCAGTCAGATCTTTCCCTCCAATGAAGCGGACCCTGCCCTTGCTCTCAGGGTTCACAAAGCGTTTCTCCAGGTCTTTTATCCTATCTGCACACTGCGAAAACTGTTACATAAGAAGCAAACGTTAGCTTTCACTTTAACTCTCGAGCTTGGTAAATCTTCAAACTATGTAGCCAGGATCTTGAGCTCATTTGTGGAGCTGTGCAGATGGCGTGTGGAATAGACTGCATGGGAAGGCAGTTTGACTCTCCTTAGAGAGAAGGCTGGGTTCCTAAAAGCCCCTCCATTGCTTCCAATTGTGTGGTTAAGGGCTTAAAATGGTCTTTGCTGCAGGTGATTGAGAGACAGGGGCAGCTGGCATGTAACAAGCTGGATTCCTCTCTGGCAGTGGCCCCAGTGGCATCCCAGAAAGGAAATTAATTATCAGGTTAACCCAGCATGCACTCTGTGAGCAATGGTCTCAGCCACATGTGTACCTTTCGCTAAGGAGCCTTTGACTAGATCATCGCCATCGAGTCGCTGCGATGTGGAGGCGGGTAGCGATAATAAACTATTAACCATGCTTAGTTCCAAAGGGGGGTGTAGAGTACACGGATAACCCAAAGGCCTTGTTCCCAGCTTCCCTGCCAATGTGTAATTGGTTTTTAGAAATCTTTGCTTTCTTGTTTGGCACGTGGCAAGATGAGGTGTGATCCCATGGGGTAAACAATATAGTTTAGTGCAGCAGTTTTCAACCTGTGGGTCACGACCACTGGAAAACATAGTTCTGATGACCTTAGGAACTGAGACACTGCTCAGCATCAAAATTACAGTTGTGAAGTAGCAACAAAAGTAATGCTATGGTTGGGGGTCATACCCAAGGGACTGTACTAAAGGACCGCAGCCTTAAGAAGGTTGAGAACCACTGCTTAGTGCTTTAGATCACACCAGGAGTGATTCAGATAGAACTTTAGAATTTTAACTGGTGGTCCTCTTCTCTATAGTAAGAACTTTAAGTAGTAACAGTTAAAAATGGTGACAGAAATTATTAGTAATACCTCTTAATGTTTTCATAGTTTTCTTAATTAGGAAACTAAGAAATAAATATGATACTTTCTTATCAAAACCTCCACAGGGCTGGGCAGATGGCTCAGTGGTTAAGAGCGCCTGTTGCTCTTGCAGAGGACCTGGGTTTGGTTCCCTGCCCCCACCTGTAACTCCAGTTCAGGGAATCATGGCTTCTTCTGATCTCTGTGGGCACCAGCTGTATACATAGTGTGTGCACCTACTTACATACATGCAGCCAAAATACTCATACATGGAAAATAAAAATAAAGAAATCTTTAAAAATAAATATAGTGCCTTAATTTAAAATTCCCACTGGGCATCTAAGGAAATATTCTTCGCTTTCCTTATAAAAGCAAGGTTCTTGTGTCTTACAATTGCTCATGAGATTTCCAGGACTCCTAAAATGGGGCTGTTACTACAAGGCCCAGGAGAACATGATTCATGGTAACCCTTGGGATTAGTCTGTTGAACAATTAAAAGCTGTTTCAAAATAACTAAAAGAAAAAAAAAAGTAGTCTTAATAAAATTCTGAAAATGATGCAAAACAGAGGAAGACTTAAGACACAGCAAAACAACTAAAGCTTAAACACCAGGATGTGGCAAGAACCCAGTCTCGGAGGACAGAGCGCAAGTGTGGCTTGCCCAGAGTTTGGGACTTCACACCTTGCTGTCAAAAATATTCAGTAAAATCTGTCAAGGACCTTGCACAAATGGTATTGTGTCGACTAAGGAGAGTGACCATCTATAGTCTAATCTACCTTGACAGAGTGCAGAAATGGAGCAGGTACACCTGCAGGCTGGGCATTTTTGGAAGCAGGAGTCAGAGCCAAGGAATAACAGGAGACTCTTTGGGTTCTTTGTGGGGAGCCGTCCAGTCAACTGACCTAGATAGGAGCAACGAAGGCTACTAATCAGGCAAGCATTGGGCTAAACGACCCTGACGGAGTTGCACAAGATGGAGGACGCTGTCTGTCATCTAGCTAGAGCTTATCTAGCTCCATGCATTGGCAATGTGGAAGCAGACCCCTGATCTAGCTCTCCAGCTTCTGCATAGTTATGTGGAAAACTGGAAGTACATGTTAGCACTGAGAAACTTTCCTCAAGAGGAGGTTTACTCTCAGATTTATGATTATCTTAATAATTATTTTGGGGAATAGAGTTCTTTCCCTTTAAAATTTTGTTTAATTAACTGAACACATCTTAATTTCACAACCAGGAAAAAAAAAAATCCAAAAGACAGGATGGCAGTTTAGAATACAGGGTAGAATTTGTTCCTGCAACCTTGAGTCAGTGGGGGAAAAGTGTAGGTCACAAATGTGTTGGTTCAATTTATTTTATGCTTTCATCAAAATATCATTATGTGTGAAGAAGGTAGGCTTATATTCACATTTTCGTCTTTGCTATTGGGAACCACAGAAGTAAATAAAGATTCTGTTGTCTGTGATTGCAGACTGAAGAGCCTGCCATTCCTTCAGAGGGTGAAAGCATTGGCCATCAGGTTGGTTGGGGTAGCACCAGCTCTCAGCAGGCCGAGGCAGGAAGGTTGCAGTGAGACTGAAATTAGCCTGGGCTACACAGGCTGCAAGAGCCTGCTTCAACAAGCCAGGATAAATGCTACATCTAGGTGGAACCAGAAACACCAATGACACAGTTATACCGCGGGTAGTGAGAGCCTATAGAAATGAAGAACTAGAGGTAAATCCTGGGGTGGCCCAGATTCCAAGAAACATAAACAATGCAGAGAGCGAGAGAGCGAGAGAGCTAGAGACAGAGAGCTAGAGACAGAGAGACAGAGACAAACAGACAGAGAGACAGACAGAGACAGAGACAGACAGAGACAGAGAGACAGACAGAGAGACAGATAGAGATAGAGAGAGACAGACAGAGACAGAGACAGACAGAGACAGAGAGACAGAGAGAAAGCAAAGCTTTGACCTCAAAACCCCATCCTGAGCAACATCCCAAGTCATCTCAAACATCACACAACATAACAACAAGGTAGTTATCACCAGTGGTGCAGCTTGGCTCCCATTCAAGAACCCATTTCTACTACAAACTACAGGAGGCAGGAGCCAAGCCAATGGCCTGAGGAAGTGCCCCCTGGCTGCTCACCCACCTGAATCTGGATCACCGCCAGGTCGGCATCCAGGGCCTTCTTGATTGGCACTAATTTCCGTGTCACGCAAATTTTCCTCTGCTTCTCGGCAACCTTCAGTTTTAGGAATCGGTTTTTCTCTTCCAGGATGTGGATTTCAACATCCTGATGAAGTTTCATCTTCTCCTGAACATTCACTTTTTCATAAAAGATGCACACTTCTTCTTCCCGCTCTATCAGCTGAACACCACTGTGGTCAAATTCAGAGCAGGAGTCTTAGTGAGTTGTTGAGGCCATTATTTCTTAGTCACTGTGGTTTCCTCTGGTTTGGGCTCACAGCATACATGAACACAATAGAATTTCAGAAGACAGCGACACACTCTAATAGTTTGCTAGTTAAACTCCACACACTGGGTCTTCCCTAGGGACAAGAGGGTTTGTCATCTCTAATCTAAGGCCAGCTGTGCAGCATGCTGGCCACAGTGGCTTGGTAAGCCCCAGAGGTTTCCACTCCCAACATGTGAACAAAGTAAGACTCAAGCCTGATCTTCTGCAGATCTTTCCTTGGGCCAGACTTGCCAGGCAAGGCCAGAGCTGCTGGGCAGGGGTCTGGGAATGTGATTCTGGAGAGTCACCAGGCCCATCGGGATCTTTGAAAAGTGGACATTTCAGATGCTGGTTCCCCGTAATCTGCCCTCTGTCATCATGCTGACAGGCATAGTGGAAAGGCCCCTCCTTGAGAGGAAGTCACTGGATAGACGTGAGGGTTTTTTTTTTTCCCTCCAGCACTGTTGGAGGGCCTTGGAACACTCTATTTGCCTGCAAACCTTTGCTTGTGCCAGGAGCCAGCTAGGATTTGTTCTGTTTTTTAAACCAGAAGGAACACACGACAGTCCTTTGAAAAAGTTCTGTTTGAAGAACTTAAGTTCTTAATATCTTCCCACACCACCTGCACTGCTACTGCCACTGCTACCTTGACTTTTTCTGACTCTTTCTCTTCCCTCCAATGGCACACATGCGGTTGGCCCTGGCTAACCTTAGTCCTCTATTCATCTTCTTTCTTTATGTTTTATTCTATCAAAGCTTCTTCCTATCAGAGTCTCCTGCTAACAAGAGCAGTGCCAGTGCTTTCCATCTTGTCCCTCAGGGCCTACTGTTCCAGTGCTTTACATGAAATAGCACACACACATCATGAAATTTGAATTATTTCAGTATTCCATCATCTTACCTACCAATTTCTCAGAACGCAGCCAAGAGGTAGGGGAGAGGCTATTAAAAGAGTAATACTGTTAATGACATGCTTGCAGCTTAGAAGAAATATGTCAGTCCTCTATACCTTAGTTAAGCATGGGGAAAGTGGACTATGAGAATGGGTTGATAAAGCCAAACCCTGCTCAGATGGAGAGACGTTACAAAGAGCGACTCACATCGGTTGGTGCAGAAGGAACTCACTGTGGTTCTCAACCTGTGGGTTCTGACTCCCGCAGGGTCACACTGTGGTTCTCACCCTGTGGGTCCTGACTCCCGCAGGGTCACATCTCGGATATTTACCTTATGACTCATAACAGTAGCAAAGTTACAATTATGAAGTACAACGGAATAATTTTATGTTTGGGGTGTCACCACAGCCCTAGGAACTGTATTAACAGGTCACAGCATTGGGAAGGTTGAGAGCCACTCTCCTAGAATTTCAGAGAAGACTGCTCTTCAACTGTCCCAAACCATCCTTTTTATTTCCCTTCCAGACAGCCTGTCTTGTTTTCATGTGAAACAAAACGCTCCCTCCAAAGGGGAAAGAACATGGCTCCCTCGCGGTGGGCCCCGGCACTCAGCGCGGCCCCATCTGGACACTTACCTTTCATTCCTGCGCTGAACGGCCTTCTCGTACTTCTTACGAAGCTGCACCATCTCCTCTTCGATCACGGTGATCATGCTGGCCAGCCGGTCCATGCTGGTCAGCTGGGCCTCCTTCTTCTCCTTCATCTCCTGGAGTTTAGTGGTGATTTTGCCCACGTCATTCTGCATGCTCTCCCTGATGGTCACGTTGTTGGAGTGCTTCAGCATGGCGTTTTGCAGTTTCCTTTGGAAACAACGGCACCGTGGGGAAGGGCATTACCGTCTTCAAGAATACTGAGACATCTGGAAGAACAGTGCTTTCCCAGGACGTCACAGGACACACCTTCTCCGTAACAGGATCCTCCCTCTACCCAGCTGATGGTACTGTTATTATGTCAACCACCATGAGCACTCTTTTGTGAAAGGGTCTTTTTCTGCTGTCATCTCAGGAGACTGAGTTCTGATGGCAGAGGTGCTTCTACTGACAGTGCCTATTGGACCTGCAGACTCAGTCAAGGAATACGGGTCAGGCTGGATGACATCACAGCCGGTACATGCTATTCTAATTTCCTTTTGGGTAAGCATCTGACTAGGAAATTTCCCTTTTCAACCATGCTTTTTAATCACTGTACTTGGTATTATATTTGTCAAAGTCAGCTGGACAATGACAGCTAACAGAAAAATCCAGTTATGTAGTCTGAGGAAATCAGGAACTAAGTGGCTGAAAGATTCTGTTAGATCTTGGCATGCGGTAAACAATACATTCCCAAGACGACAACTTTCCAGGTGTTACTTCTGATGTTATTACATAGACTAACTCATTTGTTACTATTGTGTAGTAGCAAAAAGTTCTACACGCTAATGAGGAGGATTATAAATAAGGGAAGAGTCCGGAGAGGTAGAGTAGCTCGCCCAAGGCCCCACGGACAGTGATGGACAGAGCTATGAGCTGAGTCTATAAAGCGTTGTCATAGCAGATCTGCTGTAGCCTGCCTCTCCACACGCACATCGCATGCCTTAAACCTACAGCCAGGGGATGCTATCCAAGAAGAGACTTGTCTTCAAACTTCAAATGCAGACATCAGATTTATACTTCATTTCTCGATCGAGCAAATGAAAATCAGCAGTTCATCATAGTAAAAATAGTTTTATATTAAGTTTTACATTCATTAAAAACTGTGACTCCTAGCTAGAGAACAGAACAGACACCTAGGTTGTTACCTGAGAAGCAAGGTGTAGCTGGTAGTTTTGTCTACACCGCTTTGTGCTCCTGGCTGGTGGCAGATTGGCGAATAGAAAACACACACACACACACACACACACACACACACACACACACACACACACACACACACACACACACACACACCATTGGCCACTTACCTTAAAACTCACATGTCTGGTTGGCTTTTTTTTCCCTGCTGCTACTGCACCCCCTTCTCTCCTGAGTCCACTCCCCATTTTCCCTGTGTTCTACCCCCCCCCCCAACTCTCAGTATCCCGCCCAGTGCTCAGTCATTGGCTATTGGCAACTTTATTGATAGATCAAAAAACAATCGATGGCAAGGACCTTCAGTGTCAGTAAACATAGATTCCCAGTAAAATCAAAGTATCAGAACCTCCCTCTATAGCAAGGTATTTCTCTGAAAACTTTGCTCTTCCTGGACTACCAGGATATTCTAGAGTGCCAGAAGCCCAGAAGGCAAGACTTTGGAAGGACACTGGCTGCAGAGAACCATGGAGCTGGCCTGACTAGCTGCCTTGAGAGGCGTGGGTCATAGGTTTTTCAAGTTAGAGTCCATGCCTTCTTGTTTGTGGGAACAAGCCTGGCACAGTAGAAAGAAGTCCCATGTGTACATCCCGGGCACTGTGGCTCTGGGTGGGACAGGAGACATGCAGGAAGTGGCCTCGTGTCTTCCCACACAGTCCAAAGGGCAGGTGGGGGCTGTGGGAAGCCTTTGTGGGCCCTGTCCATGGGTGTGGGAGGGGGCCATTCTCACCCAGCCATCTCCGTGGGTTCTCTAGCCCGGGGCACCGCAGTGCAGTGCTAGCTGGAGTGCAGCTGGGGTTCCCATTGAGACCGGGTTTTGGTGACTTGGGGCGCCGGGCTAGCTGCTTAGGCTTGGGTGAATGGGTACTGTCTGGGAGCGCTGGGAAGCCCTCGGAGAGAGATTAGATGTGGCTCCTTAATTGAGGGTCAGATCCCTCGCTTCCCATGGCAAGTCCAGATGAAGAGACAGTCCATAATTCTAAGACATTTATTGTCATCGTGTGGAGAGTATCATGGATGGAACTGTACCCCATGGCCTCTGGGAGATGTGAGGCAGATATAGTAACTGGGAAGGGGTGTGGCTAAGCCTCTAGGTGTTTCATTAACATGGGGATGGCTTGGGGCTGTGTGGCCACGCCTCTACCTGAGGAGGTACGTGACTGTGACTGGAGCCAAAAGCCTCCTGGGAGCATTGGCATAACGTTTTCTGGTCCCTTGAGGATTGTTCTGCTGGGTCGCCCAGATTTTACACCTGTACTCAACTGGGTGCCAGATTGCCTGTCACAGATCACTGCCCCACACTTGTTCCTGAGAGGCCAGTGGTTCCTTCAGGCCGTCTCTGTATGTTTCTTGGAGGTCAAGGAAGCAGGGAAGCTTGACAGGACAATTGTTCTTAGGCATTAATATTATGTATCCTGTAAAGTTGGCAAATGTCATTGTATCCTGGTGACTACAATTGTATCCATCCTGGAAATTGCCACTAGATTCTGTTTCTGATGAATGTATAAAACATCTGCTTGGTCTAAATAAAATTGTCACAGTCTCAGTATTACTGTGGCCCCTCCAGCTGGCCTATCAGGTAACCTGGGCCCCTTAAGCAAGCATGGGTGCTTCCACCTAGCTGTCACAGCTCTTACCAGGCAAGCATGGGTGCTGTCACCTAGCTGTCACCTAGCTGTCACAGCTCTTACCTTTCCTGAGAGACAGCACTGTTCCTTAAAATTTCCAGCTCATTCATTGACATCTTGAGTCTTTCTTTTATTTCGTTTACTTTCTGATGAGCTTTGTGAAGTAGGTTGACAAACTTGTTTCTTTCATTTCTAATTGTGTCATACAAGTTGGCAAATTCTCTAAGTCTGTGAAAACATGAGGCAGTTTTTGAAAACTGAAAAGTTAGCACCTTCCCCCCAAATAACTAAATCATGATTCTTTTTACCAAATTCTTTTTACCTCCGATGGATTTCATGTTTTCTCTTCTTGTAGAGCCTGATTTCAAGGTCCCTTGATTTGATTTCCTTAATAATATCCCAATATCTTCGCTGAAATGTAAAAATTCATGTGTGAAATTACAAAACAAAACAAAACTCAACAGCAACCAAAAAGCTAGGTGTGATGGCTCATGTCTGTAATGCCAGCATTTGGGAAACTGAGGCAGTAGGCTTGTAATGAATTCAGAATCAACCTGCGATACACAGTAAGACCCTATCTCAAAAATTCAAAACCAACACCACCAAAAGCCTAAAGATAAAAGTACACACTCCATCCTGTCTGTCAGTTCTTCCTAACTTCTTGTGGTATAGATGAGAACAGGAGATTCCTATGTGCTCCCTGGCCAGCTGGAGTGATCCCCATCAACTAGGACAAGAGGATACTTAAGAGTTCAGAAGAAGTAGGGAGGATTAAAGAGCCCATATAGACAGGGTGGATAACTGGGGGGAGGACTATTGAGGAGGAGTGACTGTAGCCTGCACTGCCCAGCCAGGCGAGCACTGTGCTTGCAGAGGTCAATGAAGAGGATTTATGGGAAGTCTGACAAAGGTAGTGACCAGAACCCTCTGGCATTTTGAGAGACTGAGGCAATGTTTTAAAGTGTAGTTCTGTCCCTTTGTTGGGTGGGTGTGTTTTCTTTTATAATAGGCATCATGCTGAGAGCAGCTGTAAAACTGTACATAAATACATTAAAAAGAAAGCAGTTATACCTTCAAAAATCATATGTATATGTACATATACTACATACTTATACACACATATGTATGTATATATAGTACATTCATCACTTTATACTAGTAGGTACTAGTGATGCTCTTTAGATAGAAAATGCCTGGTGGGTGGGTGCTTTCTCTGGCACAGGAAGCATTGGGATGGAGTGTTTGTTGGCAGGACTCCAGGGGGAGAGTCGTTTCAGCCACCCTCCATCAGGGGCAGGCAGAGCAAAATCTTTTGACCTTATTCTGTCAAGTCAGTATGGATACACGATGATTTTATTTTGTATAACTTTCAGTGAAAATGGGAGTCTACAACTATCCTGCAGGTGACTGTACATGCAAAGAAGAAAGCCTGTGTAAAATAAAGCGCCCTCTATACTGTCTTGGATCCATGGTCTTGAGTGTGACAGAAATGTCGATGTGAATCTCCATCCCAGCCACCTTACATCTTTTGTAAAAAAGAGATGTCAATATGATATAAAATAATAAGATTTAATGCCTTCTTGTGGAAATGCAGTTAACTACAAATAATGTTTTATAGAGTAATTCCCAATAATGAAACACTCAAGGGACAAACTTTTCCCTTATGATTTCCATATTCCAAAAGGGGGAATTGTCTTATTTTTTTATTATGAATTTGCCCATTTAGTAATGAAATTCAGCTTATATGGATTAGTCACACGTAGATAACATAAGGATCAGGTATTAGGGGCTATTAGAATGTGACTACTTTGTGAAACAGACCAGTTCTTTTCTTGGAATAACAAAGTACACCTCTGGCAGATCTAACATGTCCGAAGAGAAAAGAGGGGAAGTTTTCTAAGTAGGAAATCTCACGGGGGTGGACTCTTCTCAGCCACTAGCCTGTGCTTCTGAAAACAGTGTTCTGGACTGAGCCCAGCCCAGACCCTGACTTTGGTGGCAATGACCTTCTCAAGCCTTAGCTGCTCCCCTCCACCACCCTCTGCTCTTCAGAGCAGACCTTGGAAGGAAACAGTAGCTAAGGGCGTCCTGGGAGGCTATGGCCTTTCTCTTCTGTTCTCTATGAGCCCAGTTATCCATGACTTCATAGGGCTTTTGCAATAGAAACCAGACTATTTAAGGTGGGGTGAATGACCCTCAGCATCTGCCCTCGATTGCTCTGCTTCCTCTGACCTCTGTTCTCTTAGATTATCACTTCTCAGGTGTGAGCGTGTCTAATTAAACAGTGAAAGTGGCGGGAAGAGCTGGTGACTGCTGGGGGTCTGTGTGGCTAAAGCCTTCTCCTCCATTCTTTGCTACAGAATTGATTTCATCCTTGTGCCCACCAATACTGTGTAGGTGTGAGCTCTTTCTGGGGAGTGAGGGAATCCCATCCCCATGTAAGCACTCAGAATGAGAACAAAGATCACACTTATACACAGCCCATGCCTGGGTCACGTGACAAATGCGGTAAGCTCTGCTCTAGTAATAGCTCACATCATAGTCGTTTTAAAAAAATTATTATCATTTTTTTGAAACATGATCTCACTATGTCTTTCAGGCTAAACTTTAACTTACAGTCGTCCCATGTCAACTGCCTCTTGATTGCACATCACACATACACACTTTTATTGTTTGTTTGGCAAGAGATCAAAGCTCGCTTAGGCAAGCACTCAAGTGTTGAACTGTATCCTGGCCTTTATTTACTTTTAACAAAGAACTTCTAAACACAGTCCTTCTGTGGAACAACTGAGTCTAGTTTTAAAATGTTAGTTACTGCTGCGGGTGTGTGTGTGTGTGTGTGTGTGTGTGTGTGTGTGTGTGTGTGTGTTTGCACACGTGTGCGTGTGCTGGAGTCTGGGGGAAATCCTGGGATAAAGCAGTAGCTAAGAGCATCCTGCACTGATGCATAGGAAGTCATGTGATGACTCACCAAATGCTCTGCTTCTGAGTTGTCTCCAGGCAAGTCACCTTGGAATCTGTGGCTCTGTGACTTGCAGATCCTCTCTGTGGCCCATGCACCTGGCAGCCATGACCACTAGAGACACTTAAGTCATTCTTATGGAAGTTGCCATCTTTTAGACCTCTGATTACTGTGATTTTATTTTTTATTTATTTTTTTTACCTCTAGACTGCTAACTATTGATAACTGAATGCTGAGGGTTTTTTTGTTTGTTTGTTTGTTTGTTTGTTTTTTGGTTTGTTTTGTTTTGGTTTTCCAGGATATGACTGAGTGTCCTTTATTGTCACTGAGTTTGAAGGGATGTGGAATTAACCACTTTCTAATTAATGATGTGTTAAAACAAAGCTCCCTTGAACCTGTGTAGTAATTCATGGGTGGCCATAACAAGGCAGTTACCTGGGCTTTCAGGAAGTCCTTTGCCTTTTGTTCTTTCTCCACCATTTTGAGCTGAGTCATTCGCCCGAGGTTGAACAGCAGCTCCCGCAAGCTTTCTTGCTCCTTTAAAAGCTTGTTTTCCTCCGCGATCTGCTGCTCCACCAACTTGGCCTCGGCTTCTGACAGAGATTTCTTTTGAAAAGCACAGGATTAGAACTCGCTTTCTGAAGAAGCCCAGCAAGGTCTGCACAGAGCGCAGCCTCTTTCTTTTGAGTTTAGTAAGGGACTGACCGAGCTCCAGATTTTCCTTTATTTTATGGAGGGTGGGAACTAGTGGGGTAGCACTATCGACTTCTCCTTACTGACTAGGAGAAGTTTAAAAATATGTTTTGAAAATACATCGTCGGTAGCTCGACTGACAGAAGTTTGGAATTTGAAAACCGGCATTGATGAGACAAGGCTGACTTTTAACGTGATCAACAGCCTTTTAGAATTTGAAAACCGGCATTGATGAGACAAGGCTGACTTTTAACGTGATCAACAGCCTTTTATTTGAGAAATCCTTATAGCCTGGGAAAGATTTGCCCTTCCAAGCACAAACTTTTTTTTTTCTCTAAGAAAAAACAAAACAAGCCAGTGAGGGAATGAACTTGAAGGTGAGGGTGGCGTGTGTATACTTACCGACGTAGAGCACTTGGCTAGTGTGCTTGGATACTGCGTACAACTCTCAGTAAACCTCCCCATAAAAATAGGCCCATTGGAAGCGGGACTCTAACATCATATTTTTACTCTAAAAATTAATGCATATTATTTGTATATATTATTATAACTATGACCGGGTTCCACTGTGGCATTTCCATATACGCGTATATTATCATTTGATACTTTCTGCCTTCCCAACGTCTCCCCTTCCCCCCTCACTTCCTGCCCCCTAGCATTCTCTTTTTGATGTGGTTTTAGAGAGCATTTCTGAGACACAACTTTATTCTCCATTCTGCGTTTAAAAATGTGACTGATACTAACCTGTTGAGCCAGATTTCTCTTAGCTACATCAACCTCTTTGTGGAGCTCTTTCCTTCGCTCAGGCAATAAAAGGTCTTCTTTGGGGATAGCTTCCAACTGGAAATCAAAATTTAAAATAGGTGCTATTAGGAAAACAAGGTCTGATGCCTTGGAGTCCACCCTGTTACATACATTTTTTAAAATGGCAGGCAAATCATGACTCCCGATCTTACAGGAATTTTCTATTCTGGTTGTGCTTTATAAAATCAATGCAAAGTAAAATATGAAGATCTACCAAAAATACGTGATTCATTAGCTACAGTTGTTTTATCCTTTATAAATAAATCTTAATATCTAACATTTATTGACCGTTTCCTAAATATGTTGCGGGGGTTTTGTGTTTTGTCTTGTGTCAATAGACTGGGGAAAGAATGTGATAAGGAATCCCACAGTAGCTAATGAGGGGCGGTGGGCATCCAAGGCTGTGCAAGGGTCACCTTGGGGTGATAATGGCCTACTTGACTACTTTGGACCCCACCAGGAAAGCAAACAACCCGATGTGGATCTTTTCCTCTGGTGATGACATCCTTCAAGTCACCAGGGTTGTACCCAAGCCAGTATGCACAACAAGAAGGGAAAGATGGTGTTTAGTGGTTTAAATGTCACCTGACAGGATCTTTGGGTACCCTGTTCATCGTCTGTAACCCAGTGCTTCTCTAGTACCACCATCTGTGCCCTCAGGCGCCCAGTGCTTCCTGATTCTCAGGGCCTCATCTATAATAGACAGCTGTCAAGAAGCACAGACATGGTCTAGTGAAACTCATATAACACTATAAACTCTCATGTTTCTAATGAACAGATGAGTGCAGATCAAAGCAAAGGGAAACTCGTGTAGTCTTGAATAATTAGGAAGACTTCATGGGTAAGGTGAGATGCCCATGAGGAAGAGCGCCATGTCTCTGATATGGGATGGAGAGGCAAGCAAGCATCCCCTTCCACAAGGATTGCCTGCTGCGGATAGACCTAGAATGGGCTGTTCTCCACGCTCTACTCCCACGAGCTGGAAGTCATGGCCTGAGTGCTACCTGAGACCAGGAAATCTTATAAAACAGTAACAGAAAATTACAAATGCTTACTTAGATTGTCAACTAAAAGCACCTAGTTGACTTTTTTTGACTCTTTCCACCATTCTGAATGAAGGATGAATGACATCATCATGCATTGTACTCAGTTTTAATTTCTGGCTTGTGTTCTTCTAACACAATATATGTGTGTGTTCATTTTCTTCATTGACCATTCCATATGCGTATGTGGTATTCTGATTAAATTCTCTATAAAACTCTGTGTGTGTGTGTGTGTGTGTGTGTGTGTGTGTGTGTGTGTGTGTGTACTGAAGTTATAGTACTTGGCGGTGACAATGTTCCCTCCCAAACCATAGACTATCTAGCAAAAACCCCAGTGTCAGGTATGGGAAACTTTTGAGTTGCTAGTCAGAGGAGTCCAAGAGATTCTATCCCAAAACAATATAAGCCATTGCTGTTATTCTTGGTTGCCTTTCAGAGAAAGAAGGCAAGACCTTATTGCTGACCACACACACTTCAGATACTGGACTTGGACGAATTGAGCTGGACCTGAGCTAGAAGCCTCCTCCCCAAGAACCAGCTCTCATAGTAACAAAAGCAGCTGCCAAGGGAAAAAAAGCAATCAATAGTCTTATGCAGTTGTAATGCCTGTGAACCACAATGACCAGAATGTCAAGATATTCTGAAAGATACAATAGTGGCCTATATCCTGGGGTGGTCACAGCCACCTTATTGGACTTAAGACTCTCAATAGGAGGTGATGTGGAAATTTTAAAAAATCGAACTGGCAAGTTCCCACTCTACACCCTTCTACTCTCTGCCCCAGCAGGCTGGCTGGCCATGTGCTGAAGGGCAATGACCAACCTGTTTTTAACTTGTGGAGACTCTGACTCCGAGCTCCACGATCTCTCCATCCAGCTTGCTAGGTTCCTCCCAGCATTGGCAGGTTGCTACCACTGGCAGGTTGCTAGCACGCAGGCCCCATGCTTCAAATCCCCCAAGGCCTTTGTGGTACACATCAGGCAAACCCACACTTTGCTCCTGTACCTTTCTCTCTTGAACCCAGATGAGCTGCCGCATGAAGAAAACACAACACAAACTTAGTTCAGAAATAATGCTAACTCAATTGCTGGGTGCAACAACTAAAACCTAATTTTGTAAGCCTTATTTAAATCTAAATCCTTCAGAGGCGAATCCTGATGGATCCACCATTGAAACCAGGAGACACTAGTAGCTACATCTTTGCCTCATGCTGTCCCCGTCCAAAAAAAAAAAAAACCAAACAACTCTCTCTCCTCTTCCTCTCTTCCACTGTCCAACACGGAAGTCCCACCTACTTGCCCAGTGATTGGTCCATTTGTTCATTTGGGGAGGTTCACAAGAAGCCACCTGAGTACCTGACTCATTCCTCATACCAGATAGCCCTCCCAGGAAAGCAGAATTAACATAAAAATACTAGCAACCCCAGGGCTATCCACAACAAGGAGGGAATTCATCCTTACTTCATGACTACTCATGACTGATGAGGTCACCAACCCCAGAGGAAAACCACAGCCACTCCTTTCCTAAGCCAGGATAATTTCTAACTGCACACTAAATACTTGCCACGATAGCCACAAGAAGTGTGGCTATCACCCTCATCAAGAAGCTCCTTTGTACAGCAGACAGAGAGCATCACGGAAGGCCTCAGCTAGCCAGACTGCAGAGAACAACCGAGTGAGGGGTGCCCAGGCCAAGCAGATAGATACATCTGCAGCACAACCCTCCAGCTGAGGCTCAGATGAAGGGAAAAACTGTGAAAGCCAGAGGACCAGGACATTTGAAACACGGGGACTTCTAAAAATATTTTTGAAAAGAAAACACAAAATAGAGGGAGGAGGGAGGATTGAGGAGGGGTGGATCTGGGAGAATTGGAGGGGAGAGTGGGGATGAATACAATTGGAATATGTGGCAAATCCTCAAAGAAGTAATACAAACATTGTATTTATAAAAGACAAAGCCAGCCAAGCTGGTCATCACTTTCTTGTTGAATGGTCATCTTGTGACCATTGAGAAGAAATACAGTAAAGATGGCCAAAAGAAAGAATTCTGGGCTTTTTTGTGATGTGCAATTACTTGATGTACCCATATCTAGACTTTTTATTATGTGAACAAAATGTTCCCTTGTTTAGGAGAGTTACACTAATTTTCTGTTACTCACTGAAACCAAGCTACAAACCTAAATGATGTCTTTTGAAAGGAAATCTTCTAACGGTCATCTCCAAAACATGCTAAAGGTCATGTTGAAGTCTCCACTGAAGTGTCAGAAAAATATCTTCTCAATTTTGGGATCAAAGATAAAACACTCATGATTAATTTTAAGCCCCAAATTGCATATGTTCTTAAGTTTTATATGATTGTGTATGTTTAATTCTTAGATTTGGTATTTATTTCATGTTTAAAAATGTATTCATTGTATCATACAGTAGAACTATATAAAACAAGAAAAATCTTTCCTGCTCCACCTTTGCTATCAATGTTGCTTCCTAGACGGATCTGTTAATGGCTGGGCAATGTTCTTACAGATATTTTCAATGCATGAGAAACGAGTCATACTGTTGTAAAAGTTAGGATGTTAGACATTGTTCTCTTGCAGTAAACATCCCAGTTGAGACTAGTGAACCTCAGCATAAAGTGTAATAGTTGGATATTTATCTGAAACCTTCCTAACATTTTTGAATTTGTGGGAGGGTCTGGTTGCAAATGAGAAACCACAGGGAATCAGATAACTAAATAAAGGCTGAAGGCTAGCTGGAGCTTCGTGTTCACCATTTGCTCTCTTTTCTGGATTGAATGTAAATATGAAAAATCCAGCGGATGTGACTGGTCTGATGGTCCTTATTTCTGACTATTGCAGTGGCCAGATGAGTGGGTCATTGGGTCAGAGAAGAACTTAACTGTTACTGACTCTGTAGTAGTAGGGCTTGAACTCAGTGAGAGAAGGTTCTAATATATTTACATTTGAGTTTTATATCCTATTGGTGCTATTTTGAATTTAATGGGTAGTTGTGTTATTATATAAATAGCTTTTAATTTTTAAGAACCCAACAACTTGAGTATTCCACTGCAAACTCCACTTAGTCAAGAGCCTTTCCTCATGTTTTGTGTGTAATCAGATCAATGTCATGAAAAGCCTTATCACTGGAAGACAGTTCTCAGTTAGCTTTATAGTACCCTGCTCATAGTTTATTGGAGGGTAGATGAGAACAAGACAAAACAGACAAACGAACAAACAAAAGCACAAATTACAGAATCCAGGAAAAGGTAATTTAAGAAAATACTTTCTTGAGATACCAGAAGACAGGAAATGCTATAGAAAAAGAGCTGGAGCTGGGCTTGGGGACTCTGACTGGCAATCTGAGCACTTGAGAGCCTGACACAGGAAGATCACTAGTTTGAGACCAGATCTGACTACATAGTGAATGTCTCAAAACCAACTGTCCCCCCAAAACCAAACCAAATCAAACCAAACCAAACCGAAACGAACCGAACCGAACCGAACCAAAAACCAAAAACCAAAAACCAAAAACCAAAAACCAAAAACCAAAAACCAAAAACCAAAAACCAAAACCCAAAACCCAAAAACCAAAAACCAAAAACCAAAAACCAAAAACCAAACCAAACCAAAAACTGCAGAAAAGAAACCTTCAGGCTAGAGTTATAGTCACCATTTAAAATGCTTGTCTAGCATGTGTGAAGCCCTAAATTCAATCCCAGGTGCTGAGAACACAACAACAACAACAACAACAACAGTAACAACAAGATACTCAGAGAACAATGAGTTTATCAGAAGGTTTGTTATGCTAACAGGATGAAAGAGAAGAGCCTGAAGGAAAAACTGAGTTGATCAGGCTTGTAGCAAATCAAAATGACAAAAATGAATGAAAAAACAAAGAAAAGGAAATTAGAGAATTCTTTCCAAAGGCCCAGCATTTACATAAGAGGCCCCGGGAAAGACAGAATAGAGAAAAATGGAGGGGATTAAACCAAAGACATGTTCAAGACAGTTGAAGAGCTGAGTCTCCGACAAGAGTAAAGATGAAGGAGCTACTTGTGAGACTATCATTGCAAAATTTAAAAATTCTGGGGGTAACAAAAGAGCCTATAAGCTTCCAGCATGGAAAAGCAAAAGACCAAGAATTATGACACCAAACTCTCTTTAATAGAGACTAAACAAGCTAGAAGACATCTGCTCAATGCCTTAGTCTGAAGGCAATTATTTCTGATCTAAGATTCTACATACAGTTAAATATTAATTATGTATGCATTCATTGACACACAAGTCATTTTCCACCTTTCTTTTCTCAAGAAACTACTAGGAATCACACTTGCCCCACAGGTGGAGAGTGAGCCAAGAGAGGAAAAGAAATGCATGTAATAAGAGATCCAATAAGGAGGAGAGGACATGAGCATTGCAGAGGTGACACAGTAAGGGTTCCAAGATGACTGTGAGACAGGAAGTACTTAAAGAAATGAGATTAGTCTGGAACAGACCAGAGGCTGCAGCAGAGAGGCAGCCATCTGGTATACCAGACAGAGCTGGCTTGCCACTCACAGCTGGGTCTTGGTATTCTGTTCAGCATCAACAATTTCACAGAACATCAACTTCAGACAAAGTCATTCTGTGATTTTGCTGGAATGAGACGAAAGCAAAACTACTTCATAATTGTGTTTGACTACAACCCAAAATATGAACATTGCCCAAGCCACAAAAATGTTATACATTCTCCACTTACAACCTTCTCTACCAATTACAGCTCTCTGCCATCTAGTCTTTTCTCTTTTGATTACTATGATTTGTCAATACAGTCAATCAGAATTACTCTCCTTTCCTGGCAACATGTAAACTCATGACAGAGTCTCTTTCCTTAAACTGTCTCCCCAACACATACCACAAACCCAAAGGCTGTAATCCCTTTCCAGTGCCCTCTCCTGATTTCCACAGTTTATTCTCCTTTGTTGAAATGTGAAATAATTCAACTTATTCAACGATTGGTGTGTTCCTTTGGTTGTTAGAAGTCATTGAAAACAATTAGAAGCCATTTCTTCAAGAAACTATGTGAATAGATTTTCAAATGTTCTTTAATTCCTGAAGAAACGTGTACAGTTGAGTAGAGTTTGGAGTTAAACTAGTGATTACAGGGAAAACATGCAAATGAGAATCCGGATGTTCATGAGGTCTCAGAAACGCACAATTTGTAGAAGAGCCAATTATGCATTTACTATCTGACTCAGGTGTGTGGAGACCTAACTTGTTCATAGCAGTGTAACTACCAAATTCTGAGGTATCTAAAATTACATGACAATATTTGGTATATGGAAGGGCAAAAAAATGTGTGGTATAGATAGAGGCTAAAAGAGAGTCATATCAGTAAAAATTATAAGATCAGTCGACAAAACTGATTCTACATTCAATTAAACATTATTTATCTATGCTTCTCATGAGGAGAAAATATTTTCTATCACACATTTTTCTGACACACAGTTATTTGCCATTCTCATTTTCAGGGACCTACCAGAAGGCATGCTTGCTTTCCTTTAGACCAGCAGTTGGACTATAAGCATGTTGCATACTATATGAGGAGATCTTAAAAGATTTAGCTGAAGCAATAGCATTGGATTAAGAAGAGAACTTGATTGAAGTCAGGGCTTCTTTCCTTCCAAGTCTATGTGTTCAGTATTCCGATTAAATATGTGCTGTGCTCTAGGCTAAGCAGTATCTTGTAATTAGTCAACCTTTCAATAAGAATAACTTTTGAAGTGATGCTAAAAGCATGCTTAGAAGGACTAGACGTACAAAAGGGAAATGGAGTGAGGGTCTTCAAAGGCTCCATCTGGGAACAGTAAGAGTGTTAGTTCCCACTGGGCTCTACTAAGGCAAGGATGACTGTTCTACTCTTTCTGGTAAATCACTGAAAGGAGAAGGACAGTGTAAACCCAACCTGTCAATATTTAAAATGTGAAAACAAGAACAATGAACCTTGGTAAATCTAAAATAAGAAATAAAGGAGAGAAAATAGAATATAAGCATATGGGGCAAAGAAACTGCATGGCCATAGTCCAGGTCTACCCACAGTTGCATTATCTGTTAATATCTGAGCTAAACCCAAGAATGAAAAGTTGTTATCTTCTCTGGCCAGATTGTAAGAGTATATGCTGTATATGAGATACACATAAATAAGGATACAGAGAGGCTGAAAGGAAATCGTACCAAAACTGGAGCTATAGACAGTTATGAACCACCATGTGGGTACTGGGAATGAATCCCTTGTCCCCGTCCTCTGAAGAGGAATCACTGAGCCATCATCATTTGAGCCCGGTGAGAAGACTTCTATGGTTCAGTATTCCTCCCACCTTATAGCACCTCCATTTCATACCACAATTACCATAGGTAAGGGAAAGAGCCAGAAGACCTCACACTTGTAATGAAATATGCCCTGAGCTAAAAATGGCATGTTACTTCTTCCTACAATGTACTGGCCTGACCTAATTATATAACTTCTTAAGTGCAAAGGATACAAGCAATGTAAACTTTCCATGAACCCAGGAGAAGAGAACCAGGTGCAGGTTAGGTTCAGACATGTCTACAAGATTTGGAAATGGCTGTTTACTTCCAAGATCATGAACACCCACAAGATCCTAGAACATGATAATTCTGAAGAGAATAGATTCTGTGTAAATCAACTGTCTCATCTCAGAGACCTGATCCCATTTTCATCAAAGAATGCACCAGCACAGCCTTCAGCATAGAAAGGCAGCCCTCTGAAGGACCCTCTGCTTTCCTATGAGCATGGAGTACATGCTAGAGACATTTATGCAATTGGATCTGCTCCTTAACTGCTAGATCTGACTCTTTAAACCCACAAATCTAGCTTATCCCCACTGTATAGTATACAGTATACTATATATTGTATACTATATACTATATATTGTATACTATATACTATATACTGTATACAGGCCTATTATCTAGGCTTTTTCCAAATTGGCTGAACCAATTACTTCTCTGCCAATCAAAACAAAACATTTGACTAGTCTTGGTCTAGAAAAAGTGGTGGAAAATATTACAGGGCTACCAGCAGTCTAATGGGATAACACATTCTCAAATTGCTACTCCATTGTCCCTTTTTTCTGTTGATAGCAAAAGCACAACACTTTGACTTTCATAGAGAGCCCTGAGCTTAAAAAAAAAAGAGATGGCCTCTTTTCATACTCACCTCTAGTAGAAGTCTCTGATTCATGGCTTGTGCCTGATTGAGTGCATCCAAGGACACTTTCAGGAGCAGCTCTGTCTTCTTCAGATTCCGTAAATCTCGTTCTTTTTCTCTTTGCTTACGAGAAAGTTCATCATGGTAGTTCTGCTTGTCAATGAGGCAGTTTCGTAGATTGATATCCAAGATCCCTCTGTGAAGATCAAGGGTGAAGATCAAAGTGACTTGTCTCACACAGTTTTCTAAGCTTATCAAAACAACACGCTCAAGTTTACACACAGAGCTTTTTTCACATCACAACCATAAATCAGAAGTGACATCCAAAGCAGCTACTTTTGTGTGCTGGTATCATTTAGAAATATAATCTTATAAACTCCCTAAATGTAATTATAGGCTGGGAAGACATTGATTTCAAGTTTCCTTCCATGAAATTTTACTTTAACATAAGAAATAAAGGCCAGGGGTAGAGCAGTTGCCTACCAGGGCAAAGCCCGAGGTTCAACCTCTAGCACTTAAGAAAAGTCAGGGGCTAGGAGAGTCTGTAGTTAGTAAAGGGCTTGCCACACAAACATACGGTTTGAGCCCCCTGTATCCATGTAATAAGCTGTGACTGGTAGAACCTACTTGTAATCTGAGTGCTGGGGAAGCGGAGATAGCCAGACCTCTGGAGCTCAGTTGCCAGCTAGCCTAGCCTAATCAGTGAGCCCCAGGTCCTCAGGAGAGGCTATGTCTCAAAAGACAAGGTGGATGACACAGAAGTTGACCTCTGGTCTCTACGAGCTTGTGAATACATGTGCATACCCTACCCACGCATACACAGACTCAGAATTGAAATGTTCCAGTATGGGATCACACCATGAAATCTCCCTCAACCAGAAAATGTTGGGATCATGTCAGAAAATGTACTCACTGATTGGCAAGTCTCTGAATTACATAGCATATTTCAGCAATATAATTCCCCATAAACTTACAGCCACAATGGAGTTTATTCTTAAATTCAGAACCATAGAATTGAGGAAAATTTAATTAAAGAATAGGAAAAAAATTTTCAAAGTGCTTTGATGATGCATTTAATTAATGGTTAAAATTGATTTAAAATTCTACAATTTGCTATTGAAACAGCATACAATCGATTGATAATGTTTTGAATCTTCAGGACATCATTGATTAAAATTTAGATGACAGAATGTGCAGAAATTTAAGTAACCTTTCAGCTAGCGAGGAGGCTTCATTCTCTTTGCTTAATTCCAATAATTTAAGCAGTTGGCCATATTCTCGTTCTTTGACTTCTAGTAAGGTTCGCTTGTTCTCAACTTCCTTCATTAGTTCATCCCTCTCTTCTGAAAGAGCATTGACTTTGTTTTCAACCTTCTTTAAAGAGTCATTTAGCTCTTTCAATTCATATTCCAAGACAAAGTTTTTCTTCTCTGTTTCTCTGTAGGGAACACACACAGAAGCAGAAGTAAGAGGACTTATTTTGAGTTCATGCTGTCTCTACCTATTATCAGGCAAAAATATACTAGTCACAAGTCCACTGAGCTTAGAAGTATGTGAAGGTCAAAGATAGGAGACACTTGGAGGTGTGATCGTTAGCTTTCTTCATCAACTTGAATCACATGGGAAGAGAGTCTCAGTAAGGAACTATCTACATTGGGTTGGCCAGTGAGCATGTCTGTGGGAGACTGTCTTAAGTAAATTAACGTGGGAAGACACAGCCCAATGTGAGTGGCACAATTCCTTAGGCAGGGAGGTCCTAAATTGTGTAAGATGGAAGAAATCGAGCTAAGTACAAGCAAGCAAGAGAGTACACATGCTTTCACATCTCTCTGCTCTTGACTGTGAGTGTGTCATGATTACTGTTGGAATCCCTGCTTTGACATCCACACGATGATGGACTGTATCCTGGAAATGTAAGCTGAAATAAACCACTTTCTTCCCTAAGTTGTTTTCTGTCAGGGTATTTTATCATGTGTGTGTGTGTGTGTGTGTGTGTGTGTGTGAGAGAGAGAGAGAGAGAGAGAGAGAGAGAGAGAGAGAGAGAGAGAGAGAGAGAGAGATATTGATTGACTAGGACAGGGGATAATTTCCTAGAATGCCCCTGAAAACAGGCATTTGCCCATTCTCTGTTCTCCTCAGATGGCACTCTGTCATCTGAGGTGTCTGCTCCCATTGTGACTAGCCTCTTGATCAGACCTGACTCTTAACTTCCCTTCTGGTGATTTGGGTTTTAGAATCACCACTGCTCCATTTTCTTGTATTCTTTTAAGATCAGTTGCTAGAGTAATCATGTTATTTCTCACGAATATTTTTATATGCACCAATCTTGTATTTCTTTTTGATCACTGAAATCCTGAGAGCTTCTCAGTGATCTTCACACCCAGGTCTACTCAGGTTGTCTGAGGATGAACCGAGAGATGCAAAGTGAGGAGTTGCTATCATTTGGGCTGTAGCTGCCTAAGCATCCTTCGGGACCAGAAATTCTAAGTTCAAATGGTTAATCCCCAGCCTTGATGAAGTCACTGAAGGGCTCCATAGAAATAAAATTTATAAATTGAAATAGAACTGTTATCATTTGCTGTATTTTTAAAAAAGAACATGATACATAAACCCCTATGGGACCAGGATCAGGTATTTCTAAGATTATAACTTGTAAATATTATAACATATACACACATTATTTGGTAGAGGGTAGCCTAGGAGGAATTTAGAATAAAAGCGTTAAATCATACATTTTTTTGCGTGTCATTTTTTCTATCTCCTTTGAAATTTGTACGGGAAGACTTTGATGGTGGACCACGTCATCCTAGTAAAGAAATACAATCATGGTAAGTTGTGAAGTCAATTAAGCAAGCAAATTAAATGAGAGAAAAATTAAATTTTGTAGAATTCTTACTATCTACCCTGTACACTTTATTTCCTTCAATATTCACACTGGCTTTATAAGGTCATCATAGTTGTTACTATCTCAAAAAGCAGATGACAGAGTAGGACAGCTCTAAGATCTCCCTCATGTGGGAGAGATGAAGGCAATATGGAGGAGGCTGTGGCCAGTGGCTAGCTGATGTAATGAGGTAGTACCTACCGCATGCTCCTTGGCTTAGGAGAACAGCCTCTGTGTTCAAAGAAAGATCTAGGGTTCTTTCTGGTGCCAGGCTGAGACTAGCACTATACAGCAGAAACAGTATCTGGACCATCTTCTTTCTTAGCTCTATCCCGCCCTACTGTGAGCCCCATAGATTTCTTCCACATTTAGGGCCTTAAATACAGCTTCCAGGGAGCCCTGACTAAGACTGTGAAAGGAGACTTGAAAAACAAAAACAAAAACAAAAAAACCCAAACCACATGGCCTATAGTCTCACAGCTCATACATGCAGGGCCGAGGTTGGAAGCTGAACCTGTGGACCTTCACGATTTGCAAGCTGTAGGCATTAGTGGAAAGTTCATTGTAGGCAGTGCATTAGGGGTGATGAAAGAGACCCTCCTTATCTGAGTCGCTCAGGAGATTTTGAACTCTGGAACCACACTTGAGTATGAGAGCTAAACATCACACTGCCCTGGCAGGGTGGAGTGTTTCTCTGTAGGATCTTGCTCAATCCTGGAGCAGATGCAGGCTTTACAGGGCTGCAGCTTGGTAATCTGGAAGCCCCTCTTCAAGTAAAAGGCTACAACTGCTACCTTAGGTACAAGCACTTGGAAGAGATTCCTGCATGAGATGCAATGGAAGCTGAAGCTCCCTGGGTTCTTCGCAAAGGAGTTTCTTCTTAGTTCCTATATCCCTGGATAAGATGGGTGTGTGATAACTAACTGCTCTAAGATCTTAGGGGAAAAGGTCAGAGCCAATCATAAGTATTTTATAGGCCAATGAGTTTTGGGAGTTGTTCTTTAACTCCAGGTTCTTTAAATTGTTTTGAGAATTATTATACATTTTTCAAAATAAAATTAAATGCAATTCATTGCTTCCTAAAACAATATAGGCTCCTAGTCACTTTTATAGTAAAAGGAAGAGTAGAATCAAGTACAAACAGATACAAGAGGGTTGAACATTCTGTTCCTTTCAAGGAATCATGTGTGTTTGTGACCTTCACCATAAACGACAGAGGCCCATTTGCCAAGTCTAGGCCTGCAAATTAGGATAGTATTATTGAGCTTTCACATGTCTTTTCTGATCAAACACCCTCATGACCTTTGTAAAATTTCAGAATTTAAGTTGCATTTGACAGAGTCCTTCATGATGCACTGCCTTTGAGTTTGTGTGACAGCTCTTTTGGTCACATGAAGTAGCTACTCCCCACCTCTGTGTTTTTATATCCACATGGGTGCAATGGTTAAACATCCCTGGATTGTCGGCAGCATACCTTTAGGCCAACCTGATACTCCAACAGCTCTTCTAGCTCCTTCTGCTCCCTCACTAGTTGCTTCTGCTTGAACACCGAGTCTTCCCGCAAGGCTTTGACCTCCAACCTCTTCTGTATCACCTCCTTGCGCAGTTCTTCAGTGCTTTCTTTCAGGAGCTTCGTCTTCTTCTCCACTTCCTTTACAAGTCATGAAAATGGCCAGTTAGACAGTCCAGGAGAATGCTCACCCACTTTAAAATGAAACAAAGAACAATCCCATTCACCATAATCACTGTACATGTTTGCAGACTCATGATCCCCAGGCAGTTAAGGGGAGCTTAAGCCTGAAACCTTCAGCCACAGCGTGCAGTTACATCATGTTATCTAAGCATGTGATAGTTTTGAAGGGCTTTTTAAAATTGAGTGCTTCATATTTTAAATGTTTCTGTGTGAATCTTTCTTTCATACTAAAAAGCACTGTGAAAATGTCTATTCTGTTTCCTTGTAGCTTTGAGATTTGACAAAGTCAAATGCAAATACTCTGAATATCTGTCTTGTGGTTAGCCTGAGACATACGTGGCAGCTAACCATGAGAAGCCTCGCATTTCCACACAGTAGCACCCACGTTTACTGATGCTACCTTTGCACATTCTCTCCTCAGTGTGTCCCAACAGGCTCACAGGATACTTGGCTTCCTCTGCCTAATTATCTGAAGTGGAATTGACTTACCGATAAAAGCCTTCTTATACTCAGAAGGGCTATCTGCTAATAATGACCAAGAGAATAGATTGCTTAGCCTGCTCTGAGTTTTCTTTGAGATTCTACCTACTGCTGGATGGAGGTAAACTAAGTTACCTAAGTCTGTAACTAAAATTAAAATTAAAATTGCGCTTCCTCTCCTCCTCTCCTCTCCTCTCCTCTCCTCTCCGCCTGTCTGCCTGTCTCTCTCTGTGTCTCTGTCTCTGTCTCTCTCTGTCTCTGTCTCTCTCTCTCTCTCTCTCTCTTTGTGTGTGTGTGTGTGTGTGTGTGTGTGTGTGTGTGTGTGTGTGTGTGTGTGTATGTGTGTGTGTGTCTGTGTCTGTGTGTCTATGTGTCTGCAGTTTTGGGTCCACCTAAGGTCTCAGCTACTGCTCCAGTGCCATGCCTGCCGGCCTTTTGCCATAAGAGCCTCTACTAACCTGTATAACCATGAGCTCCAAATGCTATGCTTTCTTTTATGTGTTGCCTTGGTCCTGATGTGACAGTGATGCATTGTCTTTATGAACCAGGTCTGAGAAGAGCTCCGAAAGCTCTGAGTGCGGTAGCAACAGGAGAGATGCTCTTAAGTGACAAGCACAGAAACTTATTTTCTTCTAGAATAAAGACACTACTGTGTGACTAAGCACAGCCTAACATAGGTTCCAGCACAGGAAGCCTATAAGGCGCCTCGTTTGGACCCACTCACACGCATGCATGTCTTCCTTTTGGCACCTGCAGTGATTGTGGATTATTGGTACTTAGAATGTTTCAGGGTGTGGTATTATTTCTAAAGGGTTTTTTGAATACAGCTGCATTTAATAAACTCTTAATACTTACTCCTGGCTTAGGTATCTTCTCATATTCCTCTAATATGATGCTCTTTTCTTCCATTAAGCTGCCAAAAGAGAACACTATGTTTGACAAAATGTACCAAAGGATAAGCTCTTTCTGTCCAGGGCCTTTCTGTTTTCTCTCTTAGCAGGGTTCCCAGGCTTGTCTCCTCATATCCTAGTGTCCTCTCTCGAGGATGGCTGACTCTCATTGGCCCTTAGGTGCCTCCTCCTGCCCACACTCCAGCAGCAGCATATCTTCTTACGGCAGCTCCCTGGGCTGTTCTCATAACTGTCCTGGCCCCGAGTGTCCCTGGGGACTGGGACTCCTCCTAGGCAGGCTCTGGATCTTCCCCTCTCCACATGTTTCTGCCTCAGATTACTACTGGGGCCTTCCTTGCCTGCCTCCACCCTGCCCCCGATAGCCAACCCTCTTTCAGTGCGTAAACAAGATCCCATCACTTTTCTGCTCAACAACATCTAGTCAAACCTGGACCAAGCTGAAACTCTGTATCATCTGCCCCTCCAGTCTTGCTGCTTGCCACATTTTCTTCTGGCTAACTTGGTCTTCCTAAATCTGTTCCAAGCTCCGGCTCTCTGGCCTGCCTGATGCCTCGGCCTGGCTTACTCTGGGCCATCCTACTAACACAGTGCTAACAGTCCGCACCAGGCTTGCTTTACTCTTCTGGGTAGTACTCCTCGCTGCCTGGTAGTTTGTCATGTTAGCTCTGCAAGGACAGAGACTTTGTTTACACTGCGCCACCACTACTAGAAGATAGTTGGCACTCAGTAATTAGTAGCCGGAGTAGAGCAGATGGCTGACGGTGGTTTGACTCCTATTTTCATTCTTTGAAATACATAATTTGTGTACTAAATGAGGATAAAGAGGCATGCGGAGAGGTAGAGTTGCCCAGAGAATGACCCACTGCTTCACGTTGTTTACACCTAAGTTAGGAAGTACCGTGGACGCCCTGAAGGGACCCTGCAGTGTTCACAGCTGAGAAGCAGGGCCATCTCAAGAGCCCCCACATTCTACATGACATTTGTATTCCTCCGGGACGGTATTACAGAGAAGCACTGCAGCAGAAGAAACTTACAGAGGTCCTTGGAGCATGGACACTCGAGGAAGAAGGTGTTTCAGGTGGATGTTACTTGAGATCAGTGCTTTTCAACATTGTTTCCATTCCAAATTATTAACAACTACATTTGAAGTCATGACAACAGTAGGCATGCTCACCTAGACTTCTGCCTCGTGGTCATTCAGCCAAGTTCATAGTCTGCCTTTAGCCCCTGTGGCAAACACATTTTGATTCTGTCATATCCTTCCGCTTCCTGAATGCGTAGGAAGGTTGCATTTTATAGCTTCCCTTGCATTTGGGCAGGGGACAATGGCAGGTGAACGCCACCTGCCTTCCCAGCCACACTGAGTGGGACCACCTGGAAAGCACACAGGATGGGGCTGTTCGACTATCACTCAGCTATATCAGAACGCAGAAATACATTTCCCTCTTTATTTTTTTTAGATAGGGCCACTCCCAACCAAAGAGGATACACGGGCTGGTCCAAAGACCCCGGCACATATGTAGCAGAGGACTGCCTTGTCTGACCTCAGTGGGAGAGGATGTGCCCAATCCTGTAGAGACTTGATGCCCCAGGGTATGGGGATACCTAGGGAGGGCACCTCCTTGGAGGTGAAGGGGGGTGGGGGGTACCAGGAGGGGCATCAGTTGGGATATAAATAAAATAATTAAATAATAATAATGATAATAATAATAATAATAATAATAATAATAAAAAAGATAGAGCCTCTCTATAACTGTCCTAGAACTTGCTACACAGGCTAGGCTGGCCTTGAACTCACAGAGACCCACCTGCCTCTGTCTCCTGAGTACTGGGATTAAAGGCATGAGCCATCACACCAGGTCAGAAACACCTTCATGTTCCTCTACAGCGAGATTTATGTACTATTGTTGCCTGGCTGCACTGGAGCCTAACATTTTTATTCCTCTTTCTGTTTCCAAATTTTCACGGACAAGCAATGACTTCCAAGTCAGTATCTCCAGCCTGGAACTTCCTTGGAATGCCAAGTTTTCACTTTTCAACTCTTGGTAGACAAAGCCAGACTTTTCCAGTTAAAGGCCATTTGTTCCCCTCTGAAGCTCATATTTCTACTCCATCTGGTTTCCAAGTGCACACGCTTGGGAGTTACTCTTGAATCTTCTCCACTTGTTGCCTCTTTCACAGTGTGAGAGATTTTTGCTGTTGTCCCACGGGATGCTCAGGTCCTCTCCCTTTACTCTCTCTGTTTTTCAGATAGAGTATTTTCTGTTTATCTTGGAGTCACTGACTTTTCTTATTTCCAATCTTCTGTTCACCCATCAGTTGACTGTTAAAATTTTCAGTTATTGTATTTCTCAGTTCCAAAATCCTCACATGAACAACTTAGAGGTATTCTATTTGGCTACATCTAAGACTGTATTTGGGGGATTTTGTAGTGAAAAACTGAATCAGCTGGAAACACTTAAACGTCATCCAAGAGATGTTCTGTGTAAGTTGTAGCTTCTGAGACTTCTGATTTTCTATTAGTATTGATGTTTGGAGTCGTTTGTTGGTGTGTGCATGTAAAAGCTGCAGGAAGGTCTTCGTCACTTATTCAGGAACCTCTAGCATGCAGGCTGCTGTGTCTTCCCAGGCAAGCTGAACTCTGCCTGGTTCTTCATATGTGAAAGCCATTGAATGGTGGTGTGGGATTCTGGGTGTTACTCAGAGCCCAGGAAAACAGCTGATGTTTTGGCTTTAGTAGACACGGTTCAGTTCAGGTCAAAAGATCCAGCCAATGTGCTGGCAGTCTATGGTTTTAAGACTGGCTTAATTTTCATCACCTTTGCATCACTCTCTGGAGTTTTCCTGTTGGGACCCGGAGAACTGACCGCTTAGCTAGTTCTCAAAGTTTCAGCGAGCTTGTGGGTTCAGATCTACAGATGTGCAGCTTGAGGGTGAGCCAGGAAGTTCATGATCAACGATCAACTCGTTCATATTTACAAGCTCTTCCTCTGACCCCTCATCAGCAAGTTCAAAATATTTCAACTTCTCCCTGTTGATCTTCAGGGTAACCTTGGAAGGTTTTATCAGAATCTAAGCAGCCTGGGAGAAGTAAAACACCCACGTCCAGTTGGCTGACTTTTGGGTGAAAGACAGAAAATAATTCCAACTGGTACTGCCCTGCCTCTCCCAAGAAGGGCTGGAGAGGACAGGGAAAGCGTCTGAAAAGCTCACAGTCCAGGGCCGTTTGACTCACTCAAGCACCGAAACCTGATCATGGGACGATCTAATGCCTCCCTTTCTCCAAATGTTACCATCACCTGCTACAGGCTTATTACCGTAGCTCCTTCTCCATGGTATATCGTGTCTGGTCGGCAAGAGAACACAGCCAGATTTAAAGCACTAGAATCACTTGGCTTACCAAGAATGCTTGGGTCACCAAGCTCGATTTTAAAACAACTTTTAATTCATAGATTAGAAATTCCAATTGCTAAGTAACATGTAATACAAAGACTGGGTGGATAATACAAGCAGAGAAGTGGCAAGTCCGGAGAAAATGAAAGGGTATTCTGGGGACTAAGAACATTGCAACAAAAGCAAAGAGTGCCTGTCCCGGGAGAGCAGCAGAACGGACACAGCAGAACAGGACCACCGAGTGTGAGGAAATCTCAATAAAAACCTCAAAAGCAAGAGAAAAAGCATTGGAAAAAAGCCTAACTTTGTGGCAACTACAGAGGCATGATGGGAATATCAGAGGAAAAGGAAAAGGGGGGAGAGCAAAATATATTCCATGCATTATGGCTAAAAGTCCCTTATATTCATGTCAGACAACAAATTACAGACCCAGAAAGCTTGAAGAACCCATTAGACAATACAAATGCACCTTAAAAACTATCAAAAATAAATTATAGAAAAAGTAAAAAATAAGAGGAAAATAAGATTGTATAAAGTTGGAAGAAAAGCATGTGGCATCTACATGCTTGCAAGGGCCAGGACAATACCCAGCACCTTTTAAAACCCATGCAAGCAGTCACACCTCCCAGGAAACAGTGTCACAGCCACAGCCACAGGTGTGTCTCCTAAGTGACTCTGAATCCAGTCAGGCTGACAAAGAAGAGTGATCAACACAAATGTTAACTCAGTCATGCCAATAATCACCTTAAATGGCAATGAAAACAGATTATAGGAATGGATAAGAGTAATAGATCCTGTTATATACAGGTTGTCTATTAGAAACTAGCTTTAAATATGCATTTAATGTGTGTATATGTGCACATGTGTGTCTCTGTGTGTGTGTGTGTGCACGGTGCCCATGGGGATGACGAGAGTTTCTCTAGGGGTGGAGTTGGCGTTATAGGCAGTTGTGGGCCCCTAATGTGGGTGCTGGGAACTCAACGTGAGTCCTCTGGAAGAACAGAGAGTATTCTTCAGCCATAGAAACCCATTCTACATACCTATAAATTAAAAGGAAGTGGCGGGCAGACCACAATGCAGTGGCCACTGTACCAATTTGACTATCTTAAATCTGCAAGTCCAACACCCAAAACGTTCCAAATTCAGAAACTTTTTGAGAGCTGCCATGACACCCGAGAGTTTCCAACCTCAGAGTCTGGATTCAAAGAGAAAATCTCCAATTACACTTGAAGACTCTAACACGCCTCTCTCTGAGATGCATGGACAAAAGCAGGACGTCAGCAAGGACCTGGCTGAATTCCGGTAAGATATAACTGACCTGTCTAAGACATCTGTTTTTAAATATCAACCATCACCTTTAGATCAACAAACAAAAAAGCAACAGAAATACTAGAAAGCAGAGAATGGGAACAAGCAGGTGCTTTCCTGTTGACGTGAATGATACAGAAAATGAGAGTCCTTGAGCTTTTGCAATGGAGACTCTAGAAACTGCTTCAGTTAGGATTAGCCACAGGGTTCTCAATTAAGTAGCAGCAGGTGGATACAGTCATTTGCTTACCTTCTTCTCTCAGAAATATTATTTTGAGTTCTATTTCGCACAGATTTTTTTCCCTCTGCATTCAATCATCAAGTGCCTTTACCATTTTTCCCCCAAATTTTCTCAGCCCAACCTTTAAAACACTGAAGACTTAACTATACGATGAGGTTTGGGGTGGGTGGAGCATTGAGGTCGGACTGCATCAAGCAGATCCTACCGGTCAGCAGATCCAGGAACAAGGAGACACAGGTGTCCGCACATCTGTGCGTCGGGTTTTATTCTAGCATAGTTCATCGCTAGTGATGTAGATTAATGATAGTTTCATGATGCTTGTCACATGGAATCTAATATAAAGAGTTGTTCTGAGGACAGAGTCAAGCTGAATATTTCAGTTTTGAGCATTTGTGACTTGTCCATTAGAATTACCTTTCCCCTACACTGTCACAACACTTTGGGCATGCTGCCACCAGGGGGTGTTCGTGTGCTGCCAGCCATTGCTGATGAAGGAAACAATGGTAACATGAACCCAAGATAAAGGCTTGCAGTCTTCTCTTTAAATAAATACAAGATGGCATTTTCTTTGAACATACACAGAATGGTCAATTATGTAGGACTGTGAAGACCAGTTGTATTTCTATTACAGATTTTCCCCTTTAAGAAACACGGCTTTTATCTCCTTTAAGAGGTGTATGCTAACCATGAAAGATGACTTGGCTGAGAGTGGAAGGGAAGAAGAGAAGGAATGATTCTGGAAGATGAAGGGGTAGAAGTTGGATGGGGTATTAGATGGGAGTGGAGGTAATTGTGGACATAGTATATTGTACACAACTATAATGTCAAAATAAAGATAACTAATAAAAGAAAACTAATTATATATATTAAAAAAGAGGCGTACGCTTCTATTCTCAAAGATCACGACCTTAACACTGTGTACCACAGAAGGTCATTTCATTCTTCCATGTACCCTTAGTAAAATTTTATTAACTATGTATGCACGGTTGAGTTTATTTTTATCGAAATTGCTATAATGTTTTCCTAGTTGCTAAACATATTCCACAATTAGTAACTGAATAGTTTAGTTATTTTCAAAGTTTTCTATTGGGAGTAGATACTATGGTAAAATAATTCTAAGTATTATTTATCACACCAGGCCTACCATGTGCAGAAATGTTTACACACGTTTCTATACTCCACAGTTTTGCTATGTTGTACTTCCCCCAGCAGAATCCTGTCTGTGAAAGTTACAGAGACTCCAGAGATGGTGCCAGGCACCTCTGGAATACAACCTGCTGAAAGACGACCAGTTTTTCAAAACTTCAGGTGAGTTTCAATTTTTTACATTTATAAATAATGTCGCAATGTAGACACATTACATTTCACCTGTTTTGTTTTAAAGAGTTTCATGTTTGCATGGCATTACTGGAACAAAACTGGTTTTTGGTATGATGATGCATGCCATATATTATGGTACATATTAACTCTTCACCTCATTTTCAAATTTTAATCTGATTTTTCTTACACCTTCCCTACAGAAGGAGCTTCAGTATCAAGGCTCCTTAGTATCAATTTTCTGCATCAAAATAGTGCTAACAGAAACCATGTCTAAGAAGGAGGACAAAGCAGGGTGCCTGATGCTGCAGTTGGTGAGTGAAGGAGGACAGGCGGGCTGGTGGACACTCTGAGAAGGTGGGGGGATAGGCGGGCTGGTGGACACTCTGAGAAGGTGGGGGGACAGGCGGGCTGGTAGACACTCTGAGAAGGTGGACTTCTGAACTGATCTCAGAACCATCTCCTAGGACGAACTTTCCAAAGCTGGAGTGGGGCACTGTGAGAGGTCAAGCCTCCTTGTGCTCAGGATGCTTAAATCAGTCCGCTCTGGTTGGCTTGAGGGAATCCTTGGGTGTGTCTAGGAGGAAGCCAGAGCTAAGACTGAGTGAGACCACTGTTACTAAGTTCCAACTTGAATTAGAACCCCATAGGGAGCTTGTAAGACATTCACATAGCAGGGCTTTGGGGGGGGCTTGCCTGGTGGGGGCAGGAATCAGAACCCTTGGTTTTGGGACTCATCTGCTTTTTGGATGATACTCTCAGGTGCTTCTCTTCCTGTTACTTAAGGATTCATCTGAGAAACGTTCTTAAAACTTGCTCTAGTTTTGAGCTGTAAGTTCTTCTCGATGAACAAGGAGCTGCTTACACTCTGTTACCTCTTCACTCTCAAGGACTCTATTGGTGTTGCTAAAATCATCCCCCATCTCTGCTAGAATCGCCCCTCTGAGGGCAAGGGACATGGGGCACACGACTAAGACAAGGCATAATGATGCATTTGCATGAAAACGCTGTCATGAAACACATCACTTCTGATTCCTTGGACAAGAACGGAGAGGTCAGGTACAACAGGGACTCCAAAGCAGCAGGTCAGAAAACGTCTTTGCTGAAGCCAGGGGGAGTCGTGGTTCCTAACCCGTGTCCTCTCCTAACTGAGCAAGCCTGCCTAAAGGCTACAACCACTAGTCACAGGAACCGAGAGAATCACCCAGACACCAGGACAGCCCTGCACATGCCCAGCTCGAGTCGCCACTCTCCGAGTCCATACCATGATGGGGGGGGGGGGGCAGGGGGCACTGATCACAGCCTTGCTTTCCCAACTGACCAAGGCTTGTCAGAATATGCCAGAGTTAGACCAAGAGACATGTTATACTGACTGCCCAAATTTTAGGAATTACTGGAAACCAGGGAAACTCAAAAGGCAACAGGAAAGGGGGACATTGGAGAGAATATCGGAACTTTTATCAGAGAAAGCTTTTAGAAAAATAACAACGTCCTTGGTTGCAAAATAAGCTTCCTGTAGTCTGATTTAACTACTTATTTATCTATATTTACTTAGCTCACTTAAACATGTTGCACATTTTCTTTTTTTTTAATTTTTTTTTTAATTTTTATTTTTTGATACTTTATTTACATGTCCAATGTTTCCCCCTTTCTAGGTCTCCTCTTTGGAAACCCCCTATCTCCTCCTCCTCCCCCGCCTCTATGAGGGAATTCCACCTCCCACCCACCCAACCACCCACTCCTGTATTCCCACCTTGACATTCCCCTTTACTGGGGCCTCTAACATCCTCAGGCCCAAGGGCCTCTCCTCCCCCGATGGCCAACAAGGCCCTCCTCTGCCACATATGTGGTTCGAACCATGGGTCCCTCCCTGTGTATTCTTTGGTTGGTGGTCCAGGCTCCAGGATGACCGGGGAGGTCAGGCCAGTTGACACTGTTGCTCCCTCCATGGGGCTGCAAACTCCCTCAGCTCCTTCAGACCTTTCTCCAACTCCTCCATCTGGGACTCACTCTCAGTCCAGCGGTTACTATAAAGTGAAACTTGGGCATTCTGAACTTTTGGGCTAATATCCGCTTATCAGTGAGTACATACCATGTTCCTTCTTTTGTGACTGAATTACCTCACTCAGGATGATATTTTCAAGTTCCATCCATTTGCCTGCAAATTTCATGAAGTCATTGTTTTTAATAGCTGAGTAGTACTCCACTATGTAAATGTACCACATTTTCTGTATCCATTCCTCTGATGAGGGACATCTGGGTTGTTTCCAGCTTCTGGCTATTATAAATATGGTGGCTATGAACATAGTGGAGCATGTGTCATTATTACATGTTGGAGCATCTTCTGGGTATATGCCCAGGAGAGGTATAGCTGGGTCCTCAGGTAGTATTATGTCCATTTTTCTGAGGGTCCGCCAAACTGATTTCCAGAGTGGTTGTACCAGCTTGCAATCCCACCAGCAGTGGAGGAGTGCTCCTCTTTCTCTACATTCTCGCCAGCATCTGTTGTCACCTGAGTTTTTTTTTTTTTTTAAAGATGTATTTATTATTATATGTAAGTACACTGTAGCTGTCTTCAGACACACCAGAAGAGGGCGTCAGATCTCATTATGGATGGTTGTGAGCCACCATGTGGTTGCTGGGATTTGAACTCAGGACCTTTGGAAGAGCAGTCGATGCTCTTAACCGCTGAGCCATCTCTCCAGCCCCTCACCTGAGTTTTTGATCCTAGCCATTCTGACTGGTGTGAGGTGGGCACATTTTCTTCCTGAAGTTTATGTTTATCAAAAGATCACCTGTGAGTATGACCCTAAACTAAAACTGTGTAACACAGATTAATTATTAACTAATCAAAACAATTTACTGACCATTAGTATCTATTAAAAAGCTTATTCTGTGTGAAAACAGCTGGTAGACACTCTGAGGTGTTCTAGCACCTGGGAGGCAGAGGCAGAGAGGCAGAGAGGCAGAGAGATCTCTGTGTCTTTGAGGCCATCCTCATCTACTTAGACGAAGAAGAGGAAGAGAAGGAGGAGGAGGAGGAGCCAGCAGTGGCAGCAGCCAGGAGTAGAGAAGCCAAAGTAAAAGTAACTTGATGTTGCTCTTGCCAGGACTGCCCCAGTGACTCAGACGTTCCTGAAGACGCTGGGTGGAGGGTGAGCTTGTGTTATGTAGGCCCTGAATACAATGAGAGTTTACTGTGCTGCACTGACAAACATCTTCTGTATATTTGGGTGAATGGCTTTCTCTCATTGGCTTTGCTTATTGTTATCTACGGATGGAGAGGCCTACTTTTTCCCTGGGAGTGCTGGGTGAGTTTATTTCTGAGCCACGTAACATCAAGTGTGTGCAGGAAGGCAACAGACAGCAAACACCAATCCCATTATTCTTCTCTTTGCTAACAAAACTGTTGTTATGGAAATGAGTTTACTAACTCCGGAGCTGTTGATATCTGAGGACACAGGGGTCTGCTCGGGGTAAAGTGCCACGTGCTTTTGACTGTTCTCATTCAGTGTAAGTGGTAACACACCACCCTTCCCTATCCTAAGGAGCTTGGCGACCAGTTTGCCTGTCTACACCTAAAAGGCAAGAACATTCCCCCACAATTCTTTTTTCTTGGCAAGAATACTTGGAAATTTTAAACAATTTAAAAACCAGCTGACTTATGTGTTCCGTACCCTTTCACAAAATGTCACGAATTCCTATTTGCAAGACTAATGAACAACCACCAATTGTTTTAATTTCATTATTTTCTTCGGCTGAAAGAGTGCTCTTGAAAATAGCTGGCTTTCCTTTTATAGTTCTATTGGAGAATCCGAACAAGTTTAGACTGAAAGACACACAGAAAAAAAGCTGCCTGTTTTTTTTTTTTTTTTTTTCTTTCTGAATAGAATTCTGTTCATTAAACTGTTTCCTTTATCTATCTCTTAGTTGAAAAAAATAAGCAACAAGGAAAGATCTCAAGATCCGGGGTTCGCATGGTTTTCTGGAAGCCACTCAGGCATTTGCTGTCTCCAAGCAGGGCTGAATTGTGTTTGTACTATCTGAATTCTACTACTGTTAAAAATAGCCAAAGCTCTGCCACCTTTTATAGTAACAGATTCTAGGAGGGCAGGTTCGACTTTTCCCAGAACCCAGCACAGCACCCAACACACCACAACTCAAAATTCCAGTCGCCTGCAGTGGGGCAAGCTGCAGGGAGGACCTGGGAAACAGGTTCACCCTCCAGCAGGTACCTACTTCGCTTCACTAAGTGACTCTCCTCTAGGTCTGAATAAGCAAATGAATCTTCCATGCGGCTGTCCTGTGGCTGCTGTGTTAGAAGATAAAGTGAAGGAGATATGGCCTGGGTGCCTAGCAACATGATGTGGTACTGTCAGCCACAGCTATGGAGGAGACAGGATGAGAGCGATACAGAGACAAAAGAGGAAGGGCAAGAGAGCAAAGAGGCTGCCAAGTCCTTGCTCTGGTGTGTGTGTGTGTGTGTGTGTGTGTGTGTGTGTGTGTGTGTGTCTGTGTGTGTGTGTGTCTGTGTGTGTGTGTGTCTGTGTCTGTGTGTGTGTGTGTCTGTGTGTGTGAGCAGTTTCCAAAGCTCAAAACATGGCAGGGATTTCAATTTCCAGAGTTCTTTGCCCAGCATTTGTGTAATCTTTTAGTGCAGGGATCCAAGGGGAAAACTAACTGGGCTTGTAGTTGTTAACTCTGACTCCTTATACCTAAATGCTCCCCAAATTAATCTGCCATGTGGAAACAGCCTGTCACCAACAAGCAGAGAGTACACCTAGTCAGCCTGCACCTACAGTGGATCTCTCTCCAGGGGGCTGGGGACTCACCTAGTCAGCCTGCACCTACAGTGAATCTCTCTCCAGGGGGCTGGGGACTCACCTAGTCAGCCTGCACTGCCAGTGCAGCTGTCTCCAGGGCTGGGGACTCACCTATTCAGTCTGTACTGAGTGTGATACTCCCTTTCTTGCACTGCAGTGTATTCATTTTGGTACTTGAGCAGCTGCTCCCGAAGTTTGCAGACCTCAGTGGTGAAGACATTGGGAAAGTCGTCAGCTTGCTGCAGACAGACCTGCTGCTGCTGGATCTGCTCTGTGAAGTGCTTGGCATTCTCCAGCAGTTGCACCTCAGACTCTTGCGTGCTGGGTTACAAAGATATTGACAGTGGGGAAGTGCACACTTTCAGGAACCCTCCCCCAACCCCCACCCCCACCCCAACCCCGTATTCCTGAGAGGATTTGGGGGTAGGGTAGGAGCATATCACAGCTGTTCCCATTCCTGGATTCAGTTTGATTCAGTCATACATGGGGCTAAGTCTCAGCACAGGCAAGAATGAGGCTCAGCTACTGGCCTGAGTCACCACCCTCTAGCTAGGAGATGTACACAGTCAGCTGCAAAGCCTGCTCCTAAGTTCCTCCAGAGGTCCCCAGATCCAGAGTAGGGCAAGGAGGAAGGAAGTAATCCAAAGCAATAGGATATTCCCTCTGACTCTGAAGAAAGACCAGGGCTCCCACGGAAGGGGTAAGTAAAGAAAAGAAAGTGGGCCCCTCAAATACCCCGGCAACTCTTTATTTATTATTATTATTATTATTATTATTATTATTATTATTATTATTATGCTTTTAATTCTCTAAGTAAGACTGCACCAAGACCTTTTCTCATTACAGTACTAAGACATTAATCACTCTTGTAACAGTCATTAGTGGGAAACTAGGAAAATTCCCCTATAAAATTATGAACATTAATCAGCATTTAATCCTGCCCTGATGCTTGGCTAGAACTAGTCTCAACCACCACAGAGAGGAGGGTTCCTCTAAGTCCAGCTGTATTCTGGGACCTTGTCCCTGCTCAGAGACATAGCTGCTACAGGCAGATCTGGATAGATAAGAGAAATTATACTTGACCCATTCCCAAGAATATTCTAGAACTCTTGCATGCTACCAGCTAGGACCGGCTCCCAACTTGTAGTAGACATGTCCTATCTGTCCCAGACGCCCTCACATCAGTGACTCCCCCACCCAGCAGCCATAGGCAAGCCTTTGCTATTTTGTTTTAAAGCCAGCACCCCCTCTTCTATGTGTGTATCCCATTACATGTTCTTTCCAAGAAAAATCCCTAGGTTTCAGCTTGTCTGCAGAGATGTCTCATAACAGGACCAAGGCCGCCTCATCTGAGGCGACAGACTTCGCCTGTTTTCTCACGCTTTACTGTGTCGTGTGTTTAGTGGCCTCCAACCAAACATTTATTGGAACCTAATATGTTCCAGGAACTATGTTAGGTGCCAGAGAGCAAGCGGGGCAGTGCTGGTGAAAACACCTCCAATTTCCGGGAATGGAAATGGAAGATATTCTCTTACGCTTCAGTACTCTTGTATGCTAACACACCGTTCCTCTGGCATGCCCTGGGCTCCGTGCAATGACAGCTCTCCAGGTCATAGAGTTGTTTCCCATGGAGGACGCTAACTTCGCAGCACAGAAGTTAGCGTCCAGTCAGAACATAGGTGGTGGTTTACACATATACTTGTGTAGCATACAGCGTCAGTAGAAGAGAATTTAACGTCTAATGTAGCTGTGGAAAACTCAGTCGATGTGAGTTCGGTACTTCCACCCCTCATTTGCCTGCCTGCAGCCCTAGTAGCAAAAGCATAGTGTCTGCTTTGCTGTGCTTTCCCCATGGGCTTGAGAGAGAGTGGTGGGTTTTGTAATAGGTAGAGAAGGAAGTAAAGGGTCAGGAGGAGGTACGCTGTGAGCAGCAGAGGGGAACTAGCTGTTTCACAACATAAGCTGGAAGCAGAAGATATCTCTCCATAGTTTTGGTCCTGCAGTGATAATTTGTCACTAAAGAGAAATAGCTTCAATGCCCAGAGGCAAATAGTAGGCTCTGGGCAAAGCTGGTGACTTATTCTGTGGATGCCCAGTCTTCTAACTGCTACTGACTTGAACTTAAGCTGTCACAGAGTCTACATTTATGAATGACAGTTGGGAGGGGTCCTCTTGTCCAAAGTATCTTCAATAGCTAGTCATCATACACACATCAGTAGCTACATTCCTCTGTCTGAAAACTGCGCATGGTTGTCATATCAAGGTTCAAGAGTGCTTTTCTCCAGGATCAATTCTTAATGAGCTGTGCAAATGAGTGGACAAAGAACCTGGCTTTATTACTTCCTGGTGGCAGAGTTGAGATTGTTCTATAGCCAGAAGTCCATGAGACTGGGCCTCCATTGCCCACAGCATGAGCCACAGATGACCTCACTCCACCTGGATTCTTCCTTCCCGGTCTCCCTTCCCTACGCATTCACAGCATCTTTTCCAGTGATTTCTAAAACCATCTAAACTCTGATCTTTGCCCCAGACTCCACATTTGGAGGGAAAACAAGGTCCCATTTGTTATAAGGAAGAAATGCAGAGATGATGAAAGGCGTCTCTGCTGGCAACGAGCATACCTCACCACTGTGTCGTGTAGCAAGGTGTACTTGGCTTTCAACTCTGCCATTCTGGTTCCAGGAAGTTTTCCCTTGGAGTGCAGCTAGCAGAGAGAAGACAGGTTACCGTTAGCCATCACTGTCACTGTGCCTATGGAAGAACCTAGGTTACCATTAGCCATCACTGTCCATATGCCTGTGGAGGAGATGAAAAGACTCATATCTGTCTTCTAAAATCTTTCAGCTAAGCATTAGGCAGGCATACGCACAGCTATATGGCCCCATTCGAATGCGGCTGGGTATTCAGATGGAGCAGCTCCAGCCTGCCTCCTGTAAGGTCTTTGTTTTTGAACATCTTTAAACCTCTCTAGACTATAAATTCTTCACCTAGAAACTCAAAGAATTAAATATCTTCTTGTTCTAAAAGCATGTTTCTAGGATAAGCAAACATTCTGAGTGGTGCGGACTACCAGGACAGCTGCTTGTAAGTTGAGAGAAGGCAGTCACTGAGCAAGAGCTGGACACCCATCACTTTGCTCTCAGAAATGCCCTGGCAGCCAGGGGTTTTTTTGTTTTTTGTTTTTTTTTTCCCCATCTGAAACAAAAGTTTAGCAAAAGAACCTCTCCCAAGGTTTTAGTTAAAACCATCAGGACTTAAGCTTCTGTGGTCCAGTTTAAAAAATAATTCAAGGTCTTGCCCCTTCCCTGGTATCTCTGAAGACAATGTTTACTGTCTATAGAGTGAGGTATTATTTGTTCTTTTTTAAATTTCTGCTAAAATGTACCTGATTTACTCTCTGAAAAGAGGAATAATTAGTTAAGAAATGTTATCCACTACAGTTTTACCCTTTTAAAATCACAATGTTAAGAAATCTCATGGTTGAATTCTTGATCTGAATAGTTGGGTACCCTTGAGTACAACTAAAGATTCATGTCTTTCAGCTCACCCGCTTTCCTCATTCCTCTAGGCCAAGTCACATCATTGTTTCATTGAAGTTGGATGACTGTAGAACCCTTTGCCTGCCTCTGCTTTCTCCTTCTCTCCTCTCTGGCTTCCACTCAGGGATCCCACCTAGTTAGCTTCTATAGTCGTTCTTTCCAGAAGCTAAACAAAGTCACGTTATGCCGGGTGTGCAAACCCTTCAAGTAGCATGTCTTAGCTGGTTTTCTATTGCTGTGATAAAACACCATGCATGACCAAAAGCAACTTGGGGAAGGGGTGAGCGTATTTCAGGTTGACAATCCACCAATAGGCAAGTCAGAATGGAACTCAAGCAGGGCAGGAACCTGGAAGTAGGAGCTGATGCAGAGACCATGGAGGGGTGCTGCTTCCTGGCTTGCTTCCTATGGCTTGTTCAGCCTGCTTTCATTTAAAATCCAGGAACACTAGGCTAAGGGTGATAGCTCCCACAATGGGCTGGACCCTCCCCCACAAATCACCAACTAAGAAAATGGCCTACAGGTTTGCCTATAGGAAGCATTTTCTCAATTGGAGTTACTTTCTCTTAGATGACTCTAGTTTGCGACAAGTTGACATGAAACTGGCCAGCACACAGAATAAAATTCAGGACCCACAGGATTCAAGACCCTTAGGCCCTATATGACCCTGCTTCTTTCCCAGAGCCTCTCTTTCTAGTTTTCTGCCTCACTGGCTGCCTTTTATTCCCATATTCTCTGTCTTAGTCACTTGTATTGCTCTGCAGGGACACCATGAGCAAGAAGACAAGTCTTATAAAGGACAACATTTAATCAGGGCTTGCTGAGAGTTCAGAGGGTTAGTCCACTATTATCATAGTATATCATAGTCAGGTGCTATAGCAGTAGCTGAAAGCTTCACATCTTGATCCGTAGCCAGCGGGGGGGGGGGGGGGAGGACAGAGAGACACACAGAGAGAGACAGAGACAGAAACAGAGAGAGACAGAGAAAAACAGAGAGAGAGACAGAGAAAGACAGAGAGACTGACAGAGAAAGACAGAGAGACTGACAGAGACAGAGAAAGAATGACAGAAAGAGACAGAGAAGACAGAGAGACTGACAGAGAGAGAAAGAGAGACACACAGAGAGAGAATGACAGAGAGAGGCAGACAGACTGGGTCTGGCACGAGCTATTGAAACCTCCAAGCCAAGTCCTGGCGACACACCTCTCCTAACAAGGCCACACCTCCCAATCCTTTCCAAACTGTTCATCAACTGGTGACTAAGCATGCAAATACATGAGAATGCAGGGGCCATTTTTATTCAAACCACAGCTGCCTCACAGATCTCTTTCCTTCTCCAGAGTCTCTCTTTGGCCATTCTTCACCCCAACCACTTCTTATATCTTTGTCTAAATACTGCTTTATGCAAAGACCTTCCCTGATGTCTTAATCCTCCTGCTTCCAGAACTCCGTACTCAATAAAATATAATACATTATGATCTGTACTATATTCGTGTGCTTGACTTTTGTCTTTCCTAACTAGTGCATATGTCCCAGAAGGAAGGAGACGAGATTGCCTTGTTCTTCACTGTATTCCTCACCAAAGACTTCCAGGCATGGCGTTGGTGCTCAGTAAATGTTTATGCTCCTTAGCAAGTGAACGAAATCATTGGCAAAGCACAAGAGTCTGAGTCTGCATGGACATGCTTCATGACCTTTGTAATCCAGGCCATGATAGAAAATGTTAAACACACTATGAACCAGTTCCTTGTGGTGGTGTTGGAAGTCGTTCATGAGGGCTCTTGTTTTATAAACCAATGAACAAAATATGGTGAGCAGGCTTTTACTGAAGACCTCTGAGAAGGCTCTTTTCTTACTACACTAAATATCTAAAGATATATTCATGTGTCACCTTAAATATGATTTCACATATATATCCTTGCCCCAGAACGATGTCAAAAATGATGGATATCACAGGAGGGGACTAAGAGGCTGTGATGCCAATAGAGGCAGAGCACCGAACGAATACCAGAAAATTCAATGCAAGAGGTTGGAAGAGAGCCTGCAACCACTGCAGTGGACACTGATACTCATGTCCAGACACATGTCACCACCAGGATGCTGAAAGTCAAAGATAAGGAGGAAAGCCTTGAAAGCAACAAGAAAAGCAAATGAAATTTAAATGTAGCTCATAATTAACAAGAGACCAAGTTACAAGTGCCTTTGCACCAGAACAATAGAAGCCAATGAACCGTAGAGATGACATATTCAGAGCGATTTAAAGGGGAAAAAAAAGTTCTCTATCAAAAGTAGCTTTCCAAAGTAGCTTTGTGAAGGGAACACAAAGACATTCCAAGATAAATCAAAATGGAGAGAATGGCTGCATGCAGATCTGCCTTATATGAAATACTAAAGCAGGCCGAAGGGCCACACTATCAGATCATAACTCAGATGCACACCAAACAGTGACAGTGTACACAAGCAAGCAGAAGCAAACAGGCTCATGTAAAACCTTGAACACAGATGCTTACGGCAGCAGCGTTTATGGCAGCAGCGTTTACGCTAGTTTCAGAAGAAACAATATAGGGGCTGGGAGAATGTCTCAATGGTTAAGAACGCATTCTGCTCTTACAAGAGGACTCAGGTTCAGTTCCCAGCACCCACACCACCACACACAATAACCCATAACTCCAGTTCCTGGAGACCCAACATCCTCTTCTGGCCTGTGTGGGCACCAGATACACATGGTGCCCACACAAACATGAGGACAAATACTCATACACACAAAATGTGAAAAGATCTTTAAAAAGAATATTTGATATGCCCATCCATTGATGAGTGAATGGAAAGACAACATGACTATCCATACAATGTAATACTATTCTACAATTTAAAAGGGGGTCCTGATACCTGTTACAGCAAGGATAAGTTTGCTCTCATTAAGATCATGCACCCTGGTACAAAATGGCACATTCTGTTTTCATCTCAAACAGGCAAATCTATGCAAACAAAACTGATTTAGACATATATATGGCAGCCAAGAGAAGGAGTGGTGTGTAAAGAAAGCGACACAACATTTATTTTTGGTATAATGGAAATATTTGAAAATTAGAACACGCTGATAATACAACTCTTTACAAGCACTAAAATTCAGTGGAGTATATTTTTTGCTATGTGCATCCTAACTCAATAAAACAAAAATCTAAGTGTAAATTCAAGATTCCAATATGAAAGAAAGAATGTGCAATTGGAAAAATCCACGCTTTTAATCCCAGCACTGTAGGAGGCAGAGGTAGGAAGATCTCTGAGAGTCTGAGGCCAGCCTGATCTACAGAATGAGTTCCAGGATAGCCAGGTCTACCTAGAGAAACTATGTCTTGAGAAACCAATAAATCCACCACCTTAATTTTTAAGTCCTACCTTTGTATAGGCCTAGTAAAGAACGACACATTACCAACAAGTACCTCGTAACAACCACGTTGTACTCTTTAATGTCATTTCCCACCAAAAGAAGGCAGCAAACGTCAAGAAAATGGCCAGTTTCAGAACCGGTGCTGTGGGGAGTGCAGCCGAACTGCCTGGAGCCGGAAGGTAGGCTCCTCATGCACAACACAGTCTGACTTCACCTTTGTGTGAGGGAATAGAGGGAATAGAAGATCCAAACTGGCATGCTGAAATGTCCTCTGGGCTCTAAAGATGCACCCCCTCATATATGCTTACCCCTCCCCCTTCCCTACCTCTCCCTCCCTCCCTTCCTTCCTCCCTTCCTCTCTTCCTTCTTTTTTGCAAAGCACAGGTTCAATCTTTTAAGGCTCTTAAAATAAGCTAGACGCAACTGTCCTAGCGAACGGGGAGTCAGAGCAGAGCTTCAAGCTGGAGCATGGTGGTCAGACCTGATGGGCAGACAGCAGGAGGACAACTCTGGCAGAGCGTAGCTGTGTGTCCGCTGAATGTAGTGCCATCTGCACGGCAAATGGCTTGAAGTCTAATGGCAGGTGGGCCAGGATGCTTGGCAGGTTTTACACACAGATAAAACAGGAAGTCTAGAGAGGTTTATCTCTTAGCCATCTTTACCACTCCACTGGGCCTTGGCGCCTTATGAACGCATAAAAGCTTAGTGGATAAAACATTTCATATGTCTTCGAAGTTTCTGCATAAATCAAAAGTTAAGTCACAGATGTCCAAGAAGAAATAAGCTTATTTTCCTTCTCCCCTACTGAAAACAAATCTCTTTAATGAGGAAAACACTGAAACCATAGAAAACATATTTATGTCCTTAAAATTAAAATGTCAGGCCTGAGAAGATATCTCACTCAGTAGAGTTCTTGGCATACAGGTACAAAGACTTTGAGTTTGGCCCCACAGTTCCCATGTAAGAAGCCATATGGCAGCATGCACCTGTGATGCCAGCACTGAAGAGGGTGAGGTATGCAGAACCTTCGAGCCGTATGGCTAGCCAATCAGCAGGCTCTGGGTTCATGGAGAAGCCCTGTCTCAAAAAATGAAGAGGAAAGTGATTGTGGAAGACACTGGATATCTGTCTGTGATCTTCACATGCACACATGGGCACACACGCATACATATAAGAATAAATAAGTCATAATCTGCATGCTCACACTCAGTAAAAGCTTCCTTTTCTGTGTGGCTATAGACTGTTTCTTTAAGGTGGCCCATCCATGGGTGGGAACTTTGAACTCGGTTCTGTCGGATAAAAATGTCTTATTCATCCACAGTATCAGATGTGGAAAAAATGGTTGTATTTTCATACTGCACAATACAAGTGGGTACAGAAACCAAGTGTGTCATATTTTAAAAATGCAGAATCAAAGAAATACAGCATGAAGGGCCAGTGTTACACTGTTAGAGTGTATACACATGAAAGGTTAAATATAATGTCAGAAGTTCCCAAATATGCTTGCACAATAGGGAGTTGTGTTCTTGAACTGCCCAGTTGGTAACTGTGACTTGAAGGAAATATTTACTCTGCAGCTAAAAGTTTAACGAGAGTTCACGATTTGTGGATGACATGGAGCAGTATGAAAAAAATGTCAAAAGTTGAAATTTTAGGACATTCCAAGGAAAGATCTTCTACCAAGTGACCTTATCTGAAAGGGAGTCAGCATGAGGGAATAATTAGCGTTTGTGCGGGCGTGTACAGGAACCGTGACTCTGTCCAAGGTGTTCTGGCCTTGCTGACAGTATCTGCTGGTCTGGTTGCCTTTAGGAAGTGCCTAGCATGCTTCTGGATTCGGCATGAGCTTGAAAACCTACATCTTTCCTCCTGTACCTCTCTTGTTCCCGCCTCTGTTTTGCTGCTGGAAGTCAAGAGCACAGGCATTTGGAGCAATTTCCAACACATTCCTGCCCAGTCACAGCTTCTCGATCAAGTTCAATTCGCCTTCCTGTGCTGTCTCATCCCTTCCCAGGTCTTCCCAGGCACGGAGTCATCAGTTAGGGCATCTGTCTCTGCTTTCTCTTCATGTTGGCTCAGCACCACATACACAACACAGGGACTTTGGCTTGAATTCTAGCTCTGATACTTTTAAACTATGTAATGTAGAATAATATTTAGTCAATCTATGACTCTGTTTATTCAACTGTAAAAGACAGAAAAAAAACAGGCCTCATGTCTTTGTCAACTTGACACAACCTAGAGTCACCTGGGAAGAGAGCCTCAACTGAAGAATTTCGCAGTGTCAGACTGCCTTGTACTAACTGATAGAAGAGGGCCTAGCCCAGAGTGGGTGGTGCGCATTCCTATGTGGGTAGGTCTGTGCTACATAAGAAAGATAGCTGAACAAGCCAGTAACCAGGTCTCCACAGGTTCTGCTTCTTTCCCTGCCTCCAGTTCCCACCTTAAACTCTTGCCCTGGCTTCCCTTTATGGTGGACTGTAACCTGTAAGGTGAAATAAGCCCTCCCCTCCCCAAGGTGCTTTGGCTCAGCACATTGGTACTGACTGTGGCTTCTTGTTCTTCTGGCTCTTTAAAGATCTTCCTCCTCATCTCTATTTTCCTGTGGTTGGACTGGGACAGTAATTACCGTTACTTGCTGTTTACCTGTCTCTTCCTCGGGCACTTATTTGCTAATTCTGTTCCATGACTTCTCCATTCAGAGACTGGAGTTTTGTCTTTACAAGTTTGATTTGGGACTTTTGAAAACCGCTGCTCCTCTTGTTAGGCTTCCCCTCATCCTTTCCCATATATAAAATATTGAAAATAGCTGTTCTAATCTCTCTACCTACCAATTCTACTTCTGTGTCTCTCCCATGGGATAGTTGTTCTTGTGATAAGCAAAATTTTCTTGCTTTTTTCATGCCTGGCAATTTTAAGGGTGAGAGGAATAGGCTTTCATTTTGTTTTAATTTTATTTTGAGAATTTCATATATGAGCATAATGCATTTTGATCATATCTTCCCCCCCTTGCCCCACCAACTCCTATGTCTTCCCGCATCCCTTTCTCAAATTCATATGCTCTTCACATACAACCTACTGAGTCAAATTAGTGTTGTCCACATGTACACGGGGTAGGGCTGGCCTCTGGGCATAGGAAACACATCAGGCAGTTTGACCCTAATGGAAACTTGTGCTTCTTCAGCAGCCACTGCCTGCCTGCAGTTCTTCAACTAGGAATGGGGCCTTGTGAGCCTTTCCCCAACTCATGCTAGAATATCAACTGCTGTGGTCTTGTGCAGGCAGCCATTTTGTTGAGAGCTCTCAGGGGCAACTTTGCTGTCCTGTCCAGAAGATACTATCTCACTGCAGCCTGCCCAGTCCTTTGGCTCCTACAGTCTTCCCACCACCTCTTCCTGGATGTTCCCTAAGCCTTGGGTACCGGGGTGGCATTGGTCTGCTTCCTTCAGTGGCCCTCACTTTAAAAGTTGGTGCTCCTCAGGGTTTGGCCCCACCCGCTAGAGAGCCATGGCTTTTGTATTATGGGTGTTTCTTCTATAAATCCTGTTGAATTATGTTCTTCTAGATTGTTTCAGACAATCTACAAAGTGTCATGCACAAAGACTCATCACTCCTCATTGAGATGTTGGCAATAACCAACTTTCATGACTTTAGGTCTTATCTACCTTGAGTCTGTCCTATAAGTTACCAGATGACACAATTCTCACCCTGGCCTCAGGACTCAGGCTTCCGTTACGTGGTGTGGTGTGCAGGGCCTTCGCTATCCAGCAGCTGCCACCCCACCCTCTAAACGTCTCTTCTCTGTCTTTAATGTCCACTGGTCATTTCAGTGCCATAACATAGCTCCTGTATTTGGTAGATTAATGCTCCCATCAAGATGCCCATGTCTTAACTCCTGGAACCTGTATTTGTGACTTCCCAGGGCAAGGAGTAAGGACACGGGCCTTGAGGTAGAGGGAGCACCTCGGATTATCCAAGTGAGCCCAGTCTCCTTGCCAGTCTTTAGCAGCAGAAACCCTTTCTTGGGGAGGTTAGAAGGATACAAAGGAAAGAGGAAGACCAGACTGGAAAGTAGGTGGGCCTTTACCCCAGCACTGTAGGCTTTGAACATGGAGGAAGGTGGTCAGGAGCCAGATACCCTCCCTTAAAGAACACAGTCTGGGAAACAACCTGACTGAGGCCAACTGTGACCCAAGTCAGAGGTATGACCTCCAGAGTTAGACAATGGTAAAACTGTATTTAAGCCACTAAATTTGTAATGATTCGTTACTGTAGTAATAAAAAATGGATGCAGTTCCCAAACTGTTGGATTCTCTCATCTGTGATTTGTTTCTTCTCTCTTTTCTGCTTGCAGCAGTCTTACTGTATCCTGGGAGTCAAGCCAGACTCATGCCTGTAATCTTAGGACGTGGAAGGTGGAGACAGGGAGATCGGGAGTTCAAGGCCAGCTTCTGTCTCAGGAAGCCAGTAGCTAAAAAGGTAAATAAATCAATCCCAGTGGTCACCATCTACAGCTCCTTTTAGGTGAAACTTCCAGGCAAAATTACTTCTTTCTCTCTGTTGTTCCTACATGTTCAGGAGCATGTTACTGTATGTTCACACTGGCCGCAGTTACACACACTCAAGCATGTCTCAGACTGCGTACTCCTCAGTGACGAGAGGGACCTCACTGGCCTCATCTTTGACTTCCAGCATAGTCTGGCACCTTGTAAGCTCTCATTAACTTTGACTACATTGTTGTTGACTTAGGTTTTTCCTTAAAAACAGCAATATATTTGGGAGATCTTGGGTTCACCCATTTGCTTCTACTCCAACATCTCTGTCATAGAGGGCAAATGTAAAGGGAGAAATAGAGACGAGTCGTTCACCTGAAATGCGATCAGGAAAGTAGAAATGTGCTGGACAAAACCGGCCGGCTTGCCCAGGCTTCTCTTCTTCCTTTGTGGCTGGCAAGGCTCACAGAAGGAAAGTCTGGACCGTGTTCACCCAGCTGTCTGGTTTCTACTTTGGTGGCCCTCCTCAGGAATGTGAGGGGGAGAACAGAAGAGACAAACAGGACCTCCCAGGCATTAAGGTATCACATGCAATGGACATTAAATAATTCAGGTACCTAGCTATAAGCATGGTCTCTCAGTTAAATGAAAATTGTTTAAAGTTATATACACAGCAAAGTAGATTAAGTACATGTCTGAGCATGCACATATCAATAAGTGCTACATTCTTTAAACTCTCACAATTGTCCTGGGGAAATAGACAATTTGGGTTAACAATCCCATTTGGATTGGACTATAAAAACCATTTATTTTATTGCAGTTATTTTCAGTTATTTTATTCTTTTTGAATCTATTGTGAATGGAATTTTCTTCTTAATTTCATTTGTGGATAGCTTATTGTGGGTGTATAGAAGCTGTTTAAAAGACTCATAACAGCTCCCAGAATCCTTGGGAGGGACAACAGCAGGAACTGTGGAAGCAAGAAGCAGGAAATGAGACAGACGGACCCAGATGCTTCTTGAAAAACTTGATAGCATGAGCCAAGGATTATCACCAAAGAACTCAAAAGTCTCACACCACAAACAACAGTCACATTGGGTTAGAACACAATCCAAGTAGAGTCGGGAAAGCAGAGTTAGATTAAAACAAAATCACAGAAGCACGGGTGGAGGCGGGCTACAAGAGGAGTCCCAGGAGGGTTTCTGTTTATGTGACTCTGGCCAATGAGCTTTGTCCCCTGCACCTGCAGAGGCTTTGAGTGACGTGGGCAGTAAAACCGTGCAGGGGAGCTAGTGCTCTCGAGGTTGACATGTGTGTTGCTCACGCAAAGAACACAAATGTATGAAGATGTCCACAGCTGGCTTCAGCTTACTTTGCTGGTTTCAGATGATGGCCACTGACAGGGGCTGTCCTTCAAGCATGGGCGAGCCCAGATTAGAAACAGACTGTCTCTCTGGATATGGTTGCTTTCTGTGCTGTGGGTACCCAGCTTTCAGAGTCCCTCTTGTGTGCTGGGAGTACTTCCTCTCTCAGCTGTCTGAGATGTACATCCCAGCTATAGGCTGGGCAGGCTCAGATGGAGGGCAGAGCTGCTCCACACAACAGAGGAAGTAAGGTTTTTTTGCTGGCCTTCTTATTTGAAAGATGCTTTTGCCAGAGTCAATCTGCAACTGTGAGTTCGGCCTGGAAGGCAACTTGGAGAACTCCCTACTTCCCTCCCAGCAGGCATATTGGGGTGGACAATGACGCCTTTCTCTGCTGATCACAGGCATGCGTGTTAAAAAAAAAGAACAAAAACCTCAAAGTTGCAGCTTCGACTTCTGCTTTAATAGACCTTGGGAGTGTACTACAGGGGTGCTGGTACAGGCCTTTACATACCGGCTTCATTTGGACAAACCATTTATTTTAATTAAATTTATTCTCAGGTATCTTGTTTATTTTGAATCTACTGTGAATGGAATTTTTTTCTTAACTTCAACTTTTGTTAATGTCTTCATCTGTATAGAAGCTATTTAGTTTTGTTCTCTCTGTATTTGCCACATAAGCAGGGGCTTGAACTCGCAACCCCAGCATGAGGCTCTTCATGAGTTCCACAATGTTTGGGTCTGAATGTACTTAGCACTTTTGTTTACTTGATATATACTGAGCTTCAGAATACTGTCTAACACCAAAGTTCTGGAAACATTTAAGGGTTGAGGCCTCCGAACCACATACATTCTCAGTGAGAGCTCTTCTCCCATCGTGGTGAATCCATGCTCACCACAGGGGAAGCTCTGTGAGGACAGGGCTCATGTGCCATCTGGGACCCGCAGTGCACGCTCAGCACATGTTGGCAGAGTCTGTTGACATGCTTAGGGGTTGTGGGATGGCTTGAGGGGGGCCAATTACACCATTGAAGGAAGCCACAATGTGTGGCTTTCTCTTTCCACATGCACATGAGAATTGGCCAAAGTGACCACGGAGGACATCACTGGAAGAGTCTAAGCCGGTCACTCAAAGAAGCACCACGGTCAGCTTAGAAAGTGTGTGTGTGTGTGTGTGTGTGTGTTATCAACTTGATATCAATTATGGATTAGTGATTGTATGTAGAATATATATACAAGCTCAAAATGGAAGAGCCTTTGAGTAAAAACACACTAAACATTTTGTCCTGACAACTCGCCACCCAGAGAAAGTCCTCAACTCAACAAGATCTTCCTCCAGAATATGTGACTGAGAGCTACTTAAACAACTTCTGTAGAACTGTGGACCAAATCGGGAAGTCACAAAATGCAGTCTCTGGGTGTTTGCATTCCAACAAACACTCTTGGAGGGGGGGTAAAAAGAAGCCTTTACTGTCTCAATGGTTATTTATAAAATGTTACATTTAGGATGTTAAAAACTTTTATACTATCCTAATACAAACCAGTTAGCTGCCTTTTAAATGTCTTCAAACACTACAGTTATGTGACTGAAAATAGCTATACTCCCTGGGAATTACATAGCAGATTACCCTGGAATGTCCCCAGAAAAGGGTGGATATTTAAAAATTAACACAGTTTACCAGGAAATTTAGTTTTTATGATCAAGACCTAGGATCTTTTAGCTTGTCATAGCTTTCGAAAAAGTAGAAAAAACTGTATCAGAGCCATGAGATAACCATAGCTTTTCTTACTTAATACCAACCTTGATAAACAAAGTAATAAAAATAAATAAAAAAATTAAATTGATTTTAGCAAACACTTCTTCAAAGACATCTGTTTCTAGTTCACTAAAGTTGACTATTACCAAAAAAATGGATGTGTTTTCTGGCAAACATAAATAGTCTCACTTGAAGGAAGTGACATATTTCCAGTTATTATGAACTGGTTGTAACAGTTTAAGGATTAGTTAACTATTTATATAAACTTCCACATCTGAGAAAGGAAGTAAAATAGCATCTTTAGCTTTCATAACATGTCACAACGGTGTGATTTGTGACAGAGATTACCAACTAGCAGCCAACTGTAGAAACACCCTGGAGGTACATGTGTGTGCGTGCGTGCGTGCGTGTGTGTGTGTGTGTGTGTGTGTGTGTGTGTGTGTGTGTGTGTGTGTAGATCAGGCTGGCTCATGTGCCCCAGAGCCACCCTTGTCTCCCCCTCCAGTGCTGTGAGTATAGCTATGCTCTACGCCACACCCACTCTTTATGTAGGTGCTGGGGATCTGAACTCAGATCCTCAGACTGTGTTTTAAGTACCTTACCGACTAAGCCATCTCCTCAGCCACTGCATGTATTTTTGAAAACTTAAAAAATAATTGTCAACATTAAAGAAATTTAGATTTTGCCATCAAAACCTGAGTTTTCGGCAGTAAGTGAAATTTTTATTAACTTTGATGACACTGGGTTCACATTCCAATATCAATCAAATAATTGCTATTTAACAGAGACTGCTGTTTACGGGTCCTGGCTGGGGCTGCCCTTTTAGAAGTACAACCTGTCCCTTTTGTTCAACACATGTGCCTCATGCTAAGCCTCGGACCATTTCTATTATTTGTTATTTTTATGGACCATGTAGATATTTGATATTGGAACCATCCACCCACCCACCCACCCACCCACTCATCTACCTTGAAAATACCATTCAGATGACTAAAAAAAACTGGTGTGCTAGCTTTGGGGAGGGTGATCCTAGGATTGTTCCTCTCCCTCTCCCTCCCCTCCCTCCCCTCCCTTCCCTCCCTCCCCTCCCCTCCCCAGGTTTCAGATCTAATACTTTATACTTTCAGAGATTTTCTTGCTGTTTTTGTATAATTTTATCTGATGCTTTGCTGATGAATTAAAATATAAAAATTATTATTAATTAAAAATATATTTTATAATTAAAAATTATAAAAATTATTTATATTTCAAATATTTTTGATGTGGATTTTGCTGTTTAGTTTCAGAGGAACAAAACATACAGAACGGAGCGATGGAAAAGAGATTGAGAGGGTTAGAGACACTCGGAGCAGACGTGTTAGCTAAATTTTGTTGGGGCTGAAAAACAGGAAACATCCATAAAGAACGTTTTCCTTGTAAATGTTACCCTTGCAGCTAATGGTCCATTGGGTACCATAGCTGATGGAATTTCGAAGCAAGCTGCAGTTGGTAAGGGAAGTGCAGAGGAGTTCTGAACAACTTGGCCTAGCAGTTTTCATTTGAGTAGAGGTTTGAGTAAAATGGGAACTGTAGCGAAATGAGATCATTATTTTCAGGCATTTCAAGTACCAGCAATCTGGGGGACTTTCAGAGCAAAATTGCTTACTTAGAAATGGCTTTCAGTAAGAAAGAAGACTGAAAATCCTTTAAGATTGGGACCATGTCCATCTTTTCGACCACTGTATCACAAAGGCCTAACCTATGGGGACTCAAATTTTTGTTGAGTAAATATAAACAAGAGGGCTTAGGAAATAATATTCAATGAGTAGTCACCAATTAAATGAATAACAAAAAATGATTTAATAAATATTTACCAAATGAATACCTGCATAAAAATTATGAATTAATAATCACCTCTTCCATCTTGTTTCAAGTGGTCAACATATTATTTCCTGAAACACTGCTGCAGAGCACATATGATGTTCCCTGCTGTCCACGTACCATCTCATTCAGTACTTATAATGAAATTATGAAACTGGCATTATAATCCAAATTTTATATAAAGAAAAGAAAACTCAAGTGATAGTTGAAAAAACCATGTGGGGGGTCACAAAACCAGTGAGCAGCTTTCCAGGGGCTTAACCACGATTCTATCCTGTGGAACAGAGAAACCCAGAAATGAATAATCTTGGGATGGCAAGGAGACAGAACAAGAAAGAGAGCCGTGGTGTCCAGGTGGAGAGGTGTGAAGACCACTCAAGGAAGCCCAGCGGATAGAAGGAGGTGCCTTCTGGTTAATTCTAGGCATAAGGGAAAGGTGGGAGAGGTTATGCTAGGTGATGTCATTTTAGTTTAATTATAAAATTTGGAGACAAGAATATTAAATGATCTATAAATAAAAATAACCATTATAAAAAGCTATTAAAGTCAGAACTACATGATGAATAAAGAAAAGGCATTTATAAATAGAAAGGAAAGAAAAACCTTAAAATAGAGTCATGACTGGAAATGGAGGAAGCAGGGTGGATAAGCTATAGGCAGAGGCTTAAATTCTTTCAGCACTTTCTGGTTTGCAGACATAACCTAGAATAACACAATAACTTAATTATAAAATCTAAAAACAATCACTAAAATAAAAAAAAAAATGGAACAAAACTGTTTTGAGTTGGTGAAGAGACCATTGCAATTCTAAAAGAAATCACGACTAGTTTGTTCCCAAAGGAAAAAGATCCACATCTTTTCTTTATAGTCACGTTCTTGGTAGAATTATTCTGAAACAATTATGTTCCCTTGTGGGGTAGTGAATGAGAAATTATATGAGGGTGATTGTAAAATAGGGTTTTGATGTATAAAAAAAGATACATCTGTAAGAATAAAGAGATCATGTAAATTTGCTGTGTTACTGACTTAGAATAGGAATATGCTGTATTTTTTATCTTGAAATATCTATCTTTCCCAGTTCTTTCTATTGAAAGGAATAGAAACAAAGTCTATCCAGCAGAAACAAATGTCTGTGGTCTACAGACTCCTGTCTACAATAGCACTCCCTACTAAAAGAAGCAACAGGTTCATTGTGAAATAGGAGTTTGATATGTAAAAAGACATAGCTATGAGACTGAGAGCCTAAAGGAACTTGTTGTGTTGCTATGTTACTGTGGAGACACAGATGCTAATCACTGAGAATTGACTATTTCACATGCTAACTATAGGCACTTAGCCAGCACCTCCCAAGTTAAGGAAACCTAAGGACATTCCTATTAACCCCACAGTATGAAAGGTCCACCTGGTTGGAACATGCTTATTGGACATAAGGAACTCAGGAAATGTTTACAAAGTACTTAAAGAAGAAAATAATGTAGGTAAAAAGACTGCTAGCCGCACCTAGACAAAGGCCTTCCACAAAAATGCAAATAAGTATTACATTTGTAGTTTGATAACCATTACAAAATTCATGTACACAAGAGAACGTTTTTTTTCTTTTTAACTTTTTAAATGACTGATTTATTCTTATTTTATGTGCATCGGTATTTTGGCTACATGTATGTCTGTGTGAGGGTGTCGGATCCCCTGGAGCTGGAGTTATAGAGAGTTGTGAGCTGCCGTGCGGGTGCTGGCAATTGTAGCCAGGTTCTCTGGGTACTCTTGAATGCTGAGCCATCTCTCCAGCCCCCACAAGACAGCTTTTGAGTTACTGAAATACTAAATACTAAATACTAAAATAGCAACTGAAAATTTGAAGAAAAGGTCTTTTACAACAGCAGCATGTAAGATAATAAAATCTAAAAGTCAACAGAAAAAGAACCATAAGAAATTCTTATAAAGAAAACCACAAAGATACATGAGAAAACATAAAGATTTAGATCAATGTTTGAGGACAATAAAATATATACAGAAGAATTAATTCTCAAATTAATCACTGAGATCTTTCAAAATGCAAACTGTATAAGCTGTTCAAATAATGAATTACTGAAAAAGTAAAAATGGCAACACATGTGACTTCCCCTTTTAGATTTAAGGTATGTTAGAAGTATATGATATTTATTTACACCCCATGATGAAGGGAGCACTATAGAAACTAGCAGGCTTCTGACTATAATCTCATTTATATATAATTCAACAAATAACAAAATGTGATATTTAACTCATCAAAACACTGAACTGAAACAGCTCATCAACCATTGGACAAGAGAGCGAAGTTGGGTTTTATCCTCACACATAATGTCAAGACTTAAAAATAGGTTCATAAAGGTAAGAGGAAAGACCCAGTAAACCCATTTACTGTGCATCTATCCAAAGGAGATGAGATTACTTGCTGGATGGGCAACTGTCCATAATAGCTAAGATAAGAAATTAATTGATGTGTCCTACCAGCTGATGAGTGGATAAAGAAGATGAGTTTTAAGTACACAAATACTACTCAGCTTCCAGCAAAATGGCCACCCTATCATTTGCAACAACCCACTATATAAGTGGAGAGACAGACATAGGGCAGTGACAAAGGTTCATGGTTCATTTATATGTGGATGCCAAGACTGTGGATGCCACAGTCACACAAAGCAGAAGATGGTTACCAAGCTGGAGTGATTGCCAGGTGGGAACTGAGGAGATGATGGCTGAAGATATGACATCTCAGGTGAATAGGAGGGATAAGTTCGAGATATCCACTATACACTGTGAAGACCAGAGCTGAAAAAGTCTTAGAACCATCCCAGAAATATGTGAGGTAATCAATGTTGATTAGCTAGCATACAGTGCTCCACAATTCAAAACAACCCCTTCATGGTTCAAAGAAGAAATTAAGCATCAAAACTTCCATATGGAGTTGTTCCAGTTATGGCAAGACAGCCACTGGACAAAAATTACCCTAATTCATCTAGAGACAAAAATTACTGTCCAGGAAAGGACACACACATTGCAGGATAGTCAACAGCTTAGCTCTGCCAATACAGAGTAAGCTAGTCCTTCATAGTTGCTGCTTCATTCATGGTCTGTGAGATGGTTCTGGGGCCAGAAGGCTGGAGACAGATGCTCTGATGTTTTGAGGAATAGGGGACTGTCCAAGTAGTCAGCAGTCTCTACAGTTTAAGTCTTGGAAGCTATGTTTTTGTGCTTACTCTATATTCAAGTATATTTAATTCATTCTCGGATTTCTGATGGAGTTGCAGACTAGTTATAGTCTCATAATCAAACTTAAGTTGTTAGCATTGAGGAAGATGATATAGATTTGGAAGAATGGTTTTCAGATGATAATACAAGTTAAAGTCAGAACATAATTCAGATATGAATTGTAAACTTTTAAAGTCAGACTAAATGATAGGATACTTTATCTAATTGACAAATATGATGTACTAGATGTTAACTATATATCATACTTTATAACTTACATAACTGTCATGGTTGTGCTCAATTTATGTCTGAGAGAAAAGAGCCTTTTTTATTGGACAAAAGGGGTGAGATGTTGGGGTTTTGATTTGTTCTTACATGGGAATGACTGATAAATAGAGCCAATGGTCAATCTCTGGGCAGGAGGATAGAGGTGGGAGTTTGAGAATTCAGTGAAGATTAACTAGTACACATTCTTGTAGGAAATGTAAATGACTGTAGCTACTGTGGCTAAAAGCACAGAGGTTCCTCAAAACTACAAAATTGTCAGGCTGCCATTCAATCCAACTGGAGTATGCCTGGTGGTTAGGATTAACTATCAATTTGACATTTAGAATCATCTGGAAAATGGGCCCCCAGCAAGCCTGTGGGGAATTACCATTGTCACTGTGTTGGCTGGGGTGGGGGGATCTACCCACGGTGAGCACTGTGAGTGTTGCTATTCTCTGACTGGCTTCTTGGAGTGCATAAGAGGAGAAGAAGGAACTAAGCAAGAGTGTGCATTCACTACTCTTCTTCAAGCTCCTCTTGCCTTGATTCTCTGCAGGATGGACTATGTAGCCTTGAACTCTGAGCTAGAATAAATAAACTGTGTCTCTTTAAGCTACTTTTGTCAGAATGGTTTATTGCATCATCAGGAAAAGAAACTAAAACACTATCCAAAGGTTACCCGTTTATACCCAAAGGAAATGAAGTCAGTGTGCCAAAGAAATACTTAGGTGCCATAGTTATTGCAGCACTATTCCTAGCAGCTAACACATGCATCCACCTAGGTGCCCAGCAACAAATAACGTGATAGATACATGACGGGGTTTTATTCAGACACAAAGAAAAATGAAATATTAATGTTTGCAGGAAAATGAATGAGACTGGAAGACATTATTGAATGAGACAAGCTAGACAGAGACAAACCAGTACCCTTAGGGTTCACCTCATATGTGGGAGCTAAAAACAATGTTGACCAGTGAGGAGAATAGTGATTGCTAGAGATTTGGGGTGGGGAAGATGGGCAGAGTGGGAAAACCATTGTTGGGTTACTGTGTGCTGTATGCGTGCATGGAAGTGCCACAATGGAACCTATTAAGATGTGCAATTAGTTAGTCTGAACAAAGATTTTTAAAAGAAGCTATATTCAAGGCATTGTACAACTCAGAATAAAGGCTTCCTTCCTTCCTTTCTTCCTCCAAGACAGAACTTTGCTCTGTAGCCCATGGTACTCTCATGCTCCCTAGACTTCTAACTTCTGAGTGCTATTGTTAAAGGGATTACCACAATTCCTGGCTACAAAAGAAGATTCTGAATGTATTCATCACCAGACAATGAAAATTTTAAGGTGATGAGATATACTAATTATTTTGTGTTGATTAATACCCAATGTACACATATAAGTGTATACAAATATTATGTATCGACAAAAATTAATTTTGAAAGAACCTAAACACACACAAAAAATTGAGTTGTACAATGTAGCATAATTCAGCCTTCATAAAATAGCAAAACTCTGATACTAACCGGCAACATAGGTAAAATGTGAAGACATTATGTTAAATGAAATAATAAGACAGGCACAAATGGATAAGTATTAGACAATTTCAATTATGAAAGAGGTTATTTGATGCTTGGGGAGAGTGAAGAGAGTAGGAAGTTATCTACACTCGGAGTTTCAGTGGGATGGGGAGGAGTCCTGCTGATGAACTGTATAGTAACTGAGCAACAGAGTACATGCACTTAATGGGGGTTAAGTACTAGATATTTAGTCATTAAAATGGTATATTTTACTAGGACCAAGAAAGTAGTGTGATGTCAGCTCCCACTCTATTCTTCCTCTACACCCCTTTCCCCCTAACTCTTTTTTACAGTACTGAGAATTGAATTAGGGCCCCACATTTGCTAGAATTTTTGTGTTTTCTGCTTTTCTGTAAAGTGTACAAGAGGCCAGCCAAATGTCTCAGCTGGCAAAGGCACTCATCACCATCCTTGACCTGGGAACCCGTGTGGTTGAAGGAGTCAGTTTTTGATTGGATTCTCTCCTTGAGTTAGAACCCATATCTGGCACTGCTAAAGAGGCCAAGAACCTCTGACTACGTAGGCCATGGGCCCTAGGGGAAAAAATAAACTATTATTCTGCTACATAATCATAGCAATAAAATGATTCCTAATGATGTATTGATAAACAGTGCAATGGTCATTAGAGAAACGTCTTGCAGGAGATGTAATTAGCACAGAGATGCGAAGAGAAGGAGAAACTTTGGAACGCTCAGCTCTAAATGGAATGCTCTATCAATCCTTGCCCCTGGGCTCAGGGATCTATGCATAGCAGGAGGTGCAAAGATGATAAAGGCCCAAGGTGATAGAAGACTCCAAGGAAGGAGTGTCTTTCATACACAACAGGGCTGGTGCCCATACAAACTCACAGTACACACAAGGCATGCACGGGTTCAAGCCAGACAAAATCTCACAAAGTCCCAGCCCTAACCAAGAAGGCATTTGCAATTGGTACCTGCTGGGAAAGGGAGAATCAGTTTTCTCCAATGGAGTGTCACTGAGCCTAACATACTGGAGGGCAGGCCCTTGCCCAGAAGTTGCTGGCCAGTGTAAAACAGACTCCGTGTTTTCTGTTGTAGTTTTGGTATTGTTTTCTTACTTATTTTACTTACTAGAGTTTTTTTGTTCATGGTGGCTGGTTTTGATTTGTTTTCCTTTTTGAGAGAGGACATTGGGTAAGTAGAGAAATAGAGGGGATCTTGAAGCAGTTAATGGAGGTGAAAGAATATGATCAATGTATATCCTATGAAAATGTTTAAATGAAAAGACAAATAGGAAAATATTTTAGACACAGATTATTATACACTGGGTGTCTTAGTTAGGGTTTTATTGCTGTGGAGATACACCATGACCAAGGCAGCTCTTACAAAGGGTTAGATATAGCTGGGGCTGGCTTACAGCTTCAGAGGGTCAGTCCATGATCATCATGTGGGAAGCGTGGCCATGTCCAGGCAGGCATGGTGCTGGAGAAGGAGCCGAGAGTTCTACCTCTTGATCTGAAGGCAGCAGAAGGAGACTGTGTTCCACACTAGGCGTAGCTTGAGCATAGGAGACCTCAAAGCCTACCCCAGAGTGACGCACTTCCTCCACCAAGGCAAAACCTACTCCAACATGGCCATACTTCCCAATAAAGCCCCTCCCTATGGCCACACATTCACCCACAAGAGTCTATGGGGGACATTCCTATTCAAATCACCACAATGATGAGACTGAGCTTCGTATCTAACAAAGTGTGTGGCTAGTACACTTAGGAACTCTCAATTGCTGGTGGCTTTCCTCAGCTCTGAAGGCCTGATGCTGGTAAGGTGAACATTCTTGGAGGATTTGAGGTGCTAGGGAAAGGCAGCTGTGTAATAGTTCAAGTTGCTGAATAGACTCTACCAGCGGCTTGTTTTATCTTATGTCACTTAATTCTACTCGTACCGGACAATGCTAGTTTTGCAATTTCCTGCGCTAACAGTGCCTTAAAGTACAGAAAGCTCAAGAAATTCGAGTGTATTGTTATGATAGCAAACAGTTCACAGCAGTATTCCTTGCAGCATCTGGGGACTGTGTCTGTTGGCTAAAAATGTGCAGTTTTGCAAAGCTGAGCTATTTGGAACTTGGATAGCCTAAAAGTTCATTTAACTTTGTCAATGGACACTATCACATAAGCTAAAGAAGCTATCACCAAGACTGGCACCATCGAATGGAGGGGCCCACTTCTGTCTGATGCTCCAAGGCTCTGAATCTCCCCCCACTCCGCCTACCCAGGTTCTCTTTCCTTTCCCACTTCTTGCTGCTGTTTCTCTGTGATCCTTCTCCCATGTCTTCATCTCCTTGGGATCGACTTCATTCCATTCCACTGTATTTTCATCGACTGTGTTTGGGTGGGGATGGGAGGAAAACTTAGAAAAGACGGACCGCATAATGAGCCTCAGATGCTGGGTGTTTGGGGAGGAGCAACCTAAGGGGCCTAACAGGATAGAAAAGAGTAGAGTCTCCCCCACACAGCATGCACATGCTTTTTAGTTGCTGAAGGAGACTGTTTCTCTTTACTTTCACCTAATTCAGAAGCAAAGACCTAAGAAGGCAAGAACAAAGGGAAAAGTAGCAGAAATAAAAAGGTAAAGCATAACACCAAGTCAAGTCTGTAAGACTGTATGGACATAAGCCATAGAACTTTGTTTTGTCTTATTTTCTATGTTTGTTTCTGTTGGTTTGTTTGTTTCTGTTGGTTTTTTTGTTTTGTTTTTGTTGAGATGGGGCTCACCGTGTAGCTCAGGCTATCCTGGAACTTACTGTATAGACTAGGCTAGCCTAAACTCAAAGAAATCTGCCTGCTTCTGCCAGCTGAGTTTATTAGATTAGAGGTGTGTCCCACTATGCCCAGCTAAAACTGTGTCTTTGTCCTGTGTATTCTGCAGAATCTTTCATTTATACAGTTAATAAACCCTGTACTCATTAAATGTTAGACCTGTGAAGGTTAATATGCTATTTGTATGGGGAAGTAGCTCTCTTTTAAGAACCCTTCAACTGTAAAGAAAGGTTCATCCTAAACATTCCCCTTTCCTTCTGCTTAGTGAAGGAGGGGCTGGGGGAGGGGAGGGAGCTGGGGGGGGAGGATTAAGAAGAAAGGGTTCAAAGCTGGTGAAGGAGCAAGCAAAAGCTCTGTTCTGCTCAGGCAGCCTGAGTCCAGCACCGTGGGGTCTATAAAGACCTGGAGCCAACCTTGTGGTCTAATTTATATAAAAGATTCTAAAACTTTTGATTTCATAAAAGGTGTGC
>CM052700.1:141833834-141853687 GCA_028551405.1 Uromys caudimaculatus
AATCCCAGTACTCAAGAGGCCAAGGCAGGTAGATCTCTGTGAGTTCAAGGCTGGCTGGTCTACATAGAAAGATCCTGTCACATACAAAACCAAACAGCCAAGCAGCAATGACAAAAATAACTGGGTTAGCACAGTGTGCTGGTACTGTGGTTAAGAGCACACAGTGCTCTTGCAGAGGTCCTGAGCTCAGTTTCCAGCACCCACAACAGGTAGCTCACAAGCACCTGCAACTCCAGCTCCAGGTAGTCTTCTGATTCCTAGGGTGCCTGCGTTCACAGATGCACACACACACACACACACACACACACACACACACACACACACACAGGCACATGCACACGTGTACACATGTACAAAATTAAAAACGAAATAATTCTTTAAATAGTGGGGCTAATGCCGACATGATGGAGAAGACATCCAGAGAGGGTGCATTCAGTGAACACCACTTACAGGCTAAATCACTTTTACCCAAAGCTGACCAGGACTTGAAAATCATTGCTCCCAACTTCAAGCCACTGCCCGTCCCCACCATGAAGCCAGCTGCGCATCCAGTTTTGTTTGTTTTGTCTTGTTTCTTTTTTAAGTCCTGATCTCCAAGATTAGTGCTCAGCCTGGTTGACTTGGAGGAAATGAGCAGCTGGAAATACACAGGCCGTCGTCATCTCTATTGACATCAGTGACTGGGCAGACACTCAGAATCCTGTAAAGGACATCGTAGATCTCTAATGCGACCTCCCGCATGTCAGATGACAACACCAAGCAGAGCGGCCCAAGAGGCTGTTAAAGGCCTGGGGGTCAGCAGACATTCTGCATTAAGGGTCACTGACTATAATCACAACACTCTTCTTTTCTCACATCTTGGTATCTTCAGAGATGATCTTAATAACAGGGTGAGTATTTACTTTCAATGTAGATGTGACCGATAAAACATTTGTAAAAACTTTCTAAAAGTATTTCCAGTGAAGGCCTTAGGTGAGGCACCATCAATGTGTTTCACAATATTTATTCCAGTTTCCTTAGTTACCAGCCGCGGTGGATGTGACCTTTTTAAGTTTATTAAAACTTTACCTGCTAATATATGTTTCAGAGACTTTGGGGTCATTTAATAGTGACTATCTAGGAGCACAAGGACAGGCCTTCCAAAGGCATGTATATTGCACAGATTATTCACTAGCACAGAATTTGTTTGATATTTTCATTTTTCCATAACGAGGCAATGAACTAAAATAGTGAAATAATGTTTTAAGCTAAATTCTACAATTGAAGTTACATAGATTACATAACAAACACATTATATATTATATATAACATACAAATGTATGCATATGTTACATACTATATATAAATTTGTATTAATATATTATTCAAAATGCCAAATGTAAACAAAACAAAGCTCTAAGGAATGCAAGTAGTAAAATAGGTAAAATCAACTTAATTATCCCAACTTAAAATGTAAAGAACGTTCCAAGAATTTAAAGCCATGTATTTTATAAAAATGCATAGCCCTCAGTTACTCATGGTTTCATCTTTGAAAGTTCATCTACTCACCGAAATTTATTTGTGGAGCTGGATAGATGGCTCAATGATTAAGAGCACTGGCTATTCTTCCAGAGGACCTGGGTTCAATTCCCAGCACTTACATGGAGACTCACAACTATCTATAACTCCAGTTCCAGGGGATCTGATGCCATCTTCTGGCCTCCAAGGGCACCAGGTACACACATGGTACACAGACATATGTGCAGCCAAAACAGTCATATACATAAAAATAAATAAAATTTATTTGGAATCTCAGCTAGTGTTCCATAGCTATAATAAATCCCTAAGATAATCAATTTGTCCTTTGGGGGCTTCCGTTCCTTCACTGATGCAGCATAGCATGGTGAAAACTATCTACTTCACGGCGGGGCGTGGAAGGGGAGATAAGAGCTTGGGGGTCACATGGTACCCTACAACAGCAAGCTTCCAATCACCCGAAGACAGACCTTTGCCCAGGGCTACCTCAAAAGAGTCGAGAGCATCCCAGTGGCGCCGATCTGATGTTCGAGGGTATAGCACATGGGCATTTCAGACCCACACCGTAAGAGCTCTAAGGTCTGGGGGCCATTTAGGGCCACACACACAGTAGAACAGTCCTTGAGTTGTCCAACACGATAGTCCTAAAATGTCTTGCAGGGTGTGCCTACCACAACTAACAGGAAATGAAGATAGTTGGCCAATAGACACACTTCAGTTTTTGTTAATTTCTTTATTATACTTCATTGTTTGTCTTGTTTCAAGAATATAAGAAGTAGCCAATGTTAATCTCTAACATAAGGTATAAGTGTGTCTCGCTTCCTCAGGATGGTTACATCAGTGCTTCTAAGTTCTGGAAGTTTCACTAGATGACAACAACATGAGATACCATAGCCACGAACCTCCAGGCTCCTCCAAACACGTTGGTTGGTGTAGGGTCTATAATAAGGCACTGTGGTGATAAGCCCTGGCTCACGGGTATCCCAAGGCTCCCGTGGGATAGTCAGCTCCATTAACATCTACCTGAGATTCAGGTTATATGAACGAGCAGATGGCTGTATATGTCCTGTAGGTGATTTAACAGCAAGCCTTTGGCTGTTTCTATTCTATACTCTTTTGGGTCAGAAGCCATAAAATGATCCTAGAGGAAGGGGAATCTATTGGGGCTGTTGTTGTTTAAACTTCCCCTGTCCCCAGCTGATCCAAGCGCTGATATCAGCACTAGGCTGTTCTCATCAAGGGTCCAGCGATGTGTTTCTCTGTGTGAGGCACAGAACCACTGGCTCATGACTGACTGCTTAACTCTCTTCTGTGCTCAACTGCACAGGCAGGTGGTCACAGTAGAGACAGTTCCTGGGAGAGCATCTGTACAGCTGTTGGCACAGCTCTCTGCCCCAGGGGTTACAAGCTTTAGGGATGGACTGAGCTTCTTTCTTGCTGTTGCTTAGTGTCTGCCTTGTTATCAGGGACTAATGCTTTGTTGTATTTTGAGACAGAATCTTGCCGTGTATGTAGCTCAGGCTGTCCTTGAAACTGATCTTGCATCAGCCTCCTAAGCGAGGAGATTAGAGGTGAATGTCACCACACCAGTTGGGGACAATGATTTTTTTTTTTTTTTTCTTTTTTAAGTTGAAAATCCTGAAGATCACAAGTCAGTGCCAAGGAAACAGATAAACAAAGCGACTTTCTTTCCACTTTCATTTTGAGAATCTTAAGTGCCGCTCTTCTACCAGACAGACAGCACACAAGTTTTTAGGTACAGTTATGACATTAGGCTGTGGCTAGGTGGTGTGCTGAGAACTCAAGAGTCAACCACGATTCCCAAAGAGCAAATCCCCCAATTCAAACAGATGAACAATGAGCCCATGTCAAGAGTCAGAAAGCTGTGCTTGTGTCCCATTCACAGTGTTTTAAAAGAGTTTAGGATTTCATTAGAAAGTCCTAAGTACAGGCAGGGAGATGTCATGAAGAAAACAGGAGGCCTTCAGTATCTAAAAAAGCAAAGGTATTTGTTGTTGTTGGTGGTGGTGGTGGTTTATTCGTGTGGCCCAAGTCCTCAGGAGAATGCTGTGTATTCCTCTAGAATACACAGTCACTAGAATATGATGAATAAATGGATGGATGAGCCAAGTGTCAGTGAGCATGTTGCCGAGTATAGCATTGACTAAACAATAATTAGAATAAGTTCTTGACTGGTAAACACAGATCAGTGTGCGAGCTTGCTAACAATGTGCCAGAATCTAATCCTGTACAGGTCCATTTTGCAAAGCAACTTAAATCTGTCATTCTTCCTCTCTTTAAAATTACCCATTTATTCACTTCTCCCTTGCAGCGGGGGAGTGCCTTGGCTTGAGAGAGGGTGAGGAGAGCAAGATGAAATGGGATATTTAAGGTGTGAACTTGTGGTCTAAAGTTGGTCTGGCTTTCTGGACGGAATGAGAAGGGAAAGAGGGAGCCTGGAAGAAGCTGGGAGATGAGGCGTGAGGTGTGTTTGACAAATTCTTCCTACAACACAGTCCCCCTCGCACACTCTAAAGTGTGTATAGGTTATTTCTGTATGAGAAAAAAAAAATCCAAATTCCTCCTGAGCTGGGAACAGGAATGAGGGCTCAGCAAAGCTAACCCTGGTTCTGTCCAGTTGGAGGCAGTGCCAGGGCTGGCATCCTAGGCTTCTCAGACAGAGAGTGTGCCTGCCCTGTTCTGAGAATGAGAAGAGAGTTGTTTAGTTAGAATTAAGAGGCCATAGAGAAAAGTTTTGGGATATAAATATGAGAACTGGATGTGGTGGTGCACACATGTGATCTCTTGTGTTTAGGGGGGAGGGGCAGGAAGATGAGGACTTCAAGGCCAGTCTGAGCTACTTGAGAACCAGTCTAAATAAGTAAGAGATAGATGGCACAGTGTCTTAACGGGTACAAATAAAGACTTTGGATTTATCTGTGTCAGTAATGGCGAAATAATTTTTAAGCAATAAATCCTTTTTAATAAGAAATCTTCCGAGGTCAGTATGCACAATGCACTTAAGAGAGGCAGTCTTCCTGCCCCAGCTCCTGAGCTGAACGATGGGGAAGGGCAGCCACTGGCTGTGACGCAGAGCTACGAGCTTCCAAGGGGTCTTCACCGCTGACACTTATGTATCCTGTGCAGTCAGGAGGACACAGCATTATTTTCCTCTTCCAGTTCTCTTCCCTTTTACAAACAGATGAGAGAGACAGAGACACAGAGAGTCCATTTGAGCCCTTTGCGCTGCCCTTTGTTCTGATTAGAAGCAATTTTAAGCACTTAAGAATTCACACAAAGTCTAGCCTTCAAAAAGAAAACAGGGCCCCAAACTAGGGAGGAAACAGAGTCATTTCCACTTTGGTGACATTTAGTGGGAAGAAGCTCATAGACATTTTAGACATTTAAACTCTTTCCCCACTAGTTAACTAAATATATAATGTGGTATATTTTGAGTGCTGATATTACAACTGTTTTTTAAACAAAAGACTGTCCTTGTGCTTTATTAAAAACCAAGACGGTGAATCTTGAATACAATGCATGACACCCACAGCAGGCATTCTACTGTGCATAGTTTTGACTGACAAGAATTGACAGTCTTTGGCTGGCTGCACTTGCTTAGGACCCTCTCCTCTGAGGCTTCTGAGACTGTGATGCAAATGTGCCCGCCCTTTCCTGGGAACACAGAACGCCTGAGTCAGGCGGCGGCGGTGGCTATTAAAGCACCCAGTGAGTCGGCCTGGGTTGTGGCACTGCAAGGATGAGGCTTCCTGGCTGGTTGTGGCTGAGCTCCGCGGTCCTCGCTGCCTGCCGAGCGGTGGAGGAACACAACCTGACTCAAGGGCTGGAGGATGGGAGTGTCCAGGCTGCCTGCCCTGCGAGGCTAGAGGGCAGCGGGAGGTGCGAGGGGAGCCAGTGCCCCTTCCAGCTCACTCTGCCCACCCTGACCCTCCAGCTCCCGCGGCAGTTCGGCAGCATGGAGGAGGTGCTCAAAGAAGTGCGGATCCTCAAGGAAGCTGTGGACAGTCTGAAGAAATCCTGCCAGGACTGCAAGTTGCAGGCTGACGACCACGGAGACCCCGGCAGGAATGAAGCAGAGATGGCCGAGGACAATCGAGTCCAGGAACTGGAGAGTCAGGTGAACAAGCTGTCCTCAGAGCTGAAGAATGCGAAGGACGAGATCCAGGGGCTGCAGGGGCGCCTGGAGACGCTCCAGCTGGTAAATCTGAACAACATCGAGAACTACGTGGACAACAAAATGGCAAATCTAACCTTTGTGGTCAACAGTTTGGATGGCAAGTGTTCCAAGTGCCCCAGCCAAGAACAAATCCAGCCACAGCCAGGTAGGTGTAATGAGATTCTTACAGTTTGTTCAGGAAAGCTGTAGAGCCAGATAGTGGCCATAAACATTAACCTGAGGGAGTATAAGTTAACCAGACTTTCACCTGTTAAGTTATGGCAGGAGAAACAAGTATTTTCTCAAATGAGACAACAGAAATGGTAAATGATCTAACTACAAAAATCCTATTAGTTGTACTCATTAGAGACCACTCGCAGTCTCTAGACCTTCCCTGCTAGGGCGACCTACAGAGGAGCAGAAGCAGAGTCCTCCTGGGCTACTGCATTTGAACTCAGGATAGATATGACAAGGTTCCTGGCTATGCTTACTTAGGTCCCTGGAAATCAGGTCTTGGGTGGCTGATGGCCTCTTAGAGCAGCTCATAGGCTTTATAAGGCTTTCACAAGCAATCTGCTGTGCTAGATTCTCAAATATCTAGTGAGAATTGGAGATTTTATCCATGGAATAAAAGCATCTGTGCTTTGAATTTTTTGGTTTGAGACTTTAGTGGCACGTCCATCCTCACCACCCCAGTTAATGGATGCTACCACTATCTAAGATCACAGACAGAACTGCCTTCTGTGCTCATGGCATTGTTTCCGTGATTCCTGGATTCCTAGAGCCTTTGTGGGTGGGTTGCCACACCCTAGAAGGTCACCTCTGTGTTGCTATCTGTGCTCATCCTGCACTGTGAGGTTGATGAGACATAGTAGAGATAACTTTAATTTGGAATCTCTAGAGACGGTAGGTCATCGTGTCATAGAATGCTGTCACTAATGACCAAGGTAGACATTTATGTTTAAGAGTCATCACAAGGTATATATTATATATGACACTGCACGTAACTTGTAATGACACAAAAGCATTCTGTTATTTACTTTTCTTCTAAAAGTTTAGGACTCTCCAGAGTTCTAAATACATGCAAGCAGATTTTTGGGTCTCACAGGTATCTTATATTAAATTTTATTTACCTTACTCAAATTTTTATTAAAATTAACTAGGAACAAATAGTTGGTCTCTGATCTCTACAAAACCATGAAATGATTAAGCTAGGTATAATGGTAATCACCCTGCTGCTGCTTCTGAAACCGAACTGTGAAATACTGGCTGACCACACCTTCCTGAGTGATAAATTCAGGATAACACCGTTATATTATTGGAGAACACACCCCCCCCTTTTTATAAAACTGGAATCACTTTATATCATTCTCAGGGGAAACGAGAGTGAGTTTGAGAGCAATGCTGTGCAGTGCTGAGCAATGCTGAAGGTTTAGGCTCCATTTGGAGTGTATGTAACGATTTCAGTAACAATTGCTGTCAATTGCTGATATGTCCTAGGAGACTTGGACTCAGCTCAACTTTAAGACAGGAATATAATGGTTATGAGAGCAAAGCCCTCTGTCAGGCAGATCTGACTTTATGTCCTAGCTCTGTTACTTAACACTTAGTTGTGTGGGGGTGGCGGGGGGGGGGGAATCACTGATCTTCTGGGAGACTAAACAACTGTCATAAGGTTGCTGTGTGGGGTCAATGAAAACTGTCACAGTGTTTGGCAGAGTTTCTGGAGGCCATTGGTCCCCATTAAACCTTGCATACACTTCTTAGTACTGTTTGCTGTTAGTGTTGCCACAGTGATTGCCACCCAAGACAGTCCCGTGTACTTGATAACGCCAGGTGGTTCTGAGGCCTTAGTTAGCATCTGTTAACTGGGTTCTGGTGAGTTTATCAGAGCCAGGTTCCATTATCAGCAGCAAGTAAACTGTCCAATTGCTATTGAGTCAGAATCCTTGAGATGTGTAGCTGTGACTAACCAAACTCCATGTTTGTATGCTTTCCTTCCCTTTTTCAGTTCAACATCTGATATACAAAGATTGTTCTGACTACTCCGTGTTAGGAAAGAGAAGCAGTGGGACCTACAGAGTTACACCTGATCACAGAAACAGCAGCTTCGAGGTCTACTGTGACATGGAGACCATGGGTGGAGGCTGGACGGTGCTGCAGGCTCGCCTTGATGGGAGCACCAACTTCACCAGAGACTGGAAAGACTACAAAGCTGGCTTTGGAAACCTTGAACGAGAATTTTGGCTGGGCAACGATAAAATTCATCTTCTGACCAAGAGTAAGGAAATGATTTTGAGAATAGATCTCGAAGACTTTAATGGTCTCACACTTTATGCCTTGTACGATCAGTTTTATGTGGCTAATGAATTTCTCAAATACCGATTACACATCGGTGACTATAATGGCACGGCAGGGGATGCCTTACGTTTCAGTCGACATTACAACCATGACCTGAGGTTTTTCACCACCCCAGACAGAGACAATGATCGGTACCCCTCTGGGAACTGTGGGCTCTATTACAGCTCAGGCTGGTGGTTTGATGCATGTCTCTCTGCAAACTTAAATGGCAAATATTATCACCAGAAATACAAAGGCATCCGTAATGGGATTTTCTGGGGCACCTGGCCTGGTATAAGCCAGGCACAGCCGGGTGGCTACAAGTCCTCCTTCAAGCAGGCCAAGATGATGATTAGACCCAAAAATTTCAAGCCATAAATTGCTAGTGCTCATCTTTCCAGGTGCTCAGTATCTAAGAAGACAGTGCATTCCTTCAGCCCTTTATCATGTGCCTCAGTTTATATTCCTCTCCTGTGCCTAAACACTTCCTTTAAAGCGTTACAGCTTTTAAAATAAAGTGAAAATACCCAAGAAGACTCCTTTGTTGCTGTTATGTGAGGATGCTTGAAAGCACTGGAAATGTCGACATTTATCATTATAATTGCAAACCCTCTCCGCTTTATTAGTTGAAAAGTTTCTTATTATTTTTATTATTTTTATAATAAAAACCTAAATTATTTGGCAAGCTAAATTCTATATACGCAAGTTTTATTTTCACTAGGGCTAAACATGCACATGTGAAAATACACCAGTCTTTTTCAGGGTACAGTTACTTATGTAGCTGTAGCCAAGAACTGTAGTTTTTTTTTTTTTTGGTCCAAGAAGAACTGAAAGCATTTCAGTTCTCAAAAAGAAGAGTGGGGATGGGGCTGAGGGGGCAGGGATAATATGTATAGCTAAATTTATTCATCTAATGCAAAATATGCCATTAAAATACCTTAACAATGTGGTAGCATAATATTTGTCTCTTCCCTCTCCAAATTGGAAAACAATGTTACCCTGAGGACTTTGGTTTAGTGGTAATTCACTTACTGTTTATAGCCTGTTAGACCCTCATACAAAAGCTGCTTTGTCATCTGCCTCTGCTTTCTATGCACAATAGTGTTTAATGTAAGGTGCTAGACTACTGTAAGGCTTCCTTGGGGAAAGGTGTGGTAAGGAAAAAAAATGCCATTTCTCTGTACTTTGAAAGCCAATCCTATACCCAAAGCAATACTAGTGTTGAGGAATCAACTTCCTAGGAAGCTGACCTTTTTGGAACAAATTTATTTATTATGATGAATTTTGAAATAGTAGTTCAAATATTTTACATTTTAATCCTAAGTAGTCAACTGCTTATTTCATTCTCAGAAATTCAAAGTATATGTGTACACACACACACACACACACACACACACACACACACACACACACACACATCGGAATATAAGTACCTGGAATTCCTTAATTGCGGATGCCAAGGGTCATATGAAAAGGCTTTGGAGGCCGTCTCACTTAATCCTTGTAAAAAGGGATCACTTCAGAGAGAAACAACCAGCTGCACATTTAAAAATGCTCTTGAGTAGAATTTGAAGTACCGCATGCAGTCAGTCATATGGAGTAAGTGACTGTACAGTATGCCGTGTTTAAGCAATAAGTTTGATCTTTAAGTTTTGGTGTAGTTCCTAATATACTAACCAGGCTTTCAAAATATATGCACAAAGATTCCACTTTAGTTATTTTTTAAACATAATTAGGGAGGACAGTTATTGGCTTGACTACTTAAATTTTCAAATATGTAGCCACTGTAAAAAAAAAAAACTTTAAAAAGAGAAAGATATTATTTTAAAAATATGCAACATGAAGTTTTCAGGGGAATACAATGGCAACTAAGCTATTAATGATATAATTAAATTACCAGATTAAGGTAAATGCATGCTGAAGTAAATGACCACATTGTTAAACACAGATCTCCAGGACTGCTCACCTACTTGGTCAGATACTGAATGTAAGTGGTAATAACTGATTTTATTTCTTTCTTGCTTTTTAAAAAAGACTAAGAAGATTTTGATATTATACAATTTATGTGTTTCAAATCCTGTTTATTATATGTAGCCATATAAGTCTAATGACATTTCCATCATGAAAATAGATATTTTTATAGCAAAAAAGTATGCATTCATCTTTAGTGTCTTTTTCAGAGTAACAATGAATCTATGTAAATCCTCTATCTTTGCACTTTCAAGGGATCCAAATGTTGTTTCCTGTTATAGCCTTATGATGTTTTTCTAATGAACTCTTTAACACAGAAATTTATTTTTGGAATCATTTTCTGTCACTTGTTTAAAAATATATTGTAGACTTTGATAACCTTTAACCTGTTTATTGAAATAGTCCGTAGCCTTAGCTATTCACTAATATATGCCAATGCTCAGAAATACACACTATTTGCAAATCTGTATCTTTAGAGTCTTGGTTTCCTTTGGGTGGCTAGTGCTGATCTTAATTATCACTTTATTGCTGAACATTATTATCCTCTAAAATGCTGAGTGGAACTAACTTCTTAGGAATCCAGTTGAGTCATCTATCACTGAACGAGAAAACCATTTTTCTGAAAAGTAATAACACAGCAAATGTATTCAGCTAGCTGATGGATACAGTTGTGTGTACAAAGCACAAGCATTGGAATCACAGCATTGACTGGCCCTGCATTTTCAACAGCTGCCCCTCGCCCCCCAAAAAGTTTTCAAGACAGAATGGATATATGTAATTACACTAAACTCTTGTTTAAGATTTCTTTTCATTGATGTATAATTAAGGCTATGTTTCATGTCTCTTTAAAGCCTTGTGAAATAAAGATTTAATCTTCATATCTACCCTCCGATGTGGAAACAGTGTCTGTAGAATGATATTTATCTATCTATTATTATCTGAAAAGTTGAATTGTGTTTACCTAATCTAGACAATATCTTGAGTCTTTAAAAACACTGAGTATGGTTTCTTTAAAAGGAAGCAGAGCAAACAGAGAAAGCCACCATCCATTTTCTTTGAGACTGCTGTTGACCCTCAGACAGCATTTTCAGTTTCCCTTTGTAGCATTTAACTGTGCCTCTTCTTTTCCACCATTAGTGTTGCTGATGGATTTTAGCTCAGCAAACAGTAGTCACTCAGACTCAAGGAGAAATGCTTGGCTCTAATAGTTTGCCTACTGTCTTAGTCAGGGTTTCTATCCTGCACAAATATCATGACCAAGAAGCAAGTTGGAGAGGAAAGGGTTTATTGAGCTTACACTTCCATGCTGCTGTTCATCACCAAAGGAAGTCAGGACTGGAACTCAAGCAGGGCAGAGAGCAGGAGCTGATGCAGAGGCCATGGAGGAATGCTGCTTTCTCACTTGCTTGCTTCTCCTGGCTTGCTCAGCCTGCTTTCTTATAGAACCCAAGACTACCAGCCCACAGATGGTACCACCCACAAGGGGTCTTCTGCCCTTGATCACTAATTGAGAAAATGCCTTACCTCTGGATCTCATGGAGGCATTTTCTCAACTGAAACTCCTTCCTCTGTGATAACTCCAGCTTGGGTCAAGTTGACACACAAAACTAGCCAGTATACCTACCTAATTAAAATAAACTGATCTTCAGGAGCTGCTTATGCTACTAAATCTGGGAAGCCAGAAATGTCTTAAAACCCAAATACTTATGGAGATAGGAAGTGTGTGTGTGTGCGTGTGTGTAGTTTGCCTAAATTCATGTAGCAGACACTGGTACTGTGTTCCAGAAAGCCTTCTTGCAGGATGGAGGTGCACCTCTGACCAGCACAGATAGAGCCTGCACTCTGACTTTAAACCAGGAGAACGCTCATGACTTAAAAGCAAGCAAGTGTGAGAGGATGAGAGGAGGTGGGACTAATGAAGCAGGGCGCGGAGGGGCGGCCACTCTGTGATGATGACAGATATGCAGATCTGTAAACAAATGAGTAGAAGCCTGAGAAAACACCTGAGGAAAGCAAGCTCCAAGCCAAGGGAGCAAGAAGCACCAAAGTCTGGAGTTGGAGAGCAGCTGGTACATTAGAGAGTCAGCGAAGGGGCCCGTGTGTGAAAAGCAGAGTCTAGCGTGCTGGGGTCCAGACGGTAAGACAAGCTGAAAGCATGAAGATCTGCAGGTGAGCAGAGGGAAGGGCCACAGCATCTAGGGCTACTCAGGCTGCCGCTCATTCTGAGCAGATAGGAGACCAACGGCTGAGTAAACAGGAGGGCCACCATCTCCAGTGAGATACTGTGGATACAGGCTTTGTCCAGGATGACAGTGCTTACTAACCCTGTCAAGAGATGATGAATGTACATACTTCAGCGTTCACAGTGAGCTCCATCTGTTTTGAGGTAGAGCTCACAAGATTTGATCTTCGAAGTCAGTTGTAGCTAGTAAAAAATAAATAGAGGTGTTCCGGCAAACCACAGTATCTCAGACTGAGTAACTTTGAAAGAAGAAGCTGTCACTGACTGAAAGAGGATGTAATCTGCAGAGGGAATCTGCCCGAGGAGTGTGTAAGAAACAGGCTAGCATGAGGGCTGGAATCAGAAGCTTAGAACATGGACTTCAAATACCTGCAAGCAGAGACTGCCATTTGGCTTTAGTCTGGAGTTCCAGGAGGGCACTTAGGATTTAGAAATGCATTTGAGAACTGCTCATTGCAGATGAAACCCTGGGACCAGAAAAGATAAACTTGTAAATAAGTAGACATGGAACACAAACTTTTCTGCAGGAGCCTGGACCAATTCACCTCACAGAGAGGTTAGAAGTATGGAGTAACCAGGATCTCACCATCTTAAAATTACACCAGAGAGGTCTCAGGTATGTGTCTCCATTAGAGGGCAGAATTTTACTGAACCAACTGCATATGTGTTCCAGGTTATTTTAGTTTTGGATTTGCTTCTCATGCCAGCAAAAGTGCTTTCTTGTGAGTCTTGCTGTATGTCTTATGGTATTATCATATGGTATTAGCAGTGTTCTTTTGTTGAAGGAATTGCTGTCTTGAAAACGAGTTTGGTGTTTCACCATGGAATTCTATAAAATACTACTTTTGTACTGGAAGAGACAGCTGGGATGGAGAGCATTCAGGGGTGAGGTAGAGACCTACCTAGTGCAATGGAAACTCCCAGGAATCTAAAGGTGAGCCTAGCAAAGCCTCCAAGTAATAGAGGACACAGAGCTTAAACTGCCATTCTCTGACACCAGGCAAGGGTTCAAAGGGCAGGGACTGGAACACCTAGTCAGCCTCAAAACCTTCGACCTACAGTTTGTCCTGTCTGCAAGCTGTGCTGGGGTAAAGGTGATGCAGAACTTGTGAGAGTGGCCAACCAATGACTGCTCCAGCTTGAGACCCACATCGAGGAAGCCCATGCTGGACAATGGAGAGCCCAGAGACCTAGGATAGAGCCAAATACAACTGGCAAAAAAAAAAAGAAAAAGAAAAAAAGAAAAAAGAAAAAAGAAAACATCAATGAAATAATTCCTAATGATACTCTGCTATACTTGTAGAGTGGAGCCTAGCATAATCACCATCAGAGAGGCTTCATCTAGCCTCTGACAGAAACATGCAGGGACCACAGCCAAACATTAGGTAGAGCTCAAGAAATCCTGTGGAAGAGGGAGAGAAGGATTATAGGAGGCAGAGGGGTCAAGGACGCCACAAGAAAACAACCCACAGAATCAACTAACCAAGGCTCATAGGGGCTCACGGAGGCGGAACCAACAATCAGGGGCATGTGTGGCTCTTTCCCAGGTCCTCTGCACAGATATTATGGTTGTTATCGCTTGGTCTTCTTGTGAGACTCCTAACAATGTGGGGGGGCACTGTCTCTGGTTCTTTTGTCTGCTTTGGAACCATTTCCTCCTACTGGGTTGCCTTCTCCAGTCTTAATCTGAGGGGAGGTGCCTCCCCTTGCTACTTGATGTGCCAGCCATGTTTGGTTGATATCCCTGGGAGGTCTGCCCTTTTCTGAAGGAAACAGAGGAGGAGGAGGAGTGGATGCAAGGGAGAGGGGAGGTGGGAAGGAAGGACTGGGAGGGATGGGAAACTGTGAAGGGAAGTGTTGCCATGGGGACTGTGTGTGTGTGTGTGTGTGTGTGTGTGTGTGTGTGTGTGTGTGTGTGTGTGTGTGTGTATGCATAGAGCAAAGGAAGCAAGAACTGAGCCACAAAGGAAAGACCTCCAAGTTTGTTAACAGTATACTATCTAGTTTGGCAAACCATTTAGTATCATTAGGGTACAACTTGGTTATGACCATGACACTGGTTTTATTCCCTTTCTCCATCTTAGAGATATGAGTGGTATTAAACTATTTCTTTCACGAGTGTTTTATAAAAGTTAGGGGCGACCTAAACTCAACCTCCTAGCCCCTTCCATAGTACTAACACTGCAATGGCGATGACAATGAATGAGTCTGACTGGCAGCTTTCACAAACCCTGCACTGGACACTTTCCCAGGGCACTGCCAGTGTGTTCTGTTTGCTGTGGTGAATCTGCCCAAGGAGACAATGCTATTCTCTCTCTCTCTCTCTCTCTCTCTCTCTCTCTCTCTCTCTCTCATACACACAAAACACTCACACATACTCTTACACATTCTCACACATACAACACACACTCACACAGTCTCACACACAACACACACAAACTCACACACACAGACACACACATACAAACTCATTCACTCTCTCACACATGCAGACACACACAGACACATAGACACATAAACAAACACACGTCTCTCTCTCTCTCTCTCTCTCTCTCTCTCTCTCTCTCTCTCTCTGTCACACACACACACACACACACACACACACACACACACACACATTCTTCCCTGGGAGGGATGTTACCAACTGTCAATCATTTACAGGCTATCATCCATTTTAGCTTTCCTGACATTCCTGGTAAATGTTGTATGAAGTGTCTGATTTTCCATGGAAAAGGTCATGCAGTGACCCTCAGTACCACTCCTCCTATGACTTTGTTTTAAATCTTAGAAAAAGGAAAACAACTTCAAATTATATCTTATCTGAGCTGAAATTATTTATATCCTTTCAAAACTATTATATAATGTTTTAGACAGGAGATATTTTTAATCCAATGTGTTTTCAGGGGTGTTAATGTCCCTACTTAACCTAGCGGTTAAATACTGTCTTCCTGAGGCTAAGTCAAATTTATGACAGCGCTGACAGAAAAGGCAAACAAGTCCTCACGCTGTCCAAACACTGTCTGCTCCATGGTTACGTGGCAGGACTCACTGTAGACACATTTTGCTCAAACACAAAGCACTTTGCAAGTTATCTGAAAGCTGAAAGATTTTCATGCAAATGCCAAAATTCTTATTTTCACCTGTTAAAGAAAACAAGTTTTATCAAGCACATCTCTGGAAAATAAATGGGATTAGTGATTAAAGTTTTTCTATCCTATTTGAGGAAATGTTTAATTTTTTGAGGTTTCATTTATTTACTCATGTATTTGTATTTTATGAGCGTCTACTTGAATGTGTGTGTGTGGGTGTGTCTGTCACCCCCCCCACACACACACCCCCACACACCCCATATATGCAGTGCTCTTGGAGACCAGAAGAGGGAGTTGTATTTCCTAGGACTGGAGGTACAGAGGGTTGAGAGCCTGCACAGGGGTGCAGGGAACTGCACCTACCTCCTCTGGAAGAGCAGGCAGTGCTCTTAACTGATGAGCCATCGCTCCAGACATCTGGACAATTTTTAAAACCCTGTTAATCCAACTGTTAGAAAGCCATCTAGAAGGACCCAGTCGATGTGGGGATCTGTGCAGGTTCAACAGGACAGACACCTTCGTTCTGAATACAGGCTGGTGTTTAACACGCTGACTCTGGGGAGCGATTCTCAATGTGTCTGCAATGTCCCATACCTCTGCAGACATGTCAGGGGTGTCAACAAGAGCAGGGTTAGAGAAGTTGAGAAGAGCTATAGCCTGTGCCAACTGGAATAGTGCAGCTTTTCTAGACCTGGGGGATTTAATTTCACGGAAAGAAAAACATTTGACAACCACTCCTCTATCACATTTCCCTGGAGGGTTGGGTCAGTGGGGAAGTGTAAAATAGGATGGCTGTGCGACGGTTCTAACCAAAAAGATTTAAATCACTGAGAACTTAGGTTGCCTTCATATGGAAACTGCATTTGGAGATGCAAGAAGTCTCTGTAGTTTTCATCTGCTTTTAAAAGCGATGATCATATGTAGTCGTGCTTCTGAAACCTGTCACAGTTATACACAAAACAGGTAGAGTTTGCAAGGAACCTTGCTTCCTGCTCTCTCAGTTTCTCAAAGCCACTTCAGATTAGCTTTAAGAACAGGAAAGAGAAGTGGACAGGAGACAAGGCAGCCCAGCAGGGGTGAGGTTACAGAAGGAGCCGAGGTCAGGCTCTGTTTGGAAGTGAGACACTTTGAGAAAAAATTAGGACCCCAACTGGCCTTAAAGAATGACTACTCTGAAGCACTGCACAGGCCTCTTTTTAGTACAAGGGGAGACAAGCAAAGTCACCAGCCGAGTGGAAAATCCAGAGCTTGTAGGCAAATAGGAACAAGCCTGACTGCAGCAAGTGTGTTCTGGAAGGGCGCAGGGACAGAAGGACCGCAGATCGGGTTGCTGAGGGATTTGACTGTTGAGGACAAGTGGCAATCTTAATGATCAAGCAAGGGAAGCTTCGACTCTAAGTGTCTACTACTTCCTCCTGCTGCCCGTCAGTTCCTCAGTTTATGCCTGGACCTGGAAAGGACCACGGGATGCTGGGTGGGAAGAGTCTGCAAAGAACTCTGATCACTGCCTCATAAAACAATGAGGTGGCCAAAGACATCAAGGGGAGAATGGGTGGAGATAGAAAGAAAGCAAGGCTCAGCCCCAGAGAGGGCGGGAAGGCAGCATCTGGAGCTCCTCAAACTGGTCTGAGGGGATGTGGAGAGACACCTGTGCTGAGGAGGAACTTTAGGGAGTTTTGCAGAGGATGAGACATGGAGCTCATGCCTTCTTTTCCAGAGGGGACACCTTAGCAGAGTCACATGGCGTCTCAAGGCTTTCTGCTGGTGAATCTGTATTTCCTCCACACCCTGCTGTGCATCCAGGCTGCTTAGGGAAAATGTTGAGCTGTATGCAATTGGCACATATGTGGCTTATGCAAGGTTTTCCCCAGTGGTCCCTCTGGAGGTGTGGGGGGGGCACATAGGGGGTGTACTGATAGTGATGGAGGGCAAGGAGCTGATGGTGATGGGGTGGCCGATGGTGATGGAGAAGGCCGGGCTGATATGAATACAGAGAGTGCCTATGTATCAATTCCAGGGGGGAGGAGAGAAAAGACCAAAAGAGTCCAGAAATGATGGGGGCCACGGCAGTGAGCAGTGAGGTATCTGTGAAGAAGGAACATGAGCTGAAAAGCTGTATCAATAATCTAAATCAAGGCCCAGAGAACCTAAATGACTGCCTGACAGCTAGCACACAGAGCTGGAACTAAGAACTAGTTTGTCCAATCACCTACTGATCTTTCACCACCAAATTATTAAGCTTTAAGCTAGTCAAGGCCTGTGCTCAGTTGTTCTCGTTACAGGCAGCAACACTACCTTCTGGCTCCGAGGATTAATACCAGCTAATTCTTGTGCCCCCCCACTCATATTTTCGACCCTACCCAGGTGTCCCTGTTTGCCTCCATTCAGCTCCTGTGGGCGGGAATAGAAACAGTAGTTTTACACAGAAGATACTGGACTTGGCATTGGGTTCTAAGCTAGTTGCTTTCCTGTTTGCCATCACACTAACTACACCCGGTGGAGCAAAGGTTAAAATATGACTCAGATCTTCACAGTATTGTGAGAAAACACAGGAAACAAATATATAGCCTCAGAGTAACAAAGGTCTTTCAAAGTATAACAAAATCCCAGAGCTGCAAAGAAACAATTGATTGGTCCAAGCACATTGAAAGATGAATTTCCACATAGGGAATAAAGAACCAGGAGCAAGCTAAAAACAATTATTCAACAAACTAAAAGAATTCACACTATTCACAACGGCCTTTGTAATGTATAAATATAAAGAATTCCTATGAATTTATAAGAAAAATTCAAGCCAACCAATGGGCGGTAGGATGTTAAGAAAGCACACACACAGGACGAAGCATGGATGTGCCCCCACAGTGGCCACACGTCTAGTTTCTACAGAGTGGGTGTGTCACTTCCGCTCAGCATGCATGAGGCGGCTGCATCTCATTCTGTACAGCCTGATAACGTGGAGTGCCTGAGCCATCTAGCTTCCTTCTCTCATTCCATCCTTCCTTTGACCCATAAATCTCCTCCCCAGTCACATTTTTCAAATGCAACCTGACTAATCCAGAGTGTACATTCTACCTGCTCCAAGTACCTCAGAGCCAGATACTAGACAACCAGAGCCTGCACATAACACCCCAGAAACCATGCGGATTATTCAAACTGGCTGTTCCTAAAAGTCTGCTCACCCTGTCTTGCTGCTCCTTAGTTCAGAAGCCACAGTAAAGTTTCCTTCCCAGTCCTTCCTTCCCATCTGCCTCCTGACTTACTCTCATACTCTGCTCCAGGCCCTACCCAACCTTATGACATGGCGTCATCCTCTTAGGAACTGCAAGTAATAAAATATTTCTGTGGTGATCATCTTCTGATTTGTTGGCCTTTCCATACTTCAAATTTTCTGTTAAAATATTATCTTGTGTATGTGCATGTGTGTGTATGTGTGTGTGTGTGTGGAGGGTCTCATGCAGTCCAGGCTGGCCTCAAGTTTTCTAAGTAGCAGAGGATGACCTTAAACCCCTGGTCCTCCTGCCTCTACCTCCCAAGTGCTGGGATCAGACAGGTGTGTGTGACTGTGCCAGATCTACCCAGTGCTGAATCCAGGCCTTGTGCATGTTAGGCAACCACTCTGCTAACCGGGCTGCATCCCAAGCCTCAGATGCTCTCGTTTAGAATAGTCTGCTATAGAAACAAAAGCTCCGCCCGAACCCGCGAGACACAGGGACCGAGGTAGGCGGGCTTAGAAACCCCCTGGATCCCAACAGCGGGCAGCTGAGGCAGGAAACTTTTGCCTGGGACACTAGGATTCCATAGTCAAGCAGCTCCGGGAGAAAATTTTCTCTCCCAGGAACGCGGAAAAGCCCCGAGCGGGGGCAAAAACGAGCCCCAGAGCTCACTGACTCCGCCCGGTTTCCGCGGGCCACAGAGACTGAGGGACAGCAACTTCCGCCGGCAGCCAGGAACCTCAGATTGGGCCACAGGGCTCCATAGCAAATTAGCGCCAGGACAAAGATCCCTCTCAGGAGCTCGGAAGAGCCAGGAGAGGGCCAAAGACACAGCTCACCAGGAACTGCACCGAACCCGTGAGACACAGGGACAGAGATCAGACCCAGTGCCACAGCTCTCCAAACCCAAACACCTCTCATTGAGAGCTGGTCTTCAAGGAGTACTGACACAGAGACCTGCAGGAGGGGCAAGCCACAACCAGACAGAGTAAGATCAGCTAACAACAGTCAACAAGATGGCAAAAGGCAAGGGCAAGAACATAAAGAACAGAAACCAAGAGTACTCTGCACCATCAGAACCCAGCTCTCCCACCACAGCAAACCCTGGATACCCCAACACACCAGAAAAGCAAGACTCAGATTTAAAATCATTTCTCATGAGGATGATAGAAGACTTTAAGAAAGAAATGAATAACACCCTTAAAGAAATACAAGAGAACAGGGATAAACAATGAGAAGCCTTTCAAGAGGAAATTCAAAAATACATTAAAGAATTACAGGAAAACACAAACAAACAGGCAGAAGTG
>CM052700.1:141854187-141868394 GCA_028551405.1 Uromys caudimaculatus
TATTATAAATATGGCTGCTATGAACATAGTGGAGCATGTATCTTTGTTATATGTTGGGGCATCTTCTGGGTATATACCCAGGAGAGGTATAGCTGGGTCCTCAGGTAGTATTATGTCCATTTTTCTGAGGATCTGCCATACTGGTACAACCACTCTGGAAATCAGTATGGCGGACCATCTGAGCTTTATTAAGGCTCGTAATTACCCCTCAGACTTCCCCGCAAGGGTCGTAGATTGATGAGTTTGGAGGGAAGCACATGCAAAGTGGAGCTTTCTTTAGAAGATTCTGATTTTGAACATTAAGAGTTCTGTTGTTTAGTTTTAGTGTGTGTGAGCATGTATGGGTGTGGTATACGTGTGCCCTGGTTATCAGAGGACAACCGTGGGAATGGGTCCTTACCTTCCTCCTTGTTCGAGTCAGGGTCTTTCTCTGCTGGTTTGCTGCTGCACCAGGCCAGCTGGCCTATGAGATTATAGGATTACCCTGTCTCCATCTCACTGTCGGAGCGCTGGGATTACAGACATGTGCTACCCTGCTTGGCTTTACCTGGGTTCTGGAGATTTGAACTCAGTTCCTCAAGCTTGTATGCCATCTCCTCACCCTGAGCAAGTTTTATCTTGTTTTGCAATTGTAGGCTATGTTGGAGGGGATGTTTAAACGAGGCCAAAAGTGACTGGGCTTTAAACAACTCATGACAGACCTAACATTTGGCAGATCTTACATAATGAATTAGTGTATTTAACTAAAGTTTCTTTTGCCAGTGAAGACTAAGTATATGGCAAATGCTTAGCATTAGTTTTGATTTCATTAAATTATTAAGGGTAGAACCCTAATGTAAAGGTGCATAGGTAATGGATTTCAGCAGAAACCGTGAACTCTGGTCAGGTATAGATTCATGATTTTAAATATACCATAACATAATAGAGATAGACACAAATTGTACAGTTACAAACTTCTATGCATCTATTTTTAAAATCTATCAACAGAGATCTCATTCAGCACTCAGATCTTAATTTCGAAATGTCTAACCCTAGTAAATAACTAGAGAACTTCAAAGAAAGGTCTGATACCAACCCGGGAGAATTGGGGATGCAAACCAAACATTAAATACATTTTTATAAAGTAAGAAAGTATATAAATATACCCAAAATACCATGGAGATTGGCCAAAAGGACAAATGAACCTACTTAAAGCATGAACACTGGGCAAATCTGGGCATCTAAATAAACAATGACAGGAATGGGTTACACCCCACTGACTAAAATAAAACCCGCCGAGCCACACTGTTAAACACATACAAATAAGTAAATCAGAAAATGGGAAGGGTTCTTTATATATATGGGAAGCCACTTAATACAACTGTTGAAGAACTAGGCTTGATGACATGGGTCTGTGGTCCCAGCACTCAGAAGGGTCACTTTAATCCAGGGGTGAGACCAGTCTGGGCAAAACAAACAGACCTATCTCAAACAAAAGTGTGTGCTTGAGTTGGGGCTATGGGAGGATGCTTGCCTAGTATGTGAGACATCCTGGATTCAATACACAGCACAGCAGTAGCAAAGACACTTACAGGTATAGAAGGAATGATGGAATCAGAAACTATGACTGAGCGACCGGCATAAGAGTAATTGGTTTATGTATGAATCCTCAATGGATGTCAAAAATAGATCAAAATTTTAGGACAAATAAGATGCATATATAGTCTTTAGTATCTCCTGAAGTGGAAGTTTCTGGATGTGTCATGTGATACAGACTCAGGTGGTGTGTTGCTAAGGCAAGGCTCACGGGAGGTCACGTGATGTTTGGTGAGAGTATAAGTAGGACTCAGTGGACAGAGAAGCACTTGCATAGCTGGCCTTGCCAGCCTTTGCTGGTCTTGTGTCTTTGTCTTTGCTTTCTCCTTCGCTAATCTTCACTTCGTTGTGAAGGGCACAGCAGAGAACTTCTCTGGCATCCTGGCTGATTCTAGTGTCTCCCGCTGACTCTGTGGTTTCTGCTGGATCGTCCCACCACTGCTGATTTGTGTGTGGTATCCTGACACTTCTGAACTGGATGGCTGGTATGCTGACAAATGGAGATTGGCACTGCCCCAAAGAACTACGTCTAAGCAGGTCCACATCCTTTGTCCTATTTACCGTCTTTTCTCCCCTACCTTTGGATGGTGGGCTAGAATGGGGGTCGAAGCATTTGAGATCCTTCTTAAAAGGAGGTTTTTGAAAAATCTAAGCCTACAATCTCCATATTAGTTATTTATTAATATCGAAAAGAAAACAATGATAACAAATAGAGGAGAAACCTAAAAGTACCATCTTTAACCAAGTGACCAACTCCTGCTGGCCTACCTCTATACCTATAGTTTAAGTCATTGCTCAACTCTCATCAGAGAAGCTTCTGCTTAGCTTCCTGATATCTCATGTATTAACTGTCAGAATTAATGCTTGTGCTATTGGTGTGTGGTCTTACATTGAGGGGAAGTGCTAGAGAGCTCACCCTGGGAGCAGGGGTGGGCTGACCAACTCAGCTACCACGAGGCCCCGATCCAGGGCTTTGAGTTGGTCCACTCCAACATCCACCCCTTTTCTCATCTGCTGGAGTGCATGAAGGGGCTGGTCCTACAGAACCAACGCTGCAGGATCTCCATGACACAGGGCATCAACAGGATATCTGAGAGGAGTTCCGGTGAGGATCCAGTGTTGATAGTGCAGCAGAAGCCAGAGGCCTGGAACCAGACCAATGACTCATGGCAATGTACAATTCCAAGTACAGATATAAGGACCAAAGAGCGTTCTGTGGGACACACTGCCACACACCACAGCTTCCATGACAAGATGTGTCTTTGTTGTTCTTGTTTTGTTTTGTTTGTGGTGGGGGAGATTGCAAGGGGGGGGGACAGATACAAAGGGACAGGGAGGTGAGTGGGATTGGGGCCCATGATGTGAAATCAAAATGAGTCAATAAAAAGTTAAAAAACATAATAATGAAGGAACCTACACACTGCATCAGTCCAGAAGGAAAGGCCGAGAGGGAAGGCCGGGAGGGAAGGCGTGGTCCATTTTGTTTGTAAGACTTTCCTGTCCAGTATACATGATTGAGGCCTATAGGAGGTATGTAACACAGAACTTTAACAATGCTGTGGACTTTGAATTTTTAAGTGGGTAAAGATTAGGTTTTACTTTATGTGGTAGTTTGAATATGCTTGGCTCAGGAGTGGCACTACTTGGAGGTATGGCCTTGTTGGAGGATGTGTGTCACTGTGGGCATGGGCTTTAAGACCCTCAACCTAGCTGTCTGGAAGCCAGTCCTCTCCAGTCTGTCTTCAGACACAGATGTAGAACTCTCAGCTCCCCCTGCACCGTGCCTGCCTGGATGCTGCTATGCTTCCACCTTGATGATAATGGACTGAACCTCTGAACCTGTAAGCCAGCCCCAATTAAATATTGTCCTTATAAGAGTTGCCTTGGTCATGGTGTCTGTTGACAGCAGTAAAACTCTAACTAAGACACTCAGGTAATAATACACAAAGAGAAACGTACCTCATGCAGACAGAGGAAAGCTGGCGTTTTAGATAAGTCGACGAGCCGCTCCTCCCGAATGTTAATGGTGGGCACTATGATACAAGGGAGATCTTTCTGGCCCTTTTCTGCTTTTGAGGCCGATGTCACCTTCCCCTTCTCCTGTTCTGTCTCCTTCACCTCATCTTCCTCCTCCTCTTCTCCAGTTTCTTCTTCTGTGTCTTTGCTATTGTCTCCCATTTTTCACAATTCTAAAGTAAAATAATTCCATATTCAATTATTCAAGCATATCTTCACTTACCAAGTAATAGAAATTATGACAAAGTATGGAAAATTCAACTAAAATAGGTCAGTCTCTCTGTGTCTGTCTGTCTGTCTGTCTAGAATAAAACCAGGCCTCAAGCATTTATGCAAGTTCTCTACTATTTACATATACCCTCCGTCCCAAATGTTCTCTACAATACATTCAAATCCATAAGCCTAATGAAAATGTAGGCTATTGTGCCTTGAGAAATAAAATATACAACTAGTTGATAAGGTCCCAGGGTACAGAACTAAGTTTCTGAGTACAGTAGGCACCAGAATATTATTTATTTATTGAACAGATAAATATAACCTTTTCAATTAAAATGTAACATAAAATTAGAGGTTGAGAAAATGGCTAAAGCCCTCACTGCAAGCAAGAGGATAAGTAAGTTCTGCCCCCCAGAAAGCAAAGCAGTGCGGGTGGATGAGGCTGCGTGTTTGTAATTCCAGCCCAGTGAAGCTGAGATAGGACATCCCATCCCTAAGCAAGCTGGCTATGAGAGATAAGCCAATCAGGGAGCTCTGGATTTGATTAAAAGACCCTGCCCCAAAGGATGAGGTGAAAGATCAAACAAAGAAGATTCAGATGTACAATGCACACACATACACACACCCCCAGCATGTGAGCCCACACACACATATGTCCTAAAATTATTAGCAGTGACTTTGGAAAATATAAACCAACAGCTAGGGTGAGATCTGGGCGTGGGAAGGGTGAGGGGAGACAGAAACAGGCTCTTGAAAAGCCAGGTAGAGAACAGGCAGAAGACTTCTCAGTTGGGTTGGGGCGGGGCCAGTCTCAAGCAGCAGACCCTCTCCCCCACTTAATTCTGAGGAATGAAAGGGCTACAATAAGAACATGGGTCACAAGTGACCACACAGGAATGTGGGCAGGACCTCTCTGTCTATCTACCAGGTCAGCTATGCTTTGCTGTTATTTCTACAGCACGTCCTCACTTCTGTAGCCACACTTAAGTACCGCATTATAATTTATTATTTTCATACTGCTTCCCAAATTCTATTTGTCTAGGTATCTTCAACACCCAGCAAGTAACACACATACTAGAATGTGTGCCAAGAATATTTGCCAACAGAGAAAACAATTTCAGCTATGCTTCTCATTTTATGACTGCAGCTAATTTGCTTGAATTTTCAGATGTGAAATGCTAAGATGGAACCAATGAAATAACAATAATTTACTGAACATCTTAGAACATTAGTTTGTCTAAGTGAAAGTTTCAGAGGAACAACATGGCAACTCCTCCCTGATGTCTTCACCAGCTTGGAAAAGCTTTCTCTGCCTGACCACACCCAGCAGGCTGCCTGTGCAGCTATCTAATCCAGTACAAAAAGGATCTGTGTAGGGGTCTTTTGCTTAAAAGGCAAGAAAAAAAATTACTATGAAAATACCAAAATATAAAATTTACCCCTTATAAGATATTTTATTGATCATGAAATATAATAAATTTAATTGTGATACATGAAAAAATAAACCTAAACAACATAAATTAAAAGAAAATATTTTTATAATAATTTCATATAACAAAATAAATAATGGTACAGTGACGTCTTGCCTGGTTACAAGATTTTTCTGACTTATTTTTTTCCACAAAATCATTAGTTAGGTTATCAAAATTTACACTTTTGCAATTTCATTGTTAAAGACATAATTGAAAATTATGTCAGCTGCTCTTGGGAAATAAGATCGCAAATAAGTTTTGGCAATGTTTAATTCTGAGAAGAGGACTGACAATATCAGGGTAAATTTCTAAAAAATCATTTCAAAATATAACATCTAGAGCCAATGAGCCTAGAACACTTTTCACTAAGCATAATGGTTATCCCATTCTTTACAGCATTTTTTAAGCTATCCCAGGGGGACCTCCACTCTTTCACCACCTCTCCTTCACCTCCATCAGACTCTTGAATCATACTGGTAAGCTTCCCTTCCCCCACCCATCTTCCCTGCTCTCTGAGCCCTCTGGGCCAAGCCAAGCTGCCCTGAGCAGCCTGCTATCCAAGGGGACCTCCATTTTCCTGCCACCTCTCTGCCCACTGTCATCAGACCTGAGGCTCCTGAACCACACAGACCTCCAGGTCTGGAACCAAACAGCCCAAAGATACCTATCAGAGGCCTGCCATAACACGACCATCGAGGTTCACCCCACTCCCAACACCTACTACAACAAAAGCATCCAGGGACCAAAACCATCCAGATGGCTAAAGGCCCTTGAAAGAGCACAATCAACAAAAGCCAGGTCAATGTGGCATCTCCAAACCGCAGCCATTCTAATATCTGATAAAATAAACTTTCAACCAAAATTAATCAAAAGAGATGGGGAAGGATACTTCATATACATCAAAGGAAAAAAATCTACCAAGATAACATCTAAATTCTGAACATTTATGTCCGAAACACAAGGGTAGCCATATTTGTAAAAGAAACATTGCTAAAGCTTAAATTGCACATTGAACCCAACACATTAATAGTGGGAGACTTCAATACCTCACTTTCACCAATTGACAGGACATCCAGACAAGAACTAAACAGAGAAATAATGAAACTAACAGACATTATGAATCAAATGGACCTAACAGACAGCTATTAAAATATTTCACCCAAACACAAAAGAATACACCTTCTTCTCAGCACCTCATGGATCCTTCTCTAAAATTGACGATATAGTCGTAGCAAAGCAAGCCTCAACAGATACAAGAAAATTGAAATAATGCCTTGTATCTTATCAGACCACCATGGATTAAGGCTGAACTTCAACAACAATAGAAACACTGAAAAGCCCACATACTCATGGAAATTGGACAACTCTCTACTCAATGATCTCTAGGTCAGGGAAGAAATAAGAAAGAAATGAAAGAGTTTCTAGAATTCAATGAAAATGAAGGCACAATATACCCAAAGTTGTGGGACCCAATGAAAGCAGTGCTAAGAGGAAAGTGCCTTCATAAGGAAATTAGAAAGTTCTCATATCAGCAATTTAAAAGTACACCTGAAAGCTCTAGAAAAAAAGAAGCAAACACACCAAAGAGGAGTAGAAGGCGGAAACAATCAAAACCAGGGCTGAAACCAATCAGTTAGAAACAAAGAGCTGGGCAGTGGTGGCGCATGCCTTTAATCCTAGCACTCGGGAGGTAGAGGCAGGTGGATTTCTGAGTTCAAGGCCAGCCTGGTCTACAGAGTGAGTTCCAGGACAGTCAGGGCTACAGAGAAACCCTGTTTTGAAAAAAAATAAAATAAAATAAACAAAGAAAACAATAAATAATACAAAGAATCAATGAAACCAAGAGCTGGTTCTTCGAGAAAATCAACAAGATAGACAAACTCTTAGCCAAAATAACCAAGGGACAGAGACACAGTATCCAAATAAACAAAATCAGTAATGAAAAGGGAGAGATACTAACTGACACGGAGGAAATTAAAACAGTCATTGGGTCTTACCTCAAAAACTTGTACCTCACAAAATTGGAAAAATCTTAACAAAATGGACAATTTTCTAGACAGACACCACTTACCAAAATTAAATCAAGATCAGGTAAACTATTTAAACAGTCCCATAACCCCTAAAGAAATAGAAGCAGTCATTAAAAAGTGGGAGATTGTCTTAGTAGGCTTTCCTATTGTGAGGAGACACGGACACCATGACCATGGCAAACCTTACAAAGGAAAGCATTTAATTGGGGCTGGCTTACAGGTTCACAGGTTTAGTCCATTCTTGTCATGGCAGGAAGCATGGCAGCATGCAGGTAAACACAGTGCTGGAGAGGTAGCTCCAAGTCCAGATCAGCAGACAGCAGGAAGAGAGAAGACACTAGCTTGAGCATCTGAAACCTCAAAGCCCACCCTGAGTGACACACTTCCTCAACAATAAGGCCACACCTACTCCAGCAAGGCCACACCTCCTAATACTGCCACTCTCTCTGAGCCTATGAGAGTCATTTTTATTCAAACCACCAGAGTGATGTTATAGATAGACCAAGAGTTCATTATTCTAAGTCAAATAAGCTTGACAGAGAGATGGGGCTACTGTACTCTAACATACTCACAGAAAAGAGTCAGATGGTTGGTCTGAGGGACTATGGGGAATTTGGAGTGATGACTAAAGTTATAAAGTTGAAGTTATTCCAGGAAAGTAAGCTCTGGAAATGTATATAACACAGCACATAACTGCCTTAGTCTACTACTAGTTAACTACTAGTCTACCAGTCTACTAGGTCGACTTAAGTCTACTTGAAGTTAGCCAGGTAAATCTTGGTGTTTATTTTTGAGGAAGTATCTCTCTGTGTATCCTTGGCTGGCTTGAAACTCACGGGGACCTGCCTGCCTCTGGCTCCCAAGAGCTATAAGTATTCTTAAAACTCAAAAACACAATAGTAAAAGAGGAAGAAGGTGTCTTTGGAAGTAATAGATATTTCAGTGACTTTGCTGGTGACGAGAGTCTCATAGGCATATGAAAGTTGAACTCTTTCTTCCGTAAGTTACCTTGGTATTCTGTCATGACAATACATAGAAAAGTAACTACAACAGACACTCTTCTTACAGAGGCAGGTGAGACTGTAACAGCCACTAACTGCCTGAATCTGGACTCTCATCTACAGATACTGGAGAGCTGCTGCATTCACAGCTATCTTATCCTGGAGGCGTGGCTTGGAAAGAACATGAATTTGGTGACTTGGGGGCACCACGGTATCATGGGCAGAAACCAGATACCATGGTGGCCAAAATGAGGAAGACAAAAATGTGGCTTCAGATGGTTCATAAATGGGCAGCAAGACAAAAGAGTCACAAGCATACATTTTTAAATGCTGTAACGAAAAAAGACTCCACAAAGACTGAAATTGCAGCATCGGGCTGGCACACACTGCATACTTCCAGGAGCACCACTGGTGGAGCACACTCTCTAGGATGGCTGTCCTCTCTGGAGAGCTGAGCCATGCTGGTCTGTAAGGGTCTGAGGATGTGGTCTTGCCATATCTTACATGAGCACCACACAGGCTTGTCATGCACAGACAGCAAAACACTGCTGAGGAAGAGATGAAGCAAAACGGAAACGCTTCAGTCCTATCTCAGAGGGGCATCTCATGCTGGTTTTCTCACTTCATGTCAGGCACAGTTAAGATCAAACCCAAAACAGGAAGCTCCACAAAGGAAAAAAAAAACACAAAAAAACCCTAAGCAGCGAGCCCGGGGTCTGACCCGTTTTGTAAGACGCACCACCTCTTCCTCTTCTTTCAAGTTTGACATGAGTGATCAGCGCTTTTTTGACTCTGAACTCTTAAGGAAAACTTTCTCAACTTTCAAGGAGCATGTGCAAAACTTAAATAACCCATATTCCAAAGACTGGAGCAAGGCTACAAGCAACCGTGATGCTCCAAGAAAAAGATGTGGCAAGGAACTGTGTCCCTCCATATCGCCAGCCACCGCACACAAGCGGTCTGGTCACTTTAGAACCAGCATGCTGTGACATGAAAGTCACACATGTTTTTCCCTCCTAGGCCCACATGTTCTCTGATCATTCTGGTTTGTGTAACTGAGTTCTTGTGACTGGCAGGGAAACATGACCCTGTGTTCCTTTCCCCAGAAGCCCAGTGCTGTAGGCTGCCAGGTGTCTGTTTCCACAGTAACTCAGAGCCAAACATCTTGGAGGAAGGAGGAACTCTGAGAAACTTCCATTTATCTATTTTTGTTTCAGTTTCTAAAAAAAAAAAAAAAATTTAAATCCCATAAGTATCAAATGGTTGGTAAGAAAACACTGGTAAATGGTTGTAATGGTTGATTCTGATATAACAGCTCTATGATCTTATGATCCTGATATAACAGCTCTGTGATCTTATGCATATTTCTTTTGAAGAACATGTTAAATGTCTCACTGAGAGCTCATACTAAGAAGACTTTGGTGTGCAAGATGGAATACTGGCATCTTAAATAAGGCACACTCAGATCCATTTAGTGGTCAACAGTGGTATCAGACACTACCAGTTTGACAATCCTAAATGCAACCAGTAAAATAATTGCTTTTTCCTGAAGAGATCTTTTATTCTTTATTCTGTGTACAATTAGCCAAGATTCATTATTATTAGACAATGACTGAATTAGGCTTCAAGCATTTTTCCAAAGCTATAGAGAAGATTTTGGGAAAACAGAGTGAAAAGCACTCTTTTCTCTTCTCTCTCTCTCTCTCTCTCTCTCTCTCTCTCTCTCTCTCTCTGTCTCTCTCTCTCTCTGTCTCTCTCTCTCTCTCTCTCTCTCTCTCACACACACACACACACACAGACACACACACAGACAGAGGGGGGAGAAAGAAACAGAGTGACAGAGGGACAGAAAGACAGAGAGACAGGCAGAGACAAAGGAAGCAAGGGAGGGAGGGAGGGAAGGAGAGAAGGGGGATGGTTGTTTCTGAGAGAAGCTACAAGTGCACAAGTAGTGTTAAAGTTTCACACTCATTACACAGTTCAATCTTAAACTATATGCTGTGTAATCAACAGCGGCCCTCCTGCTTGCCCAGATTGTGGAGACCCCTTGGCTGTGTTGCAGTAAGCCCTGCCTCCAGGGGTGGGAGGACAGCTGGACTGCTAAGTCTTCTCCCCCACTGAACTACCCTCTCGCCCACTCTCTCCACAGCCATGGTGTTCCAAGCACAGACCCAAGACAAGTGCCTTGCCCTTCCCTCAAATCCCTTCTTGGACATTTTCCTCTTTCTTAGAGTTGGTGGCAGAATGGTCACAGAAAACAGGCATTGTCTCCAACGTAGATGCCTGGTTGCCCAGTCAGCATGAAGGCACTCTTGCCCAGTGGCCATTCAGTGTAAATAACAGCATTTAAAGTAGCATTTATAAAGTAACCTTGGCAAGTAGATCATTTAGATAAAGCTTCCCTTGTATGACTCCCTCTATTTCTAGCACATACCACATATATTTCAATCATATACCACACAAATTATCTACATTTTGTAGAGAAGGAATTTGTAATTCAGAAAGGGTAGAGGATGAACCCAAGATCAGCACTAATAAACAACAGGATTTATTAAAACTATGGCTTCCGGCCCTTATCCATTCATATTATATCTCATTTAAGACTTTCTCCATAGATCTGGAGAGATGGCCCAGCAGTTAAGAGCACTTAACTGCTATTGTAGAAGACCCGGGTTGGGCTCCTAGCACCTATATCAAGTAGTTCCCAATGTCCTCTAATTCCAGTTCCAAGGGTACATCTCCATCTTCTGACCTCTACAGACACCTGTAAGCATGTGTGACCATTAACTCACATAGGCACACACACATAGACATAATAAAAAAAATTAAATCTTTAAAGATTTCCCCCAATGGTCTTGGAAAAGCCCTTTCTTTTTAGACCTTTGCAATAGATGACTACTCCTTCCTCCTCCTCCTCCTCCTCCTCCTCCTCCTCCTCCTCCTCCTCCTCCTTCCCCTTCTCCTCCTTCCCCTCCTCCTCCTCCCCCTCCTCCTCCTCCTCCTCCTCCTCCTCCTCCTCCTCCTCCTCCTCCTCCTCCTCCTCCTCCTCCTCCTGACACAGCCTAGGGTTTACCACTTTAAATTGGTCCCCAGGGATGGAAACTGTTATCTGAAGTTCAGTTTAGACTTCAGTCTCAATTCCTCCCTTCCTGTGTGACCTAAGCACAATATTGAACCTCTAGCTGTCCCCTCAGCTGCTAAAGGGGTTGACAGCAGTGACCTCAGCCCAGAGCACAGCACCCACTCCTCCATAATTGTGAGCGCCCACCCACTGCTGGCCGGTTCTTTTGTCTTGTGTATATGATGCTCCATTAATGTTTCAAGTTCACATAAGCTCCATGAGCTGGTTCTGTCCAGTTTAACCCAGAATTCTAATCTGGTATTAGTGTGAACTCAGAACAAACTACAATGGGAGGTTTGCTCTTCAAATTACACCACAAGATCTAAAACATAGGATTAGAATTGTGCAGGACATTGGGTATTGAAGAAAAAGTGAGCAAGACAGCCTTCAAAATGTCTTTAGTCAACTCCAAGTCAGGGAAGAGCCGCTATGCACGTTGTGGATAGCCCCGGGGCTTTTTGTACTCTCATTCTGCCCTCATGGGAGGGGCTTCAGAGAAGGAGTGAGTTACACCTGTGACTTCTGGTGAACCAATCCCTTAATGAATAAAAGAGCCAATCACTGCATGTAAGGAGGGACTTCCAGGTTGGAGGAGGAGAAGAGAGGAGCAGGAGAGAGGAGAGTCCTTTTGGAATGGGGAGAGCAGAGAGGTAAGATGTAGCTAGTAGAGTCTCCTGGTATCATGGCGGATCCGCAAGGATTCATCACCAGTGGAGTCAGACTTTGATAAGGTTTACAAGATAAGGTTTTAGTTTATGCACCCAGAGATTGAGTTATTATTGTTTCTGAACTAAGTTTGTGTTACGTTTTCCTTCACGCAGTGGCTCCTCTCAGAGAGAAAGGTACAGCAGCAAAGTGTGGGTTTGCCTGATGTGCACCACAGAGGCCATGGGGGTATTGAAGCTTGGGGCTGGTGTGGTAGTGACCTGCCAGTGGGAACCTAGCGAGCTGGGTGGAGAGATCGTGGAGCTCTGAGTCAGAGTTCCATGAGTTGAAAGCAGGTTGGCCATTGCCTGCCAGGGCATGGCTGGCCAGCCTGCTGGGGTTGAGAGAACCAGGGCATAGTGAGGGAATGTACAATACTTTCTTTCATTTTTAAATATTTCTGTTAACACATGCACAGCAAGTAAAGTAGGCCAAGTGTCCCCTCCCAAGTCTATGTATTTCACAGTCTCCCCTCTTGGTTAAGTAAGCATTTCCTGTTTCCACGCACCCACAGTGAACCTCCACATTAGTCTTCCTCTACACAGAGTCACTTACCCAATCTAGTTCCTCTTGAGGACAAAGGCTTATCAATTACAGGATTAGAAGAATAGTTTACCAACCCAATTTTTCTACCTTTGCATTGGAAGAAGCAAGAAAAATAAAATAAATAAAATAAATTTAAATAAAAATGTCTAGATAACACACATCTAAATGAAATGAATATTTAAATAACACAAACCTAAATAAAATGAATGTTTAAATAACACAAACCTAAATAAAATAAATATTCAAATAACACCGCTCTAAATAAAATATCTAAATAACATAAATCTAAAAATATTTAAATAACAAATCTAAAATATTTAAATAAAATAATTTAAATAAAATAAATATTCAGATAAATTATATTGAATAAAAATAAATTTCTGAGTTGGTGATAAGAAAAAAGTTTCACATAGCCCCCTCAGAGTACCATATGAATCCAGAACCTTATCTTAAAGAAGGAAACAGTGTAGAGCTCAGGCATTTAAGAATATCAATGCACTGATGAGGGAATTTGGGAACACCAATAAGATATCACCACTCTTATCCCTTTAGATGATAAGCAAAGAGGTTTATCTAGGTGCAGAGACCTGGAGAGGTCATAGAGTGGTGAGAGACAGGTATTGAGTTTGGTAGGGAAAACAGAACCCTAAGAATTCTTTAAGGTGTGATATGAGGCCATTACTAAAGGAGCTCTGGGAACTGTACAGTTGCTGGGGATGCAGAACTCCCTGAGGAGGATAGAGACCACACCCTCCCAAGACTCAGTCAGATGGACATCTCTGGAGGGACCACTGTGGCCAGACACCAAACACAGACCAGAACTATAATGATAATGACCAAAACCTGAGATGTCATGCCCAGAAACATGAGAGGAAAAGAAGGTCAGGAATGAAGCTTTGTAGCCAACTTTATTGATAACACAACTTGTGCGCAATAAAAGTCACAATGCTAAGCGTACGATATGATGAGTTCTTACAGATAGTGAGCATAACCTGATCACTACCAAGACCTTTCCATTGTTCCTCCTTTCAATTTTCCTCTGTGTCCTTTACTACTAGGTCCTCCTCCCACTTGACTCTACCTTCCATATCCACCATCCTTAGAGCATCTGAGCACTTTCCATCTATAGCTTTCTCTGATCTATCAAGTGCTGTGCTGGTGTAGAAATCAGGATTCAGGACAGATCTGTTCTCGACACTGAGCTCTCCTGTACCACTCCCTCTGTCACCACTGTTTTGAGAGCTTGGTGTTCTATTGCTGTCAGTTTCTCCAAGTTTTAATTAAATTTTTGGCTGTCTTCCATGTTTATGCAGAGGTGAAGCCCATTTTGTTTCTTTCTTTCCTCCTCCTCCTCCTCCTCCTCCTCCTCCTCCTCCTCCTCCTCCTCCTCCTGAGCTCTCCTGTACCACTCCCTCTGTCACCACTGAGCTCTCCTGTACCACTCCCTCTGTCACCACTGAGCTCTCCTGTACCACTCCCTCTGTCACCACTGTTTTGAGAGCTTGGTGTTCTATTGCTGTCAGTT
>CM052700.1:141876944-141935943 GCA_028551405.1 Uromys caudimaculatus
CTGATCACACCAAGGTAACAGGACAATAGTATTTATTTCTGTACTCCAGGTTAAGGGAAATCATTAATATTAATACAATTGCATATTCATTGTCACTTTTTAATTTTTGTTATTGCTGTTTGTTTTGTTTTTTGAGACAGAGTCTCTTTACTGGCTGTCCTGGAACTCAGTGTAGACCAAGCTGACTTTGTACTCAGAGATCCGTCTGCTTCTGCCTCCTAAATGCTGAGATAAAAGGCATGCCTGCAATGCCCAGCAACTATTTTGTTTTTATAAAGAGATATCTAAGGTAACACTTTAAATTACAGCCGAGAAGGCCACCTGTCAATCCCTATTTTCCAAATTTTCTTTAAATGCACTCTTATTTATCCACAATATTGTGGCTTTAATTCTTATTACTCGGTGTTGAAAAGAGGTTCTGGTTATTAAAAGTTACACCAAGTGCCTTGTGATGTAGTTCTGTGGTAGTATTCCCATGGTGGGGTTATGAAAGGCTAGAGTAGGATTTGAAAGGCCAGGTCATGGTCACGTACATCAATCCACACTACTGTTGTATTCTTTAAATTAGGGGAATATAGGACAAGTCTAGCCGTCTCAGCTGACATTTGGTGGCTTGTTAGTTCAGGGTTGTATCCTTACTCATTTGTGTGTGTTCTTTCGGCGACATGGGGCTCCTACGGTACTCCCCAGGAGACATGAGTACCTACCTTCAAGGATGGCGGGCTCAGCTCCTTTATTCCCTCCTGTGGTATTGCCTCTCTTTAGATGATACAAGTCAGGAGAGATGATCTCTAAACTGTCAGAAAGGCCCTGCCTTTGATCCTGCTGCCTTAGGAAAGACCTCTTGTTTTCAGGAAGAAACCGTCCTGACCTCCGACTCAGTACAGCAAATCCCTGAGCACCTGGGAATCTAGGGACTGTTAAATGCCCTGAGGCCCAGGCACTGACTTTTCCCTTCTTTCTGCTCTTGCTTCCAGATTTGAATATCGAGTCATCAGGGTCTGGCTCTGTGAAAGTGCAGAATATTGAATGTGATAGCTGTAATATTGATACTGAGCAGGGGACCAGCATCTTGCAGTCTGTGAAGGTAACTTTGTTCCAGTTGCAGAAATACCTTACCGCTACAAACTATAAAGTACCATAGCAAACTGCCAGGCTTAATTAGATTATTCTCTTTCATCTTTTAGAGAGTCTACAAAAATTTTTGCCTTAAAAAGTGCAGATATCATAGCAACTTTGAAAGTTTTATGTTTATAATATCATAATTATTATTGTAGATTTCATCATTTCAAGGTGTGGCAAAACCCCAAAGTATATATTTAGGATTTTGAGAGACTATAAAACTAAAAAAAAAAAAGTACTTAAAAGAATTAAACTGAAATTGAAATTAATTTAAAACTGAGGCATCATTGATATAAAGTACATTTTGCAACATTTTCTTTTTCTTCTTCTTGTTAAAGAACAAAGAAAGTCTTTATGTCCTATAACTGTCCTTAAAATATATGGCCCTTTTACTGAAACTCCTAATATACCGGAAGCTCTTTACCAGAGGATTAGGCAGGTAGTTTTGCAGGACAGTGGATGATTCCTCTTGTTTTGTAATTAACATTTTTACATTCCATTTTGTAAAAATGAGATTGGTCTTAGCCATAAATGTTTCAAAATATACTCTCTAGGGAAGGTTGCTCTTCTTTCTAATTATTCCGGCATTTGCAGGGTCAAAACCCAGTCCTCTGACAGACTTCGCTGAGCTTGGTCATCTTTATGTTGTAGTTTCAGAGCTTTCACTTTACAAACATTAATGAGAGTGATTGACACATGGCGTTTTCATCTCATTGGTTCATTGTCCATCTCTATCTGCACACCTGCTTTTCCTGCCTGTCTGTAGATGAGGCAGCTTAAAAGAACTAATTGTGCAAACATCATAGAAGATTAGGAATGCCCAAGATAGCATTTGTAGCGTATAGTTTGGTTTGGGGTCTTATAAATAAAAACATCATGCAATAAAATCTTCATCTTGAATGACTAACTGAATAAGAATACTGTAATTTCTTTTCTTCCTTAGAAATGTTATTCGCTCAATGATGCTTTAGTTTCGGTGAATTAATTTCTGTAATTTCAAGATAGAGTTTAATTCTTTTTTGACTTTGTATTTGTTCTGAGGAAGACTTGTTAAGAGAAAATGAAGCTATGAACTCACAGTCTTTACAAATATAATAGCTCAACAAAGAATTAGAAGACCTAAAGCTGATGCTTGCTCTTCTGCTTTATTGCAACTTGCCACCAATTAGGGCCCTTCCATCCTGTGAAGGAGAAGCCTTAACTGAAGATCTGACTATCAGCCTGGCCTGTAGGCAAGTTTGTGGGGCATGTTCTTTAATAATGATTGATGTGGGAGGGCCCAGCCCACTGTGGGTTGTGCCACCCCTAGGCAGGTGGTCCTGGGCTATATAAGAAAGCAGCTGAGGAAGCTAATAAACAGCCCTCCGCATGGTCTGTGTTTATATCCCTGCTCACTGTAGGTGCTTGCCTCGGCCATGGGTTGTAATCTGTAATCCAAGGAAACCCTTTCCTCCCCAGTGTTAGTTTTGCTCGTGTTTCATTCATCTCAGAGAAAGAAACAAAGACACTAGACTTGTACTAAGAGAATTATTCTTGCAATGTGACTTTAACTAACACTCATAAATGTAGACACTTTGGTAAGATAGCTAGGTTTTTAAAAATATGGTACAATATCATCTTAAATTAGTAATAATCTGTTAATATGTCTTTCACTTATTAACATCATATATAGGGTTATGTATGTGTAAAATAGCATTTTAATAACAATGCTTACTGCTAATGAACAGCTAAGCCTTGTTTATCCGTGGAGCATCTTCGTTTGTCAAGAATGGAACCTAGGACGGACACAGAGCTAGAGTAGTTGAGCTGGGATTTGGCCTGACATCTGTGCTTTCCAGGCTTACACTCTTCCCAGCTGTCTTTATTAGCTAAGGAAGCAATGCTGCATTTATTCAGCATCCTTAAGGAATAAAGTAAGTGGATGTCACACATTTGCAGCTTTTAAAAATGTAGCACAATAATTTCCCCCAGTAATTTCTGACTTATTTTCACTTTAAAATTTTTTCACGTTGAGTTTCAGATTACAGTGTCAATGTCTTTAAGCCATAGGCCTCTTTGGGAAATCTCATGATCATTTCTCTCTGAACAAATGAGCGTGGCTATGAACATTGGTTACAATGTCATGGGTTTCAGAGACACTCGGGAAATTCACTTAAGGTCAGCTTCAGATCCGAAGGCAGAGGTACTTTGGAAATAGATCTTTCTAACAATTCATTGATAACTTGGTTTTTAGATTCACATCTGTGACTGTGACAAAGTTAGCAACACTGTAAACCAAATCCTTTAGAGAACAGTTTCTTTTTGTCTTTTCAATACTTTGCTTAAATTCCTGGATTATTTTATGGACATGCACAGAAGAAAAAGTTTCATGCAAGCTTACTCTCTCTACCCTCTGTGGGTTTTTGTTTTTGTTTTTGTTTTTCAGAGCCAAAAGTTACATATTCAAACAAAAGGAGGCGATGTGATCTGTCTTGGAACAGTTAACGGGAATATAGATATTCACGCATCTGATAAAAGTGTAAGACTGAAATGCTTTTAGTAACTTCAGCTCAGCCTTTGAGTCCCCACAAATGGCAGCTGCTACAAAACTTATGCTGTAATATTTTCTTTGTAGTGCATTTAGTTCTTTAATTAGCTCATATTTGGACCTGTGATTTAATACAGTTGATAGTTATTTAGCTCGTTAGATTCACTAAACCCTTAATATTTAATTCTGACTTATCTAAAGAGGCTTTTGTTTTCATGGTTATGAATAAAATACCTCATTAAGTAATACCACCAGTATGGGAATTGGATCTTTCTTAGGTGCTGGGTTTACTTGAGTACTGTATTCTCCCAGATCTGTCGCCTTATGGCCGTCCTAAGGGTAAATTCTGAAATGACGGTTACTTACGGACAGCCCTGGTTTAACTCATGGGTTTTGAAAGGAGAAGGTGATGTTGAGAGAGGGGAAAAGGCAGCAGAGGGACTCTGGGATGCATTGGAGGTGGGGTGAGCAGTTGATATGCTCAAAATACATTATCTACTTAGAGAATTCTTCTAGAAATTAAAACCATCTGAAAGTCCGCTTCTTCAGGGCTTCCACTAGGTGGCGCTGCGAGATTACGCTCCTGCTCTCCAAAGTGCTACTTGCCCCACCCCCACCCCACCCCCTGCCCCTGCCACAGAGATTGGTCACTACAGAAAGATGGTTTGTATTTTTAATTTCACCTATTTTATATCATGATGTAGTAAGGTTAAAATCTGAGGACGATGCATTTTCAGTTGGTACTGTGATGAGTAGTGTTTTATAAGAAAAAATCTAAATCAGTTGGTGAAGGTTATGAGCATATCTTACAGAGTATTGTTGGTACATTTTTTAAAAATTATATTACATTTTATTATTCATTTGTGCATGTGTGTATGTGTGTGCGCGTGTATGGAGGTCAGAGGAAAACTTGTAGGAGTCGGTTGTCTCCTTTTGCCATGTGGGTCCTAGTGATGACATGAGGGTGCCAGGCTTGGCAGTGGCTACCTCTGCCCCCTGAGCCATCCGCTGGTGCTTTGCTGGTACAGGTGAGCAAGGCGGGGTGTAGCATTGTGTCTACTGTGTTCATCTCCCATCATGGCTTTCTAAGAATCTGTGGGAAGCTGTTTAAACCAAACATTGAAATATGTAATAAGCCTTCTAAGTTAAACTAGGAAAGTGTGTCAAGATCCTGTAGCCTTAGGTCTCTGCCCTTGGAGATGACCTTTAGTTTTGCCGGTCAGATGACTGTCTCCTTAGAAGTGCAACAGACAAATCCAACTCCTTTGCGGTTCCTTCAGAGTCAACCCTTGCATTATTGCTAATGTTATTTGAAATGATATTATATGTAATGTTACTGTAATGTTACATGTCCTCTGTGGGGGCCGTGCATGTGTGTGCATGTAAGCCAAAGGTCGGTGTCGACATGGGCAGTCTTTCTCAGTCGCTCTTCACCTTGCTTTGTTCTTTCTTTTGTTTTTTTGAGACAGGGTTTCTCTGTGTAGCTCTGGCTATCCTGGAATTCAATCTGTAGACCAGGCTGGCCTCCAGCTCAGAGATCTGACTGCCTCTGCATGCTGAGTGCTGGGATTCAAGGCCTGAGCCAGGTACCTTGTTTTCTGAGACAGTGCTTCTGTGGACTTTTGGCTAGGTTGGCCAGCCAGTGAACTGCCCTGCCTGTCTCCACCTTCCCAGCACAGGAGTTAGAAACTTGTGGCTTAAACTTGCGGCTAGGTTTTTGCATGGGTGCTGGGGATTCAAACGTAGGTCCATGGCATCTGGCAAACACTGTACTAATAGAACTTAGTCCCAGGCCCAGGGTTACATGCTTCTAGTCAGATATGAGTACCAGAAATTTAAGTCATGCTATTTTGAGTAGTTTGACCACATTAATTATTAATTTGTTCCAGCTGTTCTGGGTAATTGACTAATTCTTTAATTCTATTTTCTGTTTAACTATTTTGTTTCTTGCCTGTTTTGTAATGTACAAAAAGACTTACATTTTTCTATTTTTCTTCCGTAGTATTAACTTTTAAAACATATTTTAAAGTTTATTTAAAACCATAAAATTCTTAGTAGTTAAGAGCACGCATTGAGAATTAAACTTCTTGACTCAACCATTTACTTAGTTTTGTGACTTTTGACAAGTTACTTAACATTTGTGTGTCTCGGTCTTCTGGAAAATGGGGCAATAGTAAAGGGCCTATCTGAGAACATGGTTAGAGCTAGCACAGGGCCTTGCCTGTGGCTGGCTCTGATACAGGCTTGCTCATCGTGAGGATAGAAGTAAAAGAACCCCCGGAGAGCCAGCCAGCGCCTCACTTCCCTGAACCTGCTTCTCACTGTTGGAAACGGATGGAGGTATTGCCTTGCGTACCCAACAAACTAGACAATGAAAATTAAATGGACATCGTAAACAATAGCCTTGTTGGTTATGAGGCTGTTTTAAATGATATTAATTTTGAATCAACCTCTATAACACAGCAGAGAATATAGACATCCAATTCATGTGACTGTAGGTTGACATGATGGCATAGCTGCACTTTTCTTTCTGTCAGGACTGCCGAGTCCCAGCACTTCCTGATATGTGTATAAAATACCAATGTGTGGATATATACATTACCTAAGTGTAGGGGGCACCTCCTCATGTAAAAGTGCCTCTCAGGCGGGTGTTTGTTTTCTTTCTTTCTTTCTTTTTTGGGGGGGGGAAACCTGATAATTTATTTTCCTTTTTCTCTTTCTTGGGGCCTTGGTGTTTGTTTTCTGAACTCCCTTTTGTTCTCTCTTTAAATAACTTCTGTTAAAAATCAGAGTATATAGTTTAATCTAGGGTGTCGATGTGTGACATTTTATCCACTAATCTTATGACTATAAATAAGATTTTATCAGTATTTTACTGTCAGTTGTGCTAACCCAAGACTAATTGTTTGGGTAGTATCTGATACGGTTCAGGTGGCCCTGGTGTACTACTTTTTCTTCCTGGGAACTGTGTGAAGTGATTGACTATTGTGTTGCAGTGTGTGCTGGGATTTTCTTGCTTCCGTTTGCTTTGGTAGTGCCGGGTATCTTCTGGCTTCCTAGGGACGGATTTCGTTTTAATGAACAGTCCAGGTCCTCGGCATTTTCCACATGCTCATAAAGAGTGTCTTGAAGTCCAGCTTTATTTAATGTGGCGGTGAGCAGAATCTAAGCACAAGCACTCCTTGGCTGATTCAGTATGTTTCAAATACTTGACTGTCCATCTTTTGGTGTTCCCTAAACCAGCCCCATTATCTATTGAAAGGCCAGACATGGCATTTTGTTCCTGTTTTATGGAAATTCTTGGAAAGTGTGAAGCCATGAATACTGAGCAAGTTTTCATGAGTAGACTTTGTAGGTAAAGTTTTTTTTGTTTGTTTTTTTGGTCTTGAGTTTTATGCCTTTTCTGTAAGCCTGTGGAAGATAAAACATTTATTTCCTGGTAAATCCATTTATAAGTAAAATGCCCCCCTTTTTTGGTGACAGACTTGTTGAAACTAGATTTAAAGTAATAGTTCCTTTCAGCCCATAATTAAGATAAGCAAGTGGTTACAAAGCAATATTATATATACTTCGTAAAAAATATAGAAAATGATAGCGTTACATACTGTGAATCTAGAGGCCCTAAGACACCCTGAGTACACTTCTCTCTTGTTTTGTTCGTCTTCATTCTTGAAACTAAATCTTGTTTGATAACATTTGTTAATGTTCTTAACGGTTTCCAGGAAGCATGGGAGGAGGGGTGGTGCTGATGTCAGTGTGCTCAGAACAGTAGTGCTGTTTGTTTAAATGCCCTGGTGTACTGCTTTTTGTTCCTGGGCAGAATTGTGTCAAGCCATCCTAGTAATTGAGAGTGCAGTGCCAACCCATTGAAGACAAATATGTCTTCATATTTGTTTATCACGTGGTACATGATTTGGAACTCTTAACGGTTTTCATTTTATGTAGTAAACAGTATTTGAAATGTAAACACACACTGAATTTTGTCAGAGAAATTCAAGGATAAACATAAAAGTCCTCTCATTTTGTTTACTGGAAAGCTACTGCCTTATTAATATAAAGTGGAAATGTTTCAGAAGTTTACAGTTTCTGTGTTAACATGTGAGAGAAATTGTGCATCCCAGCAGAATCAAAATGCGTTCATGAATTTGTATAGAAATAGGAATGCATTTGACGCTAGTCAGGAGAAAGATAACCTGCACAATACCGTCTGTAACAAGCATCCTGCCCCTGCCGAGATGCTGTGCATTTCCCTTTGAGATAAAGGCAACTGCTCCTCCATCTCGTCCTACTGTTCACTGTTGGAGTGGAAGGTGGAGCCAGATGTAAGAAAAAGAATGGAAGAAAGCACAGAGAATATAACTGACATAAGAATGAATCATATAAGCGAAGGAAGTGAGGGTCGTTTGGAGGAAAGTGTGCATGTGGGATTTTTTCCTAATACAAGTAAATTATTTGAATTAGTAGCTTATTGTAGTTGCTAGTTAAGGTCAAATAGAAAAGTCAAGATAACATAAACTTTTAAGCGATACTGTGTAAGCACTTTTCAAATGTCTGATGGGAATAAACAAATATGACAGAGTGTACATAGAAAACATAAACCCTGTTCAGAGAAAGTAAAGAAGGCATAAATCATCAGAGGACTCGCATATTGGCTCTGTTCCCCGCTATAGAGAAAGAGTGCCGCTCACAGTCTCGCAGTTGTCAAGGGGATTGTGTACTTCTCCTCAAGTTGGTCTTCACTAGAGAGCAGTGGTTCTCAACTTTAATACAGCTCCTCACGTGGTGACCCCCAGCCATAATATTATTTTGTTGCTACTTCCTAACGGTAATTTAGCTACTGTTATGAATCGTAGTGTAAATGTCTGATATGCAGGATGTCTGCAATGCAGCCCTACAGTTGAGAACTGCGGTTGTAGATGAACTGTTTTAGTTGTTTACAGTTTGTTTTATAATGAACTGATTACAGTCTCTCTTTTACTAGACTGTGACCATAGATAAACTTCAAGGAAGTTGTGTTACTATATCTACGGAGGATGGTTTGCTTCAAGCCAAGTATCTTTATACAGAATCTTCATTTCTGTCTTCTGCTGCTGGGGATATTGCATTAGGAAATGTTCATGGTAAGCTGACAGAGGCTAATGGATCTCAGACTTTCCACATGGCATAAAATTTAAGAGATGACTGTACAGTTAAAGGATCAGGGAACTGACTATATAATTAATTGTAGAGTAGCCATCTTTTAAAAAAAAATATGTGATAGTAAAATGATTTACAAGCTAATTTAATTTAATTTTGAAGAGAATTTGGAAATTATGCTGTTATATTTAAACCTAATAGTAGTTCTGATTTTTTAAAAAAGATTTTTATTATTTTAGTGTGTGTGTGCACGTACACATGTCATCTCTCCAGCCCCAGTAGTTGATATTTGAACATATTTTTATAAGAAGAAACAATATCCAAGAGATGAAATAAAAGCAGTGTTTATAAAGATGGAATTCTTAGTGGTTACTTTCCATGATAACGAGAGGTTAAATGAATTAAGGATTTGGATAGATCAAATTATAGATTCTCTATGAAACTAATTTTGGGTACACTACATTAATGTGTATTTCTCCTGGCACAGGCCCTCTTAGCAATGTGCTATTTCAATTGTCTTTGAGTGTTCTCTTGTGATTTCCAAAGCATGTATCCACAGAGAGCAACATTACTTAGTTAATGTTTGCATTGTGGAAAGAGAAAGCGAGAACATACAGTGTTGGGATAATCTGGCCAGAGGCCTACTGTGGTCGGTATTATTCTACTGGTTTATATTTCCACAGAGCAGATGATTCAAAACCAGGTATATGCTCCGAATACATAGGGGTTGTATTAAGACCCACTTAATCCTTGGAAAAAGTACAGGATGTGCACATCTGCTAAGTGTCTGCTGGGCCTTCTTCCAGGAAGTGTGCACCTGACCGGTTTTCCATCCATGGCCCACTCATTTCACTTCTCAGTCAGGCTGGATATCGGTGACCTTACATTTTGGCAGCACTCCATGTTTTAGAAGTGAGCACAAATTATTAAGTTGTATTAGAATGTGGTTCCTGCTACTCATTCTAGTGAGTATCAAATCAGCAAGCAGCCTTCTGTTTTAAAAGAAAGCATTCTTAGGTAATTAGAATAACATTTACACCTCAACTTAATGACTAAGCCTCAACAGTCCCTACACTGACAACATTACTAAACCTAAATACAGCAGAGCTATACGTTAGTAATGCAGTAGTGGGTGGCAATAATTTCTAATTTTGTATTTTAAATGACTTTTAACAAGCATTACACTTCTATGGAGATCATAATTAAGGTATTTGTTTGGTTGGAGCCCGCCGCTCTCCCCTGCTCAAGAGCAAGCTGAGAAAACCCATCTGCCCTTCTTCTCCCAACCCAGCCCACACTGAAATAACTCTAAAGGAACGGCACCAAAAGCCATTTCCGGCAGCCGATGCAACCTGACTTTCTGACATGACCAGCCTACCCAAACGCCCTCCCAGCTGCCTGGCTTCTGCCATGCTCAGGCAGAGGCCGGCTCTTGGCTGACACATCTTCACACCTCACCTGACTATATAACCTCCCTGCCTTTCCTCAGCCCTGTTCTTTGGAACTGGTGAATTGAGTGGGGAGTTGGGCCAATTAGACCTGCGTTTATTTACTTTTATTCTGATCTGATCTGGCCTATATTGCATTTGGTAGAAAAAAAAAAACATTAGTATTATAAATAATACACAAAGTAGGTTTCGGTGTAAAACAATTCCTTATCAAGATACATATTGACTGACCAACACTACAGGAAAAACAGCTGTTTTTTTATTCTGCTTTATACCATGTTCATATTCAATGCATTAATGCTTTTTAAATATTTTATTTCTTTCCTTTTTGACAGGCCGAATGGAATGTGGGAAAACTTAGCACTAATTGAGCACATTTCTAGATCTAATGATTAAAGTAACTGAAATAAATATTGCCCACTATAAGAGTTTGGCCTTTTCTTTTGTAAGGTCTTTGAATATTTACTGACTTTAATATGAAGTCAAGTGTACTTCCTTACGTGATTTAAATATAGGTCTCTTGTGCACTGTTGCCTCAAGTGGGGTTTCCATGAAAGAACACTGAGATGGAAATAAGAATGCAGTGTTTACTGGAGAGACTTCTTGGGCCCTGTGCCATGTCAAGGAAAGAAGTCCCGTCTCCATGGAGAAGCCAGACCTTGATAGACTTTCAGCAGTCCCAAGTACAGCTCTGAAGCTGGCCAGGTTCCTCAGAGTTGTCTCAAGCTGTAGTGAGGGAAACTGGAGCTTTATATCCCAGGTCATTAGATCCCAGCTGCTCTAGGAAGGAGTGTGATCGTGGGCCAAGATGGCTGTCTTCAGCTGAAGCAGTTCCCAAAGAGGGCTGTCCAGCGGTTCTCTGAGCATCCATGAACATAAGCCCTTCAGGTGTAAGGAGGCTCTGCGTGATGAATCATAGTCTCTACTATGGGTAAATTTATTCAGCCAACGCATTTATTGACTGGCTACTGTGTGCCAGGTTTCTAGGAGCCAGGGGTGCAGAGTTGGGCAAGAAATGGTAGCCATCTTTAAAGAAAACACAGTTGAGTGAGAGGACTTCGTTTCACTCCCTCAGTCCCCTCCCCCATCTCCCTGTGCTGTCCATTGTCATTGTGTCAAAGCAGCTTTCTCACAACTCCTCTCATAACGTTGGTGCATCAGTGAACGGGCAGGAGAGGGAGCTGTATTCATTACTTCCGTGTTATCCAGCCAGCTTCCCCCTCTGCTCTTTGGTCCTTAACTGTTTTCCAGTACAGACGAGAGCGAGATTAGAAAGGGACTCTACCTCAACTCCTTACACCCAGTGCTTTGACAATCTTAAATCACTTAGGTGAGCCTGCATCTCTTGCTCCCTCTGCAGTGACTGCCTGCCCTCCATCCTTGCTCCAAGAGCTCGCGCTGTCGATGCTTAGAGTGTAGAGGTAGGACGGAGATGGAGGAGCAGGTCAGGGCCCGCATCCTAGTGAGACCCTGAATGTGTATTTCAGTGAATTCTTTGTTCTAACCCTCTCAGCAGATGGTTGTATAACACAAATTATAAAAATATTGGCTATCATTAAGCAAGCTAGCTTAAGATCCTAAACTTTTTTTCCAACATAATATTTTTATTGATTCTTTGTTTGAGGATTTAACACCATACACCCCTATTAAGGAATTCCCAGTCCTTTTCTGCCCCTTGCCCTTATGACCTCTCCCACAGGAAAAAAAAAAAAAAAAATCCGTTTATGTTATCTACATACTCACTGGGGCATGGTCAAACTCTTAGTGGTCTACTCCTTAAATAAAACTGAGTCCTTTCCCTCTCGCATCCCTGCTGGAAGCCGTCTCTTGTGGGGGGCAATGCTCCAGCATCCATCACAGTTTTTTAAGAGTTCTCTACAATAGCTTCCTATCTAGGCTGTTGCTATTTGGGGAGGGAGGAAGGGAGGGAGGAAGTGAAGAAGGGAGGGGCTGTCACAGAAGTCTTCCATGTCCCTTTTTCTCAACTGTCTCTGCAGTCATCAATATCACAGCAAAAGTAGCTTATTTACTTTTTATGGACCATGGGAGCATGGATCATGGGCTTCTCCATGGTTTCTGGTGTCAGGACAGACCACTAGCAGGGCTCCCAGTTACTATAGGGCCACAGACCCAGATAAAGCCCTCTGATGCAGCTAGGATCACAGACATCAAGATGGCTTCTGGACACAGCATAGACCACGGACATCTGCCTGGCATTTGATGGCAGCGTGGGCCAAGAACATCAACACAGACCCAGACCTGGCGCTAGGTGACATCACTGACCCAGATATCACTATGGCCTCAGGTGGTAGTGCAAGCCACTCACATCAATGTGGCTCCTAGTGGCAGCATTGCCCATGGACATCAACATGCTTTCAGGCTGCAGCATATACCAAGGACATCCATACGGCCTTTGGTAGTAGCACAGGCCACGGACATCAACATAGATCCAGGTACATTAAGGCTCTGGACCCAGACATGGCCCTCTGTCGCCATGCACTCAGGTGGCAGTGCAGGCCACTCAGATCCCTACGGCCCTTAGCAGCAGCATGGCCCACAAACATAAACATGGCTTCAGGCAGCAACGCAGGACAGGAACCTCTGCTGGTCTTTAGAGGTGACATGGGCCATCCAAAGGGCTTACCTCTAAGGACGTTCGAAGGGCTGTGTAGATCATGGAGGTGTATGTATGTACTGTTTAACCATAGTCATATTCTTTTGCTGAAGAAAAATAGTGTTTTTATCTTTGAATTGAATCATTTGTTTTTTCTAACCATGCTAAAATGAAGGTTGTGAGATCAGAAAAACTATGTTTTCTTAAATACTGGAATTTCTGGGACAGTTGTATGACTGGAGACTATCAGACAACACATAGTTACCATAGGCCATATGGTTCTGATTTCATAGGGAGTAAAACCGTTTCCTAAGTTTGACTCAAATAGTTGATGCATTTATTATTTCAGTGATCAGGATGAAATAGATGAAACCAAAATATGGATAATTATGCTAATCATGTCCATTGTTCATTTGTATACTTTTATGTATTCTGTTTTAGTCTACAAAATAGCTCAGGCAGAAATTCACTTGTATATTCTGAATACTTTAGACTATTTCTGTTTAAGATAGAGATTTTTAAAAAGTATTTTGGCATTTATTGAAAATACATTTTTGTGTATTTTAGTATATGCTAACTGATATATCATTATACACTTGCCCCTAATTTTTCCTTCCTTCAGCCCCTCTCATGCCCCCTCCTCAAGTTGATGGCCTCTTTTTCTTTGATTATTATTATTGTGCATATATGTACATTTTTGTTGTTTATTCATTATTGAAAAATTTTTTGAAATTTTCCTTATAACCATTCTTTATATCCACAGCCTTTTTGTTCCACTGTGTTTTTTACTGCATACAGAACTCTAATATTCAAGAAGGATGTTATTAGATACACGTCCCTATAATGAGAAATAGTCTTCCCTCTATGGATCTTAGACTTTTTTTTTTTTTTTAGTATAGAATAGAGTTTATTCAGAGCATGGGGAGGGGAGTTAAGAGGGTAGTAGAGGCAGAGAAATGCAGAGAGAGGGAAAGAGTAGAGAAGTGGAGAGGCCAGCCATGACCATGTGGAGAGGGGGGAGAAGGGAATGGGGAGAGGTAAGAGATAAGATGCAAGAGAGAGAAGCAAGAGAAGCAAGAGCTGGATCTTAGACTTTTGTCTTATAGCTGTAAGAATCATTTTGTCAAGACTTCATATCACACCCACTAGTGACTCGTTTGAGAGGATCATATTTTCATTTAAAATAATATTTGCTACATTAAGACTATTTTAAATGTATGGGGCTCAGTTTTCTTGTGTGTGGGTGCCTGGACTCACTAGCTAACTAGTTATAAAACTATGTCTTAGTTCTAGAGTGGCCTAGCTGGCTCTCTGACTCAACGTCTCTCATAGGATTGTACTTACAGTGTCATCCTGGGCCGTGAGCTCTCATCAGTGTTCAGTGAGGATGACTGTGACTCATGCCTACTTATGGCTGTTGTCCTGTTAGCCAGAGGCCTGTTGATTCCCTTGCCCAGTGGCCAGTTTCAAATGACAATTGACAGTGAGCCATCTGACTTCCGTGAGAATGTTAGAGGACTAGAAATACAGAATCATAATCTTTTTATAACCTAACCACGGAAATGATAGCCCACAACCTGTAGGCAAGTCACTGAGGTCTTACCTGCACATGATGGAAGGCCATACAGAGGGCATGGGTGCTAGGAGGAAGGAATAGTGGAAGCCATTTTAGAAGCTGCGTGCTTTTGGCCACTGTTTGCATGTGATGGTAAGACTCTGTTTCCTAGATTTGAAAGTTGCAAGAGAGTATTTAGAGCACACCAATGAAGTAAATTTTACTTTATACATTTAACAAGATATTCAAAGCCTTGTAACATCCTAAAACATAAAAATAATTTTATGGGCTTCTCCATTAAACCATGTTCTGACCCCTACACAACGTGCCCTCATTCTTGTGCTCACGTGAGATGAAACATTGGGCCGCTACAAGGAGTTTTGCCATCACGCATGTCTGACTACTGGGCAACAAATCAAATGTCCTTACTTTCCACAGAAACTGACAGATTATTATTTACAAAATATATGAAATAAGATTACTCTGGATTAATTCTGAATTCAAGGTATTCCCTGTTTGTGTAGTTTTGGATTATATTAGAAGAGATGAAGTTATTGCATACATTTTGAGGGAAGAAGCTATGAATTCCTGATTCTAGAAGTACTGCTCCCACAAACACACATGTGAAGAACACTCCTGTTTTTAAGCTAAGCAGGCTGAGAAGAATGGTTAATACCCTTTCATCATTCTGGAAAATATATTTCATTGCAGAGTGAAAAGCTTTGAAGTTTTCTTTCTCTGTTAGCCATACATCTGTGCACTCATTATTCTTATCCTAAGCAAGTTTAACTCTTGGCTCAGAAACTACTTTAATCCAACAGACATGGCAAGTGGCCTGGAAAAAAAGAAAAGAGAGAGACATTTGTATGAAATATTTGTGTTCCTTGGTTAAAACATGGCTTTGTGTGACCGTGTCTAGTTAATGAATTAATGTTTATGTTGGAAACGTGTAGGGAGGACCTTTTGCATATTCTTGACAAACTTTGGGTGCCATTATCTTTCCTCCATGTGTAAGAATGATTGTTTTGGAGTTAGGCTATAAAACCTCAGGTCTGGAGAGGGCAGAGAAAGTTATATGCCTCAAGTCATTTGTTTCAGACTTGCAACTAAATCTCTGACTGGATTTCTGATATTGACAAAATGACCACAAGAGGAGGAGGAATAAGTGACATTGTGGCTGTACAGTTGTGCATTTGGATTTTCTCCTTCTCTATTATCCCTGGTAATCTGGAATTCTTGTTTTCTCTCTTTTGCAGGAAATATCATCTTACAAAGCAAGATGGGTAACATTACAGTGGGTATGTGTCAAGATGCTGGCTGGTAGTGGCTTACTTTCAGTAGCTGTGGTTGGGGTGCTTTAAAGTCTGTAGTCTGTCTCATAAGCCTCACTTGGTATGCTGTAGATCGTGTGTTGACGGATCAGCCTGATATGTCTGTTCAGAGAAAATGTCCTGGACCTAGTGTTAAGAAAGAAAAATCTTATGAATTTCTTGAGTTCTTTAAATAGCTACATTAACTCTCTCAAAGAAAGGTATAGTAACATATGTATGTGTGTATGTATGTATATGTGTGTGGATATATACATTTCCCAAACTGTTGTCATTTGAAGACAACTGTTAGTACACAATACCTTTTCATCCATATTTATGAGTGTCTGCTATGTGTCAGAAATACTTTTAGTACTAGGGAATATGTTGGTCAGTAAGACTACTCATTTTGTCTAGGAACTATCACCTCTGAGTGCCAGGTAGAAAAAGAAATTTAAATAACAAAAGATGATTTCAGATCACTGTAAGTACAATAACGAAAGAGTAATGGGATAGAGATTGCTTATGAAAAATAGTTACTTCAGTTAGACAATTGGGGAAGAGGGAAAATTTTAACTGAGATTACCAAGATAATGACTAAAAGGCCTGCAAAATTATGTGTACAGAGCTTCCACACAGAGTATTATAGCATGATAATCTTTTACTTTACAGCTAATAGTCACTTATAACTGAGTACATCCCATGTTTGTCTTTCTGGGTCTGGGTCTGGGTTACCACACTCAGAGTGATGTTTTTCTAGCTCCGTCCATTTGCCTACGGATTTCATGATGCCATTGCTTTTAACAGCTGAGTAATACTCCGTTGTGTTGCACCTTTATCTGTTCTTCCGTGGAGGGAATCTAAGTTGTTTCCAATTTCTGGCTACTATGAATAAAGCTGCTATGAACGGAGTGGAGCAAGTGCCCTTGTGGTAGGATGGGGCATCCTTTGAGTGTGTGCCCAGGAGCAGTATAGCTGGGTCTTGAGGTAGATCAATTCCTAAATTTCGGAGAAACCGCCATATTGATTTCCAAAGTGGCTATACAAGTTTGTACCCCACTAGCAATGCCAACATAAGCTGTCACTCAAGTTTTTTATTGTAGCCATTCTGACAGGTGTAAGATAGAATCTCAAAGTAGTTTTGATTTGCACTTCCCTGATGGGTAAGGATGTCTGACATTTCTTTATGTGCTTCTTAGTCATTTGAGATTCCTTTGCTGAGAGTTTTGTTTAAATCTATGCCCCATTTCTAAATTGGATTATTTGCTTTGTTGATGTCTGGTTTCTTGAGTCCTTTCTCTAATTTGGATATCAGCCCTCTGTCAGATGTGGGGTTGGTGAAGCTATGTTCCTATTCTGTAGGCTGCCATTTTGTTCTTATTGATGGTGTCCTTTGCCTTACAGAAACTTTTGAGTTTCATGAGGTCCTGTTTATTAATTGCCTGTGCTGGTGAAGTTCTGTTCAGAAAGTTTTCTCCTTGCCAGTGTGTTCAAGGCTATTCCCCACTTTCTCTTCTGTCCGGTTCTGGTTTTATGATGAGGTCTTTGATCCACTTGGACTTGAGTTTTGTGCAGGGTAATAAATATTGGTTCATTTGCATTCTTCTACATGCAGACATCCAGTTAGCCCAGCACCATTTGTTGGAGATACTTTCTTTTCTTTATCAAAAATGAGTTGTTTATAGGTATGTGAATTTACATCTGGGTCTTTGATTCAATTCCACTGATCAAGGTGTCTGTTCTTATGTCAATACCATGTGGTTTTTATTACTATAGTTCTGTAGTACCGCTTAAAATCAGGGATGGTGATTCCTCTGGAAGTTCTTTTATTGTATGTTATGGCTTTAGCTATCCTGGGTGTTTTGTTTTTCCATATGAAGTTGAGTATTGTTCTTTCAAGGTCTGTAGGGAATTCTCTTGGTATTTTGATGGGGATTGCATTGAATCTATAGCCATTTTCATTATGTTATTCCTACTAATATGGGAGGTCTTTCCATCTTCTGATATCCTTTTCAATTTCCTTCTTCAAAGACTTGAAGTTGTATCATACAGGTCTTTCATGTGACAGTCCACAGACTCAGAGAGGCTAAGTTACAAGGAAGGATTACGGAGGAACACAACGATCTCCCTGGGAAGGGGAAATAGATTTTATGTGTGGACTGGGGCAGGTTTTATGGGTGGACTGGGGCAGGTGGGGTTGGGAACAGGAAAAGTCAGGTAGTGGGGGAATACTGGGAGAAACGACTGGAATTGGGGAGCCCTTTAGGGGGCCAAGGTAGAGCCTAGTGCAGTCATGGAGTCTACGAGAGTACATGGAGCCTGAAGCTGCCATCATCTGTCACCAGACAAGGCCTCTAGCAGAGGGATTGGGACACCAACCCAGCCACAAAACTTTAGACCTACATTTTGTCCTGCCTACAGAGTGTTCTGGGACCAGAGCTCAGCATAATTGTCACCAGAGAGACTTCATCCAGCAACTCATGGAAGCAGATAGAAAGTCCCATAGCAAACATTAGGAAGAGCTCAGAGAGTTCTGCAGAGGAGGGGAGGAAGGATTAAAGAAGAGAGAGAGCTTGAAGACCCTACAAGAAGATGGCCCATAAAGTTAACTGACCAGGACTCGTGGGGCCTCAGATCAGAGAGCCTATAGGAGTCTGACCTTTGCATATATGGCTATGTAGCTTGGTTTTCTTGTGGGAATCCTAACGGGGGGGGGGGGGGGGATTGTCCCTGACTTTTGCCTGCTTGTCCCCTTTTCCTCCTCCTGGGTTGCCTTGTCCAGTCTTGATGTTATGGTATATGCCTCATCTTATTGTAGCTTGTTATACAGTGTTTGGTTGATGTCCCTGGGAGGCCTGCTCTTTTCTGAGGGGAAGCAGGGACTGGGGTGGATCTGTTGGGGGAGGGGAAGCTACAATCCAGATGTGATATGAGAGAATAATAATAAAAAAGAACGGGGTTAGCAATTTTGCGGTATATAAGGAAGGCCTGTGGTGGACACCGTGGGAGATGAAGTGCTACTAGATCTTCGACCCTTGTGTGTGTCCCTTGGGAGCCTTATCACGAGAGGGTTCAGATGGTGGGTGTCATTCCTTCAAATTCAGGATGCTCAGCCTGTAGTAGTGCTCTTTCTGGGACAAAGGACCTTCCTGAAGTTACAGCGAACAGAGAAAGCAGGGCCGACAGCATGGTGGTGAGCAGGAAGGAGCGCTGGCAAGATCTCTTACCTAGCTCTGCCTTAGCTTCCCATGCTGCCTCTGCAAGGCGTTGCCAAAGCTGTTTCATCTATTAAAAGGCCGGGATTAAAAACTTGCTTCCAACATGCTTGACCAATTTTGAAGAAGTTCTCCATTTAGCTAAAGGAAAACAACCCATTTAAAATGGTAGTTTTTCAAGCTTAGTTGTTTTGCTCCCGTTAACAAACTATGTTACAAACGCATGCTTCTTTGTTGAGGAAGGTGTTAAGCTGGTGGTGGACATCAGTAGTTCTCTTTTGAGTAATTAAAAACAACTCAGTGCTCTCTGTCCGACAGCAAGGGCTTTGTGCAGAACTCTAAGGATAGCTATTTCTCTGTGGGCGTCTCCACAGCTGCCATCTGCTCTCTAGGTCCTGGTCTCTTGCCCATTCCCATAAGACTTCTCCAAAATCTGCAGAATTTCTTCACCATGCTAATCTTTAAAGTATGGACTTCTTGTGAATAAAGCCTTATTTTACTCCTGATAATTGATTTTTCACTTCAGTAATTTGTGTTATAGAAAGTTTGTTTTGCTGCATAATTTTTTAAGATGCAAACTATTGGTTTTTTAATTTAAAACTTTCTGAGAGTTTCATACGTGAGCACTGTATTTACATAATTCCCACCACATCGCCTTCCCTACCGACTCCCCAGTCCCTCCCACTCATGCCGACTCCCCAGTCCCTCCCACTCATGCCCTCCTCTTTATTTTTAGTATACACACATACACACATGTACACATACACACATGTACACATACCCACATACACACATACACACATGTACACATACACACATGTACACATACACACATATACACATACCCACATACACACATACACACATGTACACAGATGTATGTAAATCCAGCTTGCCGAGTCCGCTTGATGTTATTTGCATTTCTGCGTTTATGGCTGACTGGGATAACCTGGTCAGGCTCACTCCTGGAGAAGCCTTCCTCTCCTCTCAGCAGCCATATCACCTACAGCTCCTCATGCAGGGCTGCGGCCTTATGAGATTTCCTCACCCACACTGGAATTCAACTGCTGGTGCTATTGTGTAGGTCTTACATAAGCAACCATAGTTTTTGAGATTTCATGTTTGCTACATGGTTTTAAATGTTGCATCTCTATTTCTTCTTTATAAAATACATGTTGAGGTTTTTTGACAGCTTTGCAAGATGAGCCATTAACAGATCTGAAGACTGATAACACTCACATATAATTCCTTTGTAACTTATAATTATTTATTTTCCCACGGTGAAGAGAATGAAAGTATTATTTGTGAACCACGTAAGATTCTTGTGGAGTCCCCCTTCCCCAGAGAAAGAAAGTCAAACTAATGTTCGAACACGTCACTTTATTCAAGCTGGGATGGTACATTACATATAGGTAGTGGACGTACGTGTTTGTTGTTACCGTAATATATTTTTACATGGCTTCTTTTAGAGTTTAATACGAGGTTTTTAAGTGAAGCTTCTGTTGGTGCTCACCTAGCAATGATGTGGCCAGTCTCTCTGCCTCATGGCAGTTACCTAGCGTCTTCATTCCCTAACATTGGCATTTACTTTTGACACTTGAAAACTAATAATTGAGGTCTGATAAAGAACATTTTTGGTATAGATTGCAGGCAAATTATTTTAAATAATGGTTGAGGCAGATCTTGAATAATTCACTTCAAAGTTTAATTGAAGTTATTTAAAATTTTAAAGATAAATGTTGCCTTTGTGGATATATATTTTCTCTCCATATTTTATGAAAAGTATTATTTTTCACATAATTTTCACTACAATTCCTATTTTGCTTCTCAGTTGAAGTAGTAAAAGTTCTTGATAAACAATGCTTTTAAAGGCGGCTCCTGAGAAGAATGTGCTCGGCCTTTTCAGGACAGTCAGGCTAGAGGTTACAGTAAACGTGTGGTGCCATAGAGGAAGGGAAAAGACCCTTAGCACTGACACTTAAGTCATCCTCCAGTTTCCTTGTGTCTGACTCTGTTTCTCCTTGACCTTAAACTGTTGGTCTCCTGAAAACAAGAGACAGTGACGACATCGGGAAGTGTGAGTCCGTGTAAGTTAGGATTTTTGTATTCTGACTTGAAGAAACCTGTTCAGATCAGAAACTTGTAAAGAAGTATTCGCTAGATGAGAAGGGAAGACAGCCGTCTTCTTTCAGTGATTTCTCCACATCCTTGCTGCCCCTCTAAGACCTGCAGTAAGCCTTATGTGGGTAACCTGTTACCCTTAAGGCAGCGGGTTTGCTGAAAGGGGAAAATAAGAAAGTCTTTGATTTCGCACTAACTTTGCTCCCTTCTGGAAGTTTACTAAATTTGTCAGTAGGAGAGTAGATGAGATAGTTGAGTGGAGTTTCTGGTGTTGGCCTTGGCTGCCAGTTGTTACATACTGTCCTTCCGACAATCAGGTTTTAAGAGGTGAGCTATGGGGCAGGAGAGATGGCTCTGTGGTTAAGAGCCCTGGCTGCTGCTCTTCCAGAGGACCAGAGTTTGAACCCCAGCACCCACTGGTGGCTCACAACCATCTGTAACTCCAGTTCAGAGGACCACATGTTCTCTTCTGGCTTCTGTGGGTACTGGCCCTGCAAGTGGTGGGCAGACATATATGCTGGCAAAACAATCATATACAGAAAAATTAAATTAAAGTTTTAAAAAGAGATGTATATTCGGAATTCTGTAGACTAGAGTTTTATTAGTTATCTGGGCATAGGTTTCTAAATTTCTAATGTGTTTTGATAAAAATAATGTTGTTGTTAATAAGAAAAATCTAAAGCCTTTCAAGGTTTGTAGGTTCTTACACAAACGTCAAAGCAAGGCCTTTTATTTTGATTTTAATTCCGTTGACTGCATTAAGAACAGTCATGGATACTGTTTTCTTTCCCAGATTCGTCCTGTGGGTGTCTAAACGCCTCCAGTCACCGGGGTGCCATAGATGTGTATGTCAGTCAGCTGGGGGAAGTGGCATTGACCTCGCAGGAAGGTGAGCCAGCTGAGGTATTCACAGCCTGACTGCAGTGGGAGACGGGACTCTCTGCAGCGTGTGAGCTCCTACTCAGTAACTTCACACTGTCTTAGTCTAAGGGCAGCAGAAGTTCAGTTAAGATGGACTTGTAGGGGTGGAGAGACGGCTTCATGGTTAAGAGTCCTTTCTGTCTGTCAGCCGACTCTCTGTCCCAGAGCTGAGCCGATACTTATGGCAGAAGGCTCTACATTTGAGGGGAAGCAGGAGGAGCTGGTGAGATAGGCGTGTGCTGGGGGTCTGCAGAGACCCGCAGGACAGAAGGACAGGGGATTGCACAGCTAATGGGCACTTTTCCTGATTTATGTCTTTAGAATCTTCCTTTAGAGTAACCACCAGCCCGTACTGAAAATAAAGCTGAGTATTTTCTGCCAGATCTTAAAAGCCTGTAACTGACTCTAAAGGAACATTAGTCATTTGGAATCCAAATGACTTATTTTTTTCCTTACACTCAGGCGAAACTAAATGTACAAGATCCTGTGACTCATGTGGCATAGTGAGCAGTGGGGTCATGAGTCCTGCTGGACAGTGAAGTCACAGTGGGTGGAACCCAGAGTCCCTGAAGTCCCAGGCTTCAGAGACACTCCACTATACCTACCGCTGGGTGGGAACATGAACAAATCCTCACCTGTAAAATTGGGCGATAATGGCACTTCACAAAGCCCAAATGGTGATTGCTTGCCTCTTAGCAAATGCTCACTGAGAGCATAGTCTGTCTTTGCCATGTAAATTACTGCACCCTTTTTTTTTTTTCCATGGATGAGCTGGGTAAGGATGTTAGCAAAAGAAGAGCTAATGGTTCATAATGTTCTGATGCCCGCACCCTTGACAGAAGTCAGGGTGGGTGAGCACGTGAGGTGCTGTGAAAGGAAATCCACTGCTGTTCAAATCACTATGCAGAGAAGAGAAAACAGTAAGGCAGGAGCCGTATTTCCAATTAGATGTATTATGTGATTTATTTGTATTGTTTTACTCTAAATTTGCCACAGGTTCTATTGCTGTCAAGGTCCCATCTTCTCTACAGGCTTATTTAAAATTATCGGGGAAAGAGGTAGTTGTGGACGCAGAAGCTCATGTTCAGGAAATGGCCAAAGATTGTAAAGGTGATGGTGTGACCGTTACAGGTAAGGAGTCGGCACGTTGTGTGGATGACCGGTCATGGCTCTGCACGCGTGGCACCAGGTGTTAACTGCAGTTTTATTCCTTGCCCTCCTCGCTTCCCAGTGTTTGATGCTGTTCCTCTGGTGATGACGGTCAGTCACATAACCAGACACTGTTAGAAAGGCCTCCTTCAGTCACGCAGTAATTCTGTCCTTAGGTAAAGTGTACATAAATCCTTTTCCTGGGAAGCGGGGCATCCTACTTCTTGAACTTCTGTTGTTACACAAGTCTTAAATTAACTGCGCAATTACACAGGAATCTTGTTTGCTATGCATACTGTAAACTTGCTCTTTTGGTACTGGCAAATTCTCAGTTTCACAAATTAAGTAATTCTTGTACATTTTTTATTACATCTAGCTGCACTGTCTTTAAATGTTTGTTTTAATGGCTACTAAACTTAAGGCTGCCATTTCCCTTTAAGTTCTAACACAGTGTCACCATGAGGGACCTGAGGGACTGCACACGTACATATGTTGTAGGCTTACCCATGAGCTAAAGGAAGAGTACGAGAGGGCGCTCTTCCTACGATCCAGTGCCAGAGTTGTAAGTTCCTTCTATAGGGCATGAGAAGTAAGAGTGCAGTCCACTAAAACCTAAGTTGGACATTGACAAAAGTATAAGAATAAAGATATCTGCACAGCCCCAGGTCTGACTCAGTGCCCAGTGGGCAGAATTGTAACTACAAGATAAAAACCGGATGGATGTCAGAGTATGTTAATTGTGCTAAGAACCAACTTGAGATTTGGTGTGGGTTGGTTTAGTTTGCTATATTAGTTAGGCAAGGCCTCCCGAGTAGTCCAGCCTGGTCAGAACTTAGGATATTTCTGCTTTAGCCCACCAAGTACAGGGATTATAACCATGTGTCACCGTGCATAGCCTAACTTCTTGAGTTTTTAAAAAGCCAAGTTATCTATATTCCATAATAAAAATTTAGCAGAGCTCTGAATCTTAACAGAAGCTAATGATTTGCATGTGTAAGCATGTTTGAATTGTAAATGAAAGCTACTTCAGTGCATTTTCATCCTGCTCGTCATGGGATCATACGCCTTTCTGAAACTTAATTTAAAACTCCTATTCTTTTTATTTTAGCCATTATTTTTGTGTATATAACTTCAAATTATTGCCTGATTTCATTACTCTAGTTCATATCCATTCCAATAAACCAGTGCTACCTCAATACATATACATATATATACATACATATATATATATATATATATATATATGCTGTGCATATATGTTATAGATTATATATGTGTGTATAGAGACAGAGACAGAGAGAGATCATCTTTCTCTAGACCAGCTCTTTTTCTCTCTGTCCTTTCCTGTTTCTCTTTGGACACCCACTTAAACATTTCTGGAATCAGACACTGCTAGAAACTAGGAATGCAGGAGCCTGGTTTCTGCCTCCCGAGTAGCTTGTATTCTATTGAGGGAAGACACAGCAGTGCCTGATAGTCATGTGAAAGGTGTGTGAGCTGTGGAACTGTGCAGGATGGAGGCACTGCGTCTGCATTAGATTAGCATGAGTTTCAGAAGATGGAAGTCAAACATGGCTACAATATAAGAAAACAGAAGGGGGCTGGAGAGATGGCTCAGTGGTTAAGAGCACTGACTGCTCTTCCAGAGGTCCCTAGTTCAATTCCCAGCCACCACATGGTGGCTCCCAACCATCTGTAATGAGATCTGGTGCCCTCTTCTAGTGTGTATCTGAGGACAGCTACAGTGTACTCATATAAATAAAATAAATCTTTAAAAAAAGAAGGAAAGAGAAAACAGAAGGGAAAGTGGATTAGAAGGTGGCTGAGAAGCTGGGTACAGTCAGCTGATTTGGGTTCTGTATTAAGAGCATTGAAAAGCTTTAACCTGGGGTTCAGGTAATCAGATTTGTACATTACAAAAATCACTTTAAATGCTTGTGGGAAAAGGTTAGAAGCCGGCCATCAACAGCACAAGTAGGTCTTTCACAGTTTTGGTGGAAGGAAAACACCAGTGAACGCCATGAAGATGCATAATATGTCCTGGTTTTTAACGTTTCTTGGCCTCTTTAGTCTTTTTCATGTGTTTTTAGCTCTTAAACTCTGGCTCTACTCCCTGAACCAGAAAAGGTCAAGTTGCAGAAGAAAGAGGCCTTTCTTGCTCAAGGCCGCAGATAGGGTCAGCAGAGTCCTTCGATAGTTCTGCTGCGGGAATCCAGGAGGCTGAGCCCCCGTTAATCTGGTGCCGCCTCCACGAAGACCATTAGAGTGGCAGGAGAGAGGACCTCAGGAGAAGCCAGAGCAGTCTCTCTTGGAGCGGTCAGAACAGATTTTGGGGTTAAGAAAAACTAAAACTTGATGCCCCAGGGAAGGGTGATGCAGGTGGAGGGGTGAGCTGGGGTGGGAGTGGGGGAGTGAGAGGAGTGGGGGAGTGAGGAGCACCCTCTCAGAGGCAAAGGGGGATGGGGTGAAGAACTCTTGGAGCGGGGACTGGGAAGCAGGGGGCAACATTTGGAATGTAAATAAATGAAACAATAAAAAAATCAATTAATAAATACATGTTTTAAAAATAATCATAATAAAGAATTAATTTTTTTTAAAAAAGAAAAACTAACGTACTGCTTTGATTCTTAAAATGTTAGGATCCTAAAGCCAGAGGCTTTGTTTATCAAGTGAATAAAATAAAGAGACTGACTCAGAAAATCAGATCAGATTGTTCTTTTCTGCACGAATGTCTAACTAGAAACCTAATTTTGGAAATAATAAGCAGCTTTATGTGTAAATTATTGTTACAAGTAGCTGAGAGTCCATCTGGGCCTTCTGGATGGTCTATGAGGCAGAGAAACAGAAATAGTACCTTAGAGCTCTGGGTCACATCTGCAGCCTGACTTCTGGGTAATGTCCGGAAGAAGCCATTCCAGTCAAATTTAGCCCATCGTGCTCAAGTTTTGCACAGGGTTTTCATGTGTTACCTGTAATTTTGAGTTCCTGTTCTCTGGTTTCTCCTACTCTATTACTGAAAAATAACTCTAGCTTATATCATTCCTGCAGTGATTTATAAGTATTACGTGCTGTTCTAAGGTCAAAAGGAAGCCTAGGGGTTCAAGTGTTAACCTACTGAGCCTTGGTGGTGCAGTGAGCAGCCTTTAGGGTACATTCTCGGATCTTCGTGAGAGTCTTGATTCTGCTTTGTGCATCTGTGGCAAATTGAACAGGTTGTGAGTGGCCTTGGTCATTGTTTTAAATAAGTTGATTTCTCTATTGAGTTTTTAAATTCAGTTTCATCAATTTAGATATGAGACTTAATTGTGGTATATCTAGGGTCTAAACCTTGAAATACAGGTGCTAAACGGTCCATATCTAAAGAGTGTTAGGAGGAACAGTGAGAGCTTGACATTTGTCCTGTCGTCTCATACAGAAGCCAGCACTACTGTTTAGCTTCATTTCAGTCCAATTGCAGGGTAAAACACATAAAAAGGCATCCATTTGTAGTCAAAGTAAACCATCAAGGTACAGTTCTCAGCATACCATCAGGTATAATGCTATTACTATTTAGAATGGAAAACTGGGGCTGGAGAAGAGGCTCGGCCAATAAAATCCTTTCTTGTAAGCATGAGGACTTAAGTTAGATCCCAGAACCCACACCCACATATTAAACAAACAAACAAGCAAACAACAACAACAGGGTTGGTTGCAGCAGCTTCTTGGGCTCCCTAGCCAACCAATCTCTCTGACTCTGAGTTCCAGGCCATTTGTGAAAACATGTTTGAAAATAGAGTGGGTAACACCCAAGGAACAATACCAGAGGTTGTCCGAGAGCCTCACACACCTGCATGCACACCCTAGAAAATCAGGCCATAGGTTGGAAAAGAAGTATTTCAACATTTCAGTGATATAAATTCATAGTTTTAATTTTTAAAATTTAAGGAGAGCTTTTCTTACTCTGAAAATAAGGGGGGAAAAGTGTGATCTTTGACACAATGTTTAGAGATAACTTCTGTTCTTAGAATACACAGAAGTCATTTGTCAGTGTCCTATGTATGTTTAGGACAACTTGGGGCAAATTTAGGAACTTGAAACAGTGTTACCAGGTTTGTATACACAAGGCTTCCTGAAGCCTATGTGCTGACCGAGAGTTAGGCAGTGTAGGAAGTGTTTTCAGATCACGGCTGTTCCTTCATTTCCTTCATGTGAGATTTGGGGAATACCATGTGACATTGCCTTTGTTAATATCTACCTAAGGATCAGGTTTTGCTTCTGTTCGTTATAAGCTCTGTCTGTAAAGGCTGGATAGCATTTATATATCATTTTTGAAAAGATAGATCTCCCAGGCAAGATACAGTGACAAGGATTAAGTTACCTCTTACCCGAAACACTGATAGAGGAATGATAAAATGCATTTTTACAATGGTTGTCAAGACACTGACGTCGGGCACTTAACAAAGTGGTCCCCAAGCAGTAGACACAAATGAGAAGAGTGCTGGTTGTGGCTTTGATGGAGCCATGAGGCTCCAGTGCAGTTGGGAGAGGGAGCTGCAGCAGAGCCTGGGCTGAGCTGAGGGGACTGGGCCAAGTTTCCAAAGACCACAGCGTTAAGAATGTTAGATTAGCATTCCAGAGGGAATGGGGCCCTGTGCTCCTCACACAAGTCTAGGATTTTGTCAAGACCTTTTCTGCACCTGTAGAGATAATCACATGAGCTTGTCTTTCAGTCCTCTTCTGTGATTCAATACATTTATTGACTTCCCACTCCTGAATCTCCAGGATACAATTTACCTGTATTAAACTTAAACTTGCAGGTGTTATTTTGGGGATTTTTGTGTCTGTGTTCCTCCAGGATATTGGTCTGAAGTTTTCTTTCATTGTAGTGCTTTATCTAGTTTAGGTAGTAGAGCAATTTAACTGGCTTCATAGAAGGAGTTTGGAATTGTTCCTTCTGTTTTTGTTTCCTTAAATAATTTAAGAAGTATTGGCTATAGTTCTTTGAAATTCTGGTTTGGCTATGAATCCGTCTGGACTTAGGGTTCTTTACAGCGAGGACTTTATGGGTCTGTTGATGAGCTCTCCTTGGTCTATCTTTGTTGGTTTGGATAAATACAGACATTTGTCCATTTATTTTAAGTTTTCTAACTTACTGGAGTTAAGCTATTAAGTATTCCCTTATAATATTCTGAACTTATTTGTGTCTGTGGTAATGTTTGCCTGTTTGTTTCTGATTCTGTTAATTTGGGTTATCTTTTTCTTTCGTTAGTTTGGCCAAAAGTCTATCCATCTTATTTTTACAAAGAACATTGATTCTTTGTGTTGTTTGATCCTATCTCATTCGTATCTGCCCTGGATTTTATTATTTTTCCTGGCATCTATTGGATTTGGGTTTGGTTTGTTCTTTTTCCAAATTCTTGAGTTGCATCATTAAGTCATTTATTTGTGTTCTTTCTGGATTTTCAATGTAGGAGGTGAGAGTTATAAATTTCTCCTTTTTAAGAACTTCTTTTAATGTTTTCCCAGAGGTTTTATTGTGCTGTGTTTTCATTTTCATTTAGTTCCAGGAATGTTTTTCTTTCTTAATTACTTTGACTCATTTGTCATTCAGTAATGTGTTGTTTAATCTCCCCAAGTTTATGTAATTATTAGAAAATTGCTTGCTGTTGATTTTAAACTTTGTTTCACTGTGGCCACATAAAATACATGGAGTTATTTCAGTTATTCTCATTTTATTAAGATTTGGGTTTTATCTCAGGATGTTTTAAGCTTCCATGGACTGCTATGTAGAATGCATATATTTTGGCAGTTTTTTAAATTTAATTTTATTTTTTTATAATCAAATTTAACTGTTAGAGAATTTTAGAGAAATGTTCCATATAACAGTACAAATCAATACAGTACTTCTAATGAACAGTTTACCAACAAGTACCAAAGTATAAATTGTGCATAAAATTTTATCTAGTAAACTTATTTCTAGGAATTTATGTTAACAAAAATATGTATGTACTGTAGGATATCTATCACAGAATTTTATACAATGGTGAATTATGAGAAGCATGTCAAAATTAAATACAGAATTAATAAATTATGAAATTACTTATAGACATTTCTATAATAATTAAAATGCTATTTTTTGGCTAAAACTTTAGAAGTCAGTATTATCATCATCTTATACTTTCACATATGATTAAATATGTGATCATAAATATGATTAAAATAAATTAAATCACTTTGTAAAAACATTATGTAATTGGAACTCTTACAAATTTATAGGCCATTCATTTTTTTTCTCCTTTGAAATGACAAAGGAAAGTTGACTTCAGTCAAAATAGCACACAACCTAATCTCATAAATTACACATTTAATGTTACTTGTTTTCAGTAGGCTTTGAAAACCTTAGGACTATCACACTCAACTAGAAATAAGTTGACAGCTCCTGACTAAATTCATAGAAAATAAATATTAGTCTTCTAAAATATACAGGACTCACCTCCCTAATGTGAACATAAAATTCAAATACCTCCAATGTTCTCTCCTGAAGATATGTTAGCTTTACTCTGAGCAAAGAGCAACATTCCTTTGCATTTCCCAAGGCCATTACACTAAGATTCATCAGATACCTATAACACTTGCTGAAGTTGCCCCTTAAATATTTCTATTTGACCAGTATGAAGTGTCCTTCCTTATCTTTTTTGACAACTTTTGGTTGAAAGTTGATTTTATTTGATATTAGAATGGCTACTCCAGCTTGTTTCTTGGGACCATTTGCTTGAAAAATTGTTTTGCAACCTTTTACTCTGAGATAGTGTCTGTCTTTGTAACTGAGGTGCGTTTCCTCTATGCAGCAAAATGCTGGGTCCTGTTTACGCATCCAGTCTGTTAGTCTGTGACTTTTTATTGGGGAATTGAGTCCATTGATGTTAACAAATATTAAGGAAAAGTGATTGTTACTTCCTGTTATTTTTGTTGTTAGAGGTGGTATTATGTTTGTGTGGCTATCTTCTTTTGGGGTTGTTGAAAGATTACTTTCTTGCTTTTTCTAGAGTGTAGTTTCCCTCCTTGTGTTGGTGTTTTCCATCTATTATCCTTTGTAGGGCTGGATTTGTGGAAAGATATTGTGTAAATTTGGTTATGTCATGGAATATCTTGTTTTCTCTGTCTATGGTAATTGAGAGTTTTGCTGGGTATAGCAGCCTGGGCTGGCAGTTGTGTTCTCTTAGGGTCTGTATGAGTTCTGCCCAGGATCTTCTAGCTTTCATAGTCTCTGGTGAGAAGTCTGGTGTAATTCTGATAGGTCTGCCTTTATATGTTACTTGACCTTTTTCCCTTACTGCTTTTAATATTCTTTCTTTGTTTAGTGCATTTGGTGTTTTTATTATTATGTGACAGGAGGAATTTCTTTTCTGGTCCAGTCTATTTGGAGTTCTGTAGGCTTCTTGTATGTTCATGGGAATCTCTTTCTTTAGGTTAGGAAAGTTTTCTTCTATAATTTTGTTGAAGATAATTATTGGCCCTTTAAGTTAGGAATCTTCACTCTCTTCTATACCTATTATCCTTAGGTTTTGTCTTCTCATTGTATCCTGGATGTTTTGGGTTAGGAGCTTTTTGCTTTTTGCATTTTCTCTGACTGTTGTGTCAATGTTTTCGATGGTATCTTCTGCACCTGAGATTCTCTCTTCTATCTCTTGTATTCTGTTGGTGATGCTTGCATCTATGACTCCTGATCTCTTTCCTACATTTTCTAACTCCCAGATTATCTCCCTTTGTGATTTCTTTATTGTTTCTGTTTCCATTTTTAGATCCTGGATGGTTTTGTTCAATTCCTTCACCTGTTTGGTTGTGTTTTCCTGTAATTCTTTAAGGGATTTTTATGTTTCCTCTTTAAGGGTTTCTAGCTGTTTACCTGTGTTCTCCTGTGTTTCTTTAAAGGAGTTATTTATGTCCTTTTTAAAGTCCTGTATCATCCTCATGAGAAGTGATTTTAGATCCAAATCTTGTTTTTCCTGTGTGATGGTGTATCCAGGACTTGCTGTGGTGGGAGAATTGGGTTCTAATGATGCCAGGTAACCTTGGTTTCTGTTGCTTATGTTCTTGTGCTTGCCTCCTGCCACCTGGTTATCTCTAGTGTTACCTGCCCTCCCTTTATCTGACTGGAGTCTGTCCTTCCTGTGATCCTGGTTGTGTCAGAATTCCTCAGAGTCCAGCTGTCTCTGGGATCCTGTGATTCTGTGATTCTGTGATCCTGTGATCCTGTGATCCTGAGATCCTGGGTGTGATAGAGCTCTGGGAGTCAAGCTGCCTCTACGACCCTGAGATCCTGGTGTGACCAAGCTCTTGGGATCCTGGGATCCTAGGCATGTTAGAGCACCTGGGAGTTGAACTTCCTCTGGGTGTTGTGGGACTGACTGAGGAGTTCTTGCCCAAGGTCTGCTCAGGGAACCTGCCCAGACTGGAAGTACTTTGGCAATTGAGATTAGCTTTGGTTTGAAGTCTTTTGTCAGAGGTAGGATAGTGACACTTGTTTGCTTCCTGGTCCCATTTGGTTATAATGGGACTTTTCACATCCTTTCATTCTAAGTATTTATATTTAAAACTGAATTTGTTGTGGACAATGGAAAGATGGATTTTGGTTCTGTCAACCTGCATCTTTTGATTTGGAGAGTTGAGGCTGTTATTGAAAGGTTTGTTGATTGTAGTCACTGTATTGCTTTGCTTTCTGTTCCATGTAATCACAGCTTCATTTGCTTTCTTTCTATAGTCTCTAGGCTACCCTTATTTCTCTCTTTAATACACAGTAATACTATTTCTAGTATTCACAAAGTAGGGCTGGCTTGGTGGGCACTAATTCTTTCAGCCTGTTTATACTCTGGCAAGTTTTTCCTTCTTGATTATGGCAGATAGTTTTCCTGGACACAGCGATGCAGATTGGTTTTTCTTTGTGTGTGACTTGTGTTCTTTTGGCAGCTTTCAGTCCTCTTTTCTGTGTGTACTAGGTGTTTTCCCTATGCTGTGCTCTGAGGAGTTTCTTTTCTGATCCTGTCTATCTGAGTGCTGTCTGCTGCTTGTATCTGTATGTGACACTGAGGAGTCCTCTCTTTCATTCTGCCTATAAGTCAAAAGCTTTGGTCTTTTCAGGATGTTCCGTAGTCCCTGTGTGTGCCCTCTGTGAGTTTGTATTTTTATTTTTTCACATGCCTGTTTGTGTGGTCTCATTCCTCTACTTTGTCTTCAAGTCCTGCTAGTCTATGGTCTACTTGACTCATTCTATTTTTAAGGCTTGCCCTGCGTTTTCCAATTCAGTTAATGAGTTTTTCAGTTCATCTTCATTTCTGCGTGCATTGTCTTGAGTATTTCATGAATTCAGATTTCAAATCCCCCCTTTTCTTCCTTTTTTCATTAAGTATATTTGTGTTTTCTTGGGCATCACTCAGGCATCTATTGCTAATCTCATTAAGTTGTGTTCATCTAGATAATTTTCTCTGGAGAGCATGTCTATATAAGTGATGGGTTGGGTGATTCACTGTCTTCGCCTTTCATGTTATTTGTGGTTCTTGTTTGCTCCTTTTTTCCTCACATAATATATCCCTATTACAGTTTTCCTTCCCTCTGCTCCCCCCAATATCTTCCCAACGCCCCTCCCATCCAGATCTACTTCCTGTCTCTTAGAAAACAAACAGGCTTCTAAGGGACAATAATAAAATAAAATATAAAATAACATCAGCATTGGACAAGCAAATGACACAAAGACCCGTGAGATACCACAAGAATCAAAGATGTACTCTTTCTCCCATTCAGGAATTCCATAAAAACACTAAACTGGAAGCCATAATATATACACAGAGGACTTTGTGTAGAACCGTACAAGCCTTGTGCATGCTGCCCCAGTCTTGTGAGTTCATATGAACTTTGTTCATGTTAGTTAGAGGGCCTTGTTTCCTTGATGTCCTCCATCCCCTCTGGTTCTTACGCTCTGCTTTCTCTTCCACTGAGCCCCAAGGGGAGGGATTTGATGGAGACATCCCATTTAGTACTAAGTGTTCCAAAGTCTCTCATTCGCTGCAAAATGTCTGGATGTGGGTCTCTGTATTTGTTCCCATCTGCTACAGAATGAAGCTTTCTCTGATGATGTCTGAGCAAGGGACTGATCTGTGAGTACAGCAGAATGTCATTAGAAGTCATTTTATTGCTGTTTTTGTTTGTTTGTTTGTTTGTTTGTTTTTACCCACATTGCTGCACTATCTAGTTTCAGGTCCTTGGTTACTCAGTCCCGTGTGGGTTCTGTTTCATGGAGTGGGCCTAAGTCAAATCAGATATAGGTTGGTTTTTACCACAAGCTTTGTGCCACCATTGCACTAGCATATCTTGTAGGCGGGACACCGTTGTAGATCAAAGGGTTTGTGGCTGGGTTGGTGTTTACATGTCTCCTTTGGTACTATGCAGAGTGCCTTCCTGTGCCAAAGACTCTAGAACAGAAGTGAAGGCTCTATGTAGGCAGCAGCTTGACGTCTCCATGTTCAATGAGTTGTGTAGGTGGGCTCTTCAGCAGTGGGACCTTACTGTCAGATTGTGGAGAACAGCCTATAGTCTTGACAACAGCCTGCATTGTTTGGGAATTCCCATGGAACCCCTTGGGCCAACAATTCAATTAGATGTACTCCAATTCTTATATTGGAAGCTACTTGGTGCAAGAGATGTCCAGTTGGGGGTCTTTCTCCCCCATTTTTTGGCAATTTTAAATATGCGTATCTTCTAGGCAGCCTCTCCTGTGTTTCGTTCCACCCCTCCTAAAGCCCCGACTTTTAGCTGGTCTCTGCATCCTCTCCCTCCCTCCTCTCACTTGCCTCCACTTCCCACCTGGATCTCCTGGTCCCAGCCCTTTCCCTGTCTATGCATAACTACCGATTCTGTTTCCTCTTCCTACAAGATCTATCTGTCCTGCCTTGTCACTAGTAACTAATCTCTGTGGCTCTATGGATCATAGCTTAGTTACCATTAATGTAACAGCAAATATCACATATAAGAATATATATACCATATTTGTCTTTCTGGGTTTGGGTTACCTCACTCGGGGTGATTTTTTTTTCCTAGTTCCATCCATTTACCTGTGAATTTCTTCCTTTTTTTTTTTAACAGCTAAATGGTACTCCATTGTGAAAATGTACCGCATGTCCTTTATTCACTCTTCTGTTGAGGGACATCTTGGTTGTTTCCATTTTCTGGTTCTTATGAATAAATAGAGCAGCAGTGAACGTGGCTGAGCAAGTGTTTCTGTGGCAGGATGAAGTGTCCTTTGGATCTATGTCCAAGAGTGGGGTAGCTGGCTCTTGAGGTAGCTAAATCCCACCTTTGTGAGGAACCACTACACTGATTTCCAGAGTGCCTGTACAAGTTTGTTGAACGTCAGCAATTGATCAGTGTTCCCCTTGCTCTAAACTTAACCAGAATGAGCTGTCACTTGTGTTACTGATCTTAACCATTCCAGCAACTGTAAGATGAAATCTCAGTGTTGACTAAGGCTGTTGAATAGTGCCTTGTTCTTGACTATTTGAGTTTTCTCTTTTGGGAATTCTATTTAGGTCTGTATTTTGCTTTTTTTTTTTTTTTTTTAAATTGGGTTGTTTTCTTGATATTTAGTTTTATTAGTTCTTTATATATTTTGGATATTAGCCCTCTATTGAATGTGTAGTTGGTAAAAATGTTTTTCCATTCTGTAGGCTGCTACTTTGTCCTTTACTGTGCAGAAGCTTTCCAGTTTTATGAGGTTCCATTTATTAATTGTTGATCTTAGTGCCTTAGAGATAGGAAGTCATCTCCTGTGCATTGAGTTCAAGGCTGCCCCCTAATTTCTCTTCTGTCAGGCTCAGTGTATCTGGTTTTTATGTTGAGGTCTTTGATCCATTTGGAGTTGAGTTTTGTGCAGAGTGATGGATACGGATCTATTTGGATTCTTCGATATGCGGACATCCAGTTTGACCAGGATCATTTGTGGAAGAAGTTGCATTTTTACCAGTGTGTGCTTCTGGCTTCTTAATCAATAATCCAGTGCCCATAGGTGTGTCGATTTATTTCTGGTTATTCAATTTGATTCCACCTATTAACATGTCTACTTTTGTGCCAATATCATGCTGTTTTTGTTATCATATCTTGAAATCAGACATAGTACAACTTGAAATCAGAGATAGTGATACCTCCTGCAGGTCTTTTAGTATTCAGTATTGTTTAGCTATCCTGGGATTTTGTGTTTTCATATAAAGCTGAAAAATGACCTTTCAAGATCTGTGCAGAATTCTGTTGATGATTGCATTGAATCTGTAGATTGATTTTGGCAGGATAGCAATTTTTACTATATTAATCCTATGGATCCATGAGCATGGAAGATCTTTCCATCTTCTGATATCTTCTTCAATATGTTGAAGTCTGTATCATACAAGTCTTTCACTTGCTTGGTTGGAGTTACCCCCAGATAGTTTATATTATTCAAGGCCATTGTGAAAGGTTGTTTCTCTATCTCTTTCTCAGTTCATTTGTCATTTGTATATAGGAGGGCTACTGATTTTTGTGAAGTAATTTGTATGCAGCTACTTTGCAGAAAGTGTTTTTCAGCTGTAGGCGTTTCCTGGTGCAGTTTTCAAGGTTACTTTATTATCATGTCATCTTCAAATAAAGATACGTTGACTTACTCATCTCCTCTTGACCTCCTCCAGTTGTCTGATTGTTCCAGCTAAGACTTCAAGTACTATATTGAATAGGTATAGAGAAAGTAGACAGCATTGTCTTGTTCCTGGTTTTAGTGAAATTGCTTTGACTTTCTCCTCATGTAAGCTAATGTTGCCTATGAATTTGCTGTAAACTCTTTTACTGTATTGATTTTTACCTTTATTATGCCTTTATTATGTATCTCTAATCTCTCCAGGACTTTTATTATGAAGGAGTGTTGGGTTTCATAAAAGGCCTTTTCTGCATCAAATGAGATGATCATATGGTTTTGTCTTTCAGTTTGTTTGTATGGTGGATTACATTATGTTTGAACCATCCCTGCATCTTTGGGATGAAGCTTACTTGATTACAGTAGATGATCTTTTGGTATGTTCTTAGATTTGGTTTGCAAAAATTTTATTGAAAATTTTTGCAAGCCAATCCCTCTCTTTTCTGATTAGTTTTTATTTAAAATCTATTTTGTCAGATATTTAGATGGCTATACTAGCTTGCTTCTTAGGTTCACTTGCTTAGAAAGTCTTTTTTCCATCCTTCTACCCTGGGGTAACATCTTTTCTCGATGTTGACGTGTGTTTCTTAGAATTTAGCAGAAAGATGAATCCTCTCTTTGCATCCATTGTTAGTTTGTATCTTTCCATTGGGGAATTGAGACCATTGATGTTGAGAGAGATCATTTAATGTTTGTTGGTTCCTGTATTTTGTTGTGGCATGTGGGTACACATGCACATGCATTTCCCCTCTTTTGATTTGCTGGTGTGAGATTCCCTGTGCTTTCTTGGGTGTGGTTAACCTCTTTAGGTTAGAGTTTTCCTTCTAGTGTCTTCTGTATGGCTGGATAATAATGCCTAAATCATATTTTATCATGGAATATCTTATTTTCTCCATGTCTTGTTGTTGAAAGTTTTGCTGGGTATAATAACCTGTGCTAGTATCTGTGGTCTCTTAGAGTCTGCAACACATTTTATACAGGCCCTCTGGCTTTTGAAGTCTTCATTGAGAAGTCAGGTGTTATTCTAATAGGTCTGTCTTTATATGTTGCTTTATATGTTACTCTTTTTCCCTTGCAACTTTTAATATTCTTACTTTGTTCTATACATTTAGTGTTTTGATTATTATGTGACAAGGGCTTGGGTCCCCAAACCAGATGGGGGACAGTAGAATGCTGCCCATAGCCCAGATGGCTCTCAGCATGGCAGGAGTAGGGCTGCCTCAGACTTGGGCCGACTCAATTCCATAGAGACAAAGGTCATGATAACAAGTCAGTTCTGTTTCCCTGCCATAAAACTGGCAGAATCGTGTAACCAGCAGTCTTACAATCTCAATCTTTTGGGCTGATCTAAACTAATAGACAGCGCGTCCTGCAGCAGTACTCCTTCTTTGTCCCCTCCCTACTACTCGAGCTCTATAAGCTAGCCTGTCTATTTCAGAGCTGTCCTCTGAAACAGTCTCCTGGGCTGTTTATACTCAACTGAGACCCTGCTCCCCAGCTCCTCTGCGTCATGAGGCCACCAGTGCACAGTGGTGATCGGGGATGGGGATCCACACAAGGGGACTCTTTATCCCCCCAGTCTATTTGTATTCTGTAAGCTTCTTGTACCTTTATAGTAATCTTCTTTAGGATAGGGATATTTTCTTCTATGATTTTGTTGAATATATTTCTGTGCCTTTAACCTGGGTTTCTCCTCTTTCTATTCCTGTTATTCTTAGACTGATCTTTTCATAGTGTCCCAAGTTCCTTGGATGTTTTGTGCCAGTTTTTTAGATTTAACATTTTCTTTGACTGAGTTATCCATTTCTTCTATCATGTCTTCAGTGCCAAAGATTGTCTCTTCCATCCATTCTTCTGTCGGTAAGACTTGCCTCTGAGGTTCCTGTTTGAAGTTTCTAAAGCTTTCATTTCTGGATTTCCCTCAGTTTGGGTTTTCTTCACTGATGGTGTTTTCATTTTTCAGGTCATAAATGGTTTTATTTATTTCCTTCCTCCATTGACGTTTTCATAATGGCTTTAAGGGATTACTCGTTCCCTCTTTACGGCCCTTTATGTATTCACTGAAGCTACATCAGGGTCTTTTTCTTCCCCTTCCTCTGTATTGCAGTACTCATGGCCTGCTGTGGTAGGCTTGTTGAGCTCTAGGGGAGGCATGTTGTTCTGGGTGTTTCTGTGCTTCTATTCTGTGGCCTGTGCATCTGTGATTAGGGAGAGGGTAATTCTAAGCGCTGATACCTGGATGTCATCTTTTTAGGTGGGTGTTTTGTTCTTTATTTTCTGTTGCCCTCTCGAGGTCTTAGGCAAGTGTGTTGCTTGGGAGGAAATTTCCTCTGGCATTCCAATAGTTGTGGCCCCTGGAGGGTCCAGGTAGAATGTGTTTCTAGGTCTTGAGAGCTGACACTTAGGAATGGGGATAATCTAGGAGGTGAGGAGCTGAGGGGGTCCACAGGAAGGAGTAGAGAAGGGTGTTTGTTCACCAGGACCTGCTTAGTCCCCTGGGAACAAAGGCAAAGTGAGGAGAGACCATAGCAGGTGGTCTGCTGCAGAGCTGAGGATAAGATTGGGGAATTGGTTTGGCGTTTCTGAAGAAGAGGTGAAGATCTGCAGTTAGCCTACCTATGATGAGCCCAGGGCATGTGGATTTCTTTCTTTGGTTGTATGTTGATGTGAGATTCTAGGCTTCCTCAGGCTAGGATGGCCTAGAGGTTGTACAGCTGAGGCAAGGACTAAGGAGTGGCTGAGGTTGGAGCAGATGAACTTACAGGGACTCACCAAACTAAATCTGCATACAAATATGCCACCTAGGCTGGGCAACCTGGAGGTTGGATATAATGTAGATGAGCTGGGGTCCTAAGGACTCACCACACTGGCTCACAAGCTGTGTGACCAGCACCAAGCCTGGGGTTGGGAATAGCACAGATAGGACTGATCAGAATGGGCTGGCACACCCTGGAGAGGGCACAGAGGGGCTAGGGTTCAGGGAACATACCAGACTGGACCTGGGCACAGGGTATAGAAAACCAGGCAGTGCCTGTAGGGTAGATATGATAGGTGGCTGGAGTTGGGGAAAGGGTAGAGAGCAGAGATAGCTTATCTGATGTTGTATTACAATGGTGGCTACTGGGTTCCTAGTTGCAAATGGGATTAGGTGAGCCCCAAAGGAAGGGAGGCAGGCAAAGAGGAGGCAGCTCCTCATGGCTGCCACTGGACTAGGGCTGCCAGAATGGAGAATAGGAGTGGGGACTCTCTGGGTCCAAGCCATGCGTGCTGGCTATAAGATCCCTGGTAGCAAGCAGAACTACAATCCAGTGATCTCAAAGGAAGGAGACAGGCTGAGGGGAGGGGCAGGGGTACTGCACTGGAGGAGGGGATGGAAGAGCAAGGTCCACCATGTGTATTGGGTACATAATCCCTGGTAGCAAGCAGGGCTGGGATCAGATGAGACTCAAAGGAGGGAGGGCAGAGAGGAACAGCTCTCCTGGAAGACCGTCACAATGTAGGAGGGAGGGAGGGAGAGTACGGGTAACCTGCCTGGGTCCACATCATATGCGGTGCCACCACACTGGTCTAATAGCAATGCCTGTTTTACCCACCAGACTGGAAAGAAAGGTCAGAACAAGGAGCTCCAGGTAACTGAAGTACTTGGTAGTGGGCACCAAACAGGTCTTAGACTGCTTTAGAACTGCCAAACATCTAAAAGCAGAGGTTAGAGACAGAAACTGTTCCAAGCAATCTAACTACATCCTTAAACAAAGCCATAGAGTTACAGAAAAGAACACTCAGCATTCAACAGGGTAACAGTCATAAGGTCTGGCATCTGCTCAGAGACTCTCAGACAAAGAAGAATGAAAGTGTGATGCCTGCTGTCTCTGCTGTAATCCCAGCACTGGGGAAGCAGGGACAAGAGGGAAAATATGACCTGTAACCAAGAAAAATAAGTCACTGCAGAATCGGCTCAGACAATAGAGTTAGCAGGACAGGATAATAAAACCATAGCCGTACTCCTCATCCTCAAAAGGTTAGGACTCGTGAAGTAAAAAAAAAAAAAAAAAGAACCAAAATTACAGTTTCAGAAGTGAAAGCTACAGTGTCTGAGATGAAAAGTACAACAGACAGAATCAAACATTGCAGAGGAAGGTCTGAGGAAGAGTCACTGTAAGGTTATTTCCTGCTGCTCTGTGTCTACATAATTACTACCGTTATTACTCCAAGGAACTGAAGAAAAATTTAAATTAAAAATTTAATGGACCATTTGGATTAGCTCAAAAAATACTTTCTGTTGTAATGGCTTCTTGTTAAAAATTTTTTGGTTGTGCTTTAATTGAGAGAAGATTAGAATACTTCTGACAGAATCAAAATATTTCTACTTTGGAGGAGAATGTATGTGTTAGGTTTTGTGTATGAAATGTGCATGTTAAAACTGATAAAAGGTCAGAGTAATGATTGCTTCCTAGTTATGACATTTATTTCCTCGCCAGCTGGTAAGTGGGGGCTGATTGGTCATTATACACCCCTGAAGATCTCTAACATACTAACAGTGTGCATCTGCCCGTGTGCTCAGTGGGAGCAGAGTCCTCTGGCCCCAGTGCACTGCAGCTTAGTGTGCTATAGAAGGTGGGAGCAGAAGTGTTGCCCTGGTGCAACGTAAACAAACAAGAGCTGGTTGCTTCCCAGCGCTCAACTTTTGTCTGTTAGCTTGTGCGGTTAAATCAGGTATGCCCTCAGTTAACTAGAAAGAACTTGGAAGTTATGTGTTTGGGAAAACCTGGAGTAGTAGTCTAGAGAGTAAACCTCAGAGTTAAGCATGTTGCAGAAACTGTGCTTCCCACTTGTTGGAAACCGCACTACCTAAGAATAGGGTGATCGTTTACCCATTTCTTAGCCACAGGAAAATCGTCTCCTTTTTTAGGCAAAGAGACATATAAGGAATAAGGTTTTGAACCCCCAGGTTCCGGTGTGTTGCAAGACTCCTCTGAAGGCCTAGAATAGCATCTGCACAGATTCAGGCCAAAGTACCAAGAGCTTTCCGTGAAAACTATCCACGAGATAGGACGTTGTGACCTAATGGAAGTTTCTAAAGTGTCTTGCCTTTGAGTATGGAGCCTAAAGCTGAAATTACTCACCTGTGTGTTTGTTGCCAGCAGTGGCCTTGTGTTCTTGCCTTTACCTGCTGCAGAAGGACATGGGTAGACCAGCATCCCACTCCAGAGGACAAACCCACTAACTGGGGCAGTGATGAGAGCTGCGCGTGAGGGGCAGGGTCCAACCCCTCAGGAGGCTTCCTGTTGCTGATGCTTTCTTACTAGAGCTAAATGATGTTCAACAACAGAAAGTTAAGTCTTTCCTCCATGTTTATCTCAAGGTTCAGTTGTGACTGGTGTTTTCTTAAGTGCAAACTGCAGTGGATCTCGGAGAGACTACCCTGGTACCTTGGTAGCAGAGACGACATAAGAACTGCACTGAGATAAAAAGCAAAGGGCCTGTGGCTGCCACACAGTGCAGGGTTCAGGGTCAGGAGAGCAACACAGAACCAGCAGAAGCCCAGAGTTAAGAGCCTGAGCTGAGGCACCAGGGACAATGGAGGTTAGAGGGAGGAGCTGTCCCTGAAGCTCTGTGGATCCCACTGTAAACACTCAACAAGTTATTGATGAGCTTGCTTGGGGGAAACTACCAGGGTCAATGTGGAAAATGATACAGCCCCAAAGTGATTTTGTTGAAAAAAGACATGTCTAAAATTACAATTCCATTTATGTGAAGTTTTAGGAAATACAAACAATTCACCATGACAAAGCAGGTTGCTAGGTTGCTAGATTGCTAGATTGTGGGGTGAAGAGGGATGACAGGCAAGGAAAGTGTGTTAGTCCTTTTTCTGTTACTGTAACAGACGTCTGAGCTAATCAACTCACTGGGCTCACGGTTTGGGGAGCGCCAGTCTCTGTGCAGAAGCCGCAGCACATCACAACCGGGGACAAGTGCTGCTGCAGCTGCTCGCCTCAGGGCTGCTGAGTGAGAGGAGGATGCAGAGGGGCTGGGGCCTCATTGCCCACCTACGGGTGCACTCCTAGTGGCCAGAAGGCCCGCCGCTGGACGCACTTCCACAAGTTAACACCCTTCCCAGAGTGCAGTGGGTGATAAAGCCATTAACACACAGGTCTCTGGGGGATAGAGGGTCTACACTTGTCAAACTGGCTGTTGTGTACCTCAGATACAAACAAGCTTAATTATACATCCATAGAATTCCCTTTTTTAAACCACTTCAAAAATGGTACAAATATTACAGCTTCATCTCAAGCAGAAGAGGAGGAACAAAACTACATAACATCTTTGCAGCTTCCCGACTCAGCCCTTTTCCAAGAAGCTCCTCCTTCTTAGGCACCTCTGACTTTGGCACACACTAGTAAGATCAGTGAGTTAGATACTGTTCTTGGTAAATGAGCTTGATGCAATTTTGTATTTCAGGACTTATGAATCAAGCAAGCAAATGTGAGAGTTGGATAAATGCCATTGCCCCCAAAGGCACTGTAAGCCTTCAACATCAGAGCTGGTTTCAGTCCCTGAAGCTGCCCAACTGAGAGTGGTTTCAGTTTATTTGACTTTTGATGTGGACAACGAGCAGACGCACCAGTGTTCATACAAGCATCAGAAATGTTTGTGAGTTGTCAGTGAGTACTGGTGAATGATTTCAGGGGGGCTTCTGCAAAATGTGTACTTAATTCTCTATTCATTTTCTATTGTTCTGTAAGATATGTCTTAAGACCTCCAGTGACACCTGAAGCCACAGACAGTATCAACCCCATACACTGCGGGGTTTGTTTGTTTTTAATGTAAACACTTGACAGCGGATCACTTACTCTGTGGCAGCAGTTATTTATTCTGGCCAAAGCCGTTACCATTTTAGTTCCAATATCAAAACTAGATGCCTTTTTCTTCTTTACAAGCTCACAAACAGTGTGCGGTGTGTTGACCCTGACTGTAGAGCCTAGCAGCCTCAGCAGAGGATTTTCTTTTTTTTTTTTCTTTTTCTCTTTTGCTTACTAAGTTGAGAACTTTTACCTTTTTCCTAAAGCACTTTGTGGTTTCTCTTTGTCACTGTGATTGTGCTTTAGTGCCATCACTAAGATAAGGGCTTCTTGAACCCTGGCACTATACGCTGCTAAGACAGTTGGGTGGCCTAGGTAGCTACTGAGTGACTAACGGATCACACCCGCACAGCACGCACAGCTGGGCAAAGGAATGCCTCACAGCAAGCCCGCAACAGCAGATTTCCTCACGCAATGTCACGTGACACACAACTTAAAACTTACTGAAGAAATAAAGAGCAAAACCTTGGATGGGGACAAGAGGACAGTTCCACCAGAGACTTAGTATCTTCAGAGCACTTGCTCACCTGATCACGGCTGGTAATGCTGGGTTTTGTTCAGTGTATCAGTGGCTGGAATAAAAGTGTTGCCCAGGCTGAAAACATTACCTGGGGGCTGTGGGGAGAGATCTTCCAAGTCCATTCAGCTAAAAATCACCCTCATCCCCTAAAGACAGCCGCATGCTCATCTCCTTCCTCCTGCAGCTCCTCTTCAGGCAAAACACAGAGTCGTCCTCACATGCTCTAATGTCTGGCTCTTGTAAGCTGGAAAAGTCTCTGCTTGGTTGGCCAAAATATTAACATGATTATGAAAATATCCCACGTATTCACGGCTCCCACTCAAGAGATGGTTATGAAAAGGTGGCGGTCATTGGAGTCACCTCAGAATTCTTGGTATTGTAACTCCCATGTGACAGATTTCCCTCTTAGTCTGTCCCTCCTATGGCATCACTGTCTTCAGCTTGTGAGTAAAACCCTGATGTGGGTGAAGCAGATGCTCCTGGGTTTTAGTGTATCTTCTGGAGGTTAGGCTGTACCTCACTGTGGGAAAGAACTGTTGTCTATCGGCTGATGTATGAAAATACAGTACACTTTCACAAAGTGTACCGTGAAGGTACACTTTCATGGATTCCACTTCTTTAGAAATGTCAACTGTAACATTAAAAACTATGCTGTATTGAGCAAATCAGTTGGTTGGGTTGTGTATTTTGATTTAGATAAATCAGTGATTAAACACTGATATTAAATAAACTTTCCAAATAGTATAGTCTCCTTTTTATTATTATTCCATTTCTGTACATCCTTTCTAATTTCTTATTTGTGAAGTCAAAAGTCAGCCTTGTTTGGTTTGTCACTGTCCCCTTAGAATTCTCTCCTAATGAAGTCGGAATTTATATAAGACCGAGTGTCTCATGTACCCGGATATTTTGTGTGGTGTGTGTGCTAAGCTGTTAAGCAAAGGAAACAGCAAGGCAGTAAGGCAGTTTTTATAATATTCTTTCACTCAGGCAATTAGAAAAACATTTTCATGACTAAAAATAAAGTTGATAAAAGTAGCCAAAATAACCCAAAGGATCATGAGTTAGAATTCAGTAAGAATGCTTACAATTGTGTCTCCTTGCATAGTTCATTTTCCTGATTCTAAGTCTTCCCTTCCATTGTTGGGGTCCGAACTCCTCGCCTCTCATTCTTGGTTTTCAAAAGACCTTAAAGGTTTGAAACAGGCTTTGGCCATGCAGCCAGCTGCTGCGTTCTCCACAGTATAGCAGGGTATGTTTTTCCTTGGCCTGTTCTCCCCTGCAGATGCTACTCCTTTAGAAGCCAGCTGCCTCTTTTATGTCTCCCTAGCTGTGCACATGAAACACTCAGGGGTCAGACTTCTGAAGCCAACTTTCATGCAGCTGCCACAAATCTCCAAATTTAGTTAGAAGTCACCATAGTCAGCTTAAGTCCTTGGCACAGATCTTAAAACTTGCTGTTTAACAGATTCGCTTGCTGTCCACTCCCATAAGCCTTTCTACCACTGATTTAAAAAGTATTCAAAAAGGAGGAGGAAAATTATTTAAAAGCATTTACCTGATACAAAATGCCCAATAATGTAGTGTAGTGGCTTCTAAAAAACTTTTTAATATCCTTTAAATTTTTTAACTTTATTTTCAATTTGTAGTCAAAGAAGTTAGTCATTTAAGAGATAAGTAGCTGAGGAACTGGACAAAAGACTTCCTGTCACTGCACTATCAGCTTGTCACAGCTTGTGTATGGCAGCTGGAAACAGCTGTGTTCTCCTGGTCTGTCAGCATCAGACCCGAGACTGGCAAAAATAGTTCATTGAAAAATGGTAAAGCCTATGATAAAAAGCATTTTAATTAGTTTTTAAACATGAAATTAAAGGCCAGTCCTTCATAGAAGAACATTGAAAGGTGTTTGGTTTTTGCCTTTTTGGCATTTCGTAGTTAAAAATCCCTGTGTAGTCCCAATGATAAGAAGCCTGCCTGAGGTGTCCCAAGAGTGCCATTTCTGGGCACATTGTTCTTGTTTCTCTTTACTGGCTTCTGTTGAGCTGTCTTTCAGACCTTTATTGTCAAGTGTCTGGATATTACAAGAAAGCTTCTTTTTGCCTTTAAAATTGCATGTTTCTGTCATTTATACTAAAGCTTCCCAGGCCCTCAGAATTAGCACCTTGGCTCGAGGTGTGTCTCTGCTTTCTTTCCCTGGCTGGAGAGCAATTTCTACTTGTTAAAAAGCAAAAGCCGTGGAGCTGTTTCCTACATTGTAACCCTGAATCTAATCAGCTCACCTCAACTATTAGTTTGTTTGGAGCTGGAGAGATGGCTTAGTGGTTAACTCAGCTATTAAAAACAATGACTTCAGGAGATTCTTAGGCAAATGGATGGAACTAGAAAATATCATCCTGAGTGAGGTAACCCAGTCACAAAAGAACACACATGGTATGCACTCACTGATAAGTGGATATTAGCCCAAAAGCGCGGAATACCCAAGATACAATTCACAGACCATATGAAGCTCAAGAAGAAGGAAGACCAAAGTATGGGTGTTTCAGTCCTTCTTAGAAAGGGAAACAAAATACTCACAGGAAGAAATATGGAGACAAAGTGTAGAACAGAGACTGAAGGAAAGGCCACCCAGAGACTGCCCCACCTGGAGATTCATCCCATATACAGACACCAAAACACTATTGTGGATGCCAAGAAGTGCTTGCTGACAGGAGACTGATATAGCTGTCTCCTGAGAGGCTCTGACAGAGTCTGACAAATACAGAGGCTGATGTTCGCAGCCAACCATTGGACTGAGCACGGAGTCCCCAATGGAGGAGTTAGAGAAAAGACTGAAGGAGCTGAAGGGGTTTGCAACCCATAGGAAGAACAACAATATCAACCAACCAGACCCCGGAGCTCCCAGGGACTAAACCACCAACCAAGGAGTACACATGGAGGGATCCATTGCTCTAGCTGCATATGTGGCAGAGGATGACCTTGTCGGACATCAGTGGGCGGAGAGGCCTTTGGTCCTGGGAAGGCTCGATGCCAGTGTAGCGGAATGCCAGGGCAGGGAGGCAGGAGTGGGTGGGTCGGTGGGGGAATACTCTCATAGAAGCAGGGGGAGGAGGGATGGGATAGGGGGTTTCCAGAGGGGAAACCAGGAAAGGGGGTAACATTTGAAATGTAAATAAATAAAATATCCAATAAATAAATAAATAAATAAATAAATAAATAAATAAATAAATAAATAAATAAAATCCTTACTGGCTTTTAAGACCCAAGTTCAGTTCCCAGCATCCACACATCTGCTCACAGTCATCTGTAACACCGGTTCCAGGTCATTCGATACCCTCATCTGGCTTTTGTGGGTTCCTGCACACACACACACACACACACACACACACACACACACACACACACACACACACACACAGTAGATCTTTAAAGGTAACTTGATCAGGTTACCTTTGCAATCTTAATTTATATGAAGGTGACATTTGCAGTTGAAATAAGCAGAGGTGAGCTGCTTTCGGGCATTGTTATTAAGAACCAGCAACTCAAAATATTTATATCAAATGAAGGGAAGCATCGGTTCCAGATGTTTTGTTTTCCTGTTAGTCTTTTGAGTCTGGATCTTCCTCCTCACTGCTGAATGACTCTCTGACTATCAATTCCGAGTAAGTTCTAGAGTATACTCTAGTATGAACCTCTTCAAGAAGGTTGCCTTCCGCGTCATAGCCAAACCAACTTGGAGGGTTGTCAGAGCTGTATTCCTGATGCTGGACCACAGAGGACATTTTCTGAGCCGCTGCCCTGCAATGACAATGCTTAGCATTAGTGAGATGCAGAAGTAATTTCTACAGTTTTCAAACTGGGCTGAATTTGGAATTGAGAACTATCACTGGTCATGTTCACCACAGACCTTCACTTATGAAAGTTGGGACTGGTGCTAATAATCAGCTTCCCCAGGCACGAGTGTCTGTAGTTTAGCCAATTCAGGCCTTACCAGGCAGCTGAGGGGGTGAGGAATCTGCACGGCCAAGGAGCAGGAGCACTAAAGTCATTCTCCATGCTTTTGAGTAAGCGCCCAGCCTGGTGTGACTCCAGTTTTCTTTGATGAAGGAATAACCTGACCCACCCACTTTATGAAGGCTGATGTGTCAGAAAGGAGCTCTTGACCAGAATTCACAGACCCCTGTGGATGTAGGAATGGACTCCAGGAAGGTCCGTGAACTTTCTAAAACTCCCATTTAGTTTTATCTCCAGGATATATTTTTCTTGAAAGGTTGTGACTCGAAGATGTCCATGACCAAATGATTAAAAATATTGTTAGTCTTCTTAGGAAGAAATAAGGAAGCAAAGAACATACACATACATACATGTGCATGAAACATACATATTTGCTCTTCCTTGATGAACAGAGATGCAAAAGTTCTCAACAGAATTACTTATAGTCAAATGCAGCAATACATTAAAAGGATCATATACTATAATCAAAACTAAGGATAGAAGGATATCTTAACATAATAATGACTATACATGACAACCCATAGCAAGCACACTAATTGGAGGAAGGCATTGCTTCTAACATTAGAAATGAGACAAGAGTATGCAATCTCCTCGTTCTAATTCAATATCATACTTACATTCTTAGCCAAAGCAATAGGGCAAGAAAAAGAGGAAAGGAATCCAAAGGGTAGAGAGCTCAAGTTATCTGTTGACACTGTGATCATGCACTAAAGCACACAAAGACTTTTCTCAAAATCTCTTAAATCTGATAAACACTTTCAGTATTCAGTTATATTTTTAAAAAGCAACATCCAAAACCCAGTAGCTTGCCTTTTTTTTCTATACCAATAACATAATAAGAAAAAATTAGGGAATAATCTCATTTGTGATAACTGAAAATAAAAAGCCACATACATGTATACACAGAGAGAGAGAGAGAGAGAGAGGGAGAAAGAGAGAGAGAAACACCTAGGAATAAGCTTCACTAAGTAGGTAGACGAGGTCTCCGATGAAAACTAAACCATTGAAGAACAGTGTTCCAGGACTGCTATAAAAATTGTGGTGAATGCATTACACAATGCATTTGCTATCCATCTTGTCACACGGGGTTCTAAAAAAATTGTGGTATTAAAAAAAAATCTATCAGATAGTAGGATCCTGAGAAACATGAGGAGGAAGTTGCTGCTGACTCAGTTCAGAGAAGGGAGATGACTGGGTATGATCACTACTTGTGGGATGCAGTGTCACAGGCGAGAGTGAGAGTAACCCAGGCATTTCCCCACAGCCGTAGGTAGTGAGCAGTGGAACATATGCTTCTCTATTTGCTCATTTTTTGGATTCCGGTCCCTCATATCCCAGCTCTCACTGTTTTACCTACAGGTAGCTTCAGTGGAAACACACATTACTGTGTCTGTGGTCCAAATAGCAAGTAGAGAGGCTTCCAGACTGGAAGGAAGCCCACCACCCACGAGTTGCAAAGTCTTCCAGTTGGGGCGGGGGAGCTGTTTGTCATTGTTTTCGTAAGCCTCGGGAAGATGAACCATGTTACGTTTTAGCAGCAGATCTAGAGCTAAGTGATAAGGGGCAGAATTAACTTTAGGCACCTGCTTGGTCATGGAGAGGAAGATGCTGAGATTCAAGGCTTCTGTAGAAGGACTATAAAACCAGGAAGTTAATTTTAGAAAGAATCGCTTTGGTTCAACTCAGAATGTTGGTTTCAAGGAGTCACAATGTAAGCTGTGTATTACAAACGGTACAGCCACACGCCACGCTATCCTGGCAGTGCCAAGCCCTTTCTATCCAGCTGCCTACTTACAGGGAGATGGACCTGCAGAATTGCATCTTGAAGATCCGGAGTTGCTTGCAGCCGATTTGAAGGTCCCGAAGGATCTGGTCTGTAAGTTGGACACAGCCAGAAATATCCAAAATGTGCAGATAATGGCACCTTGCAGACAATGTCTCCACCCCCGCATCGGTGATCTGAACACAGCCAAAGTAGGTAGCGGTTACCAGGCATCTCTGTCCTCAGGGGCAGTGTCTTATTTAGGGTGCCGTAACAAAACGGGATAGATCAGGTGGCTCAACCATCAAGTACTTATTAGAGTTCTGAAGCCTGGGAAAGCCAAGACCGAGATCAAAATGGCCGCACAGATGGTGTCTGGTGAAGTACAGGTTTGCAGATGCCTGCCTTATACTGTAGACAGTGGCATGGAGGCTCTGCCTCTTCTCATAAAGACATAACCCATCAGAGCAGCTTCCCTTCCATGACCTCTTCTAAATCTACTTACCTCCCAAAGGGCCCACTTCATGACACTGATACATGGATAGTTGGGGCTTAAACACTGGTGGGCAGTGGCAGGCAAGGGGCAAGCATTCTGGATGTCGCAAACAAGCCAAGATCCTGGTAGACTTTCTTTCACGGAGTTTGTTCCATGACAAGTCATGTTTGTGACTTAACTCCTTCCAAATAAGATCATGAGTGAAATGAGTGAAATACCTGCCTCAGGAGTTACTAAGCGGATTCGTGATTTTTGTTGCTGTTATTGTTCTTTTCTTAAGCATCCTCTGGTCTGGATGAGAAACACTCTCAAATTTTCTTTAGTAATTAATACCTGTTGTGTTGTTACAAGGAACTTTGGAAATGCTACAGCAACAGGGCTGTCCATGCTTGAAATCTCCTATAAAGCTCTGCCAGTTTGGGAAAGTGTGCTTAATACCATTATATGTTATAGAGTGTGTGTGTGTGCATGCTCGTGGGTGTTGATCGCCATATGGGATCAGATTACCTTGAGAACGGTCTGGACATCTCTGGTAGGTCATATGCAAGAGTGAGTGCCCCAGTTCTGCAGAGAGCAATCAGTGTACGGCAAGAGGGTGATAAGCAGAAGCAACAGACAAGGCGAGTCTCACTCGGACTAATCTTGACCAGTCTTCTACCATCGAAGTCTGTCCAGCTGTCCTGCAGAGTTAATTCAACTCCATTTCTAGTTTATTTCACTGACTTGGGGTCTGGCTTTTGATTTATGGCTGAACTGAAATTTGCAGCAGAATAAGCTGGATTACTCACCCTAAAGGAATCTTTCCAACTGGATTTAATTTCCTACTTTATATATATGAATGCTTTAAAAAAAATATACTATGATGCTTAGCTCATTGTTTTTTAACATAACGTTAAGCCCTTTGGTTTGAAATGTATACTTTTCAAGTATGAGAAAGTAGATGTCATTGTCTAGGCATTCCCTGTTTCCAGAATGTGCTTGGAACTAAGAATCATTACTGCTTCCCACAAAACTTCCTCAGAAATCCCTGCCATGATAATCGAGTCTCTGAGGATCTGGTGTCATTCTAGAGGGGCATTGAGGTGAGGGGACAGTCCAGGCAGGTAGAGCTTAAAGTGGGAGGGTTTGTCACAAAGACCTGAAAGGAGCCCTCATCTGTAGTTTGGAAGCTCTGTGTGTTCAAAAGGGAGATGATGTCGGGGGGGGGGGGGGATTATGACTCAAGGGCTGGAAACTGGAGACAGATGAGTTGGCTATATTCCTGACTCAGATACAAGATCCTAGCCTTGACAGATTGTTATTCCCAACACGACTTCTTTTGAATCTCTGGGAAACTGTTTTGGTTTCTTTAAATGAAGTTATTTCCTATTTTGGAAGAGATATAAGCACATTACTTTAAAAATTAGCAAAGGAGACACCATTAGAAATGTGTCACCTTAAACATAACTACTTCTGAGCATTCTACAGTGTGTCTTAGTTAGTTTCTGGGAAACTTGAAAAAAAGGTTTCAAACTGCAATACAATTGACCTCTTGCTTTCTTGGAAGGTGCTGCTGGCCTACAAGCAGCTCCCAGAGCCTGTGGTAAGGCAACCATGTCCAATTAAAGAACTCTTCTCAGCTGAGGACCCCTGTACCAGCCAGCTTTGAGTGGGGCTAGCAGATGCTCACAGCCACATTGGACAGCCTAGCTCAGCTGCTAGTACAAGAGACACCAGCTGGCCCATTGGATCGTGAGCAATAAAATGAGAGAGGTCTGGGCTAGAGAGATGTCTCAGGTCGAGGGTGTGGACTGCTCTTGCAAAGAACCTGAGTTTGGTCCCAGCACCCATATTGGGCTACTTATAACTGCCTGTAACTCTCCAGTGGGAATCCAACACCTCTGGCCTCTGTGCATGCACCCACGTGCACACAACCACACACTGACACACATACATATACACAATTAAAAATAAGATAAATGTTTTTAAAGTTCAAAAAAATGTGAGTTGTCTAAGCCATCAATTTTGGAGGTGATTGGTTGCATAGTAACAGATGATATACATTATATATACTTTATGTATATGTTATATATACACTATAAATACGTATATATAATGTATATTATATACATTAACCAACATCAAATGTCAGGCATGATTAAAAAAATCCATTGATCATTTCTTTATAACCACTATAAACCCTCTACCTGATGTATGACCATGTTGAAATCTCTAAACTGAAAGACTTTCCAATATTCCACTTCCTAAAGGTTCTGTAACTTTCTGAAACAGTGCCACCATCTGGGGACCAAGTGTGCAAATGCACAAACCTACAGGGGATGTTCCCCATACAAACCACACCTTCGCAGATGTACTCACATGGCCAGGGGTCTCCCAGGTAGCTTTGTGTTCATCCAGCTCCTTTCTTCTTCCCACCTGTTAGCTCTAAAGGATAACTAAACCCTTGGAGTACAACATCCTGAGCTGGGGACTGTTTGGACACCCTGGTTCTGCTCCAGTCCCCCTGCAAACAGGAAGCCCCTCAGTAATTTATCTTAGCATTTCATTTTGCCCCTCGGAGTATAAAACTCATAGTTGGGGCTCAGAACCCTGCTTTCTGGAGCCCCTTGACTATAGCATAAGGGACATGTCTAGTGGAAACTTGTTCCACTACGGCAGCTTTCCTCGGCTCTGGGAGGGGCCGACCGTGTCTATCTTTTGCTACCTATCTGCAAATCATACTTCTTGCCATGTGCTGTATGAAAGTCTATTCTGTCTCAGATGAGTTGTAACCAGGTTACAGAGAATCATCTTCTCATTGCCTGCACCTCCCAATGGAAACACAGTTTCTAAGCCCTCACCTACTTGAGTTTTTCCCCTCATAGAGAAACTGTATAAATATGTCATTATTGTCATCGATTTCTTTCTTCTCCCCTTATTCTTCCTTTATTCTTGTCACTGACTACTACCTCGAGCCATCATGATCCAACGCCATGCTCATCAAAGGTGATAAGAGGGTCCCACTGTTAAGAAGACCTACTCAGGCCTTTGCATTGGGCCCATATCAACCAACTTTCTTCCTGGTGTCAGAGGCATTTTCCTTCATTGGCATTTTGGTGCTGTAGACATGTGGGCCCAGCACTGCTGACTGACCTGGGGCGAGGGGGCTGCTGGGAAAAGCAAGCCTTTCCAGAGATAGGTATAATATATACATATTCAGAATTCACCAGTGAGCTTCTGGAAAACCATGGTGATGAGCTACACTCTAAACCATGGCCCCTCATAAATTAGGCAAAGTGAGACAAGTAGGCAACTATTCAAATTGACCCAAATAAGTATCCCTTCCTCCGCTGAACCAGGACAGTCATGTGACCTTTCATCTGACTGGCACAATCTGGATAGGAAAGCCAAGTCCTTCTTTATTGTTCTGAAGGACTCTACTCCACTTCCGTTTCCTCCCCCTCACGCACTTAATGTTAATTTATCTATGCCAAATCTTTTCTCTTTCCTCTAGAATCCCTTGCCTGCGTCTCTTTCCTGTGCTCATTGGAGCCTGTTCTTCATGCCCTTTCTTCCAGACTTCCTTTGGTAGCAGAGCCACTAGAATACCTGTCCCCATCGTCCATCTGCCTTGTGCTATAACCAGAGTGGTTCCCAGTGAGCTGTGCTGGTAGTCAGGCAAGCAAGAGCTCCTGGGAGCATTCATGTACAACATATAGTCAGGTGGCCACTGCAGCTGATGTGCAAGCTTCTTGACACACACAGCTCACTTCCAGAACCATGTCACATGGACCAGAAAAAAAACTTCCAGTTTCCCTTGTTCTGACCAAATTCATTATTAAAAGAAATCTTGTAGCTAGGCATGGTGATATGTACCTGTAGTCCCAGCACCTGGAAGGCTGAGATAGGAGAATGGCATCTAGTTCAGGGCCAGCCTGGTCTACTGATAAATTCCAGGCTAGCCTGGGCTAAGTGTTAAGACTCTTATCAAAAAAGTTTTTGCTGTAAACTTTATAGCTTTAGTTTGTTCTAGCTTACCAGAACCTTCTCCTTCCTGCCTCCTCCTCTTTATCTGATACATTAGTGTGGAAGATTCGGGAAGTTCCAGACTCACTCTCAACCCACTCAAGCATCTGAATTCATAGCCCAGCAAGGGTGCACAGCCCCTGAGAACGGGGGTGATGCTGTTCAGATGAAAGCCAGTAGGTGTGCACAGCAGAACAAGCTTTTACAAACCTGAGCACTTTTTATGGTTTAGGTTGCCTTCCTTCTGAATCTTTTGCCAGCTCCGAGTTCTCCCTGATATGTTTGGATTTCTAATCTTCTGTTTAGAGACTTCCCTGCTGAACTGGGAATGCTTGCCTGACCATTCGTGGTTATCAGTGGAAGGTTAGCCTCTGAGTGGGAGCTAAATGTACAGTGTAGGCCTCTCTCCAAACCTGAGTGAAGGGTGACCTAGGAGGGTGGGTTGAGAACAGTCTCCTGTCAGGAGTTTTCAATCTTACATTGTGGGCTGACAAGGTCTCTAGAGAAGAGGAGTCTAATCTCTTGCCTGAAGGAAAGTTCTGGCAGCCACATTCAGAATGCTGAGTGAGAAGAAAAAGTGCTAAAAATATCTGCTGTCCAAATTCTGGGGCCTTGTTCCCCACTTCACTTTTGTACCCCAACTCCCAGTGAAGCATGGCCTTGCCTCGCACAGAGACCCTCTGCTTCACTATCTCTAGACAATGGCAATGTTGCTCTTATGGGGACATTTGGCAGTGTCTGGAGATGTTCTTGGTTTTCAAGATGGGAAATACAGGGGCCCAGATGCTAGGGACCCAGTGCCTGGAGGGCTGGGGTGTTGGTAACTATCCAGTGATGACAGGAACACCGTCTCTCCTCAATTCAAAGGACTGCTTCATCTAGAACTTCAGAACTGTCAGAGTGTCCATGCTCCTGGTTGGGTAGGGACCAGCCTAAAGATGTGGAGAGGAGGAGGTCTGGGGTCTCTCTGCATCTCTAGAGTATTTAACAAGGACATTGGTTCCCTTCTAATGCCATCCCAGAAGTCTACGCTGCTGCCAAGTGTAAAACCCACTGTATGGCTCAGACGTTCCCAGCTTTCTCCCCTGTGGCCTGGGGTTCTGAGCTGGCTCTGTCACCTAAGTTGTTCACCTATTTTCAAGTCTCCACAGCTCCCTCACTCCTGTCTCCGTCCTGTGTGTCTTATTCTAATGTACCCTCACTGCTCAGCAGCAGTCACGACAGGGCTTCAAGAGAAATTACATGTGTATATTTGATCTGCCTTATTAAGCCAGACTCAGGGTTTCTAAAGACAAAAGAAAGCAGGTTATATTATACTTTGAAAGTATTATTCCATCCTTTAAAACAACAAAACACAAACCTCCATTTCTGACATTTCTGTACAGAGAAAAAAATTGTCAGCAATTTGTGTTTTGCAAGGGTATGAGAGCAGATGCTTTATTTCTCCTTGTAAGCAATCATATAGTCAGCGTTTGTAATGAGCACCATTTCTTTCATGCTATTTCATCCTACTTCAGGAAAGTCATAGACTCTCAAAGTTAAGACCAAAGATGACCAAATAATCTTTCGACAGACTACAGAGACATTGTCTACCTGCCCCACTGAGGAAAGGCCTAGAGAATTAAACCTTAGCTTCACGTGTTGTTTTTATTTACTGAGGCCCAAAGTCAGTGAAGTTATATGTTAACACTTAGTGGGTTTTTGTATGGGAGACATGCAAATTATTCCTGTCTGGTAGAAACTCTAAACCAAGGTTCTGGCTGTGTTGCCCTGTAGGATGTTAACCAATTTTAGATCTAACCTGAGACTCATAATTCAACATTCTTTCTTCAGTCCCTATCCAGTTCTTTCTAATGTTCTATGCCATGATTTTTGCTGATCTGCTCATTGATGAATTAAATGAATCTCTGGCACAAACTTATATTTGCATATAATTCTGTGCAGTGGCAGCACACACCTTTAATACCAGCATAGGACGACAGCTTGGTCTACAGAGTGAGTTCCAGGATAGCCAGAGCTACACAGAGAAACACTGTCTCAAAAAACAAAAACAAACAAAAAAACCAAACCAAAACAAAAAAAACCTTATATTTGCACGAGAATAGTATCTTGAATGTTTATAAATCCTACCTTGGCACAAACAGAACCCTAGAGCTAGTTCCAATTTGGAGGTGGGAAAATGCATCCAATGATTCCACCAGACATGGCAGACACAAAGGCAGTTCTAAGTCAAGTCCAGCCTGCCCATGGCCCTGCCCGTGGCTCTGCCTGGATCCTGTCAGTGCTGACCTTTGACCTTTCTATGCTCCAGCTGCCATGCATACCTTCGGGCATCCTGCGATGTTAAGAGATGTAATTTCAGTGCAGAAAATAGCTATAGTTTTGAGAATATCGTCTGTCAGCTGGATGCAGTAGGAGACGTCCAAGTGCTCCAAGGCCAGCGAGGTTTTGCAGTATGCCTGGAAGAGATCCCAAGGTCACAGTATGCCTGGAAGAGATCCCAAGGTCACAGTACAATCCCAAGGTCACAGTATGCCTGGAAGAGATCCCAAGGTCACAGGTTTGGGGTTGGTTTGGATTTTGGTTTTTGGTTTTTCAAGACAGGGTTTCTCTGTGTAGCCCTGGCTGTCCTGGAACTCACTCTGTAGACCAGGCTGGCCTTGAACTCAGAAATCCACCTGCCTCTGCCTCCCAAGTGCTGGGATTAAAGGCGTGCGCCACCACTGCCCGGCAATTTTTGTTTTTCTTTAAAGGTGTTTGTTGTTTGTGTGGTTTCCTTTTACTTTCTCTTAGTCTTTTTCCAAGCACTGTGTCCATCTGAAACTACCTTACCTGCAGTGGTTTATTTAGTATGCATTTGGGTCCCCTAAATACAGATTTTTTTTTTTCCTATGAACAAAACAAACAAAATCAGCATGTCAAAAGATACCTGTCAAATTAATAGTTAATTAATACCCACATTCCTTCTAGCAAAAGACAGTTTTTCTGAAGTCCCTGCTGATGGCATGTGATTGGTATATTTTAACAGGGTTATACTCATCCAGATGAGTGGGGGAGGGGTGTGGATGCGAGAGTAGATGACAGGTATGTCAGGGGCCATGGTGGGAAGAGCAGCCTTTGAGTTTTACTCTCTTTCCATCATGTACCATCTCTGAAACTTTGACAAATAAGATAGCCTTTTTGGAGCCTCAGCTTCCTCTTCTAATTAAGGCAAACAGTACCTAGACTGTAGCATTCTTTTGAAATCCCACGTGATCATCTGTCACAGAGATCCTTGTATATATCGATTTACTGTTTCCCTATCCACAGAAACAAGGCAGTGGAACCAGCCTAGACGGCCGTCAGCAAAAAAATAACAAAAGTGTAGTATACAGACACAGTGGGCTTGTGTTGAGCTACGAAGAAAACCGGCATCAGGAACCTTTCAGGGAAATGGATGGAGCTGGGAGGTCTTATACTGAGCAAGATAACCCAGTCCTAGAAAGACAAAACCCCACACGTCTCCTCTACGGACCCTGGCTTATAATGTCTCTCTGTATTTAAATAAATGAAGTAACGAAAGGAGGGCATGACTATGCTTGGCCCAGGGAGTGGCACTGTCAGGAGGTGTGGCCTTATTGGGGTAGGTGTGACCTTGTTAGAGGAAGTGTGTCACTGTAGGGGTGGGCTTTGAGACCCTCTTCCTAGTGTCTGGAAGTCAAGTCTTCTCCAGTTTACCTTCAGAACAAGATGTAGAACTCTCAGCTCCTCCAGTGCCATGTCTGCCTGGACACTGCCATGCTTCCTGCTATGATGATAAAGGACTGAACCTCTGAACCTGTAAGCCAGCCCCAGTTAAATGGTATCCTTTGTAAGAGTTGACTTAGTCACGGTGTCTGCTCACAGCCATGGAAACCCTGACTAAGGCGGGGTGGAATAGGCGGGAGGACATGGGGAGGGGGGAGAATCAACCCATTCTGACACCTAATGCTGTATATGCTAGTTTACTGCCTTACAATGACTAAACAACTCAGCGTATACTATATAAAAACAAAATGAGCATCTGGAGAGATGGCTCAGCCGTCAAGAGGGCAGAGGAACAGAGTTTGTCCTCATAACCTCATGAACTCCAGCTCCAGGGGATTTGATGCCCTCTTTGGCCTCTATGGGCAGTGCACGTGCGCACACACACACACATAGCATGAGAGGAGGAATAAAAATAAAATAAGATCATGTAAAGCTTACAAAAACTAGCCAACACAGTCATCCACTGAAAAATACACTTAGATTGAAAACTCACCACAATTAAGTGTAAGAGGGGATGGGTGCTAGCAAGCTTGACATAGCCACTCCACACAGTATAAGTATACGTAGTAACCCATCCATATGTATATGCAGCACTGTGATGTACTACAGGTTTTGATAGTTGAAACTTTTGAAGACTAAATATTAGCTGCTAATAGATTTTTGTGTTTTATGCCAATGCAAAAAAAAAAAAAAAATGTATACTTACGGGAGAAAGAAGTCTTGGCAATTCCCTTTTTTCTGACCACAGCAGCCAACAGTGACTGCTCTTGAGCTCATGCAGAGCTTGAATTTTCCACAGGGTCAGCATTTACTGCATTTGACTCACCCATGTTGTGACTAAGTTTACATGGAAATCTCATGTCTAGAAATAAGTGCTGCCAGAAATTGGAAGGAGTCACTGTTTGGGGGTAGAAGGCTATCTTAGGGTTTCTATTCCTGCACAAACATCATGACCAAGATACAAGCTGGGGAGGAAAGGGTTTATTGAGCTTACACTTCCACACTGCTGTTCATTACTAAAGGAAGTCAGGACTGGGACTCAAGCAGGTCAGGAAGCAGGAGCTGATGCAGAGGCCATGGAGGGATGTTCCTTACTGGTTTGCTTGCTTCTGGCTTGCTCAGCCTGCTTTCTTATAGGGCCCAAGACTACCAGCCCACAGATGGTACCATTCACAAGGGGCCCTGCCCCCTTGATCACTAATTGAGAAAATGCCTTACCGCTGGATCTCATGGAGGCATTTTTTCAACTGAAACTCCTTTCTCTGTGATAACTTCAGCTTGTGTCAAGTTGACACACAAAACTAGCCAGTACAATTGACCCCTTGTCAACTTGACACACAAACACATCACCAATAAGCCTCGACCTTTACTTCCTTATTCATCCCCAATATCTAAAAAAACTTTAAATGTCCCACAGTCTTTTGCAAATTCTCACATATTAACATTTCAGTCCCTTTTAAACATCCAATCTCTTAAAATTCAAAGTCTTTTAAAAATCCAAAGTCTCTTAACTGTGGGCTCCACTAAAATATCTTCTTTCTTCAAGAGGGAAAAGTATCAGGCCACAGTCACAATCAAAAGCAAAATCAAACTCCAGTCGTCCAATGTCTGGGATCTACTCACGATCTTCTGGATTCCTCCAAGGGCTTGAGTCACTTCTCCAGCTTTGCCCTTTGTAGCACACACCTTGTCTTCTAGGCTCCAGATGCCTGTACTCCACTGCTGCTGTTGTTCTTGGTGGTCATCTCATGGTATTGGC
>CM052700.1:141936043-141990873 GCA_028551405.1 Uromys caudimaculatus
GTTCTCAATATTATCTTCCAAGTTCCTACAGAACACCCCACAGAGCTCTTAACATCGCGATGGCTCTTCTAGCTCAAAGTTCCAAAGTCCTTCCACAGTCCTCCCCAAAACATGGTCAGGTTGTCACAGGAATACTCCACTATGCTGGTACCAATTTGTCTTAGTCAGGGTTTCTATTCCTGCACAAACATCATGACCAAGATGCAAGTTGGAGAGGAAAGGATTTATTCAGCTTACTCTTCCCCATTGCTGTTCATCACTAAAGGAAGTCAGGACTAGAACTCAAGCAGGTCAGGAAGCAGGAGCTGATGCAGAGGCCATGGAGGGATGTTCCTTACTGGCTTGCTTCTCCTGGCTTGCTCAGCCTACTTTCTTATAGAACCCAAGACTACCAGCCTACAGATGGTACCACTCACAAGGGGCCCTCCCCCTTGATCACTAATTGAGAAAATGCCTTAGCGCTGGATCTCACGGAAGCATTTTCTCAACTGAAACTCCTTTCTCTGAACTTCAGCTTGTGTCAAGTTGACACACAAAACTAGCCAGTACAAAGGGTGACTCTCACTGGAGATAATCAAGCACAGGGACATATCCAGGGTAGTACAGAGGGACCCCACCTTTGAGTGGAACCAATAGCTTTGTCTCTCAGCTCACTTGCCAATAAGAATGCGGTGAATCTCTTGGGGTCTGTGCTAGCTTTTATAGGCCTTAATAAGCATCACATCTAGAACATATATAGTCACGTTCAACACTAAGGTACAGATTGGTCCTATGTAAGGGTCTTCCAGAAAAATCAAGTCTGTTTTAATAATACAAGAATGTTGATGTTGCAAGGTATGGGGTAATAAATACTATTTCCTCTTAGAGAATAGGCCAGAGACAAGTGATAGCAAGAACAGTGTTTAAAACTGTGAGGGGCCAATGAGATGACTCAGTGGGTCAAGAGGCTTGTTCTGGAAGCCTGACTACCAGTGTTCAACACCCAGAACTGCAGTGAAAGGAACGGACAGATCCCAAAAGTTGTCCTCTGACCTCCACACGCACACTACTGTTCACCCGTGTACGTACACACACACACACACACACACACACACACACAGAGTGATAATAATTAAAAAGCAGTTTAGAACTATGACTAATTCCTTGAAAGCTGGCTAGCTTTAAAGGGGGCCTCAGGGTGTCTCTTCAACCCCTGCTGCTACTGTCTTTGGACTGCCTGGGTCAGTTCTCTCTTGTGCCTTTATCTTTGATGGGTCTACTAGCCTTTGAAACTGAAATGTTTGGAGGTTTTTAAATTCAATAACTCTAAAAGTGATTTTAAAGTCTCTGATACATTCACAGCCGCATTCCCAGATATGGAAAACCTGAGACAAAAAGATTGGTGCAGTGCTTATGATAAATTGGTGGCAAATTATGAGAGCTAAAGTCCCACAGTTCATTGTTTCCTTTAGAGTTGTGTAAGTCACCCTGAGGCTCTATGTCTGCAGGCATGTTACAGCATGATCACACAAGGAAATCCCCTCTTCTCCTCCAGAGACAGCTGCCGTGTGCCCTGCCAGCTCAAAGACTGCCTGGTCCCTCACATATCAATCCCACTGTCTCCTTTATCTTGGAAACTGCTATTCTAAACCTCTTTCAAGCCAGTCTCTTACAGTGAAGGCAGAAAGAAATGAAAACATGGTAAAGTCAGGCTCCTTTCTAGCCTATGGTCCTTTCTCACTATGAATTAACACTTTCGGAAAAGTTCTCCGTTGCTTCATCAGAGTGTTCCCTGTGTCTTCTGGGCTGAGTCATAGTGTAGGGTGTTAAAAACTACATTCCTAAATTGGATATGTAGCTGGGACTAAGTTTGACTCATTTTTGTTGATTGCTACAATAGTGTTCTTTTGCCCAAGCCCTGATTAATTCACCTCAACAGGTGGTAGCTCCTTGTCCAAAAACTTCTGCCTTTGTTGTTTCTTCTCATGACACTGTCTCTTGTAATATGCCTCATTACAGCCCCATTAGTCACACTCCAAGGCTGGAGTTTTTTGTTTTGTTTTATTTTTCCCTCTGTTGGTAATTATGGGAAAGCACTGTGCTCTCAAGAACTTCTTTAATGAAGACTAGTTGGACTGGCTCAAAGCTAACAGTGCAGTTTCTGGAATTATATGTGGAAAACACAGAACTTGAGTTGCTTGGGCCTCAGACAGACCATAAGATGTGGAGGTATAATTTCTCAAAGATGGCCTCCATCCTGCCTGGCATCAGAGCAGGGGGGAGTGGTCCTGGCTAGATTACCCACTCTGAAGAGCCTGGAGCCCTGTCCTGGTGAAGACAGTCTTGCTTTCCTGCTCTGCTGGGAAGCCAGGCCTAGTTAGGTAAGGGCAGGCCACAGAAGCAAGGCTGAAAGCAAGTATTCCCAAATGCAGTTCCATATTTCACATTGTTCCAAACTTCTATGGCAATCTGGGGAAGAAGTTTTGGCTTCAACCTGCTCCGATGCTGGGCAGGATGGATGCCATATTTGAAAAATTGTACCTCCACATCTCATGACTGTCTGAGGCTCAAGCAACTCAAGTTCTGTGCTTACCATATATAATTCAGGAAATTGTACTCTTAGCTTTGAGACAGCCCAACTAGTCTTCACTAGTGGTCTACAATGCCTACTAATCCCTCCAGATGGCGGAAATGTCTCCAGATTCCTACTGCTTTCTCTTTCTTGTGTTCTCTTGGTACTGTTGCTCTTTGTAGGATTGCCTTATCTTCTGCATTATCCATAGCTTTTGAATTCATGTCCAGTTTACTCATGTAGCCCCAGCCCTTGGTCTGTAAACTAAGGGTTACTCCCATGAGGAAGAGTCCACAGGGAATGGAGACTCTTCATGATATAAGTGAGGAGGATGAGCTCATACAGATGGCAGGTGGTCCACAGCTCTATGTCTTTCCTGAGCAAGGTCTAGGGGCCTTCAGCTTTTACCACTGAATTCAGCATCTCAGGATAAATACTCAACTCCTTTAAGACTTAATGTTCTCCTCTGCATCTTGGGAATAACCCAGTACTTTAATATCGGCACTTCATGATTTGTTGGGAGAGTAAGTGGGTTAATAGGAACAAAAGTGATTGCGCAATTCCTGGTACCCAGTGGACATGTTTGCGAACAGTAGCTAGTGCCATTGTTGCTACCAGATTCCCTCTGGCCATGCCAGATTTTTGAAATTCTAAAAACTGTAGTAAAAATATTTTGACCATATATTCTCAATAACTATACATTAATATACTTTGTAGGATATATATACATATATGTATATATATATATGTATATATATATGTATATATATATATACACACACACACATATATGTGGTTAAAGATGTTATATCAAATAAATACTATCAATAAAAAAACTAAATAAAAGTCTTAGAAATTCTAATATTTCCTTCTAACTCCAAGATAAATTGTCTTGTTTGTTTTCTGAGTAAATGTTTTCTCAACAGGATACCTATGGTTGTCAGTAAACCTGGATAGCTTACTGATGTCATATATCCTATAATATACTTGGATTAAAAGAGGGAAATTATTTTCAAAATACACAGTGTGGCAGGTATATAAAGAAAAGCCAAGAGGTGGAGAACTGGAGAACAGAAAAGATGAGTAATAGCAGCAACAGAATGTATGCTGGGAAATCAAAGGGAAGACCGGGAAATGAACAAGAAAGGGTCTTCTGTGTGGAAATTATGTTTGGTAAGCAGAGTTTGTTAAAAGAAAAAAATCCAGACTAGTGTTGTGGTTGGTTTTTTTTTGTTTGTTTGTTTGGTTTGGTTTGGTTTGGTTTTTAACAAAATCACAATCATTCAATTTTACCAATGAAGACTCAGGAGGCAGATGCTGGGGTAAAGGCCTGTGCCTCAGAGAGGCAGAGAAAGCACCCAGCTGACCTTCCTCCTCAGCCAGCATCCCCAGAGGCATGTTCCCCTTCCCCATGCTGTTTGAAAAACCCTTTCAAACTGAATGCCCCTCCAGCTTCCTGTGCATCTCTCTATCTGTCCTCCTGACTTCCTCTTACTCTCTCTGGTTTTTTCCCCTATGCTCACTTCCTGTCAACTGCTTGCTTGCTATACCTCTTGACCTATCACTGACTTTATTTAACCCTGTTTACAGAAAGCTCTTGAATTAAAAGGGCCAAGGCACACCACAACTAGAAACAGGGGTTTTGTTGTTCTTTGTTTTTTATTTTTTATTTGCAGTAAATAACACATCGTTATTTACAGTGTGATCAAATATCCTGGAATGAATAGTTTCTGACTTTAGATTTTATGTACAAAATAAAAATGAGCCAGGCTGGACAAAGGACAACCATGACACCCACACTTTCCATTTCTCCACGGTAAGTGGCCTGGTTTCCTGGCCTCCCTAGAGTCCCTGTAGACAGAAGGGCAGGGGAATTAAATAGTCTGTAAGTCTTAGGAAGAGCTGCCGAGCTGCTGTCCAGTACCCTTCTCTATTCTTGTTCTTTTTCTTACATTTTCTCGGGAGAATGGCAACTGAGACCAAGAGCCAACTAAGTATGGCCTCTTGCATCTCAGACTTCCCAAGAAACTAAGTTCAGGAACCATCTGTACTGCTTTGGCCCTTCATTTTAGGATATAGTAGAATTAACAAGTCAAGGAGGCTTCCAGCCTTGCAGAAAAATCTCAGAGCGAGAATCTGTTGAGTCTATGTGACCCTAACACATTTTTAACCTTAACTTTCCTCATGTGCAAGAGGAAAATAAAAACGTCTATATATGTATATCATATACAGATATAGGTATAGATAGATAGATAGATAGATAGATAGATAGATAGATAGATAGATAGATAGATAGATAAAGTGGGCTTTGGGAAGACAGAGCACATGTTCTCTAGAAGTACTTGGCACAGACAGCACCATCACTACATCATGAATGCTGTCTTCTGTCTCTCAGCAGTAGACTCAGGAATTATGGGCCAAAGCAGCCTGCCTAAGATACCACCTTTAACCTGTAATGTCATGAGGGCTTTAGAAAGGAGATACAACAAGGAAATCCTAACTGGGCCTGCCAGAGTTATTAGAAACCCAGCCAGTGAACTACAGCCCTTCTGAGCCATGCTGCAGGTGCCTTGCTCACATCAGGCATGACACAATGGGCAAATCCTAGGTGTGGCGCAGACGGTTCAAAAGTAGTGGCATAAACTCATACTGTCATAGAAAAGTGGACTCCCCGCATTTGCTTTTGCCTGCAGGCAATCTGACAGGTTTCATTTAACTTTAGGCAAGTTTCATCTTACATGCAGCAAAAACAGCCTCCTAAGGACTGTCTTGCTTTTAACACGTCCTCCTGTAGTTCTTCTCTGTGGACGCCTAACATGAAAATAACAGATGTGTGGGTCATTTATAAAATTCAGCAAAACTTCATCTGTCTCCTGGCTCTCCCAGTGGGAGTGGGCAGGAAGCCAGGCCTGGGGCAGGGCTTACTCAGCTTCACTTAGTTCTTTGCCAAGAAAACATGGTACCCAGCACTCCAGAATCCCTCGGAACCCTATATGCTCTGGGACACTGAGAAGCTGTTGAATTCCACATCTTTTGAAGTCTGGCAAGTTTCAGATCCTGTTGGACGGCTTACAATTGGAAACACATTAGCGTCAAGAGCAACACAGTGCTGAGATCGCTGCTTTTCTCCACAGCCAATGAAGAAACAATAAACCCCTGGTATCTGTGTCCCCCCAGTTGAGTCCACATCCCAACTTTGTCTCCTGGCATTTGCTGTGTTATCATAAAGCTCGGGAGACTTAGCATGGATGATCAACTTGGCAGGGATTTCCAAAATGAACTTCTCAATTGTTCTGGATTTTCTGGCTGCTGCTTTTTTAACAAGTGCTAGATGACCACCCCTTTAAATCTACCAAGGAATCATTTAGTTTCTCTCCTAGAACCCTTTAAAAATATCCTACAGCCTGAGATCCTCTGGGAGCTTCTTCATCATAGACTTTTTAGTTACTACTTCCCTGGAGAGAGACAGCTACAAAGGCTTCCCTGGGCACAAGAGCCAGGTGCCAAGAAAGCCAAACTGTTTGCTTGTTCTACTTCCCCATACAGGCCAGCTCAAAGCCTTGGCTGCATCAAAGGCCAGTGATGAAGGCCAGTTTGACCAGGAATCGTGATTGTTCTTCCCCTTTCAACCCACGAGCACAGTTTCATCCCTGGAGAATAGGTGTAGTTATCAAAATCTCATATTTTGATAATTATTGCATGACTTAATGCTGGAAACTAAATAGAAATCAGTGTTGATCTTTTCAAAAATTGTTGCTAAGGGGAGCTGACTCATGTAGCCCATCTCAGGCACGAATGTAGCAAAGGCTACCAAAATCAATTTTGGTTTAGCACTGGAGGGTGGAGGTATCAATGGATAAAAATATTAATGATGAAAATCTTGCATAAACAATATTTTGGAACTAGTTAAAAGTTAATGAATAGCGTTTAAGATGAGGAAAGAGACACAGGAAAGTGATTCAAGTTTGCTCTTTGGGTCTATGAATGACCTTCTTAAACTCCAGACATGCATGACCAAAACAGATGCCAGTCTGTGAGAAGAGGGCAGTTGTTGAACAAGGTGGATGATTGGACTGTTCAAAAGTCAACACACACACGCACACACACACACGCACATGCACATGTACCAAGAACAGGGAGGAGGAAACAAAAATGGAGAGATGATGAGACAAAAATTTTTTTCCGAATAGAACATCTGGTCTTGTGCAACTAGTAATGAAATAATTCTGTATTCGACGCTTCTTTAAAAAGATATCTTTAGATCAGTGAAAATAAAGAGCAATTTTGAAAGTTTAATCTTTTTAAAGACATGCCAGAATTTTGCTTTATGATCATAGAGTTAACAATGAGCACACACTTTTACCTAGACTCTCCAGCACCTAAAAACAGTACAAATGTAGGCATTATAGAAGAGTGGGGGTGCCTGGAGCCTAGAGGATCAAAAGCAAGCGGCAGAAAGTGATGTGTTCTGAGTTTTAGCCTCAGCCTCATCCCAAGAAGCTTTTTAACGTGATGGGTATTTAGAGGCTAATATCATAGCAATACATTAGAATACTTCTGAAAGATTCTCTCACTGGCCAAACACAACTGCCTCCTCTCTAAGAAATGTAACTCAAGATTAGAATGTCAATATTCTTAACTTATATTTTGACCTTCATTCATTCAGTAAATACTTATTTAACATTTATAATTACCCACAACTGAACTAACTCCTAGCTACTGGTTCAGATAAACAGTCTTTTCTCTCAAGCAAACTGGAGTCATGTTGCTGAGTTTGCTTCCCTGACAGAGTGCTCCTGGCATTTAAGTCAAGTCTTCCTTTGGTGTTTGACTTCTGCAATGCACTCCATGATATGAATCTTACTCCTGGCCCATGAATGAATCAAGGAGTGGTTAAGTAGGTAGTTAAGTAGATGGGTTCACATTGTATATAAACATTATTAAAATATGGCACTATATCTCATAAATGTGTACAAAAATTATTAACAGACAGGTGTGGGGGGCTGATTTGGCATCAAGATTTGTCAAGAACAATGTAAGACATTCATAACAGTATAATGCCACATTAATAATGAATCATCTTATATTCTTGGTTGTGAGCCTAGCCTGTAATGGCTGAGCCATCTCTCCAGCCCAATACTGAGTCATCTTAACAACACATTTATTTGCAGTGATGCTTTTGTATTTTAATCTTTGTAATCGTTTTGTATTTTAAATCTTTGATCTGTCACCTTTTCAATTTTTTTTTGAAAGCCTGACTATATCATGCTAGTGTTATCCACTAGCCTTGTGTGACACATATTTAACCTTTCAATTAAATCACAATTTTGACTTACAGGAATCTTTTGGCTTCTTTTCATAGCAGGCTACATGTTCCTAAGCATTTGTAGCTCCTCTTATTATAGAGTTATCTGGTCTCATATGGAAGTGTTCCATTCTCCCTGGGCTCTTCTTTGTTTTTGATTAACTCTGCACACTAGGCAGACTTGTGCCAGGGACTAAAATTGGAAGAAACTGACCTTGCTTCACACCAGAGCTTATAAAGAAGACTCTTAAGTGGTGCACTTTCCTCTTACACTATTACAGTGTCAAGACACAACAAGATAAAACAAAGTAAAGCTGAACAACACAGTGGGGACTGAGCCACGTTGCCAAACAATTGTTGAGAAGAGTAATTCCCCATTTCTACCCTTTACTTCCATAAAACTGAGCTCAAGCTAGCTTCCTGAGAAGACATGAAATCTCATCAGTTGTAACCTCTCAACCTTTACTTTTCTTATCTGTAAAACCAGAAGAGTGGTTTAGCTGTTCCTGAGCTTCCGTCAGCCCCAAATGTCTGTAATTCTAGGCTGACCTGAAGGCCTCTGAAGCTCTTCAGTCTGTTCAGTATTCCAACACTGCTCAATTAGTCATGGAAAACGTCATGATAAGTCATCCAATTTGTCATGCTCAGAAACATTCCCACATTCTACAGACTTCTCAGCTAACACTTGTATTATCCATCGCTTGAAGAATTAACTATTTTATCATCCCTGTAAGAAAGTGTTACTCCTTTTGTCCCTTCAATGGTTTTCTTTCTTCCTACTTAGCCTAATGGTTTCCCATGTTTTGGAATCTTTTAGCTCCCAGCACACTTTTATGTGATGCTTCCAATGGGTTAACAGTTTCCCATGCTTAATTTTCATTTCTTCCTTGTTCAAAGCATGACCAACACACGTTTGGGCAGTAGTGTCTCTCTCTCTCTCTGCCTCTTTCTCTCTCTCTCTCTCTGTCTCTTTCCCCCTTTCACTCATTTAGATGCTTAACGTGCTAAACCATCCTTGTGGTTTATGTGGAGTGTGCAGGGCCGCATGTTACTCGGGCCGCATGTTACTCGGGCCGTGCCTATGGACCCTTCCCCTTCCCGAGAATTCTTACAGCACAAACAGTCCATCTTACTCCCTCACTTCATGTTGTCCATTCCAATAATGTACACTGCGAACTCTGTTTCCATAACATGACCTCTGAACTGCTAGATATCTATGTAGTGTCTAACCCCCATAGTTTTCATGGTTAGAGCGTATATTTTAATATTGTATTTTATAGAATATTTTCGCTATATGCAAGGACTCTGAACCACATAGATGTTTCTCATTCTCCAAATAAATGCCTCTGTATCCTATGAGTCTGACACAGAGATAGGAGAGAGTAGATGGGGAGGAAATGAGGCCACAAAGCCTCCTTGCCACCTCAGGCCACAGAGGCCTTGCTAGGAACCACTAGCTACCTTTGCGTTCCAGTGAACGAAAACACCTGACAAAAATGGCTCAAGGGAAGACGGTCGGTGTGGCCGTGGTTTCAGAGGAACGTCAGTCCATGGGGGTGGGGAATATGCCAGCAGTCCTTGTGGCCGAGGCATGGCAGAGAGCCCTTTCTTCACATGGAAAAGAGACAGGCCAGACCCAGGGCTAGCTCTAGCCTTTCCAGAGCTGGTGAAGTGGTCTACTTTACCAGCCAGGCTGCACCTCCTAAAGGCTTCATGGCCTTCTAAATAGCATCAAAGCTAAGGGCCGAGTGTGCAAACAGGAGCCTGTGAGCAACATTTTAGCTTCAAACCATGCCCCCTGGAGTTGACTGTGAGTCCCAGTCCTGTGTGTGAGTTGGCTCCTGTTATCCTTTTCTATCAAGACTTACAAAGTTTATTCAATTGGAGCTTAATGTTTCATGGTAACCCTTTAGCAGAAAACCCTAATCATCTTACCCGAATTCCAAAGTCAGTGATGTTGACACACTCGGACAGGGAAATTTCCCTCAGTTTTCTGTGTCTGGAAAGTATGGTCATGGCCTGAAAATAAAGAGATCATTTTGTAATTACAATTTAGTATGGGCCGTAGCCAAGAGCCATTTTTACAATAGCATAGAAGAGTGATCGTTGATACAGGCTAAATAAAGGTACATCCTGGGTCCCACCTCTTTACATCCAAGAAAGCATGGGCTGACTTTGTAAGAAAATTATTAAATATTATTAGTAGTAGTATTCGTTACTATTAAACCATTAAATAAAAAATTTCAGTTGTCTCTAATACTTTGGGGGAGTTCCAGTGCTAGAAGACTCCCTAAGACATCACCTGTCTCTAGCTGCCTTCAGACAAATGCTCTCCCAACCAAGTGCTCTGCCTTCCCTTGAAAACACTTTATACAGCTAGGGAACTTGTCAGTAGGTTCTTATTCATCCCTAACCAAAAGATAATAAATAAATAAATAAATAAATAAATAAATAAATAAATAAATAAATATCTCAAAACCTTTAGTTCATTTCATAAGCTTAATTTCTGAAAGAGAAAGGGAACAGATCTTTATTAAAAGATCTAGAGACATAAGCAACCACCAATAGCCTACTTTCTTTTCAAGGTTTAAAGAAAATAGCAGATTGCACCCCCCCCTTTCTGTTGCTGTGCTCATGACTGTGCTATGCCGAGTCTCTGCAGTTTCCCCAAGAACTGACTGGCAAAATCTTCTGATAAATACTGATGAATTGATAAACTGGCTTACAGATGCCACCCTGCTCTGTGCATGTGCGTGTGTGGGTCCGCGCATGCGCGCGCATGCGCACCTGCATGCTTGGTGGTACTAAGGATGAACCCAGGACCTCAGACATTCCAGGTTCTCCACTAAGACACAGCCTCAGCCTCTTTGCTCTTGTTTCACACAAAGATCTTTTCAGGACTCCATCAGGTTGACACGAGCAGGATTTTTGCCCATTCAATGAATCCAAGGCCCACTAATGGAGAAGAGTCAGAAACAGGGATCTGTCCTTCTTTTGTTTATGTGCAGGGCTAGTTTATATTTTATTGATATTAAGTGCAATGTTTGAGCCATAATGGAAAATGGCTTAAGCAAATATTAGATCTTATTTTAGCCCTTTAAATAACTTTCATTTAAAGAAAAGATTTTATTTTTAAATCCAGATCAAAGGAGAAAGCACTTGCCACAAGCCTCTGTTCTGTGATGTCTCCATTTGCTTAATGGTCCTGTGCACTGTCTCCAAATGCAGTGATGCTGCTCTCTGCTCTTCCCTCATTGTGACCGTGGAAACTTTTGCTAGGACAATGTTATTTTTTTCCTGACTCCTCCTTTCAGAGCAAAGAATCTGCCTCGTGGAGCCGGCACACACAGCCTGCAGTGCAGATGTGGATGTGTAGGGGTTTTTTGTTTTTGTTTTCATACTAGAAGAACTGGAGGAGTCGAGCTATTCCAAGACATGCAGAGTTCATCTCTGAGTGCTACACTTGAAAATAGAGAATATCCTTTGAGATATCTTCTAGGGAATGATCTCTGAGACAGTTAGGTTTTACTTATGTAGCCAAGCTGGAATTTTCAAAACTTACCTACAGATGTTCACTTGCTAAATAAGACACTTGTCAGTCTGTATACTCCTTAACATTTCACTAAAACCAAATATTCATTAAAGTTAAGTTCTGTTCATGGAACCCACATAAAGGAAGAAAGAGAAAAACGCTCCAAAAAGTTGTCCTCCACACATGAGCTTTGGCACACGCACCCCCAACATATACACCAAATAATAATAAAATAATAATAATAATAATCAACTTTAAAATTAAAATATGAAAATGGAAGGCCATGTTTAATACTATAATTGCTCATTAAAGTACATGTACCCCAACTGTCAATTAGGATATTAGCTGTTGCTTACATACATAATGAAATACCACAACTAATTTACTAAGATGTTTATAATTAAGAAGAGATACAAAGGATGTAAGCGGGGCTATGGGAAAACCGACACATACAATTCTGGCAAAAAAAAAAAAAAAAAAAAAAGTGGACTAGCCATTCTGGAAATCAGTCTGACTGTTTCTTAGAAAGTGAAGCCCAGGGTTACCACACAGCCTGGCAGTTATACTTCTGTGGGGTTTCTAACTAAGAATAAAACGTATCTCCATACAAGACTTGTGCCCAAGCATTCTTAGCAATGGTATTCAGAAGCAACACACAAATATTTACCAAGAGATGAAAGTGTAAATAAGATGCAATTTATCCCTACAATAGAATGCTAGCCAGTAAGAAAAAGGAGTTGTATGCCATTGTGTAAATAAGCCTTGGAAACATGATTCTGGGCCAAAGAAGGCAGACCCCAAACACCACAAGAGACTCCACTGAAGTTCAGACCAGGCAAATAGACAGAAAAGGAAAAGTAGATCCGTGCTTGCCTGAACCAGCTGGTGGGAGAGACAAGCTGAGTAAAGGCGTCTGGTTTGGGAGTGAGGAAGGAATTCTGGGAGTAGACCTTGGTGCTAGTTGCATGGTTCCATAAATAAACCAATTAAATGAAACATGCCTAGAACCGTTTGTCTCAATAAACATTCATTGACTAACATTTGATCAATAAAAAAATCATAAAATTTTCCTGTCATCCTTCTGCCCAAGATGGACACAGATGTTGCCGATGTGTCACGTATTTCTGTTGGTTAGGCTCAGACCTGCATGATTATCTGTTGACAAGATGGTATACATGATGTCAGTGTGCCCCCACTGATGTATTACCATATAGCTGCAGCTGAGTAAACACTAACAGAGAACCAGGAAGTGGAAGGCAGCAGACCAGACAGGCCTCTGTAGGTGCCAACTGCTCCTGGCAATGGGGCCAACAAGAGACATGCCCTATTCCAGGTCTTGATGAGTGTGTGTGTGTGTGTGTGTGTGTGTGTGTGTGTGTGTGTGTGTGTGTGTGTGTGTGTGTGTGTGTTTTGACTTTGAGCTTCTCAGATAATTGCCCTAATGAATACCTGGTAGGTAAGTGTTCTGGTTCCACTCTATGAGATTCAGAAATGTGCCAAACTGGGAGGAATTCTCTGAGACAGCTGATAGTTATCTCTGCAAATTTTCTTTGAAAAACCTGTAGTATCAAGTCTGGGAATTGTAATTGCTCGATTTGTTGAGGATTCACTTAACAGACATAATACTGATGGACGTCTAATAGAGAAACTGGAAGCCTAGACATCAAGGAGGTGCTGTTTACTCCTGAGAAGTCCACAGCCTGGGCAGGTAGACATTCAGACACTACAGCCATGATGACCGTGAAAGGGAAGGATGGGCAGAGTGGTCGAATCACAGTGCTGTGATAAGGCCTCTTCCTGTGAGCCTGAGGCAAGCAAGCATAGGGAATGATTAGCAACCTGGGACTCCACTAGGTTCTGGCTATGCAAACACCACTTTCCTAACAATGCATTTGGCAGCATGAGCCTTTTACCTTCATGCATACGAACACACAGCCCTTTAAAAAATAATGCACTAGCAATCTGTTAGCAACCTAAGACTACCACTACATCAAGCTTCAGGTACACACAGGTCTCCCTAAAGACCATCAGACTTAAAGAGTTTCTACAAACTTGTCCCCAGTGTATCCCGGTATTAAAAAAAAGCCAGGTGGCAGATCTGGCCTTAACTGGTTTGGGGCATGGGCTCTAAGACAAACTCTGTCCTCTAAGTGAACTTTTAGGGAGAATCCCCTATTTTCCATCTTGTGCACATTCATAACTGGGTGCGCATATGACTGCATTGTAGGAAATGACATGCACAGCCAACGAAGGCTCATGTAATAAAAACTTGTCAGTTAAAGAAAGGACCACCCAAACTACACATCTGGTGACCAAAACCTTAATTTGAACACCATAAAATTAACCCAAAACAACAGTGGGGGCCTTGAGTACCTTCACTCTTGGGGCTAGCTGACACTCTTGGGGCTAGCTGACACTCTTGGCAGTGTATCTGGCCTGTCAACTTTCCTTGTTACTTTTGCAAGTCCGTGTGGGCCTTTATTTCAGTTTTTGAGTAAGAAGCCAAGAGCCCGGAAAGTCCCAGCCCATCTCCTGGCCATCAGTACCAGGTGATAACACTACCTGGACAGTCTCAGAGGGAGAGCCAGAGCCGCCTGGAAAGCTAGCAGGGTGCTCATGCTGAACAGAAAGAACAGAATAGTCTAAGGCATTTGTCGCCTTAAGTTTTCCTGGGGAGACACGAATGTTCACTCAGAGCACACGAGTGACAGAGCAAGCTGACAGATTTACTGAGCTGGCTTCCGGGAGCATGAGTGAAGGGTTGCTTGTAGAATGGAACATTGGTAACTCCCGAACAGCTGCGTCACCAAAACCCATCCCATGACAGATGACAACTTCCCCATAGTAGAACCTGTGTCCCAACCCCTGCTATTCTCTTTCCTTAGCCCTTTACCTTCTAACTACTGCAGCATCTCCCAAGACCATGTATAGCTGGGCAGGTTCCGTACAGCTAAGATGGACGGGCACGAGAAGGGATCTCAGGGATCTGAGGACCCTCCCACCTCCTACTATGAGACAATGTCAATGGCCTGATCTTGTGGGTCTCCTGTGCAGCTGCTCTGATTAAAATCATAGGGGCTGCTGTAGTCAGAGGCCACAACGTCATGAAGCAGGTCGGCAAGGGCTAGAACTGTACAGCGAAGTGAGAGATTTTCTGAACCACTCAGCAAATTGCTCCAAAGGAGGAAACTACTAGGCTTCTTGATATTACTTCTCTGTTTGGTTTAATATCATGGAGTAAAAGTACTTAGGGGGTTGGCTGGCTCCAAGGTTTAATTGTAGGAGGGACTGAGGGGAGAGGGGAAGAGAGGCCAGTAAGATGGGGTTGCTGGGCCTCAGACAGCAAAAGGCAGTCGGTACCTCCCTATGGCATAGTTCCGGTGTTTAGCTATGAAGTCTTTCTTGTTCTTGCAAAGTCAGCCAAATGCATGAGTCCTTTTACAGGACAGAGGCCAGGGTTTGTTTTCCCAAAGTATAAAAAAGATGCTAAGTTCATCTCCAGAGAAGCTTCCTCCTGCAGCAGCTGGGAACAAATTCAGATAGCCACAGCCAGACAATATGCAGAGCAAGAGACCTCGGAAAACACAGTCCGAAATGGAATGTCTCCAACAGATCCTTCCCCTCAGGGCTCAGGGCTCCCTGTGGAAGAGGAGGCAGAAGGACTGGAAGAGCCAGAGGGGATGGAGGACACCAAGGAAAGAAGAACCATTAAATCACCATGAGCAAAGTTCATATGAACTCAGAGACTGAGGCCGTATGCACAAGGCCTGCAAGATTCTGCACAAGGTCCTCTGTGTGTATGTTAGGGCTTCCGGTTTTGTGTTTTCATGGGATTCTTGAGCGTTCAAACAAGCGGGTATCTGATTCTTGTGCCTTCTCTTGGGCTCTTTTCCTTTTGTTTGTCCTACCCAACTCTGATGTGATAGTTTTGGTTTTATTATGCTATATTTTGTTATATTTTATTATTGTCCCTTAGAAGCCTGTGTTTTTCTGAAAGACAGAAAGGGAGTGGATCTGGATGGGAGGGAAGGTGGGGAGAAACTGGGAGAGAGGAAACCATGTCAACAAAAATTATGTAAGAAAAGAATCTATTTCAATAAAAGGAAAGCCATTTTAAAGAGCCTAAACTGCCTAACGAGGTGGCACCCAGGAAAACAGATGGTGTGATGGTCTGGTGAGCATCAGCAAACCCGCAGCCCTGTGAGAATGCAAGGCCCCGGGTTCCCAGCACCTCTGTAAGCATTTTGCTTCTCCATAGCCCACAGCATTGAAGGACATAGAGCCAAGGCACCCAGGAATCCACAGGAAAAGGGGGCTTATAGTATAGAAGCAGGTTCACTGAGGGATGTGGTGGCAAGGCACAAGATTCAAAAGAAGCAGGCATCAAGCCCTGAGTCCCTTGCACATCATCCTAAGAAATCTGTGCCTCACCCACGTGACAGATGTAAACAAAGCTTCCCTGGTGTGGAAGCACTGTTACACAGTGACCAAAGTAAGAAACAAGGGGGGTTGTACAAGAAGTGTAAGGACCACTCAGTAGGTATGTCCACTTCCAGTCGGAAGGCAAAGGTGTTGGTCTAGCAGAACTCTCAAAGAGGAAGAACACTTTATTAAGCCTAAAGATTGTGATTTTGACAAGCGATGAATATAATGAGGACAGCCTTTCAGGCCAAGGAAATGGCATGAGCAGAGACTTCATTTGGAAAATGTGAGTGACTTGGAAGTAGTTCAGCTTGGGGTCACTGGGATTCGTGGGAGGGGAGCCAGGACACTGCCAGCAACAGATCCACGCACACAAGGCCTTTGAGAGCTACACATTTCTTGACCGTTTCCCCCAGTTTTACATCTGGACTTGTTTAGCTAATGTAGATAGACATCAGCAATGAACTGGTTACTGAAGGTTGGGGTGCGGAGCGTGTTGGGATGGGGGTGCCTGCTCTGGCTGAGTCACCCTACCCCTGGTTGGAACACCACCAACATAAATATAAAGCACCTTCCAACTCTATATTGAAAACATTCAACTTTACAGGGAGGTTCAAAGAATATTAGAAGGAATATCTCCATATCCCCCACCTAAACTCTTCAGATATGAATCTGCACATGCGACAAGACAACCTCAGATGTCATCTTCCTTAAGTGCTGCCAACTTTGTGTCGTCGTTGTTTGTTTGTTTGTTTGTGGGAAGGGCTGATTAGGCTAGGCTGTGCCTGTGAGCCTCAAGGGTCTGCCTATCTCTATCTCCCCAGTGCTGGGACTTCATAAGCTCATGCCACCACACCTGGCTTTCCAGATGGGGTGTGAGGATTAAACGTGGGGCCTCATGGTTTTCAGACTGACCTATCTGCCCAGCCCAGGACAGTTTTTGAAGGGCAAATGCCAGTTAATATGTACAATGTCTCATAACCTGTGTTTGTCTGCTTATGCCTTGGCTTATTTTTAATATTGCCTGAATGCTGCCGCATTCCCCCTGGGGGTCCCTGTTGTCAGACTGGTCTACAATTGGGAATGCTGCTGAGACACTTGACTTGGGGTTCACTACTACATGGTTCCATTAGAAGCATATTCTTCCTCTTACTAAATCTGTGGTGTGATTCTTTCGGGGTGTTAGGGTACAGTTTGACAACAACCTTCTGATCTATGATTTTAGTATTTCCTGGTGATCCTTGCCTAAATAGGTTACTAAACATGGCTTTTTAAGTTCTGTCCTTCATTTTAGATTTATTATCTGGCATTTATTTAAAACTGTTATCTTCTTACTGAGTTTTCCCTTTCATTCTGCTAAAGAATTGGAGAAGTGTTTTGAACTAATTCAGGGACGTTTAGGCCTAGTACTGATTGCCCGCTTTAGTTCCAGGATTACCTAGTAGTTGTTTTAAGTACTGGGATTGAACACTGGGCCTCAGGAATTCTGAGTATATACCTTTACCACCGAGTTATGCACTCAGCCACCTATAAACACGTGTTTAATTAACTTGCCCAAATTCTTGTTAGATGCATTTATGAAATAAAATCACTGACTCTACTGGTGGAATTATGTTCCTTGTTGGTAAAAGAGGAATCTCAAGGGAGCATTCATGGTCGGCTGATTCTCAGATGAACTCCTGACTGATTTCATAAGCAAACCACGTCTTACACCTGAGAGTGGGGTAGAGAAAGGCTAGAGAAGCAGATTCATATTATGAGGAGGAGGCTCATCTTTTCATGACTCACATGGCTTATCTTCTGAGGGACTTAATTTTTACTGAAAGCCTGGAAAGATAACCCAGGCATTATGGAATGTGAACATTAGAGCAAATGTATCCTAATTTACCTGGCAGCCACAATGCCATAAGTCATTCTTGTTTCAGCTTAGAAACACATTTTTATTTTTAGATGTATTTATTAATTTACTATTTACTTTGAGACAAAGTCACTATATAGCCCAGGGAGCCTCAAGCTCCTGAGCCTCCTGTTCCAGCCTCCGAGTACTGTATTACAATGTCTGAAACCATGCTTATCTCAGTGACACACTTTAACACAGGCATACCAGAATGAGTGTGGCAAATGTTATAACCTGTCCTGCACATCATTTTTAAAAAACTATAAACTTACAAAAGGTCCCATAGTTTGCCCAGCTTTTAACTTATCTTCCAGTGGTCTCTATAAAGGGCAAGCAAGCCTGCAGACTTTAAGATAAACATGCTAAATCAAAGATCTCATCCATAGCTGTAAATCAAGAGAAAATCAAGGACTTCATTGGAAAGAGGTTTAGTGACCTCAGAAGTCTGGTGGCTGGATGGTCCACCCTGCAAAGATCTCCATGACTGAGCCACAGCACGGTGAGCAGAAAGAAATCCTTGCATACAGAAGTCAAGGCCTGGAGAGGTCTTGCTCTGCCCTGACACAGACCAGTCTGTTCGTCACGGTGGACCCTCACCCCACCCTGCCCCCATGACCAAACTGCTTCCCACTGGGCACTGTGGTTACAGTGGCATCTCCTCGGCATTGCCACATCACCTCCAGCCCCTTCAAACCATAGCAAACTCACGAGGAAACGATGGGCCAAACGCAACAGAAGATGATTTTATGCAGCCCAAAAGACCTTAATGTAGCAGGAGCTAGAGAAGAATAAGAAACTAATGAATTAATGAATATATTTCTCAAGAAGAGAAGAGCCGAGGCTATGGTATATGTAGGATATTATGCCAACACACAAGTACTGATGTAAATAATATTGTGTGACATGCTTAGGTTTCAACAGCAGGGCTGCATCTGTGCATGCACACATGCGGTCTGTACATATGCAACACAATCAGAGAGCATGCCTGAAAACATTAACTTTCAGGAGGTGGCAAACCATTTCAGTGTGTTTTTTCTGTAAATCACATTTCTTTTGGTGCTGCTAGAATGGTTGTGAAAAATAATTTAGAATAATCTGTTGAGGAAGTCCAGTACATCTTTTTTTTTAATTAACAAAGAATTCTGTGAAGTATTAACTATAGGCTCTATTTCTTCTCAGAGCTGCACAGTTGTGTTTTAACTACACCGTACAAAGGTACCAATATTCAAGGGACGCACCGAGCTAGGAAAGGAAACGTGTATCACTTTCCCCCAAAACCAAAATAATTCTTGTTATAAAAACAGATGAGTAAGTCTCTAAGTTCCTGTCACTTGGTCCATCTGTGAAGTGTGACCAAGCCGACCAGCCCTCACTTGTCTAAAGCACAGTATCATTCTTTCCCTTCTCAATTATTTTAATTCACTTTCTCACTTTATTGTTAGTATCAGTCCTGTGATCACATTTTTTCCAATGTAATATTTTTATTGATTATTTGGGAATTTCTCATAATGCACCCAATCACATTCACTTTCTAGTTCTCCCCGGTCCAGCTCCACACCCTTGTGACCTTTCCCAAAGAAGAGGAGGAGGAAGAGGAGGGGAAGGGGGAGGGGAAGGGGGAGGCGGAGGAGGAACAAAACAAAACGATTCCAAGTTGTGTTGCCCATAGACTCACTGGAACATGGACAAACTCGAAGTGGCCAGCCCATTAAAGATAACTGAGTCCTTTCCACCCCCAGTCCCCTGAGAAGCCATCAACTGTGGAGAGCTACACTTCAGCATCTTTACCACCATTTTTTTTTTTTTTTTTTTTTTTTTTTTGGTTTTTCGAGACAGGGTTTCTCTGTATAGCCCTGGCTGTCCTGGAACTCACTCTGTAGACCAGGCTGGCCTCAAACTCAGAAATCCACCTGCCTCTGCCTCCCAAGTGCTGGGATTAAAGGCGTGCGCCACCACTGCCCAGCTCTTTATCACCATTTTTAAGAGTTCTCTTTGATGGCTTCCTGTCTAGGCTGTTACTTTTTTGTAGGAGGAGGGTTGGGGCTGTTAAAGAAGCCTTTTATATCTCTCTTTTTCAACTGTGAGTCTGCAGCCATCAATACCATGGCAAAAGTAGCTTCCTTGCCCTTTACAGTAAGCATGGATCATGAACTTCCACGTGGTTCCTGGTGACAGCATGGACCATGGACAGCCACACGAGCTCCTGTGACAGCACATGCCATGGACCTGAGCAGTCTCTGGTGGTAATACTGATCACAGACACCAACATGGCCCTCTGCTGTAGCATGCCCACAGACACCGTCATGGCTTCAGGTGGCAGCACAGGCCATGAACATTCACTTGGCCTTCAATGGTAACATTTTTATTTTTTACTTTCTTTCTTTCTGAGACTCCTACATTGTGACTCAAGCTTTCCTGGAACTCACTAGGTAACCCAGGCTGACCTCAAACTCATGACAGTCCTTCTGCCTCAGCGTCCTAAAGTATGGAACTAAAGTGTGAGCCCTACAGACAGCTCTGTGGTTATTTCTTTTTTAAATGTTATCAGCCCATCTGACTTCATTGCCTACCATACAGGCCTGAAGGAATCCAGGCTTTACTCAACACTTAGAAATGCATAGAATGGCTCGCCAGGGCAGGAGTGAACCCAAGACAAGATGACCCCTGCCTGGGTCCATGGGGCCATGGGGCCCAGGGCAGTGGCGAGTCCAAGACAACCACCCATCCAGACCAACAGAGTGGACGAGCCAGCCAGAGATCAGAAAGATCTAGAAAGGATGTGCTTATGAGCAGTAAGTCTCAGAGGCTGGAAACGTTCTAGGCCTAGGTTAGATTGTCTGGAGGCCAGAAGCTCCCAGGACTAGGCCTAGGTTAGCAGAGGAGGCAGTAAGCCTCACAGGTGTCAATTACATCAGGAGACTAAAAGTTGCTGTAATGTGCTAGCTGGGCTTAGCGCAGCTCCCTGAGGCTGCTGTTCTGCCCGGGGTTCTTTGAGAGAATGACAGACACCCAGCCCTTCTCCTGACAGTTTTAGTCAGTACTTCACTGGACACAGAAGACGAGGCACTCTGACCTCTGTGAGAGAAGCCACTGTAACTGGTCATGGAAGCTACAAGTTCACATACAACCCTGGCTGGAGAGAAGGACGGGAGGCCCATCTCCCTGTGGAAAACCACAGCTGGCTTCTTGTTCTGTGTGTTTGAAAATTCAAGGCAAATTCATTTGTCTCTCAGTTTCCATGTTCCCTTTTAATGCTCATCTTTCCTATATCCTGACCCCAAGTGAGTTCCTGGGCTTCCTGTCTCGGAGGTTTCGGGTCCCTGGACCTTAGGCTTTATTTGTGTGTGTTCCGTGCAGATGGGTGGCCTCCAGTGGGTGTGTCATCAGATTAAGACACACAGCTGTAAGAACTCCCACTGTAGCTGAGAGCATAGCTGAGAGGCGCTGGAATTTAAAGAAGCCCTAAGTGCTAGGTTGGGAGAAGGGAAACCGTGCCAGACCCATTCAGTCTCTCACTTAATGACAAAACACCCTGTGCTTCCTGTGAGTTAGACATCCATACCAGGCAGCGGAAACATGAGGTGGTCCAGCCTCTACTGTTACAGAGCCTAGGGTGCATAGGAAGGCGGGGCACAAGGAATGTTGAAAACAGTGGGCCACTTTGTTTTTGATGAAGGTATAGGTACTAAGCAGTGGAAATGTGGAGGTCCTGAGCTGCCAGCCATCCTGGCCAGGCAGGAAGATGTTCTAAAGAGACAGACGTGTCCCCCCCTCCCCCCACACACCCCCTCCCCGTCATCAGACTATGAACACATTGCATCCTATGGAGTTGGAATTTCCCCAGGAGAAGGCTGGAATCCTGCTGTCTACTGGAGCGGGAGCTTGTCTCCTGAACAAGAGTTCACACAGTCCGGACAACTTGGTGGAAAGTTCTACAGAAGAGGCTACAGCAGGCGAAGAGCAGGGTGTGGTTGGGAAGACAAGAGGGTCAGTGCCTTAGGAACAGAGGTGAAAGGTCAGAATGGCCCCCGAGAGTACAGGGCACCCCATTAGACACAATGGCCCCCGAGAGTACAGGGCTCCCCATTAGACACAGTGGTCCCCGAGAGTACAGGGCTCCCCATTAGACACAGTGGTCCCCGAGAGTACAGGGCTCCCCATTAGATTGCTTAGGCTTAGGAGTGGTGTCCAACTCTGAGCAAGGAGACAACAGTAGCAAATTACTTCACCATGGCTTTGTTTGTTGTTGCTTGTCTGCCTTTGCTTTGACTGAAAACTAGCCTGTGATTTACAATTCAGATTAACAAGAAAACTGAATGTAATTAGATTTGGATTTTTTGCAATTCTATTAGGGCCAAGGATAACGCACAGGACATTAGGAACTGAACAATACTTATCTAACACTCATAAAAAGCAGCTAGAGAACTGAGTCACCTCATGATCTGCTTTCTTAAAGAAAGAGTGTGTCAGCCAGGCCTGGTGCTGTGGGCCGACAACCCCAGGTCTTCAGGAGGCTGGGGTGTGAGAATCAAAAGTCGAGGCCTATGTGGGCTGCAAGGTGGCTCCAAGGCAGCCTGGAAGATTCAGTGAGACCTTGTCTCAAAATAGAGAGTAAAAAGAGGGTTGGGGGGTAGCTCTGCGGGAATTAGGGAGCTTGCTTGGCTTGTACAAGACCCACAGTTTACTCCCTGACACTGAAAATCAGAAAGGAAGGAGCGAGGGAGGGAGGGAAACGAAAGAGAGGAAGGAGGAAAGGAGGGAGGCAGGGAGGGAGGGAGGGGGAGGAAGAAAGGAAGAAAACACAGTCGCCCATTCATACTGCATAGAAAGGATCTAGATAGAGAAGTGAGTTTCTGATCAGATGGACAGTGTAACCAATGCTTATTAGAGAAAAAAGAGTTCAAAACATTAATATACAAACTAGTTCTCTCAAGATCCACAAACTTCCTACCCAGGACCATGCAGAATGGAAGGAGGAGCATGCAGGCACATGGATACAGACCCCGCCTCCCAGGCACATGGATACAGACCCCGCATCCCAGGCACATGGATACAGACTCCACATCCCAGGCACATGTATACAGACCCTGCATCCCAGGCATGCATGTAAAGATTCTGAGTCAGGAAATACTTTGCTTGAGGGCCTAGATGGAGGCTGTGGGGCTGGAGTGAAGGGGACGTGTGGAGCGAGGCCATCAGGATGACAGAAGGGTAGGCAGAGGTCTAGCTAAAAAAATGTCCTTCCACAGTCTTGCCTCTCCCTGGGGAAGCTTCTGCTCTTAGCAGACACTGACAGTCAATGCAACTCCTTTCCAGACACAGTGTGCTCCCTGGGTTCTCCTGCTGTTCTCTACCTTCTTTCTTTAATCCTCTTTCCAGATCTTCCTACACCATAACCATAACCATGGTGCTCTGTTCCCTTTCTCCTCGCTAGTGACTCCTTCTTCTCAGGGTCTCCCAGGGAGCTTTCGCATGGTCCAGGCTCATGTAGTGACAACCCTCCGCCTCTCTCCTAAGCCCTTTACACGAATATTCCAGACTCTCTTGGGAACCTTCAATCTTTCCCTCAAAATCTGTTATGTTTCTTATATTACCAAACTGCTTTAAAAATAGGACCTCTAGCTGGGCACAGTGGGGCACATCTTAACCCCAGCCCTTGGGAGACAGAGGCAGGTGGAGCTCTGAGTTCAAGGCCAACCTGGTCTACAGATCAAGTTCCAGGATAGCTAGGGCTACACACACAGAAACCCTATCTCAAAAAAATAAATAAAATTAAATATTCTTAAATAAGTAAACATAAATAAAAATAATAAAAGTAGGTGTCTTAGTCAATGTATTGCTCTGAAGAGACACCATGACCACAGTAACTCTTTTAAAGAAAAACATTTGAGGCTGGCTTACAGTTCAGAGCAAGGAGCCTGGCACCACACAGGCAGACATGGTGCTGGAGAGATAGCTGAGAGGTCTGCATTCAGATTGGCAGGTAGTGGGAAGAGAGAGACACTGGGTCTAGCTTGAGCATTTGAAACCTCAAAGCCCACTCCCCAGTGGCCCACACATCTTCATTACAATGGGTCAATGGTCTGGTTCAAGATCTCTGGCTTCTGTGACATCATCAGCATTGGGTCCTCACTGGGACTCCTCCTGGTTGTTCCCTGTGTCATTAGAGGTCCTGCAGCTTTGGATCTGCAGGACCAGCGTGGGGGCCATTCTTATTCAAATCACCACAGTAGGACTTGTATCCATCCAATTTCTTTTTTATTTGAAATTCTAAAAATTGATTTTATGTGTATGGTTCTTTTGCCTGCATAGGTGCTAGGAATTGAAACTGGGGCCTCTGGAAGAGTGGAAATGCTCTTAAGCACTGACCTATGTTTGCAGCCCCAATAGCTAGATGTTAAATATCATTATTTCCCCACCCTAACCCCGGATCTTCATTTTCTATAACTGGCTAGTCACCAGCATCTTTCAGTTTTATCTGCTAAATCTTGTTCAGAGTCCTTTCCATAAACTCCAGCCTGGTTCACAGCCTCCTTTTCCTTTAGTTCCCCAAACATTTATTGGTTCCCTGTTCTCCTAATCACCCACTATGGTGATTTGACTGAGATGGCTCTCACAGGCTCCTATATCTGAATTCTTGGTCACAAGGAAACTGTTTGAAAAGATTAGGAGGTGTGACTTTGTTGGAGGAAGTGTGTCATTGGGGCTGGGTTTTAAAATCTATGCCAGTCCTCCACCCTCCCCACCCCACCCCACCCCCCATACACACTTTCCCACAGATTAAAATTGTAGCTCTCAGCTGCTGCTCCTGTGCCTGCCTGTGTGCTACGGTGCTCCCTGCCATGACGACAATGATAATAGACTAAATCTCTGTAATCCAGCGACAATTAAATGTCCTTTGTTACTGTGGTCATGGAGTCTCTTCACAGCAACAGAACAGTGACTAAGACACCCTGCTTCCAGCCTCCCAAGGATCAACTTAACATGGGGGTCTATGACTACTCCGGATGCTACATTGTCGTTGGTTCAAGTCTCTATGACTCGCACAGTAGTAAGCTTTCTTCAACATCCCTTTCATACGTTCCAGCAAGACCCCACTGCATTGAGCCCCTTGAACAAGCATGCGCTTCTTTGTATCTGTGCTGAATAGGGCAAATTAGGAAGTCACTGACCCATCTGTCACACCATGTTAAAATAACCCGTACCTTCTCTTTCAACCAAAGCTTCAGAGAACAGGTCTCACTCTTGCTAGAAACCACATGGCCAAACACCTTTTCCTTCACTGTGTATGTATAAGTACCCACTGCTCCCTAGGGATCCACAAAACAGCAATAGATGGAAGCAATTCCCAGTCCTCAGAGAGCCCTCAGTCTAGTGAGGGGACTCCGGCAGATTGCCTATATCGAAATCACTCATAATCCAGGACTCCTATGGAAGTCTTTACAGTTTGTGCAAATGAAAGACACTTCATAAACTGCTGTCTAAGCATCCGTCTGGAGCACTGCTCTGACTCATGTTTTCCTTTAGACAACAAACATGGCAGTAACTAAGGCAGCCAGAGCCAAGGCTTGAATGGTCCCAATTATGGATCCTGTGATCTTTAGGAAATCATAGATCTTTTAACTAATAGAAAACCTTTTTATATTCATGGCGATAAAGTCACATCCAAGTAACCCAAGTGAAGTTAACGATGTCATTGAGTTAGATGTTTACAAAGTTATAGATGATTAAAGGTGTCTGAAGACACCTGGCCCCTGTCTGCTCCCTACACAGCACCCCTTACATTCTCCTGATCAAGCCATGGCCGGTGTGCCGTCGCCCACATACTAAGCCTCAATGGTCTTGACCAGGCTGCCTCTGATTGTCCACATGCGGTCTCCTCTGCTTAGAAATTAAAGTGTTCCCAACCCCTCTGAGCCACAGGAGGCTTCTCTCCCCTGGTCTCCCACACCCTTTGAGCCTTGCAACATGATATCACAGGAATGGGTGTTAGGAAGAAGCACTGGGCTGTAACTTATTCTGTTGTTCCCAGCACCAGACACCAAAGTCATAAACAAATACATGTTAACTGAGTAGTAGTGAAATTCTAACTGAAAACTTACTCAGAAGAATTTAAAATGGACATATTACTAGAGAGCAAACTTTACCCAAGGGCACAACTGGTCACAATTCATCTCTGGCAAGTATCTGTAACATTCCAAAATTTAAATTCTGACTGTTAAGTCTGCCATCAAATTTACACTTCATCAGACCTGCAGTCCGGGCTGTGTCTGGCTGCCCTGACTGTAGGCAGGGTAGAGTTGCTTTAGATCGCCTGAGGTCAGCTTGACAGCTGTCATACCAATGTCCTCATCAACCACTTGCCTTTTAGATGAGGAAGGAACAAACTGTAGATTTTCATCTATTTAGTGTTATTTTTAGATTGGTATGTGGACATCTCTACCACTCTCAAATGACAGGCTTTCTTCAGAAAAAATAAAAATAAAGAGAACAGAGCTGGAGGTCACATCCCTAAGTTCTTCAGCTGCTCTCAGGGGGTAAAATCTTAACATGTGATCTTTGGAAATGAAAGGTGGGTTCCCCCTAAATGCTAAAATTCCCTACTAAGTCATGGAATTTTGTCTTCGCTCAGCAGATCGTCCCTGGCACATCAGGCTTGGGATAAGAGCCGTGGCAGAATTAGATGCTCCATGTTTCACTGTGTGTCTGATCCTCTTCCCCTTGCTACCCTGTGGCCCTGCAGACAACAGCTGGGCACTCTACTCCTGAGCCAAGGAGAGGTTTAATACAAAACAACATGGAGAGGTGTGGACCGTAGGACTTGAAGATTTAAATCCTGGGTTCTAAAGCACTTAGGGCATAATATTTGTTAAAATCATGGATTTTTTTTCCATCCCTAGATTAAGGAACTAGTCCATGCCAAGAAGAAAAATTACTAAAACTAAGGTGAGAAAAAGGGAGAGGAGGGGAAGGGAAGGGAGAGGGAAAAGAAAAGTAAATGAAGAGAAGAGGGAAGGGGAGGGGAGGGCAGGGGAAGGGAGGGGAGGGGAGGGGAGGGGAGGGGAGGGGAGGGGAGGGGAAGGGAGGGGAGGAAAGGGCAGGGGAGGAGAGCAGAGGGCAGGACAGGACAAGACAGGACGCAAGAGCCAGAAAGGAGTAGAAGAGCATGGCCTAAGGGATTCGGCCTGTCCAGGCTGTCTCAGATTGGATCAGCTGGACAGGAAGACAGAGTGTCCAGACAGGTGTAGGAAACATAACCAGTCTACTTTTCCTTGTAGAGTTGATAAAAGTAAAGAGTCATCAGAGTGTTCACTTTTTTATCTGTAAAGATCCAAGGGAAAAACCAAACAACTATTAAGTATTCAAAACTAAAGAAATTGGGGCTGGAGAGAAGGTGAAGTGGTTACCACAGCCCATTCGGGGAATCCAGGTTCTATTCCCACACGGCAGTTCACAAACACTCCTGGGGATCTGACACCCTCTCTTCCAGCTTTTTGGGGGCACCAGGCATACACATGGTGCACAGACATACACACAGAAGAAACATCCGTATATAAAACTAAAATTTGGGGGGGGGAAAAAAAACTCGAGGAAAGTTAATGTTAATGGAGAACCGGATGCTCAGGTGGCAGAGAAACTGAGAAGTTCTGTTACATTAGCAGCAGTAGAAACGGTCCATCACAGTCCCCGCTGTGTTGGGGCAGGGGAAAGAAAGGAACTTACAGGAGCTCAGAGGTCAAGGTAATCCAGGGAGTTGAAAGCATAGGAGGGCTGTTCAGAAGGAATTAGAGCATATAGGAAGTACAGGTGATAGTAGTTCAGAGGAGGAGGAAACCCTGCCTGCCCTTCAGGGACCCACTAACCACTCCCAAGTGCCTCACCACGAACACCAGGCTCAGTTTGGACTCTAGCTTACTTGGGGTCAGACACTTTGCAACAAAGCAAGAAGAGACTGAGCATGTGTCTAAGGGCAAACACGTGCATGATGGGGGAGGGAGGAGCGGAATGTCTGCGGGGGTTATCTGGGACAGTGGCCCAGAGACAGTCTCACAGGATCACCACACACTAGCAGGAGTCCTTGTTACTGGAATGAAGGAGACGGGATCTACCTAGACTTGAAACGAAGCATGTGATGGCCAAGACATCAATTCCTGCATGCTCAGAAGACTCCACTGAGAAGCCCAAACACTAACTGCGCCCGCCACAGGGGACTGACTACATATAACTGCTCCACACCCCTACTTGCATATGACACCCCAAAGAAGGGCAGAGGAGACCATTTGACCAAATGAGGACTGGATCTAGGTGCAATCAGAAGCAAAGAAAGAAAAGAACCAGGGCCAATGAATCGGTGAGTCCTTCTTCTGAAACAGCTGACTGTGCGAGTTGGGGAAGACAGATCGGGAAGACAGGTTAGACGTCTGAGGCACAGCGAGAGGCAGATCGTGTTAATGGATGCGCTGGGGCTAGAGGTGTGTAGGTTCCAGGGCTTGCTTCCAAACGCAGGGCTTCTCAGGGAAGGTCTCAGACAGAGGTCCTTTGGCTTTGGTCTTTGAATAGGGATTTAGCAAGCAGCTGGGGGAGGAGCCCTTCAAGGAACCTGCACAGTCCTTCGCCCACCGGTCACAGTCCTTCAGAAACACGCCCACCTCTCAGCACATTCCTCTAGGGGATGAGGAGATAGGGCAGCACTGGGGTGCCAGAGCCCGCTTGATCTTTGAAGATCAACTGCTTTTGAGAAAACTTGAATTTCAATCTCAGAGCACTCACATAGTTTATAGAGTGTGAAATTCACAGGAAAAATATACTCTGCTGTTTAAAGTGTATCTTTGCTACACAGACTAAATGTCTATGATAAAACAAATTTCAGACTATCATGGGTCATGTAATACCTTTCTCCAAAATACTGGACCTTTTTTTTTTTTTTTTTTTTTTTGTAAGACAAAGAAACAATTTACAAATAGCAGTACTAATCACTATTCTGGGGACAATATTCTTAAATTTTCCATTTGTAACATAATAACTTGAGAAAGAAAAATATCGTTCTCTCCATTTTCTTGCAAACCAGAAAATGATGTTACAATCAATCAATCAATCAATAAATAAATAAATAAAATAATCATACTGGGTTTTTTGTTTGTTTTACCTCATTTGAGATGAGTGTTCCAGAAAGATCTATTGATATCAAGGATAACATGCTTGCAATATATTCAATTGCCAAGTCAGTCAGTTGTTCACAATTTCGTAGATTCAAGTAGTGTAGATTAGGGCATCTGAAAGGAAAGCCGAAGGATTAACCCAGTGCTCTCAAACCCTGACTTCTTCATGAAAAACTCTGGGGAGAGTGAGCAGATGCTGTGGAAAAAGGGATTTGCCTCTCCTCTACCGAATGTAAACCGACTGAGCTGTTTGCTTTGTTCATAGGGGGTCTCAGTCTACACCTCAGACTGGCCTGGAACTCACTATGTAGGTCTAGGGTAGCTAGGAACTGGCAGTCTCTTGCCTCTGAAGCGCTGGGATTACAGCTGTGAGCCACCACAGCTGGCTAGTATCTTGGTGTTATAAAGTTGGAGGGAGGGAGGGAGATGAAAGTGTAAGACTTTTTGTGATTCAGGGCCGCAGGGTGATTTCTAGCAATGCAAAGCATTTATCACAGTTACCATGGACACACCTGAAGAACAGCCACCGCCACCAGAAGTGCAAGGCTGGACCCCCCAACACTGAGGCTCTCTCAGTGGTTAGCAGCAGGATTAAATCAGTCACCCAGAATACCCCTCAGGAAAGCCTGGAGTAAAGTTTATATAGGGACAGTATCCACAGAGAAGTCAGACATACGCATCCATATCTCCATTTCAGAATTCGAGCTCAGACAGTAAGAGGAAGCATCTCAGATATGATAGTAGGTTAGTTCTGTCTACGGATGTCAAGCTCAGGGCTACTGCAGCTTTTGGGCGTGCCTAATGTGCTGGAGAGCCTGTGGGCTCTTGGCTCTGAGACCCGTCCCTACTCACTCCTATTAGCAAATGTAACATAACAGCTAATGTTCTAGTGCAGACGTTGCTTATCCTACCGCTCAGATAGTCTGATGATAGAGACATCGCCCAGCAGGGAGCAGTTAGCCAGATTGAGCTCTCTTAGCCTCATACTTGCAGGACCATCGAAAAACTGCTTCAGGCCGTTATCCCCAATCCTGTAGGAAAGAATGAGAGAGGAGTGTCACATATGGCCTCATACACAGACCTGCAGACTGGCGGTGACATCCACTTCTACACCAAACATAGTCCAAAGTAGGAAAGAAATATCCATATACTGCTATTTTGTCAAATTTTAGAAACAAATTTGATTGAATAGCTCTTAATACAATAGAACATGGACAGAAGAAGATAGTGACGGGAGGGGTAGTCACACGATGCTATTAGTGTTCGTTTGTTTAATTAGGTGTCATGATTATTAACAGCAGGGAATGACTCGTTTTCTCTGTTTAAAACGTACTGTTAGCTTACCTAGGATTCCACGAGGCTCCTCCCAGGGACCTAGCAATGGCTTTTGTCATCATCTGCTACCATTGCCTGCCACTGCCAGGTGCTACCCCAGTTCGCTTCCTCCCTCCCTCTCTCCCCTTTCCCTCTCCCTGCCCCTCCCCTCCCCCTTTCCCTCCTTCCCCCCTCCCCCTCCCCTTCCCCTTTCCCTCCCCTCTCCCTCTCCTTCCCCCTCCCCCTCCCCCGTCTGTTCCCATGTGTTCCTGGCCAGCCTCTCCTTATTTCTGTTCTTCTGTCCCCCTTCTCTGCCCACACCCCTTCTCCAGACCCTTACTCCCTTCCCTTCCCCCAAATAAAACCCTCGTATATCTGCCCCATGGCATGATTTCTCAGGGGGATACTTTGGCATGGGCCCACCAGGTACCCCTCACCGGCTGCATTATATTTCACAACACTAAGGTGAAGACATCCCTGACAGGATCTGCAAAAGGCTAGTGCCACATTTTAGAACAGAGAGAAGCAAGACTCAAACTCCTGGATCGATTTCCACTGTATTTAAGGTCCCCCTGTGGCCCCACTTACTCTGAGCTACTTTAGAGAGCACCCCTCTCTCTCTGAAAAACAGTCTAAGTCGTTCTTCCCCTGACAACAATCATATATGTCCATTCAAATATATTTCCAGTGCATACATTGTGAAGAATAGGCCGAGCCAGCTGAACTGGGAGCATGTGTGATGTGGCAAAATTTGTGTTCGCAAGTGAAGTTTTAGGGGAAATCCTGTTTACTATCTTGAGCCTATGCATAATTGGGCATGTACATGATTAAAAACAAATGTATTTCACTGTTAAGCGGATATTAGCCCACAAGTTCAGAATGTCCAAGTTTCACTTAACAGTAACCGCTGGACTGAGAGTGAGGTACCAGATGGAGGGGTTGGAGAAAAGTCTGAAGGAGCGGAGGGAATTGGCAGCCCCATGGAGGGAGCAAGAGTGTCAATGGGCCTGACCCTCCCCCTGGTCGTCCTGGAGTTCAGACCACTAACCAAAGAATACACATCTATTGACCCATGGTTTGGACTACATATGAGGCAGAGGAGTCACCTCGATGGCCATCAGGGAGAAAGGAGAGGACTTTGGGCCTGAGGGTGCTAGAGGCCCCAGTAAAGGGGAATGTCAAGGTGGGAATATGGGAATGGGTGGGCGGGTAGGTGGGAGGAGGAATTCCTTCACAGAGGCGGGGAGGGGGAGGGGATAGGGGGTTTCCAAAGAGGAGACCCAGAAAAGGGGAAACATCGGAAATGTAAATAAAGTATCAAAAAAAAAAAAAAAAAAAACCCAAATGTATTATGGGAAAGGACACGTGCAGAAGAAAAATGATTATGTAACTTAATGCATCAATCAAAGCAGAAAACTTACGGTAATGCTTGGTCCCCTGTCCTTCATGACCCCATCCTTAACTTTGTGGAGGCAGCCTGGTACATCCTAGATAATCAGCAGTTTTCGAATACCGAGTTGACACACCCTGGATGTCTTCTTACCTTATGCAATTTGTCAAGTTCAACACCGTCAATTGCTTCAAAACTGAAAGTGACTTGAGGCTGCTGTCTGTCAGCCCCTTGCAGTCCACCATGTAAATGTGATTGATGCCTGGATAATTCCTGTCTACCGACTTAAAGCACGCGTCAGTAATCCTTTTGTTTCCTGTTCGGGGAAATACAAGTACTATGCTTAAATGTCCAGGGAATAAAATTTAAAAATAAGGATAAATCAAGTTTCTAGCATCACAGACCTTCAAATCGAATCTTTTTGAGGTCACAGGAGGAGAGAGCTTTGAAAGCACAGTCAGAGATGTGTGGTGAGCCAATTAAAATCACCGATGAAATACGGGGACACTTCTCCACCAAAACCTTCAGAAGAGGAAAGGAGGGAGACGTGATTACGGGAGGAGACAGACAGCGAGGGGACAGTGTCACTCCCTTGCCATATCTTCAGAAAGAACAAGCGTGCTAACGATTACATTTTCCCAATTTTAAAGCAAACAGAACTGTTCTCATATTTAATGAAATCAATATGCTCATGTTTCAATAATGCAGAGAAATGAAAATTAAATCACGTTTCCAGAGCATGGCCATGAGGAATGGAGTGCTGAGCGAGTCAATCGGCAATTAGACATGGGTCATCAGATTTAAGCCAAGCAGAACTTGGGCTGGGTCGTAGCCAGTTGGGAGACTGACTCTTGTGCTTTGGTTGTATCATCGTAAAGTATTTAAGCATTCAAATGTTTTTTAAGATGCATGCATGTGAGTACATGTAAATGTTTAAATGATTTCCTAGTTATTAATCAATTCAAATAAAAAGTCAATTCACATTTTTCAATAGTTCAGGCTATTAGAATGTGTGCTCATATCAGCGAGAGGAAAGGCTCTTTCCTGCTCCCTACTTTTACACAGTTGTCCGTCAGAGTTGGCATGTCATTGATGGTCAGGTGCATGATCCCCGTGCAGCTGTTGGCGATGTTCCTGAAGCCTTGGACTGAGATCTGAATCACAGAGGAGAGAATCATGGGAAAGGTAATTAGCAGGCCCCTCGCGATCACCAAATCACAGATGCGTGAAATTTTCACATTTTAACATTGAAACCATGGGCTGAAAGTGCTTGCTGTCAAGCCAAACAGCACAGGTTCAAAACCCGGAGCTCACATGACAGAAGCTAGAACTAACTCCAGCACTTAATACAAATGTAACTCCACAATGTTCAGTCTTTGTACCTGGCTGTTGTATTCTAAACTCAGCAAGGTCCATGTGGCTCATCACTGCACGCACAGACACGCACACGGACACGCACGGGCCTGCGCACACACAACCCCCCCCCCAAAAAAAATGTAATTTTTAAATAAATAAAATTGAATTAGAACCATAAAATAGTACTGACATGAGGAAGAATCCAGTCCTGATTGTTTTTATCATTAATTCATGCCCTAATGAAGTAAAACTCACATAATATATAGACCTTAACCATTTAAATAACTATTCAATGTTTTATAGTCACCACCTGCATCTTGTTCCAAAACACCTTCATAAGCCAAATGGAAACCATGAGCAACCAAGCGCTTGCCACAAGCCCCTCCCCTTGGTTCCTGGCATCACTAACCTGTTTTCTGCCTCTTTGGGTCAATTTGTATGCAGTATTTAATACAAATGCAACTACATCTTTTGTACCTAGTTGTTTGTTTCACTTAGCATTTTGTTTATCCACTGTATTAATGGAATGAATATATATTCATATATATGAATATTAATTCACATTTATGAATATATATTCCCATATACATGGGATTAATTAGAATGGCTTATGGTCTGTGGTCCAGCTAATCCAAACAATGGCTGTCTACGAACAGAAAGTCCAAGAATCCATGAGTTGTTCACTCCTCAAGGCTGAGTGTCTCAGCGGGTCTTCAGTGTACACGGTATCTTGAAGAAGTAGGCTCTAACGCCAGTGAAGGAATGGACTTGCCAGTGAGAGCAAGTTTCCTTCATCATGTCTCTTACACAGGCTGCCGGCAGGAGTGGCCTAAATTAAAGATAAATCTCCCCACCTCAAAAGATCCAGATCTAGGATGGGTTTTCCCACTTCAAATAATTTAATTAAAGAAAAAAAAAAAATCCCTCACAGGTGTTCGCAGCCTCTTAGGTTCCCATTAATTCAGATGTAGTCAACAAGTAAACTAGCCGTTCATTACTTCTACCCTGAGGCACGGGTAGCCACTCAGCTGCTTTACATAATGTTCTGACTTGCGGATATGCTACACTTTATTTACATGTTTGTATGTTAATTACACATTTGTCTTGTCTATCTGCCCCCAGTCTGAATGCTGCCACTGGGAACGTACTCGAGTCTGTTTGCATGAGTATCCATTTCTAATTCTCTGGATTATGTGCAGGACCGCAGACGTAACGTTTGTGTCACTAGATGGTACAGTCACCTGAGATTAACGTTTAAAGGAAAGACAAAACTGTTGGCTGTTTTTACAGCAGCATGCATGTACCTTCTCCTTAGCAGTCTGCTTTCTACAATTCTAGTTGGAAGGTTCCACTTCCTCCTTATCAATGCAAATGTGCATGCTCTATCTTTCCACGTTTCGGAGTACAGAGTGGAGAGATGGGTCAGTGGTTGAAATATGGCTGCTCTAGCAGAGGCCTGGATTCGACTCTCAGCACCCACGTGGTAGCTCACAACTGTCTGGAACCCCAGTTCTGACCTCCAAAGACAGCAGGCTGACATGTGGTACACAGACATACATAAAGGCAAAACACTCATGCATAAATAGAAAAATAAATATAAATACACTTTAGAGACGCCTGAGTAGGCCTGAAAGGACACACCTGTGTCCCTCCAGGATCAGCAGCACTGTGTACCATTTGCTATGCTAAGAAGCCACTTCTCTGTCTTCTCTGGGGAAGTAAATATTCACATCTTGCCTACCTTTAAATTGGGCCATCTTTTTGTTCTTGTTCAATTGTTAAACAAACAAACAAATCCTGGATCCTAGACTCAATACATAAATGGAGGTTTTTTTTTTCCCAGTCAGTTGTCTTTACATTAGAAAAAATAACGTCCCTTTATGTATGAAAGATTTTAGATTTGATGAAATCCAATTCATCTATTTTTCCCCCTTATGTTTTATTGATTTAGTACTTATATTTAGGTCATTTGGGGATTGGTATAAAGTTGGGGGGTCCAACATTTCTGGTGTGTAGACACAGTTACTACAGCGCCAGTGGGTAAAGTCTGGTTCCGTCACATGGTCCAGGAACCCGTGTCAAAACTCAGCTGATCAGGGGTGGGAGACATGGCTCTGCAGTTAAGAGCACTTGCTCTGTATTTTGGTATGTTACCTCTTGTCTTCAGGGCTCTGGAAACTTGGCCCCTTGGCTGGTCCCACCAACCAAGACACCATCCAGACACCATGACTGGTCATCACTCCCTTAACAGAGGCCTGTATAGATTAGGGAGATAAGTACATACATGGCACACACACACACACACACACACACACACACACACACACACACACACACAAATTAAAAAAAATACATCTGTCAAACATCAATTGGCCATAAATAGATGGACTTTGGGACCCTCAGTTTTATTGGCCTATATCTATTTTTATGGTAATACGAAGTTTGGTAGCACGGTTTTCTTTTCACCTGTTAGGAGTCTGTATTATTGGAAACAACAGCGGTGGAGGCTGTTCAAAGTAATGACTATTTGATAAATTACCTTAAAATAATTAGTTCTTTAGGATGAGGAACACTTGGTGTTCAGCTGTACTGGTGAGAAACTGGGGACATCAGGACAGATGGATGCCTGTAACATGCCATTTCCAAGTAGCGTGGCACAGAAAATGGGAGTCACATTTACGATAGACTTCTGCTGAGACCTTCAGACGCCTCACACAGAGGACTCCCAGGGTTCTGTCACCAGAGCCTCACCTACTAGCAGAGGACTAGCCTACAGAACTGAAAGCCACATCCTCAAAACAACCAGAGCTCATTTCAAATGTCACTTCAAGTTCCTCTTATACACTCACAGCACCATGTAGCATCCTAAACTAGTTTATGTACTGTCTTCCATGCAGTCTCCTGCTGACCAAAGCATGTGGCTGTATTCATTACCAATTCTATAACAGTGAAGAACCAATAGGAAACTAAGATATTAGTCATTACCACAGATAAACTAAAATGGTAACTCACAGAATATTAATATAAAGAATACATTAGAAAAATAACCAAGATGATGGAATAGTTCAAAAGGCTGGCTCCATAAAAAACTTTCCTTTCGAAAATATTGTCCATAGGTGTGGTGGTTTGAATAGGCATGGCCTCCATAGACTCGTGTTTTGACTGGCCACAGAGAGCGGTACTATTAGCAGATGTGACCTTGTTGGAGGAAGTGTGTCACTGTGGGGTCGGGCTTTGAGTTTATGTATGCTCAAGCTCCATCCAGGGTGGAACACAGTCCCCCTCTGCTGCCTGTGGATCAAGATGTAGAACTCTCGGCTCCTCCAGCACCATGTCTGCCTGGATACTGTCATGTTTCTCACCATGATGATAATGGACTGAACCTCTGAAACTGTAAGCCAGTCCCAATTAGATGTTTTCCTTTAGAAGAGTTGTTGTTGTTGTTGTTGTTGTTGTTTTTAAGGAAAAGAAATCAGATTGCTGGATTCTAAGGACTGGCTAGTCTGAAATCTATAAACCAAAGCCAGGAAGCTAAAATTCCAGGAAGAGTAGATATTGCAATTTTGAATCAAAAATCAAGAAAAGTTTCCATGTTGTAGTCTTCAGGCAGAATTCCATTTGCTGGGGCAAAGCCCCGTCTTCCTTTTGAGGCCGATTTTACCATCCGAGGCTCACCACATCATGAAAGGAAGCCCATGTGCAAAGCAAACCAGTCTAAATGCTAAGGAGGGGTTCTATCTTTCTGATGCCTTAAACACGGTAAGAAGTGTTGGGAGATGGGAGTGCTGGCCTCAGCTCCAGTAGTAAGAATCAGCTTAGTAGATAAATGAGGAGGGAGAGCCATAAGAAAGGAGGAGACCTTTTGTATTGTTGCTGTGGATTCCTGAGGGAAGTTTTCACGACTTCTTCCAGAAGAAGGAAAAAAAAAGTCCAGCAAGATGAATGAATGTGTAAACACACATAAGGAAGAATGATTCAGGGCATGGGGTCAGCAAGGCTGGCCTCCCTGGCCCCATGCCTCCCTCACACAGCAGTGGTTATAGAGTGCTTGGCACACACAGTGCCCGGCCGTGTACCATCAGTCACAGTTTGGCTCCTTATTGTTCTTCTGGACACAAGAACTAGAGGTGGGTAGACCTTGAGATTCCCCACAATGCGTTCCTCATGGGCAAATACAAAAAAGGCGTGGTGGTGGGTGGTGGTGTTGAGAGATGGGTTCCTTACCCATTCTGTCAGCTGTCTCTAGTTCTGAGCAGTGTCTGGTCCTGACTGGATGAGCCAAAGGAGCAAGGGAATGAAAGTTCTTCAGACAGTTGTCAGTGCTGGTCTAGAGCCCACCTCTTCTGTTAACCCCACAGACGATAACTGTTGTTTTTAAACAATTCTGACTTCACTCCCTCTATCTCAGATCTCAAGAAATGGCTTCTACAGAGCAAATAAACAACCTTTCTTCCTCTTGTCTCGAAAACATATCCATAACAAGATTTCCTGAAAAGGGAGGAAAGGTGACTTGTCCAGCATCCCAGCTGGGGGACACCTTGCCCTACAGCCAAAAGCTCGGAGCTTCTGACCTGAGGATTAGTCCCTGGAGAATGAGGAGGGACCTCTGAGTCTGAGGAGAAGGTCTCAGCTTTGTCTTGGCACCAGGCACCTAGTTCTTCACCAAGTTTATATAATGATATCCAAAAAGATGTTGGCTAATGTTTTATGGTTCAAATATTTCTGCCAGAATCTTTTAGGCCAAGCAATTATTAGTTGCTTTCTCTTCACTGAAATAATGGAGTATAAATCTGAAACTGGAATATTTTTCCTTAAAATAAGGAGAAAATAGACACTTTTACCATGCTCAAATCTGAGGTTTCCTTGAGGTTGGTAGCAGCGTTTTCTGTGTAGCAACTGAAAATCTGATCTCTGCTTACCTGTGAGGTGGTATGGCCCTCCTTTGCTGCTTAGGAAATTGGGGGGAAATGGCCTCACCAGTGTGCTCCAAGATTGTGTCCTAGCCGACAGTCATGGCTGTTGACAGGGAGGAGAGTCTTCCCAGCTGCTAACGGAGCAGACCATATGCACAAACAAGACAGTGCTATGTGTGGAGAAAGAGCAGCCTGTGACCCATGTGAACGACGGCTGAAGTGCAGAGTACCACGGAGAGACCCCATCTGTTTCCCACTCCAAGATGGAGAAGACAGTGCATAGTTGGGTAAAGGCAGCGCTGACCACACTGATGATGACCTCTGATCAAGGTCCACTGTCTACTCCGTTTGTCACTGCATCTCTGGATCAGTCTGCTCAGTAATGAAAAGATGATAAATGTGCGGGGGCAGATCTTCAGCGACATCTTCAGATATCCAGCGTGAGTAGCTGTGGCCCAAGCCGTGTTTCTGGGCCACTTCCAGCTGTTTCTCTCAGTCTAGCAGCACTGTGGCCAATGATGAATAAGTAATGTAATGACTTTGGTCAGACCCATAGATCCTGCACAGCTGCTTGGTGACCTCGAAGGAGCATTGCTTAGCTAGAATAAATTATTGGAGAAGAAAGCAGAGATTTCCCCCCAAACATCGTCGAACATTTTACCTCACTGTGTTTACTTCACTCTACCCTCTGTGGTACTTGCCCAAACACATTTATACTCCCTTCTGAGGAACACAGACAGGGTCTTTGCCACAAATGTGTCCTATAGGAGACAACACAAGCCTGATGCAGATAATGGCCCAGCAAAGGGGTTTAATAGACCAAGTGGGCGCTGAATAAATTGTTTATCCAATGTAGATTATAAAGAGGAGAGTGTCAACATGGCTCCTTAAAAGATTGCCATATTTATCAAAACATTTGGATAACAAACTATTTCTTAAAAATAGGTTTACTTTTCCAATGTGAGTGAGGAACTAGGACGCAGTGAGGGGAGGCCGGCAGATGCCAGGAGGGCAAGCATGCTTGCCAATTCTGCATTTGCCGTACAGTGACTCAGAGCTGCCATCAGCCAGAGAGAGGCTGGCCCATCTTCAACTTGTGTCATTGTTGTTGAGCACACAGCTTCTTGTTCTTCTCCTCATCAAGTCAGCCACAGCTCCCACTGTATTATGTGGAGGACCCTCCCCTTAATGATTGACAGAGTCAAACCATGGGTATCCCTTCTTACAATATAGTGATGCTCAAAAACTCTTGGCTCACCAACGCTTATCAAGCTACACAGTAGCTTGTAGCTAGAGCTTAAGCCTCATGCTTTATTCTCGTCCAAATATCAAAACAGAATTTCTGAATAGCTTGTGAAACTCTGGGTGGGAGTCACTTCCCATGGTAAGGAATGAAAGAGAAACAACAGTTAGGTGCAGTGTCCATCCAAACTTTTTTTTTCAGGAATGGGAAAGAAGAGCTGAGTCCCCTGAGACTTATTATTTATCATCTGATCGAAGAATTGTTGCCAGCTGTTTCATTTTTACTAGTCTAATTTACTGTCCTTTATACCGTAGATGTAAAGTCTGTATTTCTTCTCTTTCCTTTCCGTTTCACTATGGCCAAGACAGTTATATGAAACAAGGGATTCTACAACCACCATTCAAATGGTACATGTCTGATTTAGAGGATAAATGAAAGGGTTTTATAATCCTATATTATTTTTTCCAATACAATAGAGCCATAGTTCTGGAAGGACTAGGTTAAACTACTTCTCCTAAGAGCTGATCCATGACAAGCAATGGCACCATGGATTTTTTGTCTTACAGTTCTCCTAGAAACCAGTTCTCCCTATCAAATGACACTTAAGACCATATGGGTATTCTTTTTCAAATCCAAAATGCAACTTTTAAAAAAATTATAACCCAACTATCACTTTGAGTTTTATTCATGATAGATTAGTGGTTAAGCGCCTGATCTTCAGTATCACATGGACCAAGGGCTTCATCTAGACATTTTCTGTGCAGTCTTAGCATCCATTCAGTGCTGTGTGGGGCTGGCTCATACCACTTATGAAAACAAGGTAAATTTGATTGTTTCTTTAAAATAGTATTTTGTTTGTTTGTTTTGTTGTTTGTGGTGGTTTTTTGGGTTTTTTGTTGTTGTTGTTGTTGTTGTTGTTGTTGTTGTTTGGTTTTTGTTTTGTTTTTGAGATGGACTTTTTCTGTGTAACAGAGCCCTGGCTGTCCTGGACTAGTTTTGTAGACAAGGGTAGCCTTGAACTCATATAATCTACTGCCTCTGCCTTCTGAGTGCTGGAACTAAAGGCATGTGCCACCATGCACAACTGAAAAATGGTTGGTAAGACTTACATTTTCAGTAATTCTACAAGCTGACTATTAAACACAGGTATTTAAAATATATTAAATTTACAATTGTAAAGTATATTAAATACAAAGGTGGTATATACTCAAACTCATCACTCCTTGTTGGTTTTGGTAGATATTGCCATTTTCTATGCTTACAAGGATATTTGTCTCTTTTACAATGACAATATCATATAATGGTGAGCTGCTGCATCTCTCTTCCCAGCTCCCTTCCCAGTACTCTCCCATTGGCAACTGAAAATAGGTTACTGTGAGAATATTTATACCACAGAATTCAGCAAATATGAATAAGCATAGTGTTCTCTATCTGTGATGATTTGAATGATTTGAACATCCCATTGGCTCATATGTTTGAAGACTTGGTCCTCAATTGATGGAACTATTTCGGAAGGATTGGGAGGTGTGGCCTTGTTCCTCAATATGTGTCATAGGGGAAGAGCTTTGAGGTTTTAAAACATTGAACAATTCCCAGTGTTTCCTCTCTTTGCCTCCAGCTTGTGGATCAAGATATAAGCTCTCACCTGTTCCTATAACTGTACCTTTGCTTGGTCATCATGACTTCTAACTCTCTGAAACCATAAGCCCAATTAAACCTTTTTTTTTTTTTATAAATTGCCTTGGCCATGGTGTTTTAGCACAGCAATACAAAAGTAACTAATATAAAAACTGTATGCTTTAAGAAGAGCTTAATGATCCATCGAGTAGGCTCCTGGAAGACAGTTGTACTGAGGACAGTGTGGACTATGGAGGCCCAGAGCATGAGGTTATAGAGGGGATAATACCAGCAAAAAATGTGGTTGCTTTCTGCCCTTGTCCTAAGAATTTGCCTGAGACTAAATAGAAAAGAAGTGGGCTAATTTCTTTGGTGTAAGAGATTTCAAACCTAATATTAACTCTGTAGAATCATTATCAATAACCACTCCTATGCAGGTCTACAATGCACAAGAGCAAGTAGAACAACAACAACAACAACAACAACAACAAAATACAAAATATATGACTTGAAGAGGAAAATAGCACCAGGAAATGTTATGTTGGAGCTAAGGCTTACGCTGAAAGAGATGATGAGATGGAGGAGAACCCTGATCCAAATTGGACTAAAAGGAGGGCCCCTCAGAGCAAGACCCCAGACAGTGAGCTTCCAATGCCCAGGGCTGTGGGGCAGTGATCTGTGATGCCCGGTTGAGCATGGGCTGGAAGCTCTGGGAGACCCGGTGGTACACCAGAGAGGTGGTACATACACCAGGGACCAGAATTTATGCTTCTAGCCAACGCTCCTGGGAAATTCTTCGTATCACAACCCCTGTATGGAAAGAGGCCTGGCGTGTGAAACTTGTGTATAGGCAAATGAGGCAACGATTAGGGCTCTCAAGCTGGCCAATGGAAAGTATCAACTATAGGCAAATGAGGCAACGATTAGGGCTCCCAAGCTGGCCAATGGAAAGTATCAACTACCAAGTCCCGCCCCCTCTCTCAGAACTATAAGTAGAGCACCTTGACCCAGCTCTCTCTCTCTCTCTCTCTCTCTCTCTCTCTCCCCTCCTTCTCCACCCGCCTGCCCTGGGAGCGCTGCCCGCCATCTTGAACAAATAAAGATAGAAACTACTTTGGCATCCGAGAACTTTATCTAAGGGAGCGGTGACTCTTGGGGCGCAGGATGGCGAGCGCTCTGAGCACAACGGAGCCGGTGGATGCCCACGGCTGATCTCCCTTCCTACACCTCGGCCAAGCTACTGGCCGAGACCGGCAGCGCTAGGCAGCGTGCAGCGGCTTGGGCACCGAGTTGGCGGATTCCATCAGCGCCAGGGGTGCTCGACCCTGGCGTCTCACTCCAGCGGCGTCAGGCCCCGAGGCATTTGCTACGAAGAGGGCTGCGGCGGTGATCCTTGAAGCCTAGGGCATACTCTGTGGACCCAACCCCTGGCGGTCCCCGGACCTGGAGACTCCACCCTCACTGTGCTTCCCCCAACGGGAGAGAGCGCGACACAGGGCCACATGCTTAGTGGTATAGTGAGGATGACTAGGTTTTTCAGGACTCCAGATTTCAGTTTGAGCTGTTTCTCCATCTCACTGCTTTCTGGTGCACAGAAGAGAGAGAGAGAGAGAGAGAGAGAGAGAGAGAGAGAGAGAGAGAGAGAGGCAGACAGACAGACTAAGACTCTGAAAGAGTAGGGAGAGGAAAGAGAAAAGAAGAGAAAGACAAAGAGACAGACAAGTTAAAAGGAAATTCATTCATGGTCTTGCTCTGTTGAGGCGACACCCATTACTCTTGGTTAGTGTATCTATCCCTGGACATGCCCACCAGGCGTCCTCTCACCTCTGTCACAAGCCTCAGAAGTAAGGAAAACCTTCCATGATTTCTATCTCTCTGAAACGCTGGAGTTGCTGAGAACTGAAGTAACCATGCAATCTTCCAGTTTTTAGCTTTCATGGGCCCCACAAAGGTTTAACAATATGAGAACTCTGGATAAACCATCACTGAGCCTCTTTTGAACACTTCTGGGATATTGTCTCTATATTTGTTGATTTGTGTGATATAACTGAGATACGATTTTAAAGACTTTTCTGATCGTAGATTTGTAGACAGGTCAGACTTAGCGCTACCAAGAAGAAAGACTTCTTTTAGCAGCAGACTGAATGTTCAGCTAACGTAACATCCAGGCCCCCTGAGCCTCCACCTGAAGTACCTGGCTGGCCACAGCTGGTCATAGCTGGAAGGTATAGTTTTCATCACTGATTCATAAGATATTGATTAAAAACTTACTTTGGGTTGTATCCTGTACTAAGAATATGAGGGTGCAGCCAGATATGGTAAAACCCCTGTCATCGGGGAGCTCCCAGCAGTGAGAGAAGCAGGAGAATAAACATAACATTGAATAAATAGAGATGCGTGCGGCTATTGAATACAAAGAGAAAGCATGGTAAAGACGCACGAACAGAAGTACACAGGGAGAGACCGTAGACCATGAGGGGATGACAGAGGAAGGTCAGCCCAGCCTTCTAAGAAGGCTCTGATTGGACAGCATCTTGAGTTCAGGTTCATTGTGGCTGGAGACAGGGCAGTAGAGAGGTGTTTAGTCTGTAGGGCAAGTGGCCACCTTGGAATGCTGTTGACAGGGGAATCCTTGCAGAAATACTGTTCAGATAAAGGATAAAGGGGAAGAAAAGCCGAGAATCACTGGCCTCCCAACTGGCACTTTCCCATGCATTAGAACTCCTAATCTACACATATTTTCCATTTTGAAATTTGGACAGAACCGAGGACATATCTGTGAGGGATCTGAAATGAACCCAGAACTAAAGGGGAACTCTCTGAAGCCTGTTACCTGCTGCTTTAAAAACCCCATCTTAGTCACTTGTTAGTCATTTATGGGATATTTGAGACAGACTTGGAGGAAATTAACCTTACTGATATCTGCAGAAACAGCCTTCTAGGCAGGAAGAACAGCCAGTGCAAAGCCCAGAGGCCCAGAGCTCATGTTGCCAGCGCAGTGTGGTTAGGGCAGAATTGGCAAGATGGGGAGTCGGAGAGATGATGTCAGAGAGGCAACTGGAGGACAAAGCGATTTCACAAGGCCTTCAGATCCTTCTAAGGCTTTGCTTCACCAAGTTGGTAAGAAGCCTTGCCAGCTATTCAAGTAGAGGAAGGATACTGGCTTAGGTTTTTAAAAGACACTGTGTTGAAACAGTCATGTAGGAGGCAGGGGCGACGATAGGGAGACCAGCTTGGAGGAAGCCACACTGAGACACAGAGAAGAGACATGACAGGCCCTTGCAAACATGGAGGAGTCAGTCAGAGACTGGGTAGATTCTGTACAGTTAGTCAACTGGACTTCATGACAGTTACGGGGAGAAGGATAAGCATGTCATCTTAGTTTGGCAGGCCTGTGGTAACAAAACGGTACAAACAGTGTAGTTTAGACAATAGAACACATCCTTCCACAGTTCTAGAGGCTGAGGTTTGAACCACAGTATCAGCAGGTTCAGCCCCTCTGAGGCCATGCACGAAGGATCCATTCCAGTTCTTTCTCTTGGCCTACTGGTGGCTCTCTTCATCTTCCTGGTGTTCCTCCTGTCTGTGTGTCCACACCAACCTTTTCATTTCTCATAAGGACACTAGTCATAATAGATCGGGGTTCGCCCCTAATGACTTCATTCTGATTATGTTTGCAATGATACTACTCCCAGATAAAGTGTTTTCTCGGGTGCTTGAGGTTGGGGCTTCAATAGATGCATTTGCTGGTCACCCAATTCAATCTGTACCAAATGACACCAACATTGTAGCCTAAGTAGTAGAGAGAGCTGTCACTGACTCAGATAAGGGAGGCAGTACAGTGAGGTATTACTTTTACAGCAGAAATATTTTCCTTAGGATAGCAGAATCCAAGCCTTAGCTCTTGCCTATAATCTTGACATTTAAGATGGTAAGGCAGAAGGGTTACCATGGATTCAAGGAGAGCTTGGGCTACAGAGTACGCCTCTGACTCAAAAAACAAAAGAAGTAAATGGATTATGAGTATAAAATTTGGTGGAAAACTGGCTCTGAGACATTATTTCATATACAAAATATACATATAGCTTTATAGATACAAAACTATAAATAGTATGTGTACTTGTGTAATATGAAGTTATGGATGAGGTCAGCAAGACCACAGGCAAGGCCTGAGAAGGAATGGGGAGCCAGAGCTGGACCCTGAGACCCTCAGTGACTGTGGTGTCTGGGAAGAGCAAGTGCCTTAGTTGGGAACTATTGTCAGGAGTGAGCTCAACAGCATGTTGTTGCTTCTGAGCATTAAGATGAACGTGCATGGAGCCACACCCAAGAGTACATGGATATGTGGATATGTAGGCCTCAGAGAACGTCAGGAGCTTGCTTGGAGGGAGGCTGGCAGCAGGACAAAGGGCATAAGTCAAACTAGAGAGCCATGCGCAGATGGAGGAAGACAGTTGCCAGGAACTGAGGAATGGGATTAAATCAGCTCTTGATATCTGAGTTCCAAAATAAGCAAAATAAAGGAAAACAAATCTAATATGAATTAAAAATAGAAATCCTTGGTTATGTTTCTTCCCTTGGGTATTTTTTTTTTTTCTTCACTGCATAAAGCTACAGAGGAAACAGCAATTCCAAACTCCTCTTCCTGGTTCCTTTCAGTGAGGGTACTCACAAATAGAAATCCCGTATTGATTTCTGAAAGTTTGGTAAGAGTCCCTGAGGTGACATGAATTGCATGAAACCTTCTTGCCACGGGGAGAAGCAAATGTCTGAAATAGTTACTGTCAGATTCTACTTAACAAAGAAACCCAGTCTTCTCCCAGCCTCTCAAAAGACGCTTTAATGGTAGGGTTTCTCTGAAAATCGATGACACAGGTGAGCACAGAGAATATCTAGGAGGACCCATTGCTTCAGCTTCACTGCAGAAACCACATCTCTGGCTCTTCTAGGGTAAAAAGGTCACTGGGGACTGGCCCAACCCACCCCGAACACTAACAATATCAACTAAAGCTAAGCATATACATATACCTGGTGAGCTAGTCTTTGACTCCTATTTATCCACTCAACAGAAATGTGTTGCAATATGCTTAAAAGCATATACATGGCTGTTCATGGTGACTTGTATACTTTTCTCCTAGCATGTTATGTTTTAGAAAACTTAGCACACACACACTCATAGGCTCACACACATGCATGCGCGTGGACACGTGCACAGGCACATTCACAGGCATACATGCATACACATACACACACATGCATTCACAGGCATGTACACAAACACACGCATGTGCACAAGCATAGCCATCCAGTCCAAGTCTTAGCATCAGCAAAGCAGAAGTGGATTCAGTTCAGCTTCTCGAGTATTAAGGATCACTTTGTGGTCTGTCCCTTAGGCAGTTCCTCCTCTTCCTATCTGTGACCAAACACCTAAGAAGAAACAACTTAACAAGGAGAGGTTCCTTTGGTCTTATATTCTAAGGATATCTAGTCCATCCTGGTGGAGAAGGTGGGTGGCAGGCCACATGGTGACACCAGAGTGTGTGACAGCTGCTTGCTCACATTTCAGTGGAAGCAAATATGGGACATAAGCGGACTGTGCTATAGAAATCTCAAGGCCCACCCTACCTCACCCTCAGAGACCCACTTCCTCCAGCAAGGTCCTGTCTCCCAAAGATTCCACAACCTTCCAAAACGGTGGCTATCAGCCGGAAACTAGGCATTTAAACACACGAGCCTGTGGCAGGCATTTTTCATCCAAACAGTAGCAGTCACAAATATGCTAAAAGCAAATTTAAGGTGAGCATTGCAGAGCCACATAAAACAATTTTCTCACTTCAGCCTTGGAAATATCTTTGTTAAATAGTTTTTTTTTTTCTTTTATCAAAAGAAAACCCTGCATTCGGGCTCAAAATACGAGTTTGGTAACCACTTTGATAATGTCACCTTAAAACAGTGCCATTCAACAAATACTTAAGTGCCTATGGTGGCACTGGGGAGCATTTATGAATGAAGACCCCTGGAAAGAAGCAATGTCTCCAGAGGCTGACTGACTAGAACTTCAGTGACATGAAAATGTTGGGGTGCTGCAGGTCCAGAGCCCAATTACAATCTCTCTTAGGCTGTCTTAGCCCCCATAAAGAGCTGTTCCTTGCCCACCTCTGTGTCAGACCTAACATCCTGATAAAAAAAATAAAAACACTATTACTGTTTAACTTAACAAAATCCTATTCTCTGCCAGTCAACAGGTGTATGAAGCCTAGGGCTAAGAATTCTCATGGTTTCCACCAGGGCACTTGAGAAGCAGCTCCAGGGTAACCCTTCCTCTGTTACTGTATAAACATCAGTAAACTGCTTTCACAATGGAACACTGACTTGAAGGTAACCCAAATCTGTGCTTCTGGGCCAAAATCACTAATATTTGGCTTCAGAATAAATGATCTCTTTGTCCCTTCCAGGTTAGAGCTGTGTTTTGGGTGTAAGCACATTTAACCTTACAAGTGATTAAAAAAATGCAAATTACAAATACAAAGTGACTTGCTTAATGCCAAACTGACCAAAAATTGGGATATATTTATGACAGTAAGAAGTACATGTTGATAATTAAGTTTAAGCTGATAACCTTTTCAGAGTATTATCTTGGAGTTTCATTGCTATGAAGAGACACCATGACCACAGCAACTCTTACAAAGGCAAACATTTCATTGTGGGCTGGCTTGCAGTTTCAGAGGTTCATTCCCTTATCATCATGGTGGGAAGCATGGCACTGTTCAGGCAGGCATGGTGCTGGAGAAGGAGCTGAAAGTTGTACATCTTGATCTACATGCAGCAGAAGGAGACTGTGTTCCACACTGGGCATAGCTTGTGCATAGGAGACCTCAAAGCCCAACCTCCACAGTGACGCACTTCCTCCAGCAAGGCTACACTTACTCCAACAAGGCCACACCTTCTAATAGTGCCTCTCCATAAGGTCAAACATTCAAACCCGTGAATCTATGGGGGCCATACCTATTCAAACCACCACAAATGTGGATCGTCTTAAAAATCCCTACATTCTTTCACAGTTACATCTTTCGCTAGGGTAGCTACTAACGTTACTACTGACTATTTAGTGACAGGAAAGCTGTGTGCTTTATAGGATATTGAACGAATGGTGTACATGCTGTACCATACGTTATAGTTTAAAGGAGCATACATGTGTGTAGAGAGAATACCAGAAAGCTATGCCAGGAGATGCTGGTATAATTTGTTATCTGAGTGGTGAAATTTCAAGTAGTCTAAGAATATTTTTTTCTTTATATATTTTCAAATTTTTATACATCTGGTAAGAAAAGACTCGCTTGAGTAGGTTGGCTTAGCAGGTAAAGGCTGCTTAGCCTGCAAGCCTGGCAAACCTGGGTTCAACCTCTGGGACCCACATGGTGGAACGAGAGAACTGATTTCACCAAGTCTCACACACACGCACACACACACGCACATTAAACATGATTAGAAGTCAAATGTTTATAACTTTAAAATGATAATTTAAATTGCAAGGTAAGGCTGGAAACTTGCCCTTGCTAGTCAAAGGAGCAGCAGCCTGTGAGTGAAGATTTCTTTTAGTGAAGAAGCTAAGTGGAGACATCATCTCTGCCACACCAAGGGAGGCAGCAGGCCGGGGTGTGGACAAATCCTGGTATTCCTTACAAGAGCAGTCTCCTCATTTAATGCACCTAGACTGTTTATCCAATTCCCAGTAAATGAAGAATATTTCTAAACATATGGAATGGAATTTTATTCTGCACTGAAGTTCTCCACTATATATTTATTTTTTTCTAACATGTAAGGCTACAATCCTTTCTCAAAACTCTTTTTGGCTATAGTGACCACATTTATTCAGCAGACACTTGGCAAACACCAGTGAAAACCACTCAAGTATAAGCCCCTGTTCAAGATCTTTTTGTTTTATTGGGATATTTCCTCTTGGTATATATTCACATATAACTTCCTAGAGCAAAATTCCAAACATAGGAAACACATTCCAGTTTCCATAACAGTTCTGGTTGATTTTTCTATTATTATTAACTTGGCACAAGCTAGAGTAATCTGAGAAGAGAATCACGGTTGAGAAAATGCCTCTATAAGATCAAGCAGTAGGCCAGCTTGTGGGGCATTTTCTTAATTCAGTGATTGATGGAGGGTGAGGCAGCCCATCGTGGGTGGTGCCATCCCTGGACTAGTAGTCTAGTTCTATAAGAAAGCAGGCTGAGCAAGCCATGAGGAGCAAGCCAGTAAGCAGCATCCCTCCATGATTTCTGCATCAACTTCTGCCTCTGGCTTCCCTCAGTGATGAAACGTGCTGAGGATCTATAAGCTAAGATAAACCCTTCTTTCCCTAAGTTGCTTTTGGTTATGGTGTTTTATCATAGCAATAGAAACCCTAAACCTCTTCCTAACAGGAGAAAACACTAAAACAGTGGGTTGCCAGATTCCTTATTTGAAATTAAGCTGAGGCGGCAGATAGGCAGGCCTACCCGTGGGTTCATGCAGCTGCTCAGAAGCACAGACATGAAGCCTGCAGGGGTCTTTGCAAAACTACATGTTATTCCCCCTGAGATCTGTACTTGGTGAGTGGCCCCCTTCTCACTCCCAGAAGGTAGAATGGGGCTCGGGTTCAATTGCCCAATTCCTAGTTCCTGACATCAAGAATTAAATCTTTTTTGGATTCTCAACCAAATAGAAATAGACAAAGGACAAATAAAAAAACAAACACTTGTGATTTGAAATGTATAAAATAAGGAAGATTAGAGAATTTCATACTTGTATGTATGTGTAGTATTGCTTTAATAATGTGTACATGTGCACATGTTTGAATGAGTGTGTACATTTGTGTTCATGCTATGCACATGTATGCATGTACATGTGTGTGCATGTGTTCATATGTGCACATGTGACATGTTCCTCTGTGTGTGTGTGTGTGTGTGTGTGTGTGTGTGTGTGTGTGTGTGTGTGTGCGTGTGTGTGAATGTGGAGGCCAGAGGTCAATCTTGAGTATCATTCTTCATCAGCTGTCTGGTTTTTTTGAGACTTACTGGCCTGGTGCTCACCTTGTAGGTTGGTTACTTGTGACTAGGTTAGCGAGGCTGGCTGCCCAGCAAGCTCCAGGGACCCTCTCTCCCTGACTCTCAGTCTAGCACCCCTGAGTTTTTGTTCTTTTGGGTGTTGGTGTTGTTTTAAATCTTGGTTCTAGGGGTTGAACTTAGGTCAGCACACTTGCAGGCTTTCTGATTGAGCTCTCTCTCCAACCCAAGAGTTTTACTCTTATACATTCAGACCAAATTTAAATAGCAACTGAGGCCAAGCAGGCAATGAATTAGATGAGACCACTGCCTGTATAAATGCACACACATAAGGACATTGTCACAGAGGCCAGGGCTGCAAATGAGGACGCGAACACGCTCCATCTCAGAGGGAGAATGCTGACTCAGCTCCAGCTCACTGCTACCTCAGTGGACACTCCCCCATAGTGGACGCTCCCCCAGAGTGGACACTCCCCCATAGTGGACGCTCCCCCATAGTGGACACTCCCCCATAGTGGACGCTCCTCCATAGTGGACGCTCCCCCATAGTGGACGCTCCCCCATAGTGGACGCTCCCCCATAGTGGACGCTCCCCCATAGTGGACGCTCCCCCATAGTGGACGCTCCCCCATAGTGGACGCTCCCCCATAGTGGACGCTCCCCCATAGTGGACACTCCCCCATAGTGGACGCTCCCCCACAATGTGGATAGCTCTAGCCTTTGTGCTTACTTATTTTTAAATCTGGGTTGGTTGGTTTTTTTTATGTGTGTGTGAAAATCCTATAATTTTAAACACTGACTCAATTTTCAATGGCAGATTAGGTATGTTTGGCAGTAGAACACAGATTCTTACTTACTTAGACTGTACTGTATCTGAAAATAACTGCCTATTGGATGTGTGTGTGTGTGTGTGTGTGTCTGTGTGTGTGTATACAGGAACGAGTGTGTTCATGAGTGTGTGGGGGCATGAATGTGTTTGTGTTTGTGTATGTATATACACAAGTTTATGTGTGTTATTCTGTGTTGTGGCCACAATATGTACCCACATAGAAACTAAGGACATAAGGCCCACTGTGGGAGGCTTTTTAAGAATCAGGGTGAGCTACGAGAAAAGTACTAGAATATTTAAAGTTAGCAAGTTTGACTGGAGGGATTTTTTGAGCACACAAAGTTATCCCTGTACTTAGAAATACTTTTTCTGTGATAGGAAGATCTCTGTTTCCTAGGGTCTCCTCTGAGGCAGTGTTCCACCCTCCCACAGAAACCACTATCCTCTTTGATGTGATTATGTCAATGGGACAGCTCCCAGGTCCCGGAGGAAGACATTGCTCGGCTGTAAAACCGTAACAAAGCTTTTTAAAACAGCTGCTCCCAAAGGGGGCAGAGAAGGAGCGTACAGCTCCTGCAGTCCCAGGTTTTCTTAATAAGTACTCCAAGAGAAGAGACATCAGATGGCCAAGGTCAAGAAGCCATCAGATGAGGAAAACAAAGGTTCTTCCAGCTTAAGTCCTGGTGGCTCCTAGTGCACATCCGCAGACCAGTTTCGAGAAAGTATCCATTCTATACAGGATCAGCCATAGCCAGGTCCTCTCTTCTCACCTCTCGCACTTAGAACACCAGGAAACTACGTTCAGGGAGCAGTGCATCTGGATAAGAATTCTAGGCCCCATGGTCTCCGCCTCCAGGTGCTTATCACGTGACCCACACCATAGGCTCCTATGCAAGACTGGCCAGTTTATTCTACCACCTGGAACTTTGGTAAATGGACCCAAAACCCTCGCAAGGAATCCACTGTATGAAGAGCGATGTCTCATCTAACATAAAACAACTCACTCATTAGCAACTGCAGCTAGCTAGTTGTGGTTAGACATTCATTTACCCAGCTCCCACCTGTCTTGTGTTATAAAGAACATAGTACACTACCAAGGACATCAATATCTAGACATACGCAGAGATGGGAAAGGAATCAGTTGCAGGAAGGCTAGCGCACATCTATGGCAACTATGGAAAGCAGAAGGAACTGGGGAAGAGGGAGCGACATGGCTGCCTGCTCAGCTTCCCCAATCCCTGTCCCTTCATCTTCAAACATTTTCCCACCCGGATCTCACATCTTTGTGGTATTTAGCATATGTGTGTAATGCAGTTTTAAACATTTACGGTCCTTGTTGTGGGACTTTTCTTTCTCACATTTATTGCTTGTAGCGTTTTACCCAGAGAAAAGCCCACAGGGGACCTAACTGCCTTGTCAGGAATCCTGTGTACCCCACCCCACTTGTTTGTATCTTAGTGGCTCTATAAAGTTTTGGAGATTTGGACTCTGCCCTCAGACCGTTCTCAGAAGTGGTCCGTTTCATCGTCCAATGAGCTCTGCCTGTTTGTTGATGTGACGCGCCTGTGGACAGAAGCCAGACGCCTATAGTAGCAGTCCTGGAGAAAATTGAAGCAGCTGTGACCATGTAATTTAAAACCTCAGCAGAGTGTTCTGTGCTGCATGCACAGCTTTAGTGCAACATGAGGGCTGGATGCAGCTGGCTCTCGGGAGGACGTCCTCACCCGCTGCAGGACAGAGAAGACTGAGAAGGGGAGGCAAACCTGGGTGCAGCCGGAAAGGTCCAGATAGATGAGCTTGTGGCATCCGTTCCCCAGGTTCAGGTACTGTAAGCCTTTGTCGGTGAACTTTCGGCAGTAAGCCAGACTGAGGTTCTGTAAGTTGTGGAAGTGCCTGGAGTGATGGGGCAGAGACGGGAGGAAGGAAAGTCAAATACTTTGGCTTTTCTAGAGTCTTTCTTGAGCCACTATGACAAAGAGACCGAAAGCTGTATTCATCCTGCCCTCTCTTTACAGATCTTCAGCAGTTTAACAATTGCTCTCAGGGCGGTCAGCGAGAGAGAAGATAATGCAGTGGCTGCTTTTCAGAGGGAAAGAAAGGATATTTGGCGGGGGTTTTACGAAACTTGATGGGACAAGACTTTTCTTGGCTGGGGGGGTAGGAGGAGCCTTGCGTGTGTATTATTTGAAAGTTTGTTGCTGAAACCCAAGTTTACAGTTTACTCTCTAGTTTTTAGCTCTCACCTTTGCCAAACTACTATGTGAACTGTTTCTCTATGTGAAATGTTTCTCTTGAAACATTTTATAGAAAGTAACTGTTCCACCATGGGGAGGAGTTGGGGGTAGGAAGAAGACAAAACCTCATGCTTAAAACGGGTCTGATAAGGAAATGATTTAAAAACCAGAGATTTCAGTGTGCATGGTTTTGTGAATAATGGTTTCCTTATGATAATTAAAAATGATGGGTCTGGCTGATAAGCATTCAGGACTTAAACATGGGTTAAGACTAATGAGTAGCTAAGCGGGCAACACTTGAGACAACTAAAAATTACACAGGAGGCTGTCAATCTCCCTGGGGTTGGAACAGGAAAGATGCCATTACCACAACGACCAAAATGACAGCTTCCAGAAGAAAAGGGGTTTGGGGGGTAGGATGATTGTGCTTCTAAGCCCTCCTCAGCATGGCATTTTTAAAAAATGTAAGGATTCTTGCTGCCTGCTCGTGCAATAACAATATGCTCTTAGTTTGGAGTCTGCAATAGCTTAGTGGCCAATGAGTACTCTAGAAGTAGAGGGAAAAATGCCTCTCTGCCTCTCGGGAAGCTTGCAAAGCAAGTTTGTCTTTGCATAAATGGGAAATAAGATATGCAAACATTGTCCATAGGTTAGATTTAGCCCTAAACTCGAAAATCAAGTCTTTACGATTTAATGGCTCTATTCTGGGGTGAATTACTGATTGAGAACACACGTTCCCCTCTGGGAATGGCTGTGTGCATGAGATTCCACTGAAGAGCCAAGGAAGCTTTTGGACCACAGTGGCAGTGGGCTGGACCTGGAAAGAGAAAACTCTCTAACATCCAAAGACACGCCCCTCTCCTCAGCGCCCCAGGCCCCAGTGGACTGAGAAGTGCTTTCTCTTTCTCTCTCTTGAGGCGAGCTTGGGGTGTCAGTTCTAATAACATCACTTTAACTTAGAGATAGGGGGGTATGAGGCAGACAGTACACGCCATGAAAAATACACAAGAATTTGGAATCTGCCCAAACTGACTTAGAATCATAGCCTTGATGCTTACTACAACTTCCCTATCCAGCAGAGACTGTTTCCTGGCTGCTAAGTGAGGACAATAGTGTCTTTTGTTTAGGAGTCCCCCTTTGAGCCCCCCACCCCCTTAGCAAACCCTGGAGCTTACAGCTTTTCTGACCTTCAGTTTTCTTATCTGTCATGGATTTGATCCCTTCTGCTCTTGCTTTTGAGAAATGTGAAAAATTAAATGAGTATTCAGATCTAATAGTATTCTCAGGAGGGCGATTTTCGAGCGTTGCGAACAGCAGAGGCACAGCAGACTTTGAGAGTTTATGCCTTGTTATTAGTATTGCTACTACTACCTCCAAAATAACTGTATACTGCTCTTTTAATTTACGTGTGTGTGCATGTCTCTGTGCATGTACCTGCCTGTCTGTGTGTCCAAGCATGCATGTCTGTGTGTATGTGCCTGCCTATCTGTCTGTGTGTGCAAGCATGCAAGTCTGTGTTTATGTGCCTGCCTGTCTGTGTGTGCAAGCATGCATGTCTGTGTGTGTATGTCAGTGTGTGTGTGTGTGTGTGTGTGTATGTGTGCATACATGTCTGTGTATGTCAGTGTGTGTGTGTATGTGTGCATACATGTCTGTGTGTGTATGTCAGTGTGTGTGTGTGTGTGTGTGTGTGTGCATACATGTCTGTGTGTATGTCAGTGTGTGTGTGTATGTGTGCATACATGTCTGTGTATGTCAGTGTGTGTGTGTATGTGTGCATACATGTCTGTGTGTGTATGTCAGTGTGTGTGTGTGCATACATGTCTGTGTGTATGTCAGTGTGTGTGTGTATGTGTGTGCGCATACATGTCTGTGTGTATGTCAGTGTGTGTGTGTGTGCATACATGTCTGTGTGTATGTCAGTGTGTGTGTGTATGTGTGCATACATGTCTGTGTGTGTATGTCAGTCTGTGTGTGTGCATACATGTCTGTGTGTGTATGTCAGTGTGTGT
>CM052700.1:141991373-142034820 GCA_028551405.1 Uromys caudimaculatus
CATGTCTGTGTGTGTATGTCAGTGTGTGTGTGTATGTGTGCATACATGTCTGTGTGTGTATGTCAGTGTGTGTGTGTATGTGTGCATACATGTCTGTGTGTGTATGTCAGTGTGTGTGTGTGTGTGTGTATGTGTACATACATGTCTGTGTGTGTATGTCAGTATATGTGTATGTATGTGTGCATACATGTCTGTGTGTGTATGTCAGTGTGTGTGTATGTGTGCATACATGTCTGTGTATGTCAGTGTGTGTGTGTGTGTGTATGTGTGCATACATGTCTGTCTGCGTACTCACTCGCACACATACCTGCAACCCACACCCGCCAGAGGACAGCTTCAACTGCTATTCCTAAGATGATGTCCACCTTGTTTTCTGAGACAAGGTCTCTTTTTGCCAAGCATCCTAGCCAACTGGGCAGCAAGCCCAGGGAATCCGCCTCTCTCTGCCTCCCTAGGATTATAAAGTCAAGGACCAGGACTGTCTTTTTTCTTTCTTACATAGTTTCTGGCAGATCAAACTCAGGTCTCAGGCTGCAAAATAAGCGCTTTGTCAACGGAGCTAGTATCCCAGGCCAGCGTTGTCATTGCTTTTGTGGAGTCCACACTGTCTGTTTTCATTTAATGGAATAGATCCTTGTCGGAAGAGTTGGGAGGTCATCACATGAGGTCTACACCTTGCCCGAACCTATCATTCTACCTGCTTAAATCTATATGATCAGCTAGGAAATCTCAAAAATAAGAATTAAGTAAGGGACTTGCTTAACTATTTTAATAATGCAGATATTTTTGCTACTCTATAAGGTCTCTAGATTCTTTTAGCATAATATTTTTAAAATATTTTACGTGTGTCTGTCTGTCTGTCTGCCTGTAATTGCCTCAGCACTCAAGTGGAGGTCAGAGGACAACTTTCAGGAGCTGGTTCTTTCTTCCTACCATGAGGGTCCCAGGATCGAACTCAGGTGGCACAGGTATCTTTGCTCACTGAGCCATCCCTTGTGCCCCCCTGTATTTCAGTTAAAGCTTAGTTGAAAACAGAGAGGATTTTCCCACCATCAAAACCCATAGACAGGAGCTGGGGAGATGGTCAAGAGCAGCTGCTGCTCTTCAGAGGATGCAGCTCAGTTCCCAGCACCTGTGTTAAGCAGCACACAGCCTCGGGCTCCCAGGGTGTGGGGTGGGAATCAGATTCCTCTGGCCTCTGAGGGCACCTGCACTCACATGCTTACATCCGTTTGCAGACACAGACACGCTCCTCATAGACACCTGAATTCTTTCCATTTGGGGACGGGCCTGACTGCTGACAAGGAGGTAGTTACACTGAATGGCTCAATGTCTCCCAAGCTGAAAGTCTCTGGCCAGCTTCCCTTCAAAGCGAGAACTCGGGGGACTCATCCTGAGTGCTAAAGGAAAGTCTGGGAATCTCAGCAGCCTCGGGGCCCTTTCTAGTCATTTCCAGTGTTACAGACAGAAAACTGTGGAAGGCGGAGATGGGCTGGTTAACAGCCAAACACTTGTTGCAAGTTGTGCAGCACTGATATGTAATTTAATACTGGGCAAAGAAAGCTGGTTGGTGGTGGTGCACACCTTTAATTCCAATGCTTGGAAGGCAGAAGCAGGCAGGTCTCCATGAGTTCAAGGCCAACCTGGTCTATAGAGGGAGTTCCAGGATAGGCAGGACTATATACAGAAACCTTGTCTTGAAAAACAAAATGAAGAAAAAACCCTAAACAAACAAACAAACAAACAAACAAACTGGACAAAAAAAATGCTTCACCTTCCAAGCAAGACCACCTTCACCTTCTCAGCACAGGGACCCTGACACTTCCATTTCTGCTTTGAGAAAGAATATTTATGATGTGTTTTATGTTTTCCTAATTATTTGATAACCCTTTTTATTGAGGATATGGGTTTCTTTTTTAGTTTATTTTTCTGCTACTAGTGTAATCTTTAAGAAATCACCAAATCTTAAATTCTTAAACGTTTTAGTATAATCCTAAAGAAAACACAGAAAATATTTTTGGCTCTTTTGTTTTTTGTTTTTTGGTTGTTTTTTTTTTTTTTTTTTTTTTTTCTACTTTGTTTGCACTGAAGAACTGGAGTAGTTTAGGTTGCATCTTCAACACCAGAGGGAAGCTGCTAGAAAGAGTATAATTCCATGTATTTAAATGGAAATTTCTATCCAAACCACCAGGACAAGCCTAGTCTAGGAAGAAGGGAATTCGCAGGTAGACCCTTTGAGTTTGGGACTCCTCCATTTCAAGAGGAAGTTTCAAGAAGCAGAACCCTCGAGTAAATCTAAATGAAAGACATGGTCTCCTAATGAGAGTGAGCATGGAGCAAGACACCTTACCCGTAGCAGCTCCACTTTGATGGAGACTGGGGAGGCTACAGAACAGGTGACGCCGGTAAATAAGAGAAGTTAAAGCCAAATGAAGGGTCAACTGATATGACTCAGCAGTTAATAACACTGACTGCTCTCCCAGAGGTCCTAAGTGCAATTCCCGGCAACCACACGGCAGTTCACAACCATCTGTAATGCCTCTTCTGGTGTGTCTGAAGACAGCTACAGTGTACTCATATACATTAAATAAAATAATTTTTAAAAAATTGATCAGACACATAAAGATCCACTAAGGAACAAGGATCGAGCTATAGGTCCACCTTTTTGTGAGGCTGAGTTAGAAGCACTTGAACCCAACAGTTCAAGATCAACCTAAGCAATCTTAAGAAGCTCACGCCCCTACTTTAAAAAAAAAAAAAAAATTGTAGGAGTTTTACTCCTAACAGTGTAGTCAGAAGGTTTTGTGGAGTGGAGTGGATCAACACAGGGTGAATATGTGCGTGCGTTCCCTGGGGTGCAGGAAAAGGAGAAATCACGGGGTGTCTGGGATGCCATGACTTCATGAGGCTAAGAATTAGGCAGAAAAAGAAAGGCTTCCCTACTGCAAGGAAGACAAGCGTACAGAGTGGAACCACCAGAGGTCAGGGCTTCTCTTGGGCAACCAGTGCGGGTCTGTTTAACTAGGTAGTGGAGGAAGGGAGGTCGGGGCAGAAGAGGCGGGATGCTGTGCACAGAGGGACGGAGAGCACTGTGTAACTGCAAGGGATTACACTCAGAATCCAGCATGAGGCAGCGATGTCCTCACCCATGAGAAGGCTCAGCAGGTAAAGGCGTTCTCGCCTGCAAAGCCCAATAACCTGACTCTATCCTGATGGGTCACTTGGTGGGAGGAGAGACCCGAGTCCCTCAAGTTGTGCTAGCTTCCACAGGCACAGGCCGCAATGTAGCACAGGTGGCAAAGCGGCAGCACACGTGGCACATGCAGTGTGCACGGTACATGCAGGATATGCTCTCACACCTCTTCCCTACCCTCCTCCCCCAAAGAAAAATAAATACTGAGAAAGATCTATGGGCAGCTCTCATTTTTAACTTTAGAAAACTAAGTCCCCAAAGAAGTGAGAAAAAAAAAAATACTCAAATAAAAACCGGCGTCAATGCTGTCAAACCGGGCAGACATCATTTCTTTCTTTGTGGCAACTGATTTCTTTGGAAGGAAGCACTAAAGGCAAAGAAGAGTGAGGAGCAGAGACAGCCAGCGCTTCTCTGGTTATTTACAGTTTCAAGAAGAATTTTGCATACCCACGCATATTTCAAACACTAGGAAATACAACACAAATAGACAATCACAATGAAATGTACTCTTATCATAGATAGATTACCATGGATTTTTTTTTTTCGTGCAACAAAAATCATCAGCACCCAGCAGAATTTATTCTAATTGTTCACTGAATGAGAAGAACTAGATATTACAACCAAAATTCTTATTTGGAATTCAGCTTTTCTATCTTTCCCACCAAATTGTATATTCATTTGTAAAATAACTATCCCTAAAACATTATTCGATTCATAGCCACACTGATATGTTACGTTATCTAAGGGGAAAAGATCGTCTTAATATGGGGCTAGCAAGAATATTTTAAGTTTAAAAAGCAGAAGAGGGATTCAACTGAGGTGGCTCACATTTGTAATTCCTGTGTATGGAAGGCTAAGACAGGACGACAACCAGAGGCTCCAGCCAGCCAGAGCTACACAGTGAGATCTAAGCACCCTAGGCTATAGAGTTAGACCCGCTTTGAAAGAAAGGAAGAAAGAAAGAGAGAGGGGGGAGCAATTTGTAAAGTTTTATAAATTACCTTCAAATCATCTACTTGTAAATTCAGATTTTAACATGAATTTTATTTCATAATCTTTACAAAATAAATGCTTCAATAGGCACAAAGAATAAACATTTTAAAAATATTAGCTACTAAATGGGTAGTGTTGCATGCTTTTATCCCAATACTTGGGAGACAGAGGCAGGTGGGTCTGAGTTCAAGGCCAGCTTGAACAACAGAGTGAGCTGCAGGATAGCCTGGGTGTCTTAGTCGGTGTCCTATTGCTATAGAGAAACACCATGACCATGGCAACAAAAGGAAAAATTTAATTGGAGCTGGCTTGGGTTCAGTCCATTATCATCATGGCGGGAAGCATGGCAATGTCCAGGCAGACATGGCGCTGGAGGAGGAGCTGAGAGCCCTACATCTGGATTGGCAGGCAGCAGGAAGAGATTGAGACACACTTTCTCCCACATCTCCTGATGGTCCCACTCCCTGCGGGCTCTATAGGAGCCATTTTTATTCAAACTACCGCACAGGGCTACCTGAAGAAACACTAACTTGAAAAAACAAAAATAAAACAGAAGCTAGCTACATACTACACAAAAAACACATCCAAGGTTTAAGATGCAGAGATTGCTACAGTTATTCCGTAAAAGCACAAGCAAAGGAAAACAAAGGCAAGGGAATTGGCAGCAGAGTGTGAAAGATTCAAGGTTAGTATGGTAGTATGTGCCTGTAATCCCAGCACTCAGCAGGCTGAGGCAGGAGAATTGCAAGTTTGAGGGCAGCCTAGGCCAGCCAGTGAAGGCTGTCTCAAAACAGCAACACAAATCACACACACACACACACACACACACACACACACACACACACACACACCCATTAATTAGGAAACAGAGAATTATTTTATGTGGAAAAAATGCTGAGATCTATGAGAAAGTATGATACTTCCTGTGTAAGTTACCAAACGTAAGCAATCACAATCAGTGAGTAACACGTCAGCACCATGTGGTGTCAAGTCTGTACATAAATGCACATTTACACGGGGAAGCTTGCTCTCTTAAACAGACTCTCCTCACTTCAGACACTCATGGGAGTGCAGAAACTAATGCCAAGCGGGTCTTTGAAGGAATCTGAATTCCAAAAAGCAAAATAATTCAGTCCATATTTCTTCTACAATTAAAGACAGAAGTTTAATCATTGAAGCACTAACCACTTTAAACAAAGAATTCTCAAAAAGGAAATAAAGTATGGAGCACTTGATTGGAAAATGGAAATAGCACTTAGCAAGTCTGATACGCTTTTCCCAAATTCATATTTAGGAATAATTATCTGCCCTTGCTCGTGCCATTTTTAAGAGAAAAGTTTAAAAAGATACTTGCATCTCACAATCCGACCCAAAAAGGACCAGTTAGTTAATAAAGTTAGGAAAACACAGACAGGTTGCTAGCAATGACAACAACTGAAAACTCATCTGTGAATAACTTCAAACTTTTTTCCCACCAAAATAAATGCACCAAGAGATTTGTGAACTCTGAAAAATGTAAAAGTACTCTGTTCCTAAGAGAATGATTACACATAAGTGATTATTTTATCCTAATTAATATAGTGATTACTATCTAACTAGTTCTCCAAAACTGTGTGTACCATCAATTTTTATATCTTACTATCCTACTGATACAAAGATTAGGTAGCATGCGATTTACAGGTGCTAATACAATATTAGTCACAGTCGATTCCATGTAGCCAAGTGGTTCTCACAAAATACTTTCATTGACTTTTGCCAGATTCTTACAGAGGTAGCCATCACTGACCACCACACAGCTGAGGGGTGCGTAGAGTACCCCGGGTTACATTATACTCATTGTTTTCAAACATTGCCTTACAGAGTTAGGCAAACTGAGCCTCATGGCCAGACTACACTCTGCTGTCAATAACACAAGGGCTTGCATTGCTGAATCAGCTCATTTTAAGGAATTGAAAGAAAAAAATATTGCCTCAGTTTTTGTGCTATTTACAATGTGCTGGCTATAAGCATGGCAAACTTTCAAATATATTATTCTGCTTTATAAATTGTCCTTTCTGGGCTGGAGAGATGGCTCAGCCATTAAAGGCTAGGCTCACAACCAAAAATATAAATTGCCCTTTCCATAAGTTTAAGTCGAAACAATTGTCAAAACAATAATCCAAGTCTTGTCTTGTCACATTAGCCAATTTTCATGGTGTGGAACACTCCCTCTCAGCCCCTCCCGAGCTACCAGGCACGGGTGGCTGAAAGACACCAGGCAGGAGACAATGGCCATGAAAGCCCCAGAGAGGCGGACAACATTATATGTAAAGAGATATCAGGAATGAAAGTGTTTTAAGTACTTACTGCCTGTCTAAAATATTTAAATATATGAGAAAGAAGCACAGAGAACTACAGTCAGTGAATAATGTTGGCTGACCAACTGTTACAGACGGAGAATGTAAAGGTTGGACTGGTGGACCACACAAAAGCAAGCTTTAGAGCACACGGATCAGAGTTTATTGATCCCCACTTTGGATCGATGCTTCTTTTATTCCTAAAATAAATTCTAAATGGATGATATGCCAAGTTTTAAAAGTACAGGAATGAAAAGCAAAGGATTCTTAAGTGCCTGGCTGGGTGAAGATTTTCCATGTTTTAAAGTATCTGGAGGAATTTTAAAAGGAAGGTCTTGAAGCATTGACTAAAATAGGGAGCGACATGCCACTTTTCTGAAGTTTGCCCATTTGTAGAAGATTATTAGAGTCAGACATAAAGAAACTGCCACCCAGAATTTTTTCTGTTTAAGCTTTTCCACATGTCTTATTGTTAGTTTTCAAAGGATCTCAAAAAGTCATAGTCTCGAAAAAGTTCTATCTTTTACAATGGTTTGACAAATGTTTTCCCAAAGTCAAATTTAAACATCTCCCTGGGATCAGATACAGTGCCTAGTGAGTCTCTCCACAGTAAATACTGAATCAGAGATATTTGTGTGAAGTTGAAGATTCTGACAGATTTTGTGCTTTCCTGTGCCCTTCTCCAGAGAAGGGTTGGCTAAGAAAGAGTAACTACTACACTCTGGGCACATCAAAGTCAACAGACAGTCAAAACTCAGCAGTGTAAGTAAGCTCCCTGGACTAGAGCTATCTCAGTGGGACACACAGACACTAGAACATGGATGGACAGCAGTGTCCCCTGGTCAGGGATGGGAACATGCTGGAGTTCTGTTAGAGAAAGGTCCCAACCACCAGAAAGGAAGTCAGAAGCCAGGCTCAAATGTCCAGGAAGAGGAGCAGAAAGAGACAGGAAGGTCTACCTCAAGCTACTGGTACACAGTGACAAAACCACTGGCGAAGAGAGACCAGTGACCAGCTGTATCTACCTGCCAGGGAAGGAGAGTGCAGACGCCAGCTCGGGGGCCAGAGAGCAGCTCTCCCCCTATCATGCTGCCATGGGTGGGTGCTGATGATGGGGAATTTTCTTTGAGGGAAACTAGAACAAGCCAAAGCCTAGAGGAACACAATATTCTCAATGGGGTACAAGCAGCACCCATCAAAGGGCAGAGGAACATGAGTTCAAGGCCAGCCTGGAGGACCTATAAGACCAGACAGACTTCAGTCAAACAAACAGCCACAAGCATTACCTGGGCAGGAGTCGCATTGTCCTGTTGGTGATGGTTGTGTTGGATAGATTGAGATACAGGACCCCAGGACAGCCTTCAGAAATGTGTCTCATGGATTCATCCTGCATAACAGAAGAAGGAGAATCAGACCAAACCCTCATAGGCCTCATAATGGCTCCATTATCTCTCATCTCTCTTCCTGTCCATGAAAAACAATCATACACAACTTGGTCCTTTGTACACCTTGTTACTACATCAAATAAAAAGTAGAAACTGGTCCTTCTATTTGAAGATTCATTGCTCCCTCCTTTTTCTTTAGAAATAAAATTTCAATACCTCACGGCATTTCATTAAAGTCCTGGTATGTGACACAAATATCACAGTGTGACTTTTGACTGTCCAGATACAGAAATGCAGTCACAAACTGGCCTATTTTAAAGTTATTCTAAGGATTGGAATGGTAAATGCTCTCAACAGCTGGACTTCATTAAAAGCGAGGCCATATTTAGCCCAAGCATATCATCTGTCTGAGTGACTAAATTTCTGTGGTTCTGATAGTGATACATTTAAAAAGCTGGACAAATTTTCACTGAATTTATGATAGCTCTGAGATGGTCTCAATATCTATATTTGAAAAGTAAAATGTAGACAATATACAAAGTGTACTGAGGACACAAGATCCAGTGTTGGGATCGGGGTTAGAGAAAGAGGAGGCCACAGTGTGTGAGCGAGGGCTTCGGCTGGCGTGAGACTGAAAGCCAATGATGTCAAGCAATAGTCTTGAACTAAAGTTTAAAAAGACCAGATGAGAGTCAAGCTTTGACTGCAATGGCTACTTTGCATACAAAAAGTATACTTATTGTCTGGCATAATGGTACATGCCTATATTCCGAGTCCTGGGAAGGCTGAGGCAGGAGGATCACCTCAAGTTAACTGCCAACCTGGGCTACATAATGAGTTTCAGTCCAGCTTGGGCTACAGGGTGAGACCCTGCCAAAACAAAAGAGGGGAGAAGAGATTAGAGAGGGGAAACAGAGTTAACAACAGGTTCTCACTTATCCAATGATGGTTGATAATCTCCCTGGGATACCACCGGGTACCAGCAAGCTCTGAATAACTGAAGAGGATAGCCCACCACAGGTATCTGTCTGGAGGAGGTGGATCCTCACTAGCTTGGAGATGTGATTTGGAGAATTCAGATAGGCAGAACAGCTGAGATAACACTAGGGATGTCAAAACTTGATTTTCAGGGGAAGCAAGGTCAGTTTGATAGCCCATTCCTCACAATTCCTATGGTATCTGAGTATTTACCATAATGAAATCCTGGGGCATGGTGGTCAGTGGTTGGTCACTCAATGGGTGATTTATTGGGTGGAAAATCCTGTCTTAAACAAGACACAGGGGCTCTGCACGGGAAAGTTTCTTCCTGCCTATGCCTTGTGTAGACAAGTGGGGCTGCTGAGAAACTGTGTGCTCTTGGCACTGAGCTCAAGCCATTGGTAATTTTCTTAGTCATTCAATCACCAGGTGTAGTGATTGCAAACGCTGCAAATGTAGTACAAGTTTTCTGCAAAACTCCAAGACAACCATCCGTGTGCAGTGCCATACTTGAACAGGGGCAAAACCTGTCTTTGAAAATGTTAGGTGTGCCAATCAATCAGGGCTCACGGACTGTGCACCTGCTAAAAAAAGACTTTGGCAAGGATGCAAGTGGGGTGGGACAAGGCAGGTGAGAGCTGGCTTAACCACTTGGACTGGCTGGTTTTGTGTCACCTTGACACAAGCTGGAGTTATCACAGAGAAAGGAGTTTCAGCTGAGGAAATGCCTCCAGGAGATCCAGGTATAAGGCATTTTCTCAATTAGTGATCAAGGGGCAAGGGCCCCTTGTGAGTGGTACCATCTGTGGGCTGGTAGTCTTGAGCTCTATAAGAAAGCAGGCTGAGCAAGCCAGGAGAAACAAGCAAGCCAGTAAGGAACATCCCTCCATGGCCTCTGCATCAGCTCCTGCTTCCTGACCTGCTTGAGTTCCAGTCCTGACTTCCTTTGGTGATGAACAGCAGCATGGAAGTGTAAGCCGAATAAACCCTTCCCTCCCCAACTTTCTTCTTGGTCATGATGTTTGTGCAGGAATAGAAACCCTGACTAAGACACCACTTTTAGGGAGGCCTCAGAAGAGACAGGGCCAAGAAGAGGATGGTTGTGCTTTGTATGATTCCCTTGAGCTGAGTCAGCCATCTCTTCTCTGCCTTTGCTTGTGGAGTAGCTTGGTCATCCAAACAAGCCCAGACCACTCCCATCCTCAGTACTAAGAGGATGCTAGACTCATCCTTGAAATGTATGAACACGTAAACCAAAATTGTTATAGTGTGCACACTGCTGAGTGGCTCGTGAATCTGTCCTTAACCCATCGCTCTCAAATTCTTCAGTGTGATTTATTTCACACGGCAAGATCAGATCTATCCAAGCTCTTTGAATGGAGGTCACCCACATCTTTCAATGTGAGCCCGTGTCTCAGCCTGTGTCTCAAAGGGGGAAAACAACAATAAAGTGGGGCTGGATGAAATTACCAGCCCTTTATAGATCCCAAACTTGGACTAGACTTTGATGTTCACAAACTTGATGCAGATGGCTTTGTGTTGACTTTCCTGCTAGAAGGCCAAACTCAAAGAATGCAGTTTTTGTATTCATATGCAGAACTCCCTGAGGCAAGAACTGAAAATCAACTCACATTAAAATTCCTTCTAACACCTAATGGGATAGCTCTAACATAGCACATGCTAAAAAATACCCATAGACAGAATGAATCCATTTCACAGCGGCCCCGTTTGAATCCTCATCAGATATCTGAAGAATGCACTAGCAAAGATTGCCATCTGTCTTGATGAAGAAGTCTTATGCACTTTGCTAGTTGAGAAAGAGCCAGACCAGAGGGAAAATAGAATTTGTTTCTCTTATGTGCTCTTTGGCCTGTCTGTTTATCCCTCGATTTCCCGGGGATAGTCCTGAACATAAAGTAGCAGCTTGTTCATGTCGAGGCATGAGCCTCTGAGAGGAGAGTTGTGACGGAGCTGAGAGCAGTGGCCAGGTGGGCAGGAACCAGACAACTAATTTGAAGGCTTTGTTTTTGTATTAGGAGAAAATGAGGAGTTTACGTGGTATACGGATATTTGGACTTTTATGTTTATATTTATTTACTCATAAAAAGTCTTCCATATTTTGGGGAAAATAACTATTCTGCTCTTCATGGGAAAAATGTAAAGAGAGGATTTCCAAAGTTTCCCTGGTTCTAAAATTGGAGCCATGGTGTGAACATAATTGTAAGAGCAGAAAGTATAACTGCTAAGGGACTGAGCCTACAGTGCCAACTCTGAAGAGAAGAAAACTAAGACTGCCAGGGAAAAAAAGTGGAATTACAAGGTGATGAGAAGTTGAGAGAAAATGAGGGGTGACTTAATCAATGTGATTTCCCTTAAGGATGTGGAAAACGTAAAATTCTTCGTGGCTCCAGTGGTGTAATTCTATGCATAGAACACAACTTATTGAAGTGTTCTCTTTGAGTAAATGATAACATCAATTCATTTTTATTTCTACACTGGTATTTTTGAAAAATCACTTTTTCAAAAATGTATGGAAAACCCCAATGGGGATAAAGAGGAGATTTAATGTTAAACAGGGCAGACATCTGAGAAGGGTTACCCAAGAACTCGAGGCATGCTGCCGTGTAAAACGCTGGGAGGGATCTCCAAGGAACCAGGGCAGGTGTCTTGTCACCTAGGCCAAGGGCCTTGGCCTCAGCCTGGTGCTGACATGTGTTGAGCGTCGTTACATGCCAGGGTTTCTGTCTGCTTTCTCTGGTCCTCAGAAACTTGTCCCACTAGCTAGGTAGACTGAGTCTCCACTGGCTTCTGCAGACGTGCTTGCATTTCCAGGTCCCCGTTCCTTCTAACCCCCTCAGCCATTTTTCTGGAAACATTGGTTTATAGCTCATTTTCCTGTATCTTGTCCATTTCACAGATCACTACAGTTCTCTCTCTGTCCAGCATCCCACTGGAATGGTTTCCAGAAATTAATGACCCTAATCCTCAAGTCCGGGCTGCCCGTGTTCAGTGCTTTTCTTACCTGCTCATTTGGGCCACTTTTCAAATGTCTCCCTGTCCCATATACTTACATTGACTATTTGAAGCCATTCCCTTCTCTTGGCCCTGCTTGGGGGTGATGGTAAAGGCAAGGGTAAGGAACAAAGCCGGGCAGTGGTGGCGCCCGCGCATGCGCTTAACCCCAGCGCCTGGGAGGCAGAGGCAGTGGACTGCTGAGCTCAAGGCCAGCCTGGCCTACAGAGTGAGACCCTATCTCAAAAACAAACAAACAAACTAGCAAAAAAAAAATGAAAAAAGAAAAAAGAGACAGTACTGTATGAGCAATGACAAAAAAACTGCTCTGGACATCCTGGTCCACGGTCACCAGAACTTACTGTGTAGAGTGGAACGGGATGAGGTGTCACAGGGAGGCAGACTACAGAGCGTCTCAGGGCGCACCAATGTTAAGGTGATGGACGATGGGTGATGGAAGTGAGTTAGTCAGACCTGCCTGTAGAAAGGATATTGTGTGCTCACAATATGGAATACGGATTTGGGGGAGAGAGAAAGACAAGAGGCCAGGGCCAGGACCAGGAAGGAGGGAATTTAGGGACACACGTTCATTTCCATCTTCTCTGGCATGGTTACTAGCAGCCATGAAACCCACCAGAATAGGCCCATCATCCTTGCAGGGAGCCAGTATTTTCTGTCTCACATAAATGTGCATGAAATATAAACACAGCCCATTTTTATGTAACCATTAAAGAGTTTCCATTTTCCAGAGGCCCCACCACTGAGCACATGTCCACAAGACTAACGATAGCATTGTGCAGAGTGGGGTAGATGTTTTGGCCGATGTTTAACACAGTTTGCGTTTTCTATATTCAACCCCAAGTGCACACAAAGTACGTGGTCTACCTACTGGCTCTCCAGGGTGAGGGGTCTGGACCTACATAAACAAGGGTAGAATAAACTCTCATACTTACTGTGAAAGACTGGCAGTCAGACACATTCAACTCTTGCAAGTTCTTACAGTGGCCTAAATCAAACAAGGAAGGCATCACTAAACAACAACACACTGCGAACATTTAGTTTTCCATCTACATTCAAGGCAATGCTTTCATTAAAAAGTAAAGAGAAACCCTAGCAAGAAATGTGTTCTAAGTATGTGGGTTTCTTGCTTAGGCAGATGATGTCTTTGGCCTGAAAACCCATACATACACATGTTTGGAAGAAGATGGAAAGAAAAAAACTTTTCAATTTAAAAAATACTATATCCTTGGGGCTTTTAGTTTGAAAGTACTAGGAAAAAAATAATTTGTTTTAGTTGGTTGGTTGGTTGGTTTTGGATTTTGGCTTCTCTTGGTACATAGCTTTTTAATTCTTGTGCATGTGTTGCTTGTGTATGTGTGTATGGGTGTGTGTGCGGGCATGTGAAGGATGAAGGTTGGTAGCCGGTGTTTGCTCGTGCTGTCGTTCAGGCCTTTCACTGAACTTGGAGACTGCTGATTCAGCAAGTCTAAGTACCCAGGGAGCCCCAGGGATCCTCCTGCCTCTGCCTCCCCTGAACTGGGGTTACAGACACCTACAACCATATCCAGCTTTCATGAGGGTGTTGGGGACCAAGCCAGGTCCTTCTGCTTGTGTGGTAAGCACCCTACTTTCTGGCTGATCCATCTTCCCAGACTCATGGTTTTGGTTTGGTTTTAACTATTTTATTACGCCTATTTTCTACACATACACAAGGATTGAGAGGACTACACCATGAGTACCTATATCTCTGCCATCTAGATGATAATCTGTATTTATACTAACTTTATTACATGCCCATTCACTCATCTCTAAGTTGGTCCTACATTCTGCATTATTTTTATGCATTTCAAAGCATGCTGCAGAAACACTTTCCCTCCAAATAGTTCACATGCACAATAAGTGAAATAAACTATTTGTTATGACTACTTATTTATTTATTTTGGGTTTTTTGAGACAAGGTTTCTCTATGTAGTCCTGGCTGTCCTGGAACTCGATCTGTAGACCAGGATACTCTTGAACTCAGAAATCCACCTGTCTCTGCCTCCCATGTGCTGGGAGTTTTAAAGGCCCGTGCCACCACCACCCAGCTGTTATGACTTTTTAAGTTAGATTTATATACAAATTGCAATAGTTATAGAAAAGTGGAGGTTTCGAAAGGTCATGTGCCTTAATAGCTCTTGGAATACAGACCATTGCATGCCTCAAGGAAGATAAGACACGCAGACAGCTAGCAACACCTTAAGAGATGCTTAGACTTTTTTTTGGGGGGGGGGGGGCAGAGCACAGGAATGTTGACTGAGGACTGCTTGAGGCCAATCAGAGGGAAGGAGCTCTAGGTGGGCAGGGCCTCACTAGACAAGAAAAACTGCAGGGGGTGGCCCTGGCACTCAAACTAGAATAAATCACACCTCAGTGAAGCATGTCTGTCACTAATAACCAGACAGCCAACACCAATACCAGACACATTGTCCATCATAAACTACTTTGGATATTTCTTCCTTTGCCAAGAGTGGCCTCTGTCCTAAGTGACACATGCAAACAAGAAATGCTTCCAGACTACTTTTACAAAAGGACACACAGTTCTCAAAACATGCAGATCTGGGCTGGGATGGAGCTCAGGTTCCCACGGAGTGCTTGCCTAGCACACTCAATGTGTTTGAGTCCCAGGATCACGTTAAGTAAGCTAGGTGGTACACCCTGCAGCCAGCACTCTGGAGGTGGGAGGAGGAAATATATCTGTTAAATATTTGCCATGGGCAGAAACCCTTGCCCACATTCTGGGGAGTTCAATCTCTAGTTAAGGAAACTGGACAGAACCATAAAACAAGAAAGGCAGATTGAAGTACTTGGCGTGGGGGTCACAGAGAAGCCCTGGCTGTGGTGACATTGAGACCAGACCTATAAGGGCTTGGCTGGGACCCTGCCATTTATTCTAAGCATTTCTAGGTCAACATTCAACATGAGTGGCTGAATGAAAACAAGGATGTGACCGCTCCTAGGTAGGGTTGAGGAGAAGGGGAGAGAGAGAGAGAGAGAGAGAGAGAGAGAGAGAGAGAGAGAGAAGCCAGAGGCATCTGGAGTCCAGGCTGAGCATGGCCAGCAGAACAGACCAGGCCATGAGAGGATGGGGACTGGGGTGGGGGGGCAGAAGTGACACAGGAGCAAGAGAGGGCCAGGAGCTGAGGACCAGGAGAGAAGCAGAGAGGACAAAGAGAACCAAGACAGCACGTGGACAAAATGGCCGAGGTTATATCTTATAAAAGAGAAGCTGGGGGAAGAGAAGGGAAGCCCAGGGGCTGGAGAGATCCAGGGTCAGTCGGAGCCTGGGACGAGAGGCACTGAGGAGCCAGGGCTCTTCTGCGGCAGGTACTTGCAATGCTGAGAGAGCCTAGCAGCCAGTGGCCAGCATCTGCTTTGATATGTTAATAATAGTTAATTAATAACCTATTATGTTAATAATCTCAGTCTTTTGCCCATGGTTTCTTTGGGACCTGACGGTGGTGACTAGGAGAGACTGAAAGAAACACATAAGCCCAGGAAGGGCACACCTCCATGACTGTGCATGTCAGGGCCTGCAAGAGAATTTCTTTAAATTCTTAAATCCCCGGGTTGAGGGACACCTTGCAGTGTTCACCACGCTCAGTCCTAACAGTTGAGAACGTCCCAGGGGCCAGGCACTGAGCCCTTTCCATCTGCCCAGGGACCAGGAGACATAACTCCATTTTACAGATCCTGAAGATGAAGTTGGCTACAATCTAGCAGCACAGATAGTCTTGACTCAAACTCAAGGCCCAAATATATGTATGCTAACTAAAACAGGCAAGTAAAAGGTAAAGAACAGCCCTATTTTTGCTCACTTAAACTGGCAGGCTCAGAAAAAATAAAATAAATCTGCTATTTCTGCCATACCCTGCTCAAGATGGCCCTTCACTGTTTGCTTTCTTTCTTCTGTTCCCCTAGGAGCACTGTACACTCCAGCTGGGCCTTACTCTCCCCGACCTGTGTTTGCTAAGGCTACCCAAACTTGGATTTCAAAGGAAAGCTTTCTTGTTCTATCTGCCTGGGGCCAGCTGGACGTCAGAATGCGCGTAGTGGCCATCCTGCTTCTGTTCTGCCTTTGCAGAGCTGCTGAGCCTCGAAAGCCCAGCCCTGGTGCTTTGAGAAGTCAAGGCAATCCCAGCCGCAGTCGCGGGCGGGCAGGTGGTGGCAGGAGCTCCAGTCCGGTCAAACGCTACGCACCAGGCCTCCCTTGTGATGTGTACACGTATCTCCACGAGAAATACCTAGACTGCCAAGAAAAGAAACTGGTCTATGTGTTACCCGACTGGCCTCAAGATTTGCTGCACATGCTGCTGGCGAGAAACAAAATCCGCGTGTTGAAGAACAATATGTTTTCTAAGTTTAAAAGGCTCAAGAGCCTGGACCTGCAGCAGAACGAAATCTCCAAGATTGAGAGCGAGGCGTTCTACGGTTTAAATAAACTTACTACCCTCTTGCTGCAGCACAACCAGATCAAGGTGCTGACAGAGGAGGTGTTCATTTACACACCTCTCCTGAGCTACCTGCGTCTCTATGATAACCCCTGGCACTGCACTTGTGAGCTGGAGACGCTCGTTTCCATGCTGCAAATTCCACGGAACCGGAATCTGGGGAACTACGCCAAGTGCGGAAGCCCACCGGCACTGAGAAACAAAAAGTTGCTGCAGCTAAAGCCCCAAGAGCTATGTGAGGAAGAGGAGAAGGAGCAACTGGACCCCAGACCCCAAGTATCGGGGATACCCGCAGTCATCAGGCCCGAAGCAGATGCTACTCTGTGCCACAATTACGTGTTTCCCATACAAACACTGGACTGCAAGAGGAAAGGTGAGCCTGTTTCTCCCTTTTTTGTTTCTGCAGGATGTTAGGAAGGGTCTCTCCCTCCTGACCTCCCATGGGGCCTGGAGATGTCTGACAGGAGGCATTCTCCAACAACAATAGACTGTACAGAGTTCAATTCAAGGCAGTTGGTAACCAGGGAGCAGCAGAAGACATACATAGCTAAGTTGGTAAAAACATCTGGCCAGTAAGTACCAAACCGTGGGTTCAATCCCCAGACTCTGATAACTGGGCAGGGTGGCACACATCTGTAATCCCATCACTTGAGAAATAGAGACAAGAGGATCTCAAATTCAGGATCCTCCTTGACTACATAGCGAGCTGAAAGATAGCCTGGGCTACAGGTACACTGCTACTCCTAAAAAAAAAAAAAAAAAACAACAAAAAAAACCGCACACAGCCCCTAACAAAACAAAGCATAAGCAAATGAAAACATGTTCAAGGCGATCCTCAGTTCCCTGGGAAGCTGAAGACCAACCTGGACTTCATGACACCCTGTTTCAAATTCAGGGTCTGTGCAGCAGAGATGAGCTAAGAGCATGCACTGCTCTTCAGAGGACCAATTGCCAGTACTCATATCAGGTGTTCACAACCACCTACAACTCTGCCTCCAGGGAGTCCGATGCCTCTGGCTTCCATGGGTGCCCACCCACATGTGTCATATACACACATGATTAAGAAGTAAATAAATATTTACATAAAGAGGAAACAGTGGGGGAGGGGCAGCCACGGGTGCTGGTTCATTTGTTCAGGGAAAGCTGTGGCAATAAGGAATTCCTTTACTCTTGAATCTAATTTATCTTGGATACAGGGCAGATACCCTCCATACAATCTGACTTACACCAGTTGTGTAAAGCACATGCCTCTGTGGGGAGACATCCTCCAGTGCAAAATACGTGCACCTCAGGCCCAGCCCTGAGACAGGGCCCGGCGGTGTGCTGATAATGTCTATCACGCTCACCCAGTCCCATGGTTTTCATGAGCTGGTGGAACCCCACATCTTAGATCTTCCTAAGTTATCCAGAGTGAACAAAATTAAGTCATTTAAAAGTATTTCACCTCAGGTTTATGAGACGGGGGAACTCTCTCTCCACCATTCCCTGTTGTCTGTAAATCAATGGCAGACTTTCCATCCGACAGAGACCTGCACAGCGCTATGCAAGGCCCTCACATCAGGTAAAGTGATGAACAAAGAACAAATAGGGGATTTTAGAAATGCTGACGATGTGTTAGCAAAGACTGACACTGTCGAAGAGTAATCTAAGAACTGATAATGTCTTTATAAGAACAAGCCATGTGACAATGTTGATGGGTTTCATTTGGGGCATGCTTTAAAAGTTTATTTGTAATATTAACTTACAGCCAGATGTCGTTGGAGTCTGTTTGAGCATGCTAAAATGGTTTTCCATCCATCTTAGGGGGTATCGTTTTTGTCTTCTGTTTGTGTTTGTCTATTTGAGGACCGAAGATCAGGATTGCTGAAGGGATCCTAGAAGATCCTCTCAAGAGGGCTAGCAGCAGGAATGTGTTAACGTGAGAGATTAGACAGCTGGGTCCAAGAGTAAATCTGTTTGCTTTTGGCTAAAGCTTGCCACTTTCTCCTTGACTCTGAAGTGGTGTGCCGTCAGACCAGTCTGAGACAGGTAGCAGGGAGAGGTGTGCCCACAGGAGTCTTGGTGGAGCAGTGATAAGAACCAGGACTGACCAGGCTGGGCTCCTCTGATTTTGGAGAAAGTTCTCACTAACTGAACATCTACCAAGTGCCGGGTACCCTCCCATGTTCACACGATGTCAACTTTCAGGCAGTCCTGTCCCCATTTAAACATGGGGAGGAGGAGAGGAAGAGGAGGAGGAAGAGGAGGAGGAGGAGGAAGGGGAGGAGGAGGTGGAGGAAGAGGAGGAGGAAGAAGACAAGGAGGTAGAGGAGGAGGAGGAGGAAGTAGAGGAGGAGGAGGAGGAGGAGGAGGAAGACGAAGAAGAAGAAGAAGAAGAAGAAGAAGAAGAAGAAGAAGAAGAAGAAGAAGAAGAAGAAGAAGAAGAAGAAGAAGAAGAAGAAGAAGAAGCAGCAGCTTGGGAGGTCCTATCAGTCAAACAAGGTCTCCCAGTTAAACCAAAGAACAAAGATGGGAACCTTGATTACCCAAGCCAGTGCTTGCAATCTTCCAGAATTAATCTGATCGTATGCAGACAAGCTACTACCACATGAGAAGGCACTGGAGAATTCTAGAAAGCACTGCAGAATCCTAGAAGATGCAGTAGGTGTAGTTTTGCCACAGCAGGGTAGGGTGAAATGTCCTTGATATCTTTATAATGAGCACTTAGGATTTATGCTGCAGAGGATGTTTTCTACACTTTCTTTTGGATTGCTTAGACTACAGATTGAGCCTTGGGCTAGAACACTTCCTGTTACTGAGGTTCTGTCCTCAAGCTTAGCTGAATCTGCACTTACTACACTAGGTGTCAAAGAGAAAAGTACATAGGACTGAACTCACCATTTATCTGAGAAGAAAACTATCTACATAAAAGGCATCATAGCAAGACTACAAACACTGTTCTAAGAGGTAAGGCACTCTATCAGCAGAGGCAGGTGGATAGCTGTGAGTTTGAGGCTATCCTGACTACATAGTGAGTTCCAGGACAGCTGGGGCTATGTAGAGAGACCTTGTAAAGAGTCTCTCAACATTTTGGATTTCTCCAGAATCTCTGGGTGGTGTGAGTCAGAGATAAAGGCAGAGTGTTCCTTTTTGCTTGCTCCTTAGTCTTGGGCCACCAGCTCCACCACCCCCGCCAATGAGCACTGTTCCTATTTTGTCTCTTTTCCTTTAAAACATTTCTCTTTTTCTCTTGGCAAACATAAGCTATAAAACATATTTTACTGCTTTCCCTTTGCAACTTATTGTTGCCTAAATATAATCTTCTAAAAATACCCCTCAAATTAATCCTCTCTGCTGCAGAACTGCAGAGAACTGGTATGAGGAAGAGAGCTAGCTCATGACACATACATTTAGCATCTATAACACTGAGCTAGCTCATGACACATACATTTAGCATCTATAACACTGAGCCATATGTTAAAGGACAACTTGAATCCCTCCCATTGCTGGTGACTATGTGAAATTCGGGGCCTATATTTTCATTTTTTAAATGTTTAGTTGCTGCGCTGTAGTAATTCTACGTGTTTATGAGATACAGTCCTTCTAATGAAGGACTGTGTTGTTTAGAGGAACTGATCTATCCCTCACCTTAGGCAGGTATTTTTTGTGTTGGAAACAGTCACCGGTCTCTGTCCTGGTTACTTAGATGCAGTTGTCAACCATGCTTATGCTTCCTTGCTTATACTAGCACATTAGAGCAATTCCTCCTGCCCATCTTCATCCTTGTATCTGTCGACTACCCTCTCTTCACCCCCAACAGCCAACACAGCCTCTAATAGCTTCTAATTCTAGACTGTATAAAGAAGGCTCATTAAGACTTTCCATAATTAACTATAACTGTCTCACTGCAGTTTATATAAGTCCATTAACATTATTCATTGTTGTGGATATTCCTGGGGCTGTTTGCATTTGGATGCTAATTCTGCCCTCCTGGGAGGGGCTTCAGACAAGGAGTGAGTTACACCTGTGACTTCTTGTGAACCAATCCCCTAATGAATAAAGGAGCCAATCACTGAACGCATAGGAGGGGTTTCCAGGTTGGAGAGAGGAAGAGAGGAAGCAGGAGAGAAAAAGGGCCTTTTGGAATGGGGACAGCAGATAGGTAAGATGTAGCTACTAGAGTCTCCTGGTATCATGGTGGATCCGCAAGGATTTGACACCAGAGGAATCAGATTTTGATAAGGCTTATAAGATTAGGTTTTAGTTGTTGTACCCAGAGATTGAGTTACCATTGTTTCTGAGCTAAGTTTGTGTTGCATTTTCCTTCACGCAGTGGCTGGTATGGGTTCCAGAGAGAAAGGTACAGCGGCAAAGTGTGGGTTTGCCTGATGTGCACCACAGAGGCCATGGGGGTATTGAAGCATGGGGCTGGCGTGGTAGCAACCTGCCAGTGGGAACCTAGTGAGCTGGGTGGAGAGATCGTGGAGCTCTGAGTCAGAGCTCCATGACATAAAAGCAGGTCAGCCATTGCCTCCCAGTGCATGGCCGGCCAGCCCGCCAGGATGAGAGAACCATGGAACAGCATGGGAACATGCTAAATTCCTTCTTTTTTAATATTTCCCACACAATTCATTGTTTATTTTTCATTTTTGTTTTATTATAAATTCCTATTTTAAGTCACATTCCTATCAGGAAAAGTCTGCCTATTAAATTCCTTTGTTCTGTGTCAGCATTGGGCACTAGATGATAATACTTGAGCTGCCTTCCTTTGTCCCTTCAAAGCAGTAACTTAAGCAACTTTAAAACAATACACAACAGTTGAAAATCATGGCTAGAATTCAAATATGACAACCTTAATCTAGTCTAATTTCTTTATTTTGTTCTATAAATGGGAACAAATCTCAAATACTGAAATAACAAATGGTCAGTAATGTTCATCTATAGACCCCTGATGGAGTGTACCAATATTTTTGATGGATGGATGCTTTATATATGTTACACAAACTATAGAATCTCGAGGAACCTAAAGTGTGCCATGGTGGGGGGGGGGGGGGGCACTAGCAGTGACATTAGTGAAGAAAAGCCATTCTCAACTGCTCCCAGCCCTGAATGGTGATTTCATAAGTGACAAAGCTGGCTGTGGAGAAGCTGTCCCTAGAAGGTCACATGGGCAGTAGTAATTCACCGATCAAGCCACAGGCCACCATGCAATGCTATCTCTTCCTTCCCACTAGGTATATCCACTATACCAAGCATTTATTCACGTCTTGTGTGCTTCCTCTCGATATCAAATCCTCCCCCCGAGCTCTGTGCAAGAATACCACACAGGGAATGCAAGCAGGGAACCTGGAGTATGGATCCTTCCAATGAGGGAATTCAGCCTTTCCCAACGGACTAGCAGTGACTCAGATATGTGCAGAGGACTGACTTGTGCCAGCTCAACCACATAGACCTCAAAGATCACTATTTTTGCCTTAAACATCTGACAGCAAGAAAAAAATAATAGCTTTATTCATGGGACAACAGGCACGTTGCCAACACAACTCAACCGTTCAAAGGGAATAAGTGTGGGGTTGGTTGAAAGGCACATTTATGCCACATTGAGGTGACTGGATTTGCCAAGAACACATGAAAGTATGAGTTCTAAAACCAATTTTAGCTTCACATTTACCAGAATAATTTACTAATTTTACTTTGAAAGCTAGGGAAAATTATATAGGTAAATTGGCTCCAGCTGCTTCTGAAGTCAATTTGCCCCTGATTTCAAGAATAATTAAGAAATTTTAATTTCTAATAAACAAGTTTATGTGTGTCTCTTTAACTACTACCAAGTCTTCAAATTATTTCTGAGGCTGCTGACAACCAAAAGCCTACTAAATGGGAAAAATTATGTGAGGAAAATTTCTCAATTTCCTCTTCATAGTGAGGTTCAGTTGGCGGAAGAATAGAGCCCATAAGAGCTGACAGTAGATACAGCATCTCCTGAGGTGTTTGTCAAGAATGCGGCCCACAATTGCAAACTCAGAGATGGAAGCAGGGGGATCGGTTGTTCAAGGCCTTCCTTGTTCAAGTCACAGCAAGTTCAAAGTCAGATCCTATCTCAAACCTTCTCTCTCCCCTACCTCAAAACATTTTGATTCATGGTGAATGTGAGCTCTGGATGCCATGTGGCATGTGGTCTAGAAATGAAGACATTGATGAAGTCTCACTTTGATATGAGGAGATATGTACTTGCCTGTTCTCTGTTAGGGGCACACAGCTTGCATCAACTTTGTAACTCATTCAAATTCAAGGAAAAAAAAACCAAACTGTTTTTTTCTCCCCCACTCCAACCAATGAAGTTTCCTGTTTGTTTCTAGGTCATGCTAGGAAAACTCTTGGTTTGCATTTCCTGATACTTGTGGATGCTATTGCCATGCTGGAGTTTGCTGACAACTCCAAAGTTGTCTTTTTCTAGCACCCACAAACCCCTGGTTTAAGCTGGACTTCAGGGTATTCTTATAAACATCTTTGCTACCCATTGATTTGCAGCTAACCCGCTTTTGGCTTGTTTTACAGTGGTTTTTCTGTCATCTATCCTCAAGTCTGGTCCAGTCAGCAGGTTCTGGTCAATAGGCTTTCTAGAACTGAGGGGGTGCTGGCTCTGGTGGTGGCGATGCCCAGTACCTCCCTAAAGGACACTGGCTTTGATTTACTGACTGGACCTGTGACCTCTTCCTCTCCCATGTGTGTGTATGTTGTATGTTGGGGTTCTAGGCAGGTGGACAGCACATGACTCTGTAGGCCAACATAGATAGACAACACAGCACTAGTGACTTAGGTGCTCGGCTAGCATGTTTAAATTGTGACCATGTTACTATGTGCAAATGACCTAACTTCTTTGTGCTGCCATCTTCACATCTATAAAATGGGGTTAATAATGGGATGTATACAATTCTTCTCATTTAATTTTGTTAAGAGTGCCTAGATCAGGAGCACATAGATAGTAAGGGCCCAACAAGAAGGGGAAATAAATTCAAGGCAGTGTGACTCAAGAGGGTATACTAAGGAATCTAGAAATGAACCCCAATACCATCCCATTAAAGACCAGGGTTGGAACACAGCTCAGTCAAGAAAGTGCTTGCCATGAAGGCATGAGGTCCTGAGTTCAATCCTTAGTAGCCATGTAAAAAGCTGGGCGTGATTACACATGCCTACAATCCCAGCTCTAGGGAAGCAGAAATAGGCAGATCCCAGGGCCTCACTGTCCAGCCAGCCTAGCCCAATCAGCAAGCCCAGGTCCTAGTAAGAGACCCTGTCTCGAAACAAAAAAGGTGGACATTTCCTGAGGAAGAAAAGCTGAGGTCGACTTCCAGCCTTCACAATCATGTGAATGTACATGAAGAACACACATACACACATATGCACAAAGGCCATGGAATCTGGGCCATTAGGAAGAAAGAAAAACCCAAGTCCAAGTCACTACATTATAAATATTTCAAAAACTTAATGGCTCCTATGTTATATTTTACTGTGAGACTTGCACTTTAGTCTTTAGCAAGATGTGTCAGTTTTAATGAAGGCAGTTGTAGCCTATGGTGGGAAACAGACTTGTTCTCATGAAGCAACAATAAAATGGCCAGCCTGACTGACATTTGCAGAGTAGGGTGGCCCCAAGGGCTTTCTGAGGAAGCAGAAATTCTTAGAACCAGGAGCTGTAAAAACACATTTATGAAAGGTGGCATTCACTTATCCACACTGCTGCTTTTGGTATAGAATGATTGAATTGTGAATATATCTAACAAAATAGTAATGAATCATTAATTAAAAATAACAACTTGGGATTTATGATTTCTTAGCCTCAGGAATATTTACAGTGCAGTGACTTGACTTAGCCTTTTCTTTCCTCTTCCCCACTCACGCACTTTTATTTCAGTTCACATCTGGTCAGCCTGGAACTGAAAATATTAAGTAGACAATTCTAGAAATAAACCACTTGTAAGCAACTGATTAAAGCAAACTTGTAATTGCTGTTTTCCTGTGTGGTGTTGTTGCTGACCCCTTACTGCATCTACTTCACAGGCATGTGTGCACAGGGCTTGGTGCTGTCTGTGGTTGTAGGCATCCACTGCGGGCCCTGGGATGTCCCTCCTGAGGATAATGGCGCTGGTTGCCATGGTTTGGGAGATCACGAAGGTCAAGAGTGTGGTTTTTTATGGGAGCCGCGTGCCTGGGATCATTTGTTGGCAGAGGAAGCCTAAAATGATGGATAATCTGACATCGTTACACAACAGCAGCAACTGACAGAGGACAGTGGCAACTCCTCAGGAGCTAGGGAGCAAGAGGGAGACAGCAGCTCCATTGATAGTCACCCCATGCCCCACCCCTGACCAAAAGCAGGGGGAGAATTAGCTTACACTTCCAGGTGGCAGTCCACACATTATCACAGGAAGCCAACCTCCAAGCAGCAACCGAAACAGAGACTGTGGGGGAATGCTGCTCATTAGCCTGCTTTCTATGGCTTGCTTAGTTTGCTTTTTTAAGCAGCCGGGACCACCTGACCAGGAGTGGCACCACCCGCAATTTGTTAGGCCCTTCCATGGCAGTCATTAATCAGATGCACCACAGCCATGCATACAGAGCCTTCTACTGGAAGAATTCCTCTTTTAAGGTCCCCTCTTCTCAGGTGACTCTAGTTTGTATAGCAGTGACAAAAACTAACCTGTACACTCTCTTTTTACATATTCTGTAGCTTGTCTTATTCTGTAGGTCTTTGCTAAGCCTGAAACTTACTATGTGTCTTATGCAGGCCTCAGACTTGCAGCAACCTCCTGTCCCTGTCCCTCGCGTGCACTACCAGGCCCAACCTTTCAAAGGTTTTCTGATGGGCCAAGGTGGAGTCTCAGCTTCCCAAGTGACTCAGCAGCCTTGGCTCAACTGCAGGGTCTTCCTCTTCTTTAGCTCCTGCCATTGCAGCTAGGGAGCTCCTCTGGCCCCTTCCTTGGCCCCTCCCTCTAGGCACGATGGATGCGTAGGATCTGGATCCAGCACTTACCAAGGCTTGTTTATGCTTTCTTTGGCTCCAGCTATCCATCGCTCCCCAACCCACCCCCCATGCTAAGCTGATCTGCAGCCTCTTGGGTTTAATACAGGATAGGAGCCAGAAAAACGTAATCTAAACACTGTTCATTTTTCCAGAGTTGAAGAAAGTCCCAAACAACATCCCTCCAGACATTGTTAAGCTTGACTTGTCATACAACAAAATCAGCCAGCTCTGGCCCAAGGAGTTTGAAGATGTTCACGAGCTAAAGAAGTTAAACCTAAGCAGCAATGGCATTGAGTTTATAGACCCTGGTAAGTTGCACCACGTGGTCCTTCATGCGGGCGGCGGCTGCACTGTGGCTTTTCTTCTGTGGCAACACCTATAGTAAACACTAGTTTTAAAAAAAAAAAAAAGCTCAAAGAGTGTGAATTTTAATTAAGTATGATGCTAAAAATAGGGCTTGTTTGACACTCAGAAGTGTGTGCCAAAATGTTGCTTTACAAAAGGTGTAGTACTATCCAGTCGTCCCTTAGTGGCCAGGGTCTTTGTCCCGGGAACCCTCTCGGACACCAAAATCCCTTTTGTAAAATGACATGTGTTGCCCCTTTATACTTTAATTAATTGCTCTTATTGATAATACTTAATATAATGCAAATGCTATATCAACTCTCATTACACAGTATTCCACAAGAAACAGTAACAAGGAGAAAAGTCTAGCGAGTGCACTACAGATTCAGAGCAGATGCCCTTTTTCCCCAGCTACTTTTAATCTGTGGTTGGCTGAATCTGCAAATACAGAATCTGACAGATAAGGACACTGACTACATAGTACTAAGCAATATTCACTCCGTCTGCCCAGGTAATAGGCATTTGTAGAGTACTTATGTGTACATGGTTGGGGATGGGGGCCTCGCACAGTGTGGACCAGTGTGGTCCTGGACTTCTTATCCCCCTGGCTTCTCAAGTGCTCGTATCACAGGGCTCACTATCACACCCGTGTGGTGATGGCTCCTTTGGTAAAGTGGCTGCCGCAGAAGCACAAGGACCTAAGTTCAGACCCCAGCATCTATATAAAAGCTGGGTGCAAGGGCACACATATGTAACCCCAGCACTGAGGAGAGGACGACAGAGCTCACTGGCCAACGACGCTAGCCAAATAAACACATCTCAGGTTCAGAGAGAAATCCTCTTTCAAAAATAAAATAGAGATCTGATGCTGGCCTTTACCTCCAGACACATGCGCACACACACACACACACACACACACATAAACATGTGTGTACATACATACACACACACACACACACACACACCGAAAGAGAGAGAGAGAGAGAGAGAGAGAGAGAGAGAGAGAGAGAGAGAGAGAGGGAGAGAGGAGAGAGATGAGACTATATTAAAATGAAACATTCTGCCGGGCAGTGGTGGCGCACGCCTTTAATCCCAGCACTTGGGAGGCAGAGGCAGGCGGATTTCTGAGTTCGAGGCCAGCCTGGTCTACAGAGTGAGTTCCAGGACAGCCAGGGCTACACAGAGAAACCCTGTCTCTAAAAACAAACAAACAAAAAAAAAAGATAGGAAGATGAAGCAAAGGGTCCTTGATACACTGAACATGTAACGCTTTTAAAATGGAAATTCAGATCTGACTTGAGGGGGATATTCGTTAAGCCCCAACTTGTTTAATATAAATTGAAAACTAACTGCAAAATACCAGGTTCGTAAGTTTAGATGAGACATGTTCAAGTCAGGGTAAGATGTGTTAGCCATGTCCCTAGACCAAAATTGGTTCTCTTTTCTGCCCTTTGAGCCTCTTCACTACTTGGTGGGAAACAAAACGAGTGCAGCGCATCAAGCAAACACTGGGTCTGGAAGGACCTAGGCCACTGACTGACTCACTGCTAGGTTCTCTATCACACACATTTCTTCCCAGTGTGCTTGCAATCTAAAAGGCCAAGCTATAAAATGATCACTTGTAAATACAGTATTTTAAGTATAATTGCTTCTCCTATGTTAAAACAAGAAACAGAGCAATTACTTTTGTGCCTGTGTGTCCTCATTCGTGTGTATGGGGTGTGCACGTGTGCAGAGGCAGAGGTCACAGTAAGTGTCTTTTGCAATCACTTTCCCCTTTATTCTTTGAGACAGATCTTCTCACTGATTCCTGAGCTCACCAATTAGCTAAAGGGGCTAGCCTGAGAGCCCCAGGAATCCTCCTGTCTCCACTTCCCCAACACGGGAATTACAGGCCCACGTTACCCTGCACAGCCTCTGACATGGATTCTGAGGAGCAAACTCTGGTCCTTGTGCCCGACAAGTGAGCACCTCGCCTTCTGCACCATCTCCCCAGCCCCTCCGCTTCTGTTAACAGTATCACAAGCGTCAGCAGAACCTCACTATTCTAATGAGAAGCAAAGATGAACATGCTGGTGCTACAAAGGCATGTTGTAAAATTAATGTATCATTTAAATATTATAAAATTATAACTTAAAATTTTAAAGGGACAATTTGCTACACTTACCCTGGCCTATACACATACTGCATTTTGACTGGCAAGATAAAAAGCAATTTTCTCCTTACAGTAACTGCAAAGCCATTTCTTTCATACAGTCACTATCCGAATGTTCAGATCAGTCAATGGCGTTTAGACTCTACAAAGTCAGGCCACAGGCTGGAGAACCCAGATCTCGTGCCCCATGAGCACCACAGATCCATGGAGTAAGGGGTGTGCCTGAGCAAGCATAAAATTTACTTCTCATGCTCTCATCAAAGCTGTAGTTGACAACTGTCAGTAGTATGGATGCCTGGGTGTAGCTCAGTGGTCGGGAATTTGTGTGACAAGGGCAAGTCCCAGGGTTCAGTTCCCAGCAACGTACACAGACACACACACACACACACACACACAGACACACACACACACAGACACACAGACACACACACACACACACACACACACACACACACACACACATACTGAATGCAGATGACTTTTAGAGCTTTTGTTAAATAAACTAAAATGCCAATTATTACTATACAGCCTCAACTAAATGTTACACAGCAGTGACCAGCCATGCCATAACAATGGTTCAGTTACAACAGACTATGGGATATAAAAAGCCCTCCCTCCCTCCCTCCCTCCCTCCCTCCCTCCCTCAACTTCCCTTTGTTTAATTCAACACAAGGGAAGCATTTTCACTAACAAGTATGTGCTGAACCAAGCACCAAGTACTTTTATTGGTAAGTCCTTTACGACAAAAGAAAATGGATCTTAGAATTTAAAAAAGACAAAATTAACTAAACCAGTTTGAAAGTAAAAGGCTTACTGTGTTTCAGGATTTTTGAAATGAAGTACCGCCCAGTGACTTCCTTAACAATTTAGGCTGCCTAGTGAGCAAATGTGGGGCACCAGACTGTAGAAGACTTGGGTGACCATCTAGTAAAATGTAGGGCATCAGTGGAGAAAGGGGGAAAGCCACCCTATGAATTTTACTTCCTTCAAGGAATAAAGCTAGCTCCCCCAGGAATCCTAGACACATTCACTTTCCTTCCTTTGAATGTAGGACGATTTATTTACACATGCTTTCAATCTGGAAGTTTGTTTCGAAAAAAAAAAAAAAAAAGTGAATTTGTGACGGCCTGATTTTAGAATTTTAGCCAGAGCCATAAAATGCCAAAATTTCAGAACTATCATCACAAGGATTGATCTGTCTCCTAGCACCGACTCCTCAGCCCTTGCTCTGGCCCAAAATAGAAAGTAGTCTGTTTGGAGCTTTGTCCAAGAAAAGATGATGTGAAAATAGTTACTAGTATTAGTGTCAAGCATATTTCCAGATTCAAAATAAGGATGCTATGCTCTAAACAAGGGCATCTGAAAGAGTAAGGTGAAAAGTGTTCAAACAGAGACGAAACCTTTGACACTGGGAGTGACCTGTGAATTGTGGGGTACGTGGTGAACCTTTATGCATGGATCCTTTGTTCTTGGAGCAATGCTTTATTTGTTTTGAGTTATTTTGTTCTAATTTCTCAGCATCCAGCTAAATTAAATGCATATGCATGCAATGTTGATAGCCACCATAGCTTACCAAACTCAACCAGATGTTTTAAAAAACATGGGTAGAAATCATTTGGTTTGGAACTGTACAAAAATAGACTCTTGCCACCGGAGCCACTAATCTAGAAAAGGATATTTTTAGGCATATTTAGAAATCACCAATAAAATAACCTAGGAAGCTGCCATGGGTTTTTACACTTTCCTGCACTAAGGTCTTACATTTGACACACTTACCTTAGTTATGTGACCCCCTTATGCAGCATCTTCCCAATTTAAAAAAAAAAAAAGTATGCCAGAAAAATACACTTTTCAGAGACATTCAGAGCACTGGGCAGAAATTACAATGTGTCAACACCCCTGTAGGATTTCCCCATGTTCCAGAAAGGTGAATTTTAAAACTAACTTAAAACCGACTCTTTCAAATAAAATATCAAACACTAATCTGTCTAATCAAGGGAAAGCTTTGTTTGATAAAAGTATATTTCACATACTTTTCATTTCTTCATATCTTCAGTAAGGAGGACAACTGAGAAACAAGCCTCCTGCCCAGAATCCTCTCCACAGAGCTAGTAAGGAAGAAATCACTTTCCTTATTGAATAGACATTATACTGAACGATGACACAAATCACAGACAGAGACTAACAGGTTGCAAAGTCAGAAAGCCATTTGTGTGCCCCCTTGTGCGGGCTCAGGTGAACCCTATCCATCATGGACACGTCACGATAAGGCCGGCTCGTCCTCAAGTAAGAAGGCCTTGCAGTGAATTTTTAATCGCATAATGTACCTGTTAAGAGGATGGCTGTCTAGTTTAGCTCAGTGTCTTTATGCAAACGCTGCCACACTTCTTTCTTCATGACAGGAAGTAGTTTGCAACTAGAAGCAAGGTCCTAGCAAAGTTAGCTTCCTTTTCTCTCACCAGTACTGAGGAGCAGTGCGCTAGCTTTGTCCCTCGATGGGCTCTGTCCAGTCTCGGGAAATACTGAGGGTCACACCTGAGTTGAAGAGAATGTAGTGACAGGGAGAGAATGGGGCCTCTTACTGAGATCTGTGTTTGCTGGGATGGCAGACACATCATGTGCAGCCGTACAGTTCCCTACCCACTGGTTAATAAGCATTCTCTGTTCCCAGCTGCCTTTTTAGGGCTCATACATCTAGAAGAGCTCGACCTATCAAACAACAGCCTGCAGAACTTTGACTATGGAGTGCTAGAGGATTTGTACTTCCTCAAGCTCCTGTGGCTCAGAGATAACCCTTGGAGGTGCGACTACAGCATCCACTACCTCTACTACTGGCTAAAGCACCATTACAATGTCCACTATAATGGTCTGGAATGCAAAACGCCCGAAGAATACAAAGGGTGGTCTGTGGGGAAATACGTACGGAGTTACTACGAAGAATGCCCCAAAGACAAGTTGCCAGCGTACCCTGAGACTTTCGACCAGGACACAGAAGATGATGAGTGGGAAAAAATACACAGAGATCACCCAGCAAAGAAGCATAGAGTAAGGATCATCATAGTGGGATAGATAACTGCAGGATCGGTCTAGCCAGGCCCAGCTGCACAGCGCTATGCTGGCGTGGGAAAACTGTATGTTTACATTTGGATTACTTGTGGTGCCTATTTATGCAGGGTTATCAAGCTTCAAGGAGCTTCCTCTGTTTAGTTCGTAACTATAATTAGGCTGTGGAAATTTTAATAATCTAGGAAACCTGCTCACCTGTGGATCAGACTCCCATTACAGGAGTACACAGTGGGCCAGGACTGGTGGTACACGTCCACAGCCCCAACACACTAAAGCTGAGGCAGGAGGATCATGATACCAACCTGGGCTCCAAAGCCAGAAACGGTCTCAAAATAACAGAACTATTCCACACTGGTGGCTTGAGGGAGTTGGATCTTAATGATGGCATTAGAATTCCATAGTGTCTTCCATATGTTTTTAATGGCTTTTTGAAATAAAAGTTTAAAAAAAAAACAAACAAGGTTCATCTTTACATGTCTTTCGAAACTCCTGGTATATTCTTTTAAAAATGATAAAAATGAAGTCACGATGAATTGCTGTCCCTTTCACCTGTTGACCATCTGTTGTTATTAATTGCTTAAGTCAATTTAAGCATTAAGTGGATTTGCAATTTTGGATTCCTGTACGTTCCAGAGGAAGGTCCTGGTAAACCCAGTTCTCAACCACTCATCACTGATCCAACAACAACAGCAACAACAGCAACAACAGCAGCAGCAACAACAAAACACTGTTATAATAAGCAAATAGAGAACATGAGATGTTTAGTATGATAAGTCAGTAACACAGCTCTGACAGATAGGCAGCTCTGAGAGGCCTAGGTAGATGATTTGAATCATGAGCCCTGAAGACCTGTATCTACCAATGTAAAATGTAAAAATGTAAAAACAACACTATCCGTTTCTTTCTGTGATCTGTGTCTAGAAGCTATTTGTCAGGGTTTAAGCAGGCCCAAGTACTTATTCCAAAGGTAATAGAGCAAAGTCCATAAAAACAAGTCATGAAATTAGAATTCAGGGTCAGAATCTGAGGTGACAAAAACAGAAAACAAAAAATAACATCAGAGAAAATTAAAGGGAGGGCGGGCATTCAAGGTGATTGCTGCTATCTGGGGTTTGGGTTGAAATCATGCCACCTAGAAAATAAAGAGCCAGCAATAGAAGCTATGCAGATAGAATATAAATCTGACTTCATCAGCTTGCATGCAATAACCAGTGAGACTCCACACACAGGGCAAATCACATGGAAAGAAACGCACAGGGATCCTTGTTAAACACTACTTCCCATGATTTCCTCCCGCATAGAACACATCGCCATTTCTCTATCAAGGCATTTGGTACAAAGTTTAGCAACTGGTCTTCCTTAATTCTTGATAAAAATGGCCCAAGCTTGAAAGATGATATATGGTAAATAGTACTGAGTACTTTATAAAATGTCTATAGTTGCTGAACTCTGTGGTAAATGTTTCCAATGTTATGCTTATAATTCACAAAGACCCTCTGAGGACCATAATGCTATCTACCTTTCAAAGATGAGGAATCCACAGCTCAGGGGATCAAGCAACTTGGACAAAGCCACATAGCTAGCAGGTAGCAGAGCTAGGGTCCAGAGCCATGTAAACAGATAAGATCCAGAGTCATGTAAATTCTTCTATTGTGCAGGGAAATACGGTTCTTGTCCTTGACTACCTAGATCAGAATTTCCAAAACCAGGTCCCAAAACCCTAGCAGATTTAAGGGACATTAAGCTTTGCCTCCAGGAACACCAATGAGAGTGGCTGGCAAGGGATACATCTGAATCAGCATTAATATCTATGGACAACCACGATAATGGAAGCCAGAGGAATTGCCAGCAATGTTGGTTTGGTTTAGGGCATCTATGTGAATAGTGAGTGTCTGAACCCTCACTGAATTTACCAGTGGTTTGGATATAGGAAATGCAAAGCCCACATTCCACACCAACAGTCATTATAAACAGCTGCTAGATTTGCAGTATTGCTCAAGAGATATAATAGATTCATTTATCATTGCCCATGAGCCTCTAGGGAGGGTAGAGAAAGGATGAGGACCCAAAGTGTCTCATGCTACTTCAGTGGCAAGCAGGGGACTATCCCTGGATGTGAAGGATTGAAAGGAGGTAAGCAGATTGAGTAGGGTTCAGAGAAAAGGTCCAAACTGTTCCCAGCTTCAACTGCTTAGAGGCTAGTTTGGGAACTTTATTGGTTCGTTCATATCCAACATCATCCCCGGGATATATTTGGAAACAGGCTCTGAAACACATTATAATAGAAATTATTCTCAAACATCCAAAAGCTAAGTGAGTTGGAACACTGATATTGTTCAGAGCCATTACTGAAGTCATATTTTTAAAAGCTCATGGTCTGCTCATCTCCAAGTGAGAGCTGCTTCTTCAATGACAGTCGATGCCTCTGCTACCAAGTTCTTACTTAACAGCTATGTCATAGTTTGACTTTAGACATTCCTTCATGTTCAGTAGGCAGTATGTATGAAGATATAAACACTGAAGGTCCTTGTCCCCAATTAGTTTTTGATCGATCAATAAAAATGCTAGCAGCCAATGACTGAGCAAAGGGAGATGGGGCAGGACCCTTAGATTTGTATAGGCTAGGACATGGGAGAGAGGAATAGATAGAGAATCACCATGATGCTATGGGAGATGGATCAGGTGGCAGGAGAGAGAGCCAATGAGCCATGTGAGAATTCAGGTGGGTGGCTACTGGCCACTTCTCCTATTGTGCCTGGGGTAGCAGAAGAAGGTTTAGGAGTGCCCAGCCTTTGAGGTTGCCAAGGTATTTAAAATTAACGTACGTGTGTGTGTGTGTGTGTGTGTGTGCGTGTGTGTGTGTGTGTGTGAGTGTTCCATTCGTGAATCCAGAGAACTCCTGGGTAAGTGTGCACATGCGATCCTCTGGGACCCAAAGTGGTGTAGCCCAAACTCACAGCTACAGATGGTGCCCAACGTGGGGCAAGAACACACTATTAAAATAATTTAGAGATTCTCAAATGAGAGAGACAATACACATGCACAATGATATAGTTTGGAGGGGGGAGGATGAGTTTCTCAGTGAGCAGAATCATGAGTCAAGTGGTTCCTGTGCAAGCTGTGAAACTAGAACAAAGGAGCACAGCCACCAGCAGGGATTTACCCTGGGCCACCTGCTAGGAGGAAGACAGTGAGAAGCAGACAATAAAAGCTGACCTGTGTCCAGCTACCAGATAAAGGATAGAGATTTATAAATTTGATTTAATTGTTTTTAAGAATAGAAGGGAATATGCAAATTTTGCTCGACCTACGTGGAGATTTCTTCCGATGGTTTCAAACAGATACAAAGAGCTTAAGGTGAGAAGCTGGTAGCCCCTGTTATGCAAAGAGTAAGGTCTACTGCTAGGAGGAAGACAATGAGAGGCAGAGGGCCAGATGGTAGACACAGCCTGCTTCCTACAAACATAATCAAAGGATAGGGACAAATAAATTTGGTTTAGTTGTTTTTAAGGACAGAAGGAAGATTGAATGAAAAATGCTTTAAAGAAATTTAAAAGTCTTGCCAAGGCGAATTCTTAAAATCTTTGACCATGGTCCACATGGGATTTGGGGGATTGCTTTTGCCTGGTACGACATAAATAGAGTCTGTAAATTGGTTCATACTATGTCAAGTAGACATAGATAATAAATATTGAGGCATTCAATCTTTAAAAAATTAGGTCAAAATCAAGGGATAGGAAGTCTAACCTATCTCAGACAGTAGAAACGTAGGCCTTGAGAATTATATAAAGAAAAAGAGACATATGTACCCACAGAGATATTAATCTCCACAGTCAGGAGGATTTAAGTATATATAGATGTATAAAATATTAGGCTTTTGATCTTAAATTATATGTCAAAAAGTAGGAAATGGTAAAGAAGCTTTGTCTCAGTGGTTAATATTTGTTTAGATTGCTTTAATTGCTTTTAATGTCTTTAATTATCAAAGTTTGTGTGGTTATGAGTTTGGTGGTTATATTAAAAATTCCTCTGGGAAAGAGGTCAAGCTATACCTTTAATGATTTCCAGTTACTGGACCAAGGACATGCTACTTTGAGAGAGAGGCTCTATATTTGTGTAGACAGGAAAGGAGAAAAGGCTTTGGACCCTTTCCAGAGTGATATGGACGAGATATGACAGGGAAAGACCTTTAAACCAAAAGTTATCAAAAAGGATAAGGAAGGACACTTCATAGTCATCAAAGGAAAAAATCTATCAAGAAGAACTCTCAATTCTGAACATCTATGCTCCAAATGAAAGGGCACCCACATTCATAAAAGAAACTTTACTAAAGCTCAAAGCACACATAATAGTGGGAGACATCAACACCCCACTCTCATAAATGGACAGAGCATGGAAACACAAACTAAACAGAGACACATTGAAACTAACAGAAGTTATGGACCAAAAGAATTTAACAGATATCTATAGAACATTTCATCCTAAAACAAAAGGATATACCTTCTTCTTAGTACCTCATGGTACCTTCTCCAAAATTGACCATATAATCAGTCACAAAACAGGCCTCAACAGATATAAGAAGACTGAAGTAATCCCATGCCTCCTATCAGATCACCATGGAATAAGGCTGGTCTTCAATAGCAACAAAAACAACAGAAAACCCACATATACATGGAAGCTGAACAATGCCCTACTCAATGATAACTTGGTCAAGGAAGAAATAAAGAAATTAAAAACTTCTTAGAATTTAATAAAAACAAAGGCACAACATACCCAGACTTATGGGACACAATGAAAGCAGTGCTAAGAGGAAAACTCATGGCTCTGAGTGCCTCCAAAAGGAAACTGGAGAGAGCATACACTAGCAGCTTAACAGCATACCTGAAATCACTAGAACAAAAAGAAGCAAATATACCCAAGAGGAGTAGAAGGCAGGAAATAATCAAACTCAGGGCTGAAACCAACCAAGTAGAAACAAAAAGAACTATACAAAGAATCAACAAAACCTGGACCTGGTTCGTTGAGAAAATCAACAAGATAGATAAACCCTTACCCAAACTAACCAGAGGGCACAGAGACAGTAACCAAATTAACAAAATCAGAAATGAAAAGGGAGACATAACAGAATCTGAGGAAATTCAAAAAATCATCAGATGCTACTACAAAAGCCTATATTCAACAAAACTGAAAAATCTTGATGAAATGGACAACTTTCTAGACAGATACCAAATACCAAAGTTAAATCAGGATCAGATAAACCATCTAAACAGTCCCATAACCCCTAAAGAAATAGAAGCAGTCATTAAAAGTCTCCTAACCAAAAAAAGCCCAGGACCAGATGGGTTTAGTGCAGAACTCTATCAGACCTTCAAAGGAGACCTAATACCAATAATCTTCAATCTATTCCACAAAATAGAAACAGAAGGAACACTATCCAACTCATTCTATGAAGCCACAGTTACACTTATACCAAACGACATAAAGACCCAACAAAAAAAAGAGAACTTCAGACCAATTTCACTTATGAATATAGATGCAAAAATACTCAATAAAATTCTCACAAACCGAATCCAAGAACACATCAAAACAATCATTCATCATGATCAAGTAGGCTTCATCCCAGGGATGCGGGGTTGGTTCAATACCGAGAAATCCATCAATGTAATCCACTACATAAACAAACTCAAAGAAAAAAATCACATGATTATTTCATTAGATGCTGAAAAAGCATTTGACAACATTCAGCATTCCTTCATGTTAAAAGTCTTGGAAAGATCAGGAAGTCAAGGCCTGTATCTAAATATAGTGAAAGCAATATACAGCAAACTAGTAGCCAACATCAAACTAAATGGAGAGAAGTTTGAAGCAATCCCACTAAAATCAGGGACTAGACAAGGAGGCCCACTCTCTCCCTACCTATTCAATATAGCACTCAAAGTCCTAGCCAGAGCAATTAGACAACAAAAGGAGGTCAAAGAGATACAAATTGGAAAGGAAGAAGTCAAAATATCACTATTTGTAGATTATATGATAGTGTACTTAAGTGACCCCAAAAATTCCACTAGAGAACTCCTAAACCTAATAAATAACTTCAGCAAAGTGGTTGGATATAAAATTAACTCAAACAAATCAGTGGCCACCTTATACTCAAAGGATAAATGGGCTGAGGAAGAAATTAGAGAAACTACTCCCTTCACAATAGTCACAAAGAATATAAAATGTCTTGGTGTGACTCTAACAAACAAGTAAAAGATCTGTACAATAAGAACTTCAAGTCTTTGAAGAAAGAAATTGAAGAAGACCTCAAAAGATGGAACGATCTCCCATGCTCGTGGATTGGCAGGATTAATATAGTAAAAATGGCCATCTTGCCAAAAGCAACCTACAGATTCAATGCAATCCCCATCAAAATTCCAACTCAATTTTTCATAGAGTTAGAAAGAGCAATTCTCAAATTCATTTGGAACAACAAAAAAACCCAGCATATTGAAAACTATTCTCAACAATAAAAGAACTTCTGGGGGGAATCACCACTCCTGACCTCAAGCTGTATTACAGAGCAATAGTGATAAAAACTGCATGGTATTGGTACAGAGACAGGCAGGTAGATCAATGGAATAGAACTGAAGACACAGAAATGAACCCATACACCTATGGTCACTTGATCTTTGACAGAGAAGCTAAAACCATCCAGCGGAAAAAAGACAGCATTTTCAACAAATGGTGCTGGTTCAGCTGGTGGCCAGCATGTAAAAGAATGCAAATCGAACCATTCTTATCTCCTTGTACAAAGCTCAAGTCCAAGTGGATCAAGGACCTTCACATAAAACCAGATACACTGAATCTAATAGAAGAGTAAGTGGGGAAATAGCTCGAACACATGGACACAGGGGAAAAGTTCCTGAACAGAACACCAATGGCTTATGCTCTAAGATCAAGAATCAACAAATGGGACCTCATAAAATTTCAAAACTTCTGTAAGGCAAAGGACACTGTCAACAGGACAAAATGGCAACCAACAGATTGGGAAAAGATCTTACATCCCATAGAGGACTAATATTCAATGTATAGAAAGAACTCAAGAAGGTAGACCCCAGAGAACCAAATAACCCTATTAAAAATGGGGAACAGAGCTAAACAGAGAATTCTCAATTGAGGAATATCTAATGGCTGAGAAGCACCTAAAGAAATGTTCAACATCCTTAGTCATCAGGGGAATGCAAATCAAAACAACCCTGAGATTCCACCTCACACCAGTCAGAATGGCCAAGATCAAAAACTCAGGTGACATCAGATGCTGGCGAGGATGTGGAGAAAGAGGAACACTCCTCCATTGCTGGTGGATTGCAAGCTGGTACAACCACTCTGAAAATCAGTTTGGCAGATCCTCAGAAAATTGGACATAATACTACCTGAGGACCCAGCTATTCCACTCCTGGGCATATACCCAGAAGATGCCCCAACATGTAACAAAGACACATGCTCCACAATGTTCATGGCAGCCATATTTATAATAGCCAGAAGCTGGAAACAACCCAGATGTCCCTCATCAGAGGAATGGATACAGAAAATGTGGTACATCTACACAATGGAGTACTACTCAGCTATTAAAAACAATGACTTCATGAAATTCGCAGGCAAATGGATGGAACTTGAAAATATCATCCTGAGTGAGGTAACTCAGTCACAAAAGAACATACATAGTATGTACTCACTGATAAGTGGATATTAACCCAAAATTTCAGAATGCCCAAGATTCAATTCATAGACCATATGAAGCCCAAGAAGAAGGAAGATCAAAGTGTGGATGCTTCATTGCTTCTTAGAAGAGGGAACAAAATACTCAGAGGAGAAAATATGGAGACAATTTGTGGAGCAGAGACTGAAGGAAAGGTCATCCAGAGACTGCCCCACCTGAGGATACATCCCATATATAGCCACCAAACCCAGACACTATTGTGGATGCTGGAAAGTGCTTGCTGACAGGAGTCTGATATGGCTGTCTACTGAGAGGTTCTGCCAGAGCCTGACAAATACAGAGGTGGATGCTCGCAGCCAACCATTGGACTGAACTAGGTAGTCCCTGGTAGAGAATTTGGAGAAGGGACTGAGGCAGCTGAGGAGGGAGCAACAGTGTCAACAGACCAGACCCCCTGGAGCTCCCGGGGACTGGACCACCAACCAAAGAATACACATGGAGCAACCCATGGTGCTGACCACATGTGTGTCAGAGCGGGGCCTTGTTGGACATCAGTTGGAAGAGAGGCCCTTGGGCCTGAGGGTGTTCGATGCCCCAGTGTAGGGGAATGCCAGGGCAGGAAGGCAGGAGTGAGTGGGTGGGTGGGGGAGCACCCTCATAGAGGCAGGGGCAGGGGGGATGGGTTAGGGGATTTCCATAGGGGAGACCTGGAAAGGGGAAAACATTTTAAATGTAAATAAAGAAAATATCCAATTTAAAAAAAAAACAAAAAAACTAACCATCAAAGAAACCAAAAGAAAAAACAAACAAAAAAATTATGGAATGTATGATTATTCAAATGCAGATTATTCAGCATAACAGGTTATAGCAGGTTGTCTGTCACTCAGGGTAAAGATCCATTCCTACCCTTGGGAATCAGCTCCTCACTTTGCCTAGACTTAGAAAAAGAACTCAGGGCTCCTGAGCCACATATTTGCTCAGGCTGGCTCCCATTCTATAGACTGCTCTCTGCTCTCACTCTCACTTTTAATGAATGTGTACTACTTTTAATAAATCTATACTCTTAAAAAGGAAGGAAGGAAGGAAGGAAGGAAGGAAGGAAGGAAGGAAGGAAGGAAGGAAAGAAGGAAGGAAGGAAGGAAGACAGAAATTAGGGGACTGTCCAGGTAGTCAGCTGTCTCTACAATTTAAGTTTTAGAAGCTATGTTTTTATACTTCCTATATATTTGGGTAATATTTAATTGTTTGATTTCTGATGGGGTTGAAAACCAGTTATAGTCTCATAAGCAAACTCAAGTTGTTTAGCATTGAGAAAGATGATATAGATTTGAAGGCATGGTTTTCAGATGGTGATACAGGCTAAAATCAAAACATAACTCAGGTATAGAATTTTAAGATCTTTAGTTAGGATATGACAGTAGAGTACTTTATCTAATTGACAAATATGATTGACTGGATGTTAATTGTGTATCATACTCTGCAATTTGCATAATTGTTATGATTGTGCTGAATTTCTGCCTGAAAGAAGAGATTTTTTTTATTTGGACAGAAAAGGTGAAGTACTGGGGGTTGGTTCTATTGCTTTGATTTTATCGAGAATCTGCATGCCCATACACTGAAGGTCCTTGTCCCCAACTGATTTTTGATTATCAATAAAGATGCCAGCAGCCGATGGCTGGGCAAAGGGAGACAAGGCAAGACCCTGAGATTTGTGTAGGCTAGGACGTAGGAGCGAAGAACAGAGAATCACCATGATGCAATGGGAGATGGATCAGCTGGCAACAGAGAGAGCCAACAGCCATGTGAGAATTGGGTGGGTGGCCACTGGCCACTTCCCCAATTGGGCCTGGGGTAGCAGGAGAAGGTTTAAGAGTGCCCAGCCTTTGAGGTAGCCAAGGCATTTAAAATTAACTAGTGTGTGTGTGTGCGTGTGCGTGTGCGTGTGTGCGTGTGTGTCTCCCATTTGTGAATCCAGAGAGCTCCTGGGAACCAAAATGGTATAGCTCAAACTCATTGCTACAGTAGGCAGTACATATATATCTTCATGTTCAGTAGGAGATATATATCTCTCACATATATAAACATATCCTGATATGATAAAAAGATGATGATATATTCCAAGGCACACATATTTGAGAGAGTATGCTTATCACTTAAGTATTTGGATAATGTTCTGTTTAAAAATCTTTCCTCTAGACCAAAGGTTCTCTGAGTTTTCTACGGTAAATTTTTATTCTGATTTGAAGTTTCCTAAGCCCCAAGCCTGTCATTGCTGGCATAATACCCAATTATCTTGGGAAAGATAGTTAACATTATGTAGTTCCTTTATCTCATTTACAAACAATTCCTTCCTCTGGAGGCTAGGTCCTCTATAAATTCCTGTTTTAGTTCAGGAAATACAAGCTATTTTTTTTGCTATGGTAATGAGTCTACTTGCTGGAATTCTATAAAGTGTTTCATTGTCTGCCTTTCAAATGTCTTAAGATACCACTTTGCTGTGCACATTCCTCAAGCTTCCATTTCTGGGAAAATTACACTGCTGAACCAGGCAGCCAAACAGCCTAAAAGTTCCACCAATATTTATCTTAAATCTAAAATCAGAAAACCGGACCTATGGCCAGAAATATGCATAATTCTCCACATACCAGTAGAAGACTGGAGCAGAGAGTGGAAACACTTTTGTCTCTTAATGCACTCAAGGTTGCAAGAATTAAAACTGGTTTTACTAAATCATTGGTGATAAATTTAAAATATCACAATAGTTGAGACAGGAATTACATTTGCTTCCTTTGGAAAAAAAAATCAAGCTTTGGTCAGATTTGTCTACTTAATTATTGCTGTGATAAAGATATTTGTACTAAGAATTACTATACTTTAAAAATATATGGAAAAACATAAAAGCTTGAAATCATGAAAATTAAGAAATTGTGTTTGGGCTATCTCGATCCAAATGAAAGCATAAACAGTTTCATATGTTCCAGTCACCATATCTGCCGTCATCTGATATAATGAACACATAGTCAATATACCCATTGCATAGGAGAGAATTTGGCCCAGGATTTTTCATTATCAGACCATCTCTGGACTCCACACAGTCACAACAATGTAGCTTACTTCCTCTCTATCCCAATCCACTCAATGGGCCTGTCCTAAACACCAGGAAGTCTTTACATGGAATTAGGTTTTTAAAAAAATCAAGAGATAATTATAGCTGTGCCCGCGTCTAAAAAGAAGATAAATAGAAGAGAGGAGAGCCATGCCCTGCGACACATTGGAAAATGGATGATTATCTGAAACTCACAGAGTACCCTTAAAGCTCAACAATGAGGAAACACACTGACTTTGAAATGTACCGATAGAGCTAGGGGTGGTGGTAGACGCCTGTCATTCCAGTTACTCAAGAGGCAGAGGCCAGAGAGTCACTACAAGTTCAAGGGAAGTCAGGACTATATAGCAAGATCCAGTCTCCAAAAGTGAACAGAGAAACAAAACTCCTTAGACACCTCACCAAAAAGATGTACATGTAAGCATACAAAAAGTGGGTAAGCACTAAGGAAATGTGCTGACAGCAGTGGGATGCCATCACACACCTCCGAAAGTGGCCAAACTGCAGGACATCGGCCACGCTGGGTGTGAGGCAATGGGGACTTGTGTCCACTGTCATAGGCACGCAAAGAAATTATGGCACCCTGGAAAATAGTTCAGTAATTTTTTACTGATTTAAACATACTCTTGCTATATGGTTTACCAATTATGCTTCTTGCTGCTTAACTAAAAGAGTTGAAAACTTTTAGTTTGGCTCTTTATTATTTCCCAAAGGCCAATCATAAAAGGTTTGATTTCCAGACTGGAGCACTGTTGGGAGGTGGGTAGGTCCTGCACACTGAAACCCAGGCACTGTGAGAGAAATAAGTATTTTCTTCTAAGTTATTCATCTCAGGAATTTTATCCTGGCAACAGAAAACTAACTCGATTTGTATCTGCAACAATAACTAAGCATCTCACATGCATGTGTACAGCTTTAATGTGGGGTGAAGACTGAAGACATTATCCTAAATGAGCTAGCCACCAAAGTATGTCTATTCTGTCATTCCACCCACATGTAGTACTGAGTCAGCACATTTGTGGAGACAGATAGCAGAACAGACAGACAGACAGAAAGTAGTCAGGAGGAAGTGGGGAGTCAGGGATTTAATGGGTAATGAGATCTAGCTTTCTGTGGCAGAATAGTTCTAGTACAGATAGTCATGGTTGCACAATGCAAGGATAATTCATTCCACAGAACTAACATAGATGGGGGTTAAAATGGTAGTTTATATGTTATGTGTATTTTTAAAAAGAGCCGAAAATTTGGTTGCTTGAAACAATTAACACAATTAACAACACATAAACTAGTGTGACCAAGAAAAAATACAAACAAGAAACTGGTGTTACTAAAAATGTACATAAAAGAGAGCTTGTTAGTGCCAACTTTATAGAAATAAAAAGGATTATAAGATAATACTATGAACAACTATACTCAACTACAAAAAGTATTATGAACAAGAAGTACTCCAACTACAGGAAGTACTATCAACAGCTATACCCAACTAAAGGAAGTACTATCTACAGCTATACCCAACTACAGGAAGTACTATCAACAGTTATACCCAACTACAGGAAGTACTATCAACAGCTATACCCAACTACAGGAAGTACTATCAACAGTTATACCCAACTACAGGAAGTACTATCAACAGCTATACCCAACTACAGGAAGTACTATCAACAGCTATACCCAACTAAAGGAAG
>CM052700.1:142034920-142065892 GCA_028551405.1 Uromys caudimaculatus
GACATTTAAACTATTAAAACTGACTCAAGAAATAAAATCTAAATAAATCTATAGTAAACAAAAACTGGAAATAAACAAGGGGGTGTCCAACAAAGAAGAGCCCAGGACCATATGGCTTCATTGGTAAAGTCTAACAGACATTTAAAAGATAAGTAACACTAACCCTTCTCAGACTCTTTAAGGGAAGAAAAAGAGAGAGACAATTTCCCCTGAACTTATTCTATGTAGGAGAATTTTCCCCCAATTAATTTAAATATTTATACAACAAGAAGCCTGTGATTGGGCAATGGAGAAGGAGGACGGGTGGAGATTTTTAGAGACAGGAGAGAGAGGACAGGGAGGAGAAGGAAGATGGAGGAAGAAAAAGATGATCTAGATTCCACATGGCTTTAAATAGCCACAGGTAGCTATGAATATCTCATAAGGGATGGATAATTGCAGGACAATTTGTCTTATCTAGGTGGGCAGTTTATATCAATATCAATTGGCTCTGAGTTCATTGTGTGGGCATTTTGTGGGGTGAGAATTTACTGATATAAATCTGACTTATAAATTACAAGCCTCCAGAGTTTTGATTGTACTGGGTTATTGGGACTTGGGGCCGCTGACCACAGGGGGAGGATGGCTGGGAATGTGAGCAGAATTTGCTGCAAGAGAACCGCAGATGGGCTGTCCCTGCCTGAGGCTAGCCATGGAGGCAGCGGGGCCACTGGGACCTGAGAGTAGCCGGCGATAGCGTGGGCTGGTGTACTTTTTAATATTTCCCACAACAATTCTATAATGCAATATTATCCAAATGAGTATACTAAGCAGATACCACATGAAAGAAAACAAAAGACTAATATTTCTTTAAAATATACATGCAAACACCCTTAAGAAGACATCAGAAAATACAATAGTATATTAAAAGGGTTATACATGATGAATGAATCAGATTGGTTATAGGGAAGCAGCCCTGTTGGCGGTGGGGGCAGCGAACAATGAACCAGACTAGCTAGGAAGAGGATAGAGATCAGTGGGTGTGAGGTGGTGGGTAAAATGTTATCACAAAACCCCAGTTAGCATGTACTGATTAAAAACAATAAAAAATCAACACCTGTAGCAGATACACACACACACACACACACCCCGTTGTAAGCAACCTATCTGATTTTCCCACTAATGTGCTTAATTGCCTTGATTTATGACTAAAAGCTCAGGTAACCACTTCCAGGGAACAACCTGAGTCTGCATTCTTGGGTCATAGTCACTCTCACTTGATCCACAGTAAAGCAGCTCTTATTTCCTTTGCGGTGGAAAAAAAAAGTAATTGCAAAGTAGCTCAACGTACAAACACCACTCGATATGCTTTGTGCTGTATTAATGGAGCAGAAGGAGGCAAGCAAGCAATGAAGGTAAGACATTTGACAAACCCAATATTTATAAGAAAAAAACCTGCAGTGTAGAATATAACGGAATTTCCTCCATCTAATCAAGAACATTAGACAGTGGAGGAAGGGGTAGACTGACAGATAACATCCTACTCATTAGGAAAATCTGAAACTTTCTCCTGAGACCAGAAACAAAAGAAAGATGTCTGTGTTCGTCACCAGTGAAGTTCTGATATGTACAGTTATGTAAGCGAAAGAAGTAACAGGCAGAGGGGTGTTGTGGACTGTTAGATTCCTGGGCAAAGGATGCAGGAGAAAGGTAGAGCCACCGTGCTGGGGAAGCAAAAGATCAGGCTAGAGAGCTGGAGAAGCAAGAGCATACCATGTAAGAGCAGGAGGAACGTGGCCCCAAGGGTACCAGGGTAACAAAGATGAAATATAGATTTTAGTAGGTATTAACTCAGGAGTATCTGAGGGGGGGTGTTAGCACCAGAGAAGCTTGAGAGTGGCCCAGCCATTGAGCTGTTTAAGGCATATTAAAATTGCCTTAAGTAGTGTGTGTGTGTGTGTGTGTGTGTGTGTGTGTGTGTGTCTCCATTTGAGAATCCAGAACATTGGGCAAGGAGCTCGTGCTGTTGCCTCTGGGGAATACCACAACAGAGGAGTGTAGGGTTTCTTTATAGAATGGTTAACCTGAGCTAGAATTAGTTGATAGTGATGAATTACAGCATCGAAAATACAATAAGACCGATAAACTGTACTCAATGACTTAGTGAGTAAAATCTATGTTAGGTGGATTTTATCTCAGTGAACTACAGGCGGACTTCTGGAGACATGCCCTAACGTTCCTGAGAAACTCGCTCACGTTCACTATTGCTGTAACCAGAAGCCATAAGGCAGAATGAAACTTTAAATGCTACTTCTTGTTGTTGCTGTTTTAACTTTGTGAATTTCACATCGTGCACCCCAATCCCACCATTTCTCCCTTCCCTTATTCCAGCTGTTTACCCTTGCAACCTCCCCCCAACAGAGGGAAAAAATCTGTGTGGAAGCTGTAGTGTGTCACAGTGTGTCCTACAGTACACTCTTTTGTCCACACGTCTTTGCTTGCAAATGTTCATCACAAAGACTTGCTGGTCTGGTATGAAGCCTCTGGCTTCTGCTACTCTATCAATACTGGAGCCTTGCTGGGACTCCTATCAGATATCCTGCTGTTTCCCTATGTCATTGAGATCCTGTAGTTTTGGATCTGTAGGGTCAGCCCCTTAATGCACTCCAGCAGTTCACTGATGGGATAGATGGGTGGGCCAATTCAAAGTCCTGGATCTGAGCCTGGTATCTGAGCTGGTCAGCCCGTCGGGTTCTCCCATTCTCATGACCCTGGGACCAGCTCACCAGAAACTCCCACAAGCAGGGCCAACTCTACCCTGCTGCCCAGGAGAGACGCAGGGCTGTAGTAGGTAGGGGACCTGGTCAGTTCCCCCATTCTCATGGCCCCAAGGCCAGCTCTCTCAGCTAAAAGAGATCTTGAGGAATGTGAAGGGAGGAGGGTGTCTCTTCCTCCTCCAAGCCTCCACCCAGTAGATAAGAGCCAAGGCTGGCTCTCGGGTGCCCATGCCCTTGGACTGGCTCACCTGCAACCCCCACATTCAGGGCCAGCTCTTCTGTGCTGGTCAGGTGAAGTGCAGGGTCTGCTCTCCTGAGTGCTGCAGCAGGCAAGGGGCAGGGCCAGCTCTTCTGCTCTTGTGACCCCAGGACCAGGTCTCCCACCTACCACAGGGAGTGAGGGGCAAGGACGGAAGAAGGTATCTTCCCTCATCCACGCCACCATACAAAAAACAAGTGGTAGGACCAGGTCACCCATAGCTCTCCCAGTGTGCAGAGCCACTCTCCCAAGTACTGCAGCTGGCTAGGGGCAGGGTGAGCTCTCCAACTCTCATGCTCCCAGGGCCAGCTCTCCCCTGATGCCCAGGTTAGGGGTGGAGCCAGTTCTACACAGCCCTCAGGCATCAGTATTTCCCCAGGCAGCAGCCCAGACCAAGGATGTCTGTCTGGCCTTTGGTGGTAAGAGACCCCTGCTGCTGAAGGACCACAGACCCAGATATGGCCCCCAATGGTAGCACAGGCCAAGACCCCACCAAGGTCCCAAGTAGGACCAGCTACTCACCTCAGACTGACCTTCACTACCCTCTCATCTCTAGTTCTGCCTCTCTTCATTGTGCCCACATCTTTGTTTCTCTTCTCTCTTCTATGTCTCCACCACTTGCTTTTCTTAGTGACACCTAGGGTCTATGAGTGTCTGAGGTCATCTCAGGAGTGGTCTCAGGGGTGTTGTGCTTTATGGCACTGGGCGGGGGTCATCTCAGGCATGGTCTGCCTCTCAGGCCAGAGTGGTGTCAGATTGGTGGTCATCTCAGGTTTACTCCTCTCTCAACCCACCTTTGTGGCCTCATGTTAAGGCCATCTGTCATGGGCTCACTCCCGCCAGAGGCTTGAGGTCCCAAGTGGGGTTCTAGTCTTCAGCTTTCTTTCCATTCTGGGAACCCATCTGGTCCTGAGGCGTACCAGGCTGGCAGTCTCTGGACTGACGGTTATTTCAAGCTTGCTTTTTTCAGAGAATGGTAGGCTACTGACTGTTCACGTGTTCAGAACACTGAGCAGACCTAGCCTTTCCCCTCTGCCACCTACTAACACACAAGTGACACAGCAGCCACACCTGCCATCTCTAGGGGCAGATAAATGTTACTTCTTGAGTTTACTTTCTTTATTCAAAAGTTATAGATTTAGTAAACAGTATATTTTACATTTCTTATATGTATATGCATAGAGATATATGTGGTGGGATAAAAAGAGACAGAGACAGAGAGAGTAAGGTTTATAATTAATTTATATACCTTTAAGGCTACTCAAAGCAATCAGTTCAGATGATGGAATAAGAAATGTTCAATTTCTCTCTATATCCTATCCAAAATAATGATTGCTTTTCAAAAATATGTAATATGCCTTTAATCCCAGCAACCAGGAGGGAGGGGCAGGTAGAGCTCTTTGAATTTGAGGCCAGTCTGGTCTATATAGCAAGTTCCAGGACAGCCAGGGCTACACAGAGAGAAGCTGTCTTGAAAACCAAGAAACAAAATCTATAATATTCCTAGAAAATATATCAGAAATGGTCTCAGTGCAGCAGAAGTTAAGAACCAGAGACTGCCATGACCAGATTAAATGAGAAACAGACATGTAGAAATGGCTTCTGAGAAAGCAAGAATAACACTCTATTCTTACATGGAGCATATCCATGAAATACTTAAAGAGTATGACAATACTAATATTATTCTCAGTAAAAGCAGACAAAAGGGAGCCAGCTTTACAACCAGAAAACTGCATATCCATGCCCGTTTTCAACTCATCAAAGGAAGTTCTAAGCAACAAATCAAAGTGAGGAAAAAGGTTCAAGAATAGGAATGAGTAGACGTTAAACTGTCAGTGAGAGCAAACGCGTCAGGATGGACGGCTGAACTGTGCCAGCCAGGAAGAAAGTTTAACATGGGTCCCACCACAGCACAACCATTCATAGAGCTATAATTTTCTTCAGTGCCAGCAGCAGCCAATCTAAAGAGGACATTTCTACAACGTCCTTATCTATAAAAACAAAGTAAAGACACATTTGAACCCCGTGTCTATTTCTTCTCTGTTTCACCAAACTTGTCCCAGCCTCCCCCGAACCCCCAGCCCCACATCACGGACTTGGGGTGCTCTATTCCCAGGCATGTCTTTTATGTTACCGCAGATGTATATGTCCTTAAACCTTGTATACATCATTGCAGTTGTTTCAAAATAAGAATTAAGGTATATGCTTATCGTTTTTTTAGTTGGAACATTATATGATTTGTTATGTGCAGGGAATAAATGTGTGTGTGTGTTACTCTGCAATTTGACTTCTGCTTTTACTATTGTTGCACTTATCTGAAAGTGAGATACAAATGCATAGATGGGGTTCTTTCTCATTATCTGCAATCAGTTGACTAAATACTTTGAGTAGGGACAAACAACCTGGTGCAAGCACAAGGAACCTTGGAAAACGGGAAATAATGTCAATGACCTCGGCAAGAAAGCAGGTAGTAAATTATGGTACACCTAATATACAGAGATTATTTTACAATTGTTGAAAAGAATTTAGTCAATCTATATGCAGTGACATGGGAAGATTCCCAAGATTAAGGGAAATGCAAACAATGTGATCTGTGATCATCTTTATGTTGCAAGATAAAACTGTACTTAAAATCTTCAGGCTTAACAGTGAGGAGAAATGGGAGCCAGAAGAGCATAATGTCAATGGTATCCATTTTAAAATCGTATGTATGTCGATGTGATTTTAGAAAACCTGATAAACTAGGAACCCTTCCATAAGTGAACGGGTGATTTGAGGAAAGGAAAGGAACCACTGTTAGTGCCGACCGTCGGATTTTGTTAAAATGAGAATATATTCTTATCTCTTTAACAGACAAATTGACTATACATACATGAATTCTAGATAAAAGGGGAAAAGTGATCAGGAAGAATGGACAAAGGACCAATCCGTGGAGCCTGCAAAGTGGCAGCGCTCCGTTTCCCTGTGGACTGTCGTCAATACGCACGCAGGTGACGACAGGTGAAATATAAGACTGTGATTGGGCAATGAAAAAGGAAGGCGGGGCTGAGAGTTTCAGAGGCAGAGCACAGGAGACAGAGAAAGTCCAAGATGAAGGAAGAAGACGAACCAGGTCCATGTGGCTTGAAATAGCCATAGGTAGTTATGAATATCATAGAAGAACTATAGAGTAATGTAGGGCAATTGGTCCAATCTAGGCGTCGATATCAACTGGCTCTATGTTCATTGTGTGGGCGTTTTGTGGGTTGAGAATTTACCGTTATAAATCTGATTGATAACTTACAAGCCTCTAGAGTTTTGATTTTACTGGGTTACAGGGATTTGCGACACCTGCCACAGGGAGCAGATGGATGGGAAGATACAAGCAGTTCAGAGGCAGGTGAACCGTGGGGAAATAGGGAAGATGGTAGCTTGCAGCTCCCAGTAGGGGAAGGGAAATTGCGTTACTAGCGCATAGCCGGCGATAGCGTGGATTGTTTATTGATTGATTGATTGATTGATTGATTGATACTTTATTTACATTTCCAATGTTTCCCCCTTTCCAGGTCTCTTCTTTGGAAACACCCTATCCCCTCCCACTCCCCCGCCTCTATGAGGGTATTCCACCTCCCACCCACCTGCCCACCCACTCCCGTATTCCCACCTTGACTTTTTTTTTTTTTTTAATTATTACACACATCATTTTCCCTTAACGCTTTTCTCACTTTGGATACAAGAGAGCAAGGCAGGCCCCTGGGGTGAGCATACTTACTGACAGCTTTCAAGGTTTTTGTTCGGAAGAGGCAGCCTCGGAAGTTTAAACGCAGCACGTTTAGACGCCACTTTTGTAAAGTGTTCACCACACATTTATCTGCAATGTTTTTCACTGTGGAAAAATCAATCTAAAGGGGATAAATAAAAAGCATTAAGAAGTAAGAAAGAGCTATTTCATATAAAAATTTTAAACATTTTAAAGCATCAAATACTAGAAGCTCTTCGTAGATTCATTTCCAAACAGGAAAAGAAACTAATAATGATAGAGTGTGCTAATATGCAAACTCCACAAAATAACAACTATACTTGCAAACACGCCTCCAAAACTATTAGATTTGGCCGGTACATTAGGGTAAAAACTGCAAACACCTTTTTCAAGTTGGGGATCAAGTACCCCATGCGTGCTAGGCAAGCACCCCATCACTGAACTACATAACACTGTACACACAGCTCCCAGTCCCTTTGTGAGCTAAGACATACAAAGTAGAAAAACCATGAAATCTCACATATCAAAAAGCTGGGAGTGCTCAGAAAGTTTGTAAGAGCAAGTATTCTTTAATCCCACATACTTTTGTGATTATCAGGCAAGAATTTACAGTCATACGCATGTATACAATAACAAGGAGCAAGAGAAGGAGACAGCCTAATGTCTTCTATAAGACTGATTAAATGAATGGAGAGACGTACAACATAACACTGGACAGGAGTGGAACTCGGAGAAGAACACAACAGAGCAAAAGAGCACCGCAACCACGTAGCCCAGCTGTGCAGTGCTCTCACGCAGTCCAAGACAACGCTCCTGATCTAGGAATCTCATGACGAACTGTTTCCATGACGGTACTTGATGCTGTTCTTTTGATGAGAGTGGCTTCTCAGAACTCAGGATTCCATTTTGAAAGAACCTGGAGAGCAGAGGGCCTGTGCTTGGCCCTGATTAGAAGGGCAAGTGGCAGGTGATGGATTCCCTTATTGACATTTAGTAATTAAGAGCACGCTTTGTGGATGGGCAGATTACAACACAGGCACTTGCTAATGTGGGCTATTCCTTAGCTAACTTGCTTTTCTTACCTGTAAAATGGGAAAACCAGCAAGTTTAGGGAGGAAATGCCTAGAACAGCACGAGAGTGCAGGCTGAGCTTAAATTGCAGCCATTTGTTACTAGTTCAAAAACCATGACCAGGCCTCACAAAATGTAAAGTTAAAAAACAAAACAAAAACAAACAAACAACAACAACAAAAACCTTTTCAAGTTGTGTAAGGTGTGTAAATAAGCTTGCTTGAATCTGACTCTGTCAGTGCACTGGCATGCACACAAGACATGCAAACACACAGCCTGGCATTTTCTGACATGAACTTCTAGGCTGACACTTTTATACTTTCCTTGTCCTAAGACTATTTCTATACTCCTTTTATAAGCTGGAAATGACTGTGCTTCTCATTCCAAAGAGACTCTGAGAAGTCTCATGGCCAACAGTAAAAAAGAAGCACACATTGTCCCTTAGAGACGTCTTTTGTCTGCAGATGGTGCTGTTCTCAACAACTGGGATCACTATTGCCGCCAGCCAAGGCTCGGCGACCGTTATTTTCATTATTTTCCCTGTTCTCTAACTTTAGTTCATAGCTGACTTCATCACTTTCCCTCACTGATAACGGCCATGGACTGGAACTGACCTGTGGCCAGGTGGCCAGGCACTAGGTATGAAATCTGTTACACTTTCTCATAGAAACTAAGAGGAGAGGACAAGGTGCCAGCAACTCACGATTGAAGTCAGTTCTGTGCACATCCATCCATCCCATCAGGACACCATCTGCTCCTGACTGTCCTGTTGTACAGTTCCCACTCTGTGCCATACTGCCGAGGTGCTAACAAATTAGACACGCCTGTCTTGGCTTTGAGTTTAAGAAAGCGATTCTAAAACCTGAGCCTGCAACTGATCGTCTGGAAGGATTGTGAAGACAGACTGTTGATTGCTACTCCTGAGTTCAGTAAACCGAGCATGACGGGGGAGAGGGGGATTGCGGGGGATTGTGGGGGAGTGGAGCCTACAAGTTTGTATCTCCAACAGGCTCTCTGGTGACGCTGATGCTATTGATCTCAGAACCACACTCAGGGAATAAGATGGTTTAAAGTAACAAGTCTCTTAATTTCCCTGTGAGTGTTCAAGTGTGGCCCAGCTGTAAGGAGGCAGTGAGAAACTGAAATAAGAAATCCAGTGTTCAAATCTTGGGTATTTCAAACAAAATTTTCAGTATCTGTTTATTAATTTTCTTGTTTATCTATCAGCCCTGACAACTCAAAATCCATATAAACACTGGCTCTCAGGGGTTCTACATGCCGCCAGCCACATTCAGTAAGAAAACTCCTTCTCTGTTTTAGAACTAACCTTACAGTTATGAGCTATGAGATGGTAATTACAAATCGTCCACTCTAAATGGCTTTCCCCCCTCAGGACCAGAAAGATGGCTCAGTGGTTAAGAGCACTAGCTGTTCTTCCAGAGGAGCCAGGTTCAGTTCCCAGCAGCCATGTGATGGCTCACGACCTTCTGAAACCCCAATCCCAAAGAATATAATGCCTCTTCTGGCATGGCAGATGCCAGGCATGCAGGTGGTACATAGATGGGGGCAAAATACCATACACATAAAATAATTATAAAGACTAATAATAAAGAAAATTTTTTCTTTTTTCTTTTTTTCTTTTTTTTTTTTTTTTTTTTTGAGGGGTAGGAGGGGTTGAGACAGTGTCTCGCTATATTGCTCTGGTTGTCCTGGAACTCACTAAGTAGACCAGGCTGTCCTTGAACTCAGAGCTTTGCCTGCCTCAGCCTCGAGTGCTGGGATTATTGCTCAAATGCTTCCCTTTTAAAAGTTTCCCTTCTCATAGTCAAGAGCTCAACATAGAGCCTGTCTTTGTTGGCAGGAATTCACAAACTCTGGAGCAAGGGTGAGGTGAAACTTACCCAACAAAATGGGGCTTTGCTTCAGTCTACAAATAACATCCAACTCGCATATTCCACTTTTAAAATGTAAAATACAGATCCGTCTCTTAAGATACTGTTGCTCCATATTTTCACCCCTTCCTCCAGGTTTGTGCTGAGCAGAACAAAAACAGCCAACAAGCCAAAAGCACAAACAAAAAGCACTTTCTGCTGGTGGCCACAGAGAAGGGGTGGGGGAGCAGGAAGGAGGCTGCCTCGCTTTATGGAAACCCATTCCCACTTGCCATTGAGGAGAGCCACACTGCCCTGAACATCTACTTACAGAACTCCACAAGGAGCCTCTCCGTATCATCGCCATCCAGGAGCGGTTGACCTGACTGCACGTGATCATATCTTTAAAGGTGAGGTACAAGAAAATCTAAACACAGAGAAAAGAAACATAATTTTGATGATATCTGAATTTTGGTGTAGCTCCTCTATTGTGTGTGTTAGAAATGGCAATGTCTTCTGTACATTAGAGAAGGCTGGAGTTACATTTCAAGGGAGAAATTTTATCTGAAGTCCAACAGTTTATCCGCTGCTGCCTTTTATCATGTGGCACGATGCCATCCTTTTCTAAAGATGTGCTATGTATTGCGTATTTTTAGTTGGTCGGTTGGTTGGTTTTAGTTTGTTTAATTTGACCCAGGATCTCACTGTGCTGCTCTGGCTGACCTGGACCTTGCTATGTAAACTAGACTGGCCTTGAACTCACAGAGACCTTCCTGCCTCTGCCTCCCCAGACTGGGATTAATGGCATGTGCCACCACCATGTCCAGCCACGCTCTGTGTCTTTACAGTGAGTTGAGTTCTGTACAAAGCCCTGACTCAGTAACTCAGACTGTTTCTTGGTTCTCGAGAGCCATTTGAGGGACAATGAGTTTTCTCGGACTCTTATAAACATGAATCTGAGAATTTTTTAAAGCTGCACCATAAACTATGTTTTTAACGATGAACTGAACAAAGTACTATGTGGAACTCTATAATGTAGTCTCTATTCATAGGTGTACTGGCTGGTTTTGTGTCAACTTGACACAAGCTGGAGTTATCAGAGAAAGGAGCTTCAGTTGAGAAAATGCCTCCATGAGATCCAGCGGTAAGGCATTTTCTCAATTAGTGATCAAGGGGGGAGGGCCCCTTGTGGGTGGTACCATCTGTGGGCTGGTAGTCTTGGGTTCTATAAGAAAGCAGGCTGAGCAAGCCAGAAGCAAGCAAACCAGTAAGGAACATCCCTCCATGGCCTCTGCATCAGCTCCTGCTCCTTGACCTGCTTGAGTTCCAGTCCTGACTTCCTTTGGTGATGAACATGGAAGTGTAAGCTGAATAAACCCTTTCCTCCCCAGCTTGCTCCTTGGTCATGATGTTTGTGCAGGAATAGAAACCCTGACTAAGACAATAGTTAATATTTTATTACTATTGAGCTGCAAACTCTGTATAAGGTGTTTTATATACATCTCTTGAAAATATGATCATGTGACAGCTCAGATTGATAGCTACAGAAAGATAGCAAAAAGAGGAGCATACTTGTTTTCTGAATGAAGGTAGTATTCTGGAAGAAAGCTAGTGATTTTTCTCTAAATAGTAGCTGATACACAGAACTCATTTAATAATTGCTAAGATGGACTGAATTTTCCTAAAGTTATGATATTCTTAGAAAAGCTCAATAAACCCATCTGGTTTCCATCTCTGGATAAGTAGTAGATTGGAAAAAAAACATTTTTGATTAAAAAAAATCAATAAATACTAGAACAAATTTTAAACATAACTTGAATCTTTTTTAAGTAAAGGAAGTCTATAAATCCAGACTGACAAGGTAGTCCTGCTATAAATGTGTGGAAGACAATAGAGACGGTTTCTTAACAAATGGGTCTGTAAGTCTATGCAGGCACAGAAGAGAGTCAGCACGTTTATACAACAGAGGCACACACACAGTACAGTACCATTGGAACAAAAATAAAATTAAAGAATTGGTAACCAAAGACCAGCTGCCACGACTATTTTCATTGTTTATGGAATCCACCTGAAATTTATGATCTTTGCAGCTGGATTTGATCTGTTAGCATGAAACATGGTTCCAAACTGAAAATAACTCTGGGACATTGGTCAGAAATAAATCATTTTCTCTAAAGAGACACAAACTGGAGCCAAGCATTACAGAACTGCCATAGATTAAGCCCAAACAAAACGAAAGGCTAACCAACATGAGGGAGAAAATCCAATAAGAGTAAACAGAAATGAAAACATCACTGTCAGACTATGATTTCAAAACCTTTTTTTTTTTTAATTTATACACAGGTAATCTTTTTTTTAAAGATTTATTTATTTTATGTATATGAGTACACTGTCGCTGTCTTCAGACACACCAAAAGAGAGCATCCAATCCTATTACAGATGGTTGTGAGCCATGGAGTTGCTGGAAATTGAACTCAGGACCTCTGGAAGAGCAGTCAGTGCTCTTAACCACTGCGCCATCTCTCCAGCCCGATTACAAAACCTTTAAGGCTTAAGTTTAAGGTAATTAACACAGGGAAGATGGCATTCTTGAGAAAGATATTGTCAGAAAAAACTAAAATCTGTCTAAAATTAAATAGGAGCAGGATAGAGAGAGAGCTCAGTGGTTAAGAACCCTTGTTCTTCCAGAGACCTCAGTTTACTCCCAGCACCCACAGCAGGCAGCTCACAATTTTAACTCCAGCTCACGGAGGACTTCTACACCCTCTTTGAGCATACGCACACACACACACATTTGAAAAAATAAAATTCAGATGAATTACAAATATAATTATTGAAATTAAAAATTCAATAGATGAGGTAAGGCAGCAGAAAATAAACTGGAATATGTATCTGTGAAAAATAGAAAAATAGCCCATCAGTGGTGGCGCACGCCTTTAATCCCAGCACTTGGGAGGCAGAGGTAGGCGGATTTCTGAGTTCAAGGCCAGCCTGGTCTACAGAGTGAGTTCCAGGACAGCCAGGGCTACACAGAGAAACCCTGTCTCGAAAAACCAAAAAAAAAAAAAAAAAAAAAAAAGAAAAAAAAGAAAAAAGAAAAGAAAAATAAAGCACAAAGAGATTAGAAAATAAAAAAAAAAAGACAAAGGAGGTTAAGACACGTTACAAAGCATGAAACGTATAACGTACATCTTTACAGAATTCTAGGAGAAAATAGAACCTAAGTAAAATCCAAAAATAACCACAGATTAAAATGTTCGAGAAAAAAAAAAATCTGGCAGCCTAATGAAATTGCAAGCAGCCAAAAATAACAACAAAAATTTGTAACACAACCAGAGATAAAATGCTTACAAAGGAGTGATGCTTGGATGGTGTCTGAGTTCCTTCCCTGCTGGTGTGATAAAATACCCTGGCAGAAGCAACTTAAAGAAGAAATAGAGTATACTGGCTCATAGTATCAGGATAGAATCCATCATGGCCGGGAAGACAGGATTTGGGAGCCTGAGACAGCTGGTTACATAGTATCTGGGTACTGTCCATCCATCATGGCAGACATGATGCAGGAGCCTGACACAGCTGCTGGTCAACATGACATACACAGGAAGCAGTAGAAAGCAAATGCAAACGCTCGATCAGCTTTCTCCTTTTTATACAGTCTAGGACCTAGGTGCGAGAAGGGCACACCTTTTAGGTCTTCCCTGGCCCTGCTAACCTAATTAACATAATCCCTCAACAGGTACTTCACCAGCTAAATAATCCCTTACTGGTGTGCCTTGAGGTGAGCCCTGATCTGAAGATTAACATCACAGAATGCAACAAAAAGGGCAAGCATCAGTCTCAGGTGCTACATAACACAACCGTAAATTAAGAATGACTATTAAGTACACAATCTAAAACAAAGTTTCAGTTTGCCCCCCACTTAGAACCTCCATAAAGAAAATTTCCAAAGAATACTGAAATCCCAAAAGGGGTGGGGGATGCAAATAGTTCATGATGAGCAAAGAATCTAACAAGTATATAGCTAATCACGCTAACCTTGTAAAACAGTCGTGTAACTAAAACATTAGAGGAGAGACTGCTCAGCAGTTAAGAATGCTTTGCTGATCTAGAGGACCCAATTTGGTTGGCTTACCACTGCCGGTAACATCCACTCCAGGGGATCTACTGCCCTCTTCTGGCGTCTTCAGCACCTGCACACTCTCAAATTTTAAAGAAACTAATCACTAGATGATAATAACCTAAGGGTGGAGAGAGTAATCAGGACTAAAATAGTCTAAATTCGGTTTTCGTTCAGGAAGAAAAAGAAACCTATTGATTCACATTGGTATGTGCTGGCTCGGTTTAAACAATACAAAGAAGTATAGCCCTTGAGCGAGGAGGACGTGAAAACGTGGGAAGAATTCCATACTTTTCAAACTGCCTTCTATTTACACTCATAGACAAATGCTACATGCAGGGACATGTTTTTGTGTACTGTGTATTCAAATGCTAATTTCTGTACCCAGAGTTCGGGTGCAGCCCGGACTTGCTATTGTCCTTATTGCATTTCCTGACTCGGATTTTGGAAAGCGTTTTTTTCTCCATCGTCTTCTGATTGGTCAATAGAGAGCTGATCAGCCTATAGCTGATAGGAGAGAAGGCGGGACTTCCGTGCCCTAAGACAGGCAGAGGTTCTTGGAGGAGACCAGGGAGAAGGCAGGGCCAAAGTGAGACTAAGACTGCATGTAAGCCCCTCATGGCTGGGGAAGTAGGCCTGTGTTGGACCTGTCCCTCAGTGATTGACCGGCAGCCAAAAAGGCTGGGGCGTGTCACCGCCTGGACCTCAGCAGCCCAGCTGCTCCTGATCACGGTCTCGCTCAAATGGTGTCTTCGTTGCCGCTCCCCTTCGGCGGGCATCCAGGGATGGCCAGGCCTGAAGCCGCCTGTCCATGGGCCCCGGGTCGCAAGCACTGAGCTGGCGTTGGCACAGGGAGGAGAGAGGTCCGGCTTCCTCTTTAGAACAACCCCTAGCTCCATGGGGGGACACTGACACTGACACTTGGACTGAGAGCGCTGCACATGGCCTGGGGCAGCCCCAGCCTTACGGGTGGGATACAGGGGCCCTGGAATTGCTGACTTGCCCGTCCAAGCTGGGGCTGCAGTGGCTCTGGGCCGGGGCTCATCCCTAGCGGGCAGCCTGAACCGGACCCCAACGGAGAGGTGCTGGGGGTGTTCTCTCCCTCCCACTGTCCGAAGGGCAAGAGGGTGGGGTCCCGGGCAGTGGTAGTGTTAGGCCCCATTTTGACACTGATTTGGGCCTTGAGGACAAACCCTCGGGCTGAGTTCTGAGACCTGCCTCAGTCACTTCTGTATAGGAGACTCAGCAAGACCTGTTTGGCCCTCCCTCTGCCCTGCCATTGCTGATGTGAAGCTTTGCTATTGGCTCTGTCAGTTACCCCTTACCCTTCCTGGCCTCCTCTGTCATCTCTCCCCATACCTAAGTGCCCGCCCCCTTTGCCTTCTATATATAAGTGAGGGGTTGATACAATAAAGTTGAGTTCCTGCTTCGACCAGACTCCCAGCCTGGTGTGTTTCTTTGACACTTGCCATCCTGCTCAGCCCCAGACAGACTTGGCTGGACCGGGTTTTCTCCTCCCGCCTGGACCTGCCGGCAAGGAACCGACAGGCCTGGGCAACAACGTTGAGTTAGAATAGATCAGAATCTGCGCAGCTGTAGTGTTTGAAGCCTTTTAATAAATATCAAGGTCTCGATGTCATTATTCAGGAACAAGAGCTGGTATAGAACTTTTACAGCTACTCTTGGCCTTAATCAGAGAATACTCTCTTTCTAGTGAACACTGGTGAGCACAGAGGTTTCGTAGTGATGAGACTATGTGATGACTGAGGGCCTACCCCTAATCAGTGTATTTATACCATCTCTCAGAGGATACAGCAGAAGAGAGGCAGGGGGAATACAGGAGCTGGGAGACAGGAAGGGGGATGGATAACTAACTTTTTAAAAAGGCAGAAAGAACAAAGTTATAAAATATGACTACATATAAAATGAAATAAGAACCCAAGTATATCAATAGTCACATGTTTGTTTGTTTTTTTTCTTTTTTCTAAACAGAGTCTTATGTGGCCTAGGCTACCCATTTCTGATCTTCCTATCTCAATTTCACCAGTGCTGTGATTATAGGCATGCTGGTATCACTACACCCAGGAAAAGTCACAGTCAGTTTTTGAAAATTCACCAGTTAGAAGACAAAAGTCACAACTTAATAATGCCTTTTGCTCGGATATTTTCCCTGGGTATTAACATAGCTATCAGTTCTTTCATTTTTATTCATTTTACTTACTATTATAATTTAGGTAAATTTTAAACTCTTATGAAGATAATTAACTGATAAAAGCAATTATCCAGACACTTTACTAGAGATGTCCAACAATGGGTGAGTGCCAGCAACAGGGCCGCAGAGCCACCAGGGGAACCTGACTGACCCATGGTGGTGACACCTCAGTATCTAGTAGATGGGGGTGAGGGAATCATTCTCTCCTCATTCTGAGCTCTTCTGGAAGAGGCCCTGGATGGAATGATGTAGGAAGCTCACAGTGAGAAGTAAGACAGTTCAGCCTGCCCTTGAACAGCATTTTTTTTTAATAATAAAATTTAATTGTTAGAGATTTTTAGAGAAATGTTCCATGTAACAGTACAAATCAATACAGTACTTCTAATGAACAGTTTACCAACAAGTACCAAAGTATAAATAACAGTACAAATCAATACAGTACTTCTAATGAACAGTTTACCAACAAGTACCAAAGTATAAATTATACATAAAATTTTATCTAGTAAACTTATTTCTAGGAATTTATGTTGACAAAAATATGTATGTACTGGGGGATATCTATCACAGTATTATATACAATGGTGAATTATGAGAAACATGTCAAAAGTAAACACAGAATTAATAAAATTACTTGTAGACATTTCTATAATAATTAAAATGCTATTTTTTTGGCTAAGACTTTTGAAGCCATTATCATCTTACACTTTCACATTATAAATATGATTAAAATAAATCACTTTGTAAAAAACATTATGCAATTGGAAATTATTTCTGATAAATCAACTCTTACAGTTTTATAGGCCACTCACTTTTTCTCCTTTGAAATGAAAAAAGGAAAGTTGACTTCAGTCAAAATAGCACATATAACCTAATCTCATAAATTACACACTTAATGTTATTTGTTTTCAGTAGGCTTTGAAAACCTTACTACTGTCACACTCAACTAGAAATAAGTTGACAGCTCCTGACTAAATTCAGAGAAAATGAATACTAGTCTTCTAAAATATACAAGACTCACCTCCCTAATGTGAACATAAAATTCAAATACTTCCAATGTTCTCCCTTGAATATATGTTAGCTTCACTCTGAGCAAAGAGCAACATTCCTTTGCATTTCCCAAGTCCATGACACTGAGATTCATAAGATACCTATAACACTTGCTGAAGTTGCCCCTTAAATATTTCTATTTGATCAGCACGAAGTGTCCTTCCTTATCTTTTTTTGCTAACTTTCGGTTGAAAGTTGATTTTATTCTATATTAGAATGGCTAATCCAGCTTGTTTCTTAGGACCATTTGCTTGGAAAATTATTTTCCAACCTTTTACTCTGAGGTAGTGTCTGTCTTTGTTACTGAGGTGTGTTTCCTGTATGCAGCAAAATGCTGGGCTTGAAGAGCATTTTACTGTTGACAAACCCCCCAGATCAGATCTGTACTGGGTAACTGATCCAGTCCAAAAGGACAATAAACTTGATTTGCTGACACATATCTGCCATCACATCACTTGCAGAGGCAGGAGGATTGTGAATTTCAGGACCTCAGATGTTTATTGAGATGCCTTTCTTTCAACAAATAAGTGAATGAATAATAAATAAACCTCTTTTCTCCCATAAAAGTCACATGACTGCTCTGTAGGAAGATCCTGGGTAACTTATATCTCTGGGTTACAAAACTCAGAGACCCTAGGGCTCACCTGGCCCTTGGAAAGGAATATTGCAAGAAACCCTGATTCTCTCTTTTCTTTACAAGGATCCTGATATTTCAAGGGAGGTGTCCTGATAATCCAGGCTAAATGTCCCATCTCAAGACCCTTAATTACATCTGAAAAAAATTATTGTGCCATGTAAGGTGGCACATTCAAGATTAGGACAGAGACATACTTGGAGGTTCTGCCTACTGTCCTGTGGAAGAAAACACTAATTCAAGAAAGCAGGGAAGAAAAGACCATCAGGAGACTAATCCCATGTGCTATGCTTGCTGACTACACCAGGGGGTGAGCACACTGCTGTTCATTATTAGATTTCCTTGCATGTCTGAAAGAGCTTCTGGTCTCACTTTTGAATAAAATACATAGGAATAATTTCAACTAAGGAGGTGAAAGGGCAATCCTCACACCCAACATGAGGAAACACTGTTGACAGGAACTGGAGATGATCAAATAAACAGAATGACAGTCCCAGTCTGTGAATTGGAAGACACAGTAACGGTAAGAGGAACTAAACCAGGCTTTTACAACTGCCGATGATATAAACACTAAATACACACGGTTGAGACCTTGCAAGACAATCCCACCAAACAGTACAACCAGTAAAAATGCCACGGTGTCAATTCTACCTAAAGTCTGCAGACTCAATCAAATCTGTCAAACTTCCAAAGGCTCCTTCTGTAAAAATGGAAGCCAGTCTTCAAATTCGCATGTAATTGCAAGAAATCTCAAAACAACTTTTAAAAACAACAGCTGGAGAGGTCACATTTCCTGACTTCATACTTATTACAAAGCTGCAAAAATCAAAGCACTAAGTCACAGAACAGGCATACAGCCCATGGGATGGAGAATCTAGAAGCAGAGATATCCATCTATGGCTGGACCTAATCGTTCTACTGAGGAAGAACAGTTTCTCACTAAGGTGGGCACCCAAATATAAAAAATGGATATAGGACACTTTTCTATACATACTTCCATATAAAAATTATAAAATTCTTAGGAGAAAACATAAAGGTAAGTCCTACGATATCAAAAGCACAAGCAACACAGAAAAAGATAAATCATATTTCATCAAAATGCAAAACTTTCATATATCTAAATATGGAAAAGAAGGTAAAACCTTCACATTTTGTTTATGTATTGCCACTGTGCCATGGGGAAGGCCATGTATATGTGTGTGTGTGTGTGTGTGTGTGTGTGTGTGTGTGTGTGTATGTGTGTGTGTGTGTGTATGTGTGTGTGCGCTGAGGATCTAAACTCCAGTCTTCACGATTGTGCACCAAGCCCTTTACCCACTGGGATTCCTCTCAAGCCTCATTGCTATCTGATTTTTATTAGTAAACTTGGAAAGTTTTTTTATCCACATTTTAGTATTAAGTCATTCTCAACTATAAGTTCTAACAGGATACTAATTATAGCAACAATAACAGCAAAACATACCACATCTAAATGGAACCTATGCATCATTTGGATGTTAAATTCTTGCATGAATGGATTTGGATTTCCACATAAATGCTGCACTTTGCATGGTTGCTTACCTAGTAAAGAAGAAAATTTTATAATGCCTTTCCCAGTGTGTAGGGCATTACTTACTCATTAGCTCATGTAGCATTTACCTATTAGGTGACGATTTTACAATGTCATACCACATTAATTCTGTACAGAGTTGCCCAGAGATATCTGAAAAGAAGGGGTGGTACACACTGAAATGTGGAATAAGCTATTTCAGACTTCACTGCTCATTACCATAAACCTCTACTTTCTCCTAAGGAATGAGGCCATTATTACATAATATACAAAGAATTTTCAAATGTTCATATGCAATAACCCTTGGAAATACTAGAAATCAATTCCATATGCCACACTGGCTGCTGCCAATACAGCTCCCGGGAAGAATGTCAGGGTGAGGAACTAGACTTTCCAACTTAGTTCTATAGATAATCAGCAGTTGGGTTATTTCATGTAAGCCAGAAAAGTGACAAGATGTGGCACAGGGAAAAAGAGGGGTTTTAAGAAAACTGTACACCACTTAAAGTCTATGAGATAGGAGGCCATCGATTCTGTTAACGACTCAGCTCCTACTCGGTGCCTGGGGACTGTGGGTCTCAGGAGACAATAGAGCATCTAGAGGTCCATTAAGAATGGAGTGAGGAAGGGGACTGGAAGGGCCCATCTCAGGAGAAGTGGTGGGACATATCGAGAAAACAAAACATGAGAAGAGAAACTCCAGAGAAAGAGGAGAACCACAACAAAAAAAGAGGCTATAGGTACAAGGAAGCCAGCACCCTGAAAACTGAGGGGATTGGGGTGCCATTGATCCAAGCTAAGGCTACAGAGGCAGCTACAAGAGTCAACCAAGGGCCTGAGCCTCTGCAAACCTGCAGCCCTCTCCTCCCTCCTGACTTGTGTAGTGAGCATGAAGCTCCTGGAAGATAACAAAGATGCTCTCCTCATGGGCAGTTTGCAGAATGTTGGCTATACAAGGAAGCCCCAGAAGCACACCAGATATTTGACCTTAAATGACAAAAGCAGGGTCCTTGAACTTCGGCTCTCTGTAAAGAAAGACCCCTGGTGCCTTCTAGATCAGAAGTTCCGAGATTAAGATTCTATAATACTCTACAAAAGATGACATACTTTCCAAGTGTGGTGTTCATAAGAACTAACTCTCTTCTCCCATAGTCTGGAATCAGCTTGGTATTAAGAGTATCAGCCCATGTGTTCCACGTGAGACCAGCAAGAACTGGGAGATGCTGAGCAGAGAAAGTTCCCATACACTGACATTGTAGAAGCCAGCTCACAAGAGGACTTCATCAGATCTGCTCTCTGGCTGTACCAGAACCCCCTCCCTATCTGTTAGACTACCTGGTTACTAACGTGTAGCACGTCAGAAATTCTTGCTTGTGAAACAAATCCAGATGCAATTGGCACTGAAGATGGGGAAAAGGTACAGAACAAATCTTCAAAATTAGGTATAATTTATGCATCTCAGAATCATGGAACTATGAGCATCAACAGATAACAGCCACAGTGCCTCCTCGGTAAGCGGGAAGAACTGCCACATTTGCCACAGCTGACTTGCCACTGCTGCCATACATTGGCCAAAGAAGAGAACCTTTAGTGGGAATTTGACATCCACGTCCTATCTCAGAACATCACGAAGGGAAGCCAAGGTAGGAACTGAAGCAGAGACCATGGAGGAACACTGTGCCCTCCATAAAGATTCCTTCATCCCAGAAGAATGTAGCTTGTGTCAAGATGACGATCTAACCAGCAAAGTATACAAATGTGCACCAGCCAAGTCCTTCTACAAGAGCCACTCAGTCAAACTGATGAAAGGGTCCCATCAATTTCTTAAAATATGAAGAGGAAGAAATGAAAGGGGGGGGTCCTGTGGAAGGCTTATTTTCCTTTAGCTAAGCAGAAGTTCTCTCTGACAGATGGATCCAGTGACTGAGTAGGTAGGTCTATGAGTGACTTCTGCCACCAAGACACTCAAGGGTGAAGACAGAGAAAGACCCCTTTATGTTGATGGACAGGAAGCAAGATGTAACAAAAGATTAAAATGTCAGTTCAAGCCCACAGCATGTCAGGTGCCACAGCCTGAACCAGAACCACAATCTCTGGATATTTCGGGATGAGGGCAACAATGGTAGGAAGACCTGTGTCCCTGCCCCTTCTTGGGCATGAGGTGAGGATGGGTGGAGAAGGCACTGGCAATGCGTGTGTGTGATGGACCAAGAAGGGTGTGAAGGCCCAGGCAAAGTGAGGAGACGTGATCGTAGTTGTGGAGACTGTGTAGTTAATGTCTGCATCCAGTGGAAGGAAATGGTTTCACCCTAGACAATGAGGGCACAGCACAGCGTGAGACGTGGGAGGCCAAATGGGCTGAGTGGGCTAACCTGGGAGGGAGGGGGTAGGAGACTGGGTAAGGTTAGAGATTAAGTAAACAGAAAAGTTGTCAAGGAGAAGAGAGCCCAGGAACCCCAGAACGAAGATATAGCAGAAGGAATGATGGAGGGGCTGGCTGGCTTATACTGGATGCCAGAAAGAGATCATAAGGGCAACATTTGCCTAGCAAATATAGCCAGGAATTGAATGGTTGCCATCTCTGAAGGATAGATCATCTAAGTAAAAGCGTCAGAAAATTGGGAGCAGGTTTTTTTCCCCTGGGAAGCACTTTAAACTATGAAAAAGACCACTGGAAATGGCCTTGATGTATTACACTGGAGGTGGATATTCCCAGAATTTCAATGTATACAAGCATTGTTTCTGATCAAGGAATTTACTTCACAGCAAAAAGAAACGCTTCAGTGGCCCTGTGTTCATAAAAGCCATGGTCTTTCCATATGCTCCTAGCCAATGGGATCAGAGATTGGGTGTCACTGTGAAGACAGGTGACAGCATCTAGTCAGGGTTCTCTAAAAGGCCATGCATAGTGTGGGTCAGGGTAGAGACTGTATGATATATTTCTGCCACAGCCAGGATTCACTAGTGCAGCAGTCAGGGATGGAAATGATATCGATGGACTCATTACTATCCCTTTGTAACCAACTAGCAAGTATTTTGCTTCCTGTTCTTGTGATCTCATCCCATGGACTTATTGCCTGTGGGGCTCAGTCCCAAAGCAAGGAATGCTCCCATGCAGAGACTACACTGACCACCACAGTGCCCTATCTCTGCATCCACAGGCGAGGAGGGGTTACTGTGCTGCGGTGGCTATCAAGGAGAAAGTGGCCTGACCTTCCATGATGAGTGTAAAGAGGAGAGTATCAGGAAAACAAGACACCCTGTGGCTGTCTCCAGCATTACCATGCCCCGCAAACACAAGGACCCAATCTAAGACTCCAAATGACCCAGGCCCTTCAGGAATGACAAAGGTTGTAGCACCAGGCTAGGAACCACAACCACCCAAGTTTCTCACTGAAGACAAAGTGAACACAGACTAGGTAGTGGGGAAAGGCGTTGCGAATGCCAGCTTCCTGGTCAGTTACTTACTCCGCCTTGATATGTCTGTTAGACTTTTCATCACTGAGACAAATACCTGAGCAAAACCATTTCTAGGAGAAAAGATTCATTAGGGCTCATGGTTTTAGCCTATAACCAGCTCACTCCATTGGCACTGTGGCTGTGGTGAGACATCACAGCAACAGGAGTTAGGGCGGAACGGGGTTCTGACTTCACGGTGGCCAGAAAGCGAGACGGGAAGCCCAGGACAAGACGTAGGCCTAGTCCTGCCTATGAAAGTTTTTATCATCCCCAATAATGACAAGTTACAAACCCACCAGTGAGTGAACACACTGATTGCATCAGCCCTCAGGATGCAGTCCTGACTAAATCAACATCTGGGGGGCAGAGAGGAAATAATATCACATATAAACCTTAACGTTATGAATGTACATTTAATCAGCTACCTCTGCATCATGTATGTAATCTCCAATATCTTCTATCTTTTCCCTTACCATATAATGTCAGATATACTTTGTCATCATTTATTAGTATTTTTAATTTTATATATTAAAGAGAAAAGCAAGCAATATTCTACTATTCTGGAAAGAAGTTACATTTCCACTTATGTATAAGTTAATTGTGTCATTTTCAGTGATTTGTATACCTTGCTCTTGCCTGTAATTAGAGATAAGGAAGATATATGGATTGTCAGTAGTCATAGGGTGAATTTATGCTGGTTAATTTTTTGTGTCAATCTGAGTGGGTCATGAGGTGAACATTATTTCTGGGTATGTCTGTGTAGGTGTTCTAAATGAGGTTAACATTTAAGTTGGACTGGACACACACACACACATACACACATACACACACACACACACACACACACACACACACACACACACACACACACCTCCCTATAGACTGCCAGCGACCTTTACCCGACCCACTCTAGGCCTGAAGAGACTGAAAAACTGAACAGGACACCAAAACTTACCCTTTCAAGGTATGTTCCCAGTGACCCATCTCCATCAGCTAGATCTCAGTTCTCAGCGGCTCATTAAGATTACTCCATTGGTGAAGTTAGAGCCATCATGATCCAGTCACCTCTCTGAAAACTGAACTGAGGTCTAAGCCTCCAGCAAACAAGTCTTTGAGAGGCATCTTCTATCCAAGCCACAACATTCTTTCTGGGAACCCAGATTAACATAGCATCAAATATACAGAAGGAAAAATGTGAAAGGGGACCCCAAAGACCCAGGGAAAGTAACCTGGCATCTTAAACCTCGGAACATAATTTTCAAATGGGGGAGGGTCTAGCAAAAGGGGGAGGAGTCCTAGAGTACATGTCTTTGCATTTAAAGACATTTAAATGTCCTAGAGTCAATGCCTTCCTGGGGATAAAAGAAAGTCTTAAAGAAAAAGTCCCTGAATATAATTTGAAAAGAGATAATAGTATTTATTAACTATAATTTTATGTACTAATTAATATTGATTTTTGTCCTTGATCTTGGATTTCTTTTTTGTTTGTTTGTTTGGGTTTTTTTTTTGTTTTTTTTCGAGACAGGGTTTCTCTGTGTAGCCCTGGCTGTCCTGGAACTCACTCTGTAGACCAGGCTGGCCTCGAACTCAGAAATCCACCTGCCTCTGTCTCCCAAGTGCTGGGATTAAAGGCGTGTGCCACCACCACCCGGCCGATCTTGGATTTCTTAACCCCTAGAACTATGAGAAATAAATTTCTTGATCTCCAGTCTCTTGAGCCTATAAATCTATAGTGGGCCAAATGGACTCAATTTGTCCTCCAGATATAATGTCTCAGAATAAACTTAAATTGGGGGGGGGGGAGGCAAATATAGGTTGGAAACTTAGGCATTAATCCATCCATTGATTTTCTTTGTGATACCATAAACATGAGGAAAAGTGCATGTTAGTTACTGTCCTACACAAGGACACTACTGCTGTGATGAAACATTGTAACCAAAGCAACGTGGGAAGGAAAGGGTTTACTGCGCTCACACTTCCACATCACAGTTCACCATCAAAGGAAGTCAGGACAGGACGTCAAGCAGGGCTGGAACCTGGGGATGGGAGCTGATACAGAGGCCATGGAGGGGTGCTGCTCACTGGAGTGTTTTCCATGGCTTGCTAATCCTGCTTTCTTATAGAACCCATTGTGGCCCCTCCCACATTGATCACTAATGAAGAAAATCCCTTACCACTGGATCTCATGGAGGCATTTCCGCAACTGAAGTTCCCTCCTTTCCAGTGACTCTAGCTTGTGTCAAGTTGACATAAAACTAGCCTGTACAGTTACATTATTTTATTTTATTTCTGGAACAGGGTCTCAACACGTAGCCCTGACTGGCATGGAAAGGTATTTACATTCTTAGAATATTATTTCTGCAGCAGAAATATAGCATTAAAAAAAATAGCCTCTATAGAATATCCTAGTTTGGGCACACAGAACAAGAGACTGGCTAAGAATAGTGTAGCTGCTATATCAATATTTAACACTTCAAAAGACTAAGCTTAAATAGAAGGCACAATTAATCCATGGGACAGATTGTTTAACTGTTGACCATTTTATTCTTGGAAGTTTTATTTCTTTGAGATGTTGTTAAATCCCCCTCTTAAGTGTCTGGAAGTCAAGGTGTTATTATATTTTTTGGCATTAGATATTGTGTAGAAAGAAGCTGTTAGTTTAAACATCAAACAAAAACTTTTGATCTCCTAGTACTCAGAGCCCATTTTAATTTTGAATAAAAAGAAGGGCTTCATTAACCCACCAAGGTTTACTTTTTTGAGCAAATTTTATTTCAAGTAAATGAGTGTTTGTAGAACTTGGACACAAATCTCTCCTAGAGTAATTTGTTACACAATGAATGGACCTGTTGTGATGGTATATGCTAGTACGATACTCTGAAGAGACAGGGGCAGGGGTCAGAAGTTCTAGTCCAGCCTGGGTTATACCTCTGGGGCCGGCGAGATGGCTCAGAGGTAGGCTCCTACTGCCGAGCCTGAGCACGTGGGTTCCATCTCCAGGACCCAGACAGAAGGAGAGAACAACTCCCACATGTCCTTTATGTCCCACATTCTACAGCATGTGTGCCTCTCCACCACACGCAATGCATGGAATTTCAATTGTTAAGGAAGAAAACAGAAGGAAGAACTCCCCAAGCTTCCTCTATCCCTTATGAGGGATCCTGGGTATCACGCCAGCCAGGGAAGCAGCGCCCTGACCTAGATTTCCTCGTGTCCAGCATCATGCCTGGTATCAATGTTAGTTGTCTGGGCCTGGAAGGTCAGGCTATGGTGTTTGTTAGAGCTGCCTGTCATGGCTACGGTACTGTCTGTTCTGCAATGTGTACTTTAATCTCTCTGCTATCCAGTTTTCTAATCTTAAAATGTTGAGTTGATATCAATAATACTGTTTTCAAATAACCTAGCAATACAAATTAATATATCCAATTAAACTATCCCTGAACACTAGTGGTTAGACAGGAACTGCTGTGACATTTAAACACACATCTAAGCTGCCTCAGTAGAAGAGATGTTTAAATCCATTCAACATTGAACAGAAATCTATTTTTAACTCTCTGGGAATTATGAAAGCACTCCTTTGAGATGAATACAGAGTTTCTGAGATGATCTTTGGGGAGTTTTCTGAAAGTAGCTCATGGAGGTTGCTGTAGTGACAGTGACGTGGGCGGCCCTGTGAGCATGGGTGGAAAGCAGAGGATGGGGCTGATGGTAGCTTGGCTGCTTCTGAGGGCTCTTACAGATGTCAGAGATAGCAGGTTAGGTTCCCAGGAGCTGCTGGGCTGTGCTCAGCATGGGCCTCTAGGGGTGGGGTAGCTGACAGCAGGGTTGCTGGCTGACTGTAGCCTCTGAGCCAGTCGCACCACAGACACTCCAGCTGTTCTTGTATGGATCTTAAAACAAGATTATTTTTGCCTTTCTTCTTTTGAGACAGTGTGTCATGCAGCCTAAGATGGCCTTGAACTTGCTAAGTCAGTGGGTCTCAACCTTCCTAATGTGACGATCTACAGTTCCTCATGTTGTGGTGACCCCCCAAGCATGCAATTATTTTCACTGCTACTTTGTAACCGGAATTTTGCTACTGTTATATGGAGCCATAATGCTAGGGACAGCATACCATGACAAAGATGGTGCCTGAGACCCTGAGAAGCAGGAGACGCATCCTTCAGGGGACCCACCATCAGAAATAAGGAACTGTCTGCAGCAGGCCTTGATGGTGACATCTTAGAAGCCCGAGGGCAGCTTGTTTGTAAAAAAAAAAAAAAAAAAAAAAAAAGTTCCAATTTCTCCTGACCTTAGCCCTGGACAATGACTGTATAGATTTTATTTGTGCGTGATTGCTTTTCAGTTGGCCTTGGTGTACATAATTATTCTATTATATCTGACTTTCCTATTTCTTTCTCCTGCTGCTGAGTTCTGTGAAACTAGATGTTCCTTGATGATTTTTTTTTTTTTTTTTTAAGAATTATTTTACGTATAGGAGTCCACTGTAGCTGTCTTGAGACACACCAGAAGAGGGCATCGGATCCCATTGCAGATGTTGTGAGCCACCATGTGGTTGCTGGGAATTGAACTCAGGATCTCTTGAAAAGCAGTCAGTGAGTGCTCTTAACCTCTCCAGCCCAAAGTAATGATTCTTAAACAATCAAAAATTGAGACATGGGGCCCAGCACAGCACAGTCCTGACGGCCAGGTGCATGCTGTGTGCTATCATTTGAGGAACAATGTAATAACCACACAATAGTAGTTCTAGATTAATGTTTGACTTGCAAAGAAAGTTTGAAGAAATTATGCTTAGAAATAAATTAAGAAAATGAAGCAGAGCCAACATTGGGACCCCGAGAAAGGAAAGAGCTATTGAGGTTATGAAATGAGTTTTGCACAGCATTTGAGAGTGGTTCCTGGTCTCCTTTGGAAATGTATGAATAAGCAAGTATAGAATGCATAAAATCACATACTAGTAAAACTAAGTCAAAGACTGGGACTCTTAGGAGCGTCATTGTGTACAACATACAGAAACAGAAGCTAGCTGAGCTGCCGAGTTAAGGGCTAACTTGACTCTTTCTGGCCACTGCCTGGCAGCTTTGCCCAAGTCATTTATCATTAGAGCTTCACAGGAAACCACATGTAGCTGACCTCGGAGCTCTGGGCTCTGAAGTATAACAAGTAAAAAGTTAAAGTTTAAACAATGATAGGTTTGCAATTATTATTGTGGCCACGGGCCTGAGAATAGGGGAGGCTTGAAACTTAATGTCTCTCTTTCTACCTGCTTCTTGGAGTAACAATAAAAGGCTGGGACAAGTTAAAGGCAAGTGAGTGTGTGTAAGAGAAAGGAGAGCGCACAGAGGTATGTGTGGGGCGTGTGTGAGGCGTGGGGGGGGAGGGAGTGTGTGAGTTCGAGAAACGGAGCGCACAAGAGAGCACAAGGAGGGGGCCAAGAGAAAGTGCAACCTCAAGCCTTGAAACTTGCTTGTCAGCTTGTGCCCCTCCCCAAAAAAGTTGCCTGTATGTTTTCTTACATGCCTTCCAGATATCCCAGCTTCCAGTTGAGAACCCCGATCCTGTGTTGAGGCTGGACCCCAGCAGCAATGTAAATATGTGCGTTTTCCAATGGTCTTAGGAGACCCCTGTGAAACGGTTGAGAAACCCATATGCTAAGTAGTTAAAAATGACCGTGAACTCCTGAACTTCCTGTCTTCTCCTCCTGAATGCTGGGATTAGAGATGTGTGCCTGGCTCAAAAGACTTCACACTTGGCATTGGTCAGGAAGAGAATACCTTTATTAATGTTCAAAAGAAAAAGGTCACTTTTTGGAGACTACGACTTGCTCAGGAGGGACTGTCTTTTGGTATATGAGGTTGAAAATATTTACTATCTGTCCTGGCTCCTTACCAAAAGAAATTAATATCAATCTGATCAACAGAACCTAGACTCTGGAATACTCTAGGTTAGTAGGTGAGACCCAGGAAGTCAAAGAGCTGATAAAAGCTAAGTACCCTGCTCTGGGCTAAGGGCATTAACAATGCCCAGACTCTGTTAGGCAGCAGACTGAAAAGATTCTAGCCGCTTAACAGTCAGTCCTTCCATTCTTCCTCACTGTGGCTCAGAAATCCACTCCACATGAACTTCAATGGCCGTCTCATCCCTTGCCCCACCTATACAATAACTAAGTATTTTTTAAAAAACACAATTTCCCACTTACACCCCACACACATCATCCATTCCAAGGTCCTTCCTTTCCATACGAATATTTTTACTTGTTCCCCTACACAAATGTGCACACTCGTGAGCGCGTGCACACACAGAGACAGAGACAGAGAGATGCAGCGGGCTTGTGTTACGGCTACATTTCTTGGATGATGAGGATAAGATTCTGCCTTTGATTTTCAGGGTTTTCAAACCCACGGGCTCCAGGAGATGAGTCTCTGAAGCTGCACACAGAAACATTCAGGCTGTTTAACACAGTGCTCAAGATGAGAGTCTGAACCCACTAGCTCTCTGCTTGCATGGCTGGTAGACCCCTAAGCTGTAGTCAGATCTGGAGACCTTGCACAACATATCCCACTTAGCCACGGAAGGTCTGTCTCACTGCACCCAGGAGCTGTCCTACTCTGCTGACCATGTTTCTGGCTGAGCATCCTGCCGGCATACAAACCACCCTGAACTCTCCACAATACAAGATCTTCTGGGTGAGTAGATAGATAACAAACAGAAAGCAACCCCAAAGTTGCATGCAACAGCTCAAGGGCAGCAAAAGGAATTCCACAGAGCTGAGTAAGTCACTGAATACCGGAGCTCGCACCAAATTCAACAAGATGGCATTGAACAAGAATGGCAACTGTATGTCTTATACAGTGAGCAGCAATTGCCTGACATAAATCACTGGCCAGCAGTTCATATGTTTAAAAACAACAACAAAATCAGTCTTTTAGTTCCACGTTGACATTCTCATATTCCAGGGGAAAAGTCAAGACTTATGTTCAAGTGAGCCCTATCTCAAGTAGTGATTTCACCAGTCCACTGGTGTGAATCAAACCTTTGCCTCTCCTACACAACAAGGTCCAACACTAAGCACACTAAATTGTAGGAACGAACAAGGTTCACCCTTGCTGAGCCTGTCTGAACAGTATGGCTACACTGAGACATTCAGTACCCAACACAATGCATAGCCATGAATATGACTAGTAAGAGACATGATAGATTTGGCAAGGTGTATATATATTGAAATACTTATATTTGTTTCCTCTTTGCCATGGTGCAAATGCCAGAAGAAGTGGAAATACATGTGTGTTAACACTCGAGTCAAGCAGTAGCATTTACATGTACGGCAAAGGCAGATGCTGACAGTCACTGAGACAGGGATCACACCCATCAGGAGAGAGGTGAGGGGTCCTGAGATTCAGGACAGGGATACAGGCTAAGGCAGACACCTGCACTACATTACCATGAACGCATTCCCAACAGGTGATGGTCTCTAAGGATTCTGAAGTGCAGCAACCGCACCAGCCAACCAAGGGGCCTGCGGTGAGGACTATGATCGAATTGGACTCAGGAACAGGAATGTCTTGCTTTCAAGGAACTGTGAATGTGGGTGGTGAGTATGGCCAGGATAGTCAGTGTGGGCCTGAACTCAGGCCTCACCTTCGATGCCTGGGCTGTAAGATGGCTCTGAGACCCTTGAAGTACCAGGAAGTAAGGTGCAAGAGGGTGTTGGGATTGAATTTGATGACAATGAGTGGCTGCCACGTGAGTGAGGACATGTAGCAGTAGACTTGGTTAATAAACACAACGCTCGTTTTCATCTTAATACTAGGAAGGACATTCACACTGAAAGACCCCCGAGCTGGGGAGACCTTCACTCAAGTCCAGGGACGGCGCGACCCCCCAAGAACTCACGAAAGACCGTCCTTGCTGCAATCACACAAGGTTTATTGGGGGGAACGACCAGTGCACTGGGGCCGAGCTCGTGGCCTACACAGAGGCAGAGGAGTTCGGCCCTGAGCAGCTGAAGTCAGGGGTATTTAAAAAAAAAAGCCATGAAGCAAGGAAATTCTATGTGTCATGGGAAGGTATAGAATGTCCTAAGTTCATTACTCCCGCAGTTAGTTGTTTCCTGAGACAAAAGGTGTAGATTAGCCATTCATTCCTGCAGTCAGCTATTCCCTGAGACAAAAGGTGTGGATTAGCTATTTCCTGGGACAAAGATATGGGTTGTTGCGATATCAACCCTGCTGTTAACTATTTTCCCGGGACAAAAGGAT
>CM052700.1:142066392-142172886 GCA_028551405.1 Uromys caudimaculatus
TAACTCGGAAAACTTTTAGCTTGACCTCTCTCCCAGAAGAATAATAAAAGAATCACAAAACTTAGAATCATACCCATTTTGATAATTAAAACAATTTAAAACAAATGAAGTAAACTACATATATACTGTATGGACCTATTTCTAGGCATTTTCTAATTTGTCATGCCAGCATATTAACCCAAAATTCCCATGGAGCCCATGTTCAAATCATATGAGATATCTTGCAGGACTTTATTATGCCAATCTTTAAAATTCTGTTCTATGATTACCTGCTTGTAGGAAGCAGGCAGCTTTTACTGTCCGGCATTTTGCCTCTGGGCAATCATCTTGTCTTGTTCACAGCAGGGGGCCACAGAGTCATGCTTGAGCCCCATGACTCCTCCTCCTGCTGAGCAACAATCGGTCCTCACTTTTTTTTTTTCCTAACTTTTTCCATGTTTAACTGGATGAATATGTCCGATGTCCAAAACAAACAAATAGACAAAAAACATGTCGTCAGTCAGTTTCAGTCTTAAGAGCACAGAACACAAAACAGAACAGAAGACAACGGTTCACCCCAGCTCGCCCCTGCCACGGGCGGCCAGCACACACAACCAACAACCAACACATAGCCCGGCCCTGCCACGGACACAGAACAGACCCGTACCCTCCATGGATGTAGAAGACCTCCCCAGCCAGCCACAGCTGCGCTGGGCCACAGACAACTCAGATCCTGCCACAGGTGGCAGGTGTAACCAAAGAGTTTGTCCCTTCCACAGACTCAGAAACCAGGTGGCCCTGCCGCATCGGCAGAAGCCAGATACTCAGGCAAACTGAAGGTCCAAGGTGTCCCTCAGTCCCTCCGTGGCCACAGCGTTCAGGTATGTCTACCCACCCTGAACACCACTAGACAGGCGGCACAAAAAGTGCCCAGACAGGTGGCCCAGAGGCCTACATGTGGCACCGAAGTGCCCAGAGGCTTGCAAGCAAAACCGTAAGTAAGTGCCACAAAAGAGGACAGAAAACAGACAAAAAGGGACACAAAGACTGACAAGGGCCCATTTCCACTGAGACAAACAAAACTAATACAGAAAACCAGACGGCCGGGAGGACCGGGTCCTCTCCGGCACCCCGACGGGAATCTCCCAGGCATCCCTGGGGTCTCTCCAGACTTCCTGGGACATCTCCCAGGGCAACAGTCGGTGATTCCCCTAGCCCGTCGGCTGATCACGCCCCCAGCCTCTACCTTAGACTGGGAGATCATCGGCCCCTCACGGGGCCACGAGCAGTCGACTGCATACCAGACTGCGCACGCATACCGAAAATACAGATTCAGACTTCAGCCGGCACAGACGAACAAGAACACAAACAGAATCTTACCTCCAAGTAGGTTTTCGGAGACGAGGGTGGTCGCAAATCCCGGAACGAGCCCCCAAATGAAAGGCCTCCAAGCTGGGGAGACCTTCACTCAAGTCTCGGGACGGCACGACCCCCCAAGAACTCACGAAAGACCGTCCTTGCTGCAATCACACAAGGTTTATTGGGGGGAACGACCAGTGCACTGGGGCCGAGCTCGTGGCCTACACAGAGGCAGAGGAGTTCGGCCCTGAGCAGCTGAAGTCAGGGGTATTTAAAAAAAAAGCCATGAAGCAAGGAAATTCTATGCATCATGGGAAGGTATAGAATGTCCTAAGTTCATCACTCCCTCGGTTAGCTGTTTCCTGAGACAAAAGGTGTAGATTAGCCATTCATTCCTGCAGTCAGCTATTCCCTGAGACAAAAGGTGTGGATTAGCTATTTCCTGGGACAAAGATATGGGTTGTTGCGATATCGACCCTGCTGTTAACTATTTTCCCGGGACAAAAGGATGTATGTTAGCCATTCATTCCTGTGGTTAGCTATTTCCCGAGACAAAGATATGGATGGCTGCAATACTAACCCTGCGGTTAGCTATTTTCCCCGGGACAAAGGATGTAGGTTAGCCATTAGGCGGTGGAATATGGCTATACTATCTCTGGCTTTAATTTGCTAAGGTTGGTCTGGCTTCCCTATAATGGGCTCAGGTCTTTCAACACCCTCTACGAGGTAGAAAGGGTGTCTCTGGGCAGGACTTATTTATGAGGTAGAAAAATAATGCCTAATTCACAAGTATTTGGGGAAGGATAAATGAGATAATATGTAAACTATCAGCAAGGTTCTTAGGGTAGTTGTCCTAGTCAGGGTTTCTATTCCTGCACAAACATCATGACCAAGAAGCAAGTTGGGCAGGAAAGGGTTTATTCAGCTTACACTTCCGTGCTGCTGTTCATCATGAAAGGAAGTCAGGACTGGAACTCAAGCAGGTCAGGAAGCAGGAGCTGATGCAGAGGCCATGGAGGGGTGTTCCTTACTGGCTTGCTTGCTTCTCCTGGCTTGCTCAGCCTGCTTTCTTATAGAGCCCAAGACTACCAGCCCACAGATGGTACCACCCACAAGGGGCCCTCTGCCTTTAATCACTAATTGAGAAAATGCCTTACCACTGGATCTCATGGAGGCATTTTCTCAACTGAAACTCCTTACTCTGTGATAACTTCAGCTTGTGTCAAGTTGACACACAAAACTAGCCAGTACAATTGACCCCTTGTCAACTTGACACACAAACACATCACCATTAAGCCTCAACCCTTACTTTCTTATTTATCCCCAAGATCGAAAGAACTTTAAAAGTCCCACAGTCTTTGCAAATTCTTACATATTAACATTTCAGTCCCTTTTAAATATCCAATCTCTTAAAATTCAAAGTCTTTTAAAAATTTAAAGTCTCAGGTCAGTGAGTCAGCAAATCTTGTCTTCTGCTTTTCTCTTGAAAACAAAAATCATTACTTGTCCAAATCCTCCAGCACTTGCTTCAGCTGGATCCTAGCAACTTTATCTGGCTTTTTTCAACTTTGAATAGGTTGAAAACAGAAAACATGGAGGCATATATCACAGTTCTTCGAAACAAGCTCAAGGAGTGTGAAGACGAGCGACTGAAAGCTGCACACTACGGCCTACAGCTATTGGAGAGGCAGAAAGAACTGCAGAGTCAATTGGATAAGTGTCATGAAGAAATGATGACTACAGCTGAGAATTATAACCAAGAGAAGTATGCCCTCCAAAGAAAAGTAGAGCTCAAGAGTCGGATGTTAGAAAGTCTGAGCTGCGAGTGTGAAGCTCTGAGACAGCAGCAGAGAACGCAGCTGGAGCAGTTAGAAATGCAGCTCCACAGAAGCCACGGGCAGGAGGTGAACGACCTGAAAAACAAGTTAGAAAATCTGGAAGTGGAATTAGATGAAGCAAGGCTTAGTGAAAAGCAGCTGAAGCAGAAGTTGGATCACCAGGGGGATCTTCTCTCTCACAAGTCGGAAGAATTCCTGCTAATGTCTGAGCAGCGAGTACTCAATAGCGAGTTGGAGCTGCTGGATCTTCAGACTGAGCTAACTGAAATAGAAGGTGTCAAGAATGCCCTCAAAGAAGAGGTGAACGAACTGCAGTACAAACAAGAGCAACTGGAATGTCTCAATACTTCCTTACTGCGCCAGGTAGACCAGCTTAAAGAAGAAAAAGAGGAGCGAGAGAGGGAAGCAGTCTCTTACTACAATGCCTTGGAGAAAGCTCGTGTAGAAAAAGAAGGATCTCCAGGTGCAGCTGATCCATGCACTCCAGCAGGCGGCGGACCCCAACAGCAAAGGAAACTCTCTGTTCGCACAGGTGGAGGATCGAAGGGTGGCAGTGGAACAGCAGCTCAAGTTGATGAAAGACAAATACCAGTCACTGAAGAAGCAAAATGCGTTCACCAGAGATCAGATGAACAAGATGAAGTTACAAATCTCCATGTTGCTGAGGATTAGGGGAACACAAACCGAATTTGAGCAGCAGGAGCGGTTGTTCGCCATGGTAGAACAGAAGAACGGTGAAATAAAACACCTTTTAGCGGAAATTAATAAACTGGAGAAATTTAAGAACTTGTATGGAAGTGTGGAATCGAAGCCTTTCACATCAGATAGCGTATGTACACTAGAAGACAGCACCTATTACGCAGATTTACTCCAGCTAAAGCTTGATAAACTGAACAAAGAAAATGAAAGCACAAAGGGTGAGCTGTCCATCCAGAGGATGAAGGCATTATTTGAGAGCCAGCAGGCCCTGGATATTGAGCGGAAACTGTTTGCAAACGAAAGACACCTGCAGCTCTCAGAAAGTGAAAACATGAAACTGAGAGCTAAGCTGGACAAACTCAAGATGAAGTACGAACCAGAAGAGAAAATTGAAGTACCTGTACTCAGAAAGAGGCGTGAGGTGCTGCCGTTGGATATAACCACCCCAGAAGAAACAGCTGCTGCCAGTGCCGCTGGGGAGGACATTTCTAGACACCCACTTCAGGAGGGGGAGGAGTCCTGTCTTAATAACTTAAAAGATAACGCTGTGCAGTGGACACAGCTAGCCTCTTCATGTGCGCAGCCAGCCAGCCTCTCTCCTCATAAGAGCCTGTGTCTGGATACACAGCCGAAGGAGGAGAAGAAGTGTGTGAAGCTTGTGGATAGTCCAGCCAACACTGCGGCCTTACATGAACAAAGTGGGAACCCCCCCTAGTTCTCCCAGGTTAACTACAGAATCAAGGCTTCCAACAAAAGTGAAGGAAAGGAAAGAAACTACAAGCAAATTAGAGAAAGGAGCTTGTACGAAATCTCACAGCATCATATATGTGTCCTCAAAGTCAACTCCAGAGATGCAGTGCCCACAGCAGTAGTGAGGTGCTGTGGGATGGGCCGTGCTGACTGTTGACCTATGCATGGGACACCCTTGTGGAGCATTTGCTTAAACCAGTGCTAAGGCCTGGTGTGCTCATGCCTCTGTGACCAAGAAGTCAGATGTGGCTGTGATTTTTGACCCAGAAGTTCCTTAAATGGTGAGGATGTTATCATTTAAACCTATTTGCTGTATTGGATATGGAGTTTGAACGTTGTGTGATTAAATAATTTAAAAAAAAAATTTAAAGTCTCTAAACTGTGGGCTCCACTAAAATACCTTCTATCTTCAAGAGGGAAAAATATCAGGCCACAGTCACAATCAAAAGCAAAATCAAATTCCAACCTTCTGGAATCCACTCACAATCTTCTGGATTCCTCCAAAGGCTTGAGTCACTTCTCCAGCTCTGCCCTTTGTAGCACACACCTTGTCTTCTAGGCTCCAGCTGCCTGTACTCCACTGCTGCTGCTGTTCTTGGTGGTCATCTCATGGTACTGGTATCTCCAAAACACTGCTGTCTTCCGCTGCAACTAGGTTTACCAACAGCCTCTCATAAGCTCTCTTCATGGTGCCAAGCCTCACCTCCTTTGCATGACCCCTTCAGTCCTGGGCTGTCAATTGCAACTGAGGCTGCACCTTCACCAATGGCCTTCCACAGCCTCTCACAGTGCCCAGGCCTCAGCTGCTCTTCATGACTCCTTCATGCCTTCAAAACCAGTACCACCTGGGTGACTCTTACACATTACCAAGTCCAACCACAGCACAAGGTACAACCCTGGAAATCTCTGGAACGCAGCCTCTGTGCTCTCAGAAGATTTCACCCCAGTAATGCCGGTCTCTTCTTAATCACCGCTAATATCTTAGCTCCAGCTAACCAGCATCAATAGTCCCAGCAATGCAATGGTTTTAGTTTAGTAGTTCTGGTATCTTGTTAATCACAGCTGATTTCTTCAGCCCGAGCTAACCAAAACCACAGAATCTTAAATCAAACTAGCAATGACCCTGATAAGAGTCTTTAATCTTCCCTCTGAAATTTCACAAGCCAGGCCTCCATCTTCTAAACTGTTAACATTATCTTCCAAGCTCCTACACAACATTCCACAGAGCAGCCCAAAGTTCCAAAGTCCTTCCACAGTCCTCCCCAAAACATGGTCAGGTTGTCACAGGAATACCCCACTTCACTGGTACCAATTTGTCTTAGTCAGGGTTTCTATTCCTGCACAAACATCATGACCAAGATGCAAGTTGAGGAGGAAAGGGTTTATTCAGCTTACACTTCCACGCTGCTGTTCATCACGAAAGGAAGTCAGGACTCGAACTCAAGCAGGGCAGGAAGCAGGAGCTGATGCAGAGGCCACGGAGGGGTGTTCCTTACTGGCTTGCTTGCTTCTCCTGGCTTTCTCAGCCTGCTTTCTTATAGATCCCAAGACTACCAGCCCACAGGTGGTACCACTCACAAGGGGCCCTCCCCCCTTGATCACTAATTGAGAAAATGCCTTACCGCTGGATCTCATGGAGGCATTTTCTCAACTGAAACTCCTTTCTCTGTAATAACTCCAGCTTGTATCAGGTTGACACAGAACCAGCCAGCACAGCAGTATTTCCATTTTACATACTTTTGAGCACTATTACTTATTATAATAAAAATATAACCCCTACATTGTGGCAAATTTTAAAATAGTGGAAATTTCACTATTTTTTTTAATGTCAAAATGTATCTTGAATATTATTTACTATTCATTAATAAGGCTCTACCCAGCAGCTGACTGAAACAGATGCAGAGACCCACAACCAGACATTGGACAGAGCCCAGGGAGTCTTATGGAAGAGTTGGGGGAAGGATTGAGGGACCCAGAGGGAGTAGGAACACCACAGGAAGACCAACAGAATCAACTAACCTGCACCCTTGGCGCTCTCAGAGTCTGAACCACCAACCAAAGAGCATGCATGACTGGACCTATGCACATAGGCCTCCTGCACATATGCAGCAAATGTGCAGCTCAGACTTCATGTGGGTCTGTCCTTAAGTCAAGGTTGCCCATCTGTGGGTCCTGTTCCCTAACTGGGCTGCCTTGTCTGGCCTCAGTGGGGAAGGACCGACTGGCCCTGCATAGACTTGATAGGGTCAGGGTTGGGGTTTACCCAGGGGACCCCCACCGGCTCCGAGAAGGGGAGGGGGAATGGGGAGAGGGAGAAGCAATCAGGACATAATGGACATAAATAAATGGGGGGGGAGGAACAAACAGGGAGGCCTAGGAGACAGCTCAGTGGGTAAAGGGCTTCAGCACAAGCCTGGCAACCTGCTCTGATCCCCAGAACACAGGTCAAGGTAGAAGAACCTATAATAAAACTGCTCTCTGGCCTCCACATTCATGCTGTGGCATGTCAATTTTCCAGCCTCACCCCAACACACACACACACACACACACACACACAAATTATAAAATGAAAAACAAAAAACACTTTATATATAAATCTATATGTAAATAAGTCTGGGGTGGCCCTCGCTGTTCTGATTTAAGTGACAGCACCATTTACGAAGGGAAGACTTGGGGTATGGAGGACTAGTAACACCGTAAGGGGGGTGAGCAAGTGATGTTTGCGAGTTGGGCATGGTGGGTGGCAGACGCTGTGGAATACCAATGGGACTTACCCAGCGGACACTGATTGACCATAAATGGCCTCGGTATCAAAACTGAAAGGTGTCTAGAGATATCTGGATTTGAGTCCCAACAATGAAGCAGCAGGTATTGAAGTCGCTCAAGGACTGAGGACAGAGTGAGAGCGGAGGAGCACTGGGGAGCACTTACAAGCACCAGCACAAGAGGCAATGGGGACGTGTTAGCCCTGAAGTGGCTGAGAGCCAGAGGAAGGATTGTCACTGATGGTGAGTTACGAGAGAGAGTTGGCGGTGAAGAAAGCATCGTCATGTCACATCAAACCACAGAGATGTCAGTAGAGCTACAGAATGGTCACCCGCTCAGACAGCCTCAGCTGAGGTGCAGCTTGGCTGTGGGGGTGTCTGTTCTGAACATTAGGTTGGTACTGGATGCTACGTGACTCACACCATACTTGCTGTGTTTATTTTCTAGCTCTGGGCAATATTGAGTGTGAAACGTTGCTTGGAGGAAGGGTGAAGTTTAGTGATGGGATCGGAAAATAAGTTAGAAAACTCTTACAAATATTCCATTTACAAAAACGGAACAGGACAGCAACATCGTAGAGAAAGAAGAACACCAAAGCAACGAGGAAAGAGGCTGCAGGATAAAATAGGGTGCATTCATTTAGCCATAGGGACAAGGAGCCGGAGAACGGGGTGGCCCCTCCGTGGGAATCCCATGCAGGGCTCAAGAGTCTCAGCACAGTGTGCCCTTCACTCAGCACACTGAGCACTGCCAAAGAACGTCATCTTGGAACCAGCATTATGAGGCGATCCTCCACAATAAAGCAAGCCAGAATTGAGGCTACAACTTAAGTGGTCTAGCATCTCCAACCGAGAGAGCGTGCTTCCCATGTAAGGTGATTGACTTCAATCCTGGTACCCAAGAGACACCCAAGGATGCTGCTTTCTCCGCTGATTCTGACTCTGTGCTGTGTAATACATTATGGGGCTACGTTTCTGTTGTCAGGTGTAGTTTCCTCTCACAACAGGACCAGGACGGGGGGAGTTCACTGTACGTGCATAAGTGATCCAGGTAAGCTGTTACCTAGAGATCACCTTCCCTGACCTTCAGAAGGTTCAGCCAGCTCAAAATGGGGAGGGGTAAATGAAGTCCAACCAACGTTATGAGGAATGAACACATTCTTATTCTTAATTCTTGAATCCCTAAAAGGCAGCAGCTGATGAGAGAGTGTCGGGGATGGAGACAGAGCAGGGAAGAGACTAGAAACTATCACATAACAACTGAGTGAACTGGGAACTGGAAAGGAAAAGAAACTAGAAAACAAGTTAGTAGGCACACTTAAATCCCATGGATGCTGCAGAGGAACCAGGGGCAAACATATAGAGGAGGCACTTTATTTGTTTTAAGAACAACTTTCTAATTATCTAATCCTCCCCAAAATGGGACAGAATGTCTTTCAGTAAACAGACTCTCCAGCCCAGAAAATACCAGACCTGAGCTGCATAAACATTACTTTTAATGGAAACACTTCATTCCTTGGCCTCCTATCGCCATCTGGAAATAATTCAGTTACCATGTCTCTCTCTCTTTCTCTCTCTCTCTCTCTCTCTCTCTCTCTCTCTCTCTCTCTCTCTCTCTCTCTCCCTAACTCCTCCCAACAGAAGGAGCGTACCTGGCTTGGGACACAAGATTAGAAAACAGGAGTCCAACCCAGGGTCTGATATGTGCTGCTCTGGGTCTGAATGCAGGATGAATGTGTCTCCTCTGCTCTGGGGGAGTCTGCAGGAGTTCCGCTGTTCAGGGACTGAGGGGTGAGAGGTCTGATTTGTGAACTTAGTAAGAATAAAGTCCTATCATGGTCACTGGTCCTAAGACATCGTCTCTTATCAACTGGATCTAATCATTCTCGAGCTTTCTACTTCATACTTGGTTCCAAACGAAGATGAGGAGGAGGGTTCTGTAAAGATACTATCCTGGTAAGGAGATTGGCATATAAGTCTAAAGTCATTCTCTATGTAGAATCCTGTGACCTTTTAAGTTTTCAGCTGTTTCTGGGACTTTCTAACTTAATTCTTTATTGCCATTTAAAATTCAATGATTCCAAAATTATATTCCTCTACTGCCCAAATCAGCTTACTTATCAAATATTGCTGTACATCAGATATATATCAAGCCTCACATTCTTGGAGACTGAAATACTTAAAATTCTGAAGTGCTAGTAGAGCTAGGAAATCAATATCATCGTTATAAGTATTGAAAAGGCCTCACTGTGGCTACTGTGACTGAGGGAGAACACAGAGAAAAGGGCCAAGGTCAACATCTGGGGGCACAGTCAGGCAGCTCAAGTGACGGAGGGCTCGGAGCAAGAAACAACATATTGTGAAGATAGAGAACCAACTTCCAGAGAATAGAACTAGAAATTTTCAGGGCATAAAAGATTTAAAAATAAATAAATAAAAAAGAACACTTCAAGAAAAGAACATAATCCAATAGGCAGTGAGCACCCAACCATGATCACTCAAAGCACTCAAAGCTCTGTCTTAAAGCCCAGCAGTCTGCCTGAGGGTGGGGAGGCCACAGTCTGAGGGACAGAGCAGATCACAGCAAGCCCATTGAAAGAAATCACATCCAAGCTGGGCCTGAGAAGGACTAAGCCTAACAAGGAAGCCGCAGAAGGGAGTCCAGTCAGAGAATATGCCTTGAACTTGGATAACGGAGTAACACAGCAACACCAGAGCCAAAGGTTCCGGTGGGGAAGCAGAAGAATGGAGCCTCAAGTCAAGGAGGTGCTAGAACAGGACAAAGCTCACATAGCCATAGGAAACAAAATAGCTATTGGCATCTCGAAAGCCAATAAGGAGAACAGGAGGCACCCTTTTGTGTTCTGAAGTGGAAACTTAAGGGCTCTTCTGAAAGTCAGTTGTATTGGATGGTGTTTTTCTGGGGGCAAAGACTTAAAGGAACATTTTGTTGAAGCAGACATAGGTGAAAGGCTGAGGCAGACTTGTGGAGGAGCATTTCACTAAAGCAAGCATGTGGAAGGACAGAGCGATGTCAACTGAGACAAGACGTTCAGAGGCAAGACCTGTAGAGGACAGGAGATGTTTGGAGAGAGTATAAAAAGGACCCATGGACAGTGATGGGAGTTTGGCTTGTTTTCATAGCTATGCACCATTTGTTAGTCTCAAGTCTTTGCTGATCTTAGCTTCGCTGAGAGCGCACAGCTGAGAACTTCTCCTAGCACTCCCTCCTGGTCCCCTGCTCACTCCTGCCAAGGCTGAGGCCTGGCTTTCTCTGCCAGGCAGTGCCACTGCTGCTGATTCATGTCTGCTCTCCCAACTCTACTGGACTGTCGGTGTACTCGTGAAGTGTTTTCGAGTAGATGGAGCTGTCACTGCTGACCTGTGAACTGAACTTTGATTTCCTGATAATGTAGATGGGACTTGCTCTAAAGGGCCATTTGTAAACAGATCCACTTCCCCTGCGTCCTGTCTTTTCCACTACCTCCGGTGCGTGCTGGGCTGGAAGGGAGGTTAAAGTGTTTTAAAACCCATATTGAAAGTAGGTTTTGACAAAACTAAAGTGACAATGTTTTATCTCATTTAAAGTAGTGTATGTGTGGAGATCAAGGAACAACTTGCAGGAGTCAGTTCTCTCCTTCCACCATGTGGGTCCTCTGAGATCTAACTCGGGCAGTGAAGCTGGGAGCAAGTGCCTTTATCCACTGAGCCATCTTGCTGGCCCCTGAGGAAACTCTTCACCAGGGAATGACAGGAACAAATGTGGCATTTGAAGAAATCTGGTGTGGAAATGAACAAGGTAGATGCTAAGAGACCAAAGACTCTCAATAATACCAGTAAGAGAATTCAGAGACAAACAGAAAGCGAGATTACCGGCTAAAAAAGACAAGAGGATTGTCATGAGCAACATGGGAGAGAAGCCAAAGGTTATTTCCAAATACTTGCTGAGTCATCTGAGGAGGCAATGGTACCCCTCGCTACAAACAGGATGCACCAGCGTCACGAGCACTGAACACGATACAGGAGAAAGGCGATGGTGCGCTCTGTTTTTGGAAATTGTGAGTTGGCTTGTGGAACAGCCAGCCACAGGCTGCTCAAAGCAGTCTCTGAGCGAGTCTGTGGGCAGGTGGAAGGTCGTGTCAAGTTTGACAACACATACAAGCTTGAGAAATGTTTTCTTGTTTTGTTTTTTGTTTTGTCTTTTAGGAAAGGAGTCAGTTGAGCACATTTATAGAACTGAAGGAATACATTCACAGAGAGAAGTAAAAGCTGGTGGTCCAGGGGACTCGCTGGGAAGTAGCACTGGCAATTCTCTCAAGTTCTGCTCTGCAGTCCAGGATTATCTTCTGAACATAAAGTGGGGGGGTTAACTGCTGCACTGCAGATCACAAGGCAGCTAAGACAGGTGTGAAACTGAACTGCTAAGGTAAACTAGTCTCCATCAGCCAGTTAAATGTAACATTGTGTTGCTGCCATGAAAACACCAGGACCAAAAATCATGCTGGGGAGGAAGGGGTTTATTTGGCTATCCTCATTCATTGCTTGTGACACAGTCTGTTGGGTACTAGGAATTAAGAAACAATACATTTAAAAAAGCAAAAAGTGACACCAGATTCCAAAGAGCATATGCCTTGGCAGGAGAAACAGACAAGAAATCAGAATGTTTAAAAGAATTAGAAACTGTTCGTGATAACAGCTAGGTCTCAAACCTGGGACAAACAGCAAAAGTGCTTATTAACATATCAAAGCTGAAGCTGGCTGCCAGGTTCTCCCAGCATCCTTCAGTCCCTGCCAGTAACAAGGTCTTTTTGGCTGGTGTACACTGCCCCCTACCCTAAACCTCTGCAGCCCAGGTACTGGGCTGCCTTTCCCCCGGGTCTTTTCCCTAAATAATCCAGCCATTTTGGCGATGCAGGTCCTTTTGCCTCTCTCTTGGCCAGTCTTTCGGCCCAGACTGCCCTTCCTGGTCAGTCACTCCCCACCCCATCCCACACCCCACAGGGCCTGGCTCAGTCTGACCATGTTCACTCTGGCCTCTCCCAGAAGTCCCTGGCCTTGGCCCTGGAGGAGGAGTCATGTTTTATTTCTTCTTTTCACTTATAACTATTCCCAAGAACACCAGGCCTCCACAGCACGGATGATTTCACTGGTCCTGGTCAGGAGAAGCCTCTCTGATGCAGACATGTAAGCTGACAACACATGGAGAGAGCCCCAGCTAAGATACGGCAGAGGCCAACTCTGGGCAAAGACGAGAGCACATGTGAAGCCTCCTCTGTTGCCTTCTGAATTTTCTCCCAACATTCTCCACTCCTGTGCTTATGCTTCCATTGCAGATTTACGGGCACGTTCAGCTAGAAGTGATCCCAGACACCACCCAGCCCACACTCACTTCATAGTGAGAAATATAAGTGCGAGAAGTCAGTGAGCTAAGAGAACCAGCAGAGCCATTTGAAATCCAGTCTTTCTGACTTTCCACCCAAAGGCTTCAAGTCAGCAATTAGTTCGACGTGTTAGTAACAGTAACTGAGAGTTTACCATGGGCCGGGCATTGTTCCAACACTTCTTGAATACTAACTGCCCTTTACAAGAGCAGATACAGAGAATATTGTCCTGCTTGTCCACCCTCCTTTTCCAAAAGAGACAACCTAGAAATAAAGATTAGCAGCCCGGGGCCACGCAGCCAAGGACACAGCCACCCAACTGCACAACACAGCTTTTCAATCCCTTCCTGGCTGCCTCCCTTTCCGTGGTTTCTCATCTCTCATAAGACACATCACTTCTGCAAGCATGGTTCCTGATGAAGTTAATGGAGCTGTGAAACTCATGAAAACTTTAAAGTCTCGTGCAAGCTCTTAACTGCGTCATTGACGGAGGCACTGACTGAGACTGAAGCAATGACAGTGAGGTCTGGGGTAGGGCAGCTGCGACCAAAACAAGCTATTCGTAAAAGCAATCCAGAAATGTTCTGTATCACCGGCTTTTCTCATCCACACGGCAAGTCGAGCCAACAAACACATAGTTCCTTGACAGAGCAACTCAGTTTGGAAATTAATTTGGAGTCCATTCGGTACAGAGCCACGGAACCTGCAATCACTTGCTGCTTGGTTGGTTAAGGTCAGACTGACCCAAGGGGTTATCAAAACATGGATTTGAACACACACTTCTGATTTTACAATTCCAAGTAAGTTAACCCAGCAAGCCCAAACCATCTGGTTCTTCCACAGTCTGGCGACGCTTTAATAGCTATCCTGGATTGAGAGGATTTGTTTTTCCCCAAGTGAGAAAATGAGTCAGCAGTGCTGTGACATCTGAAGGTGATTCTATAATTGTTTTTGCAAGTTCACATGCTTTAGTCTTTTGCACACAAGAAGTCACAGCTTAGGTGAAGGGTGGCCACAAGGCAAGGTTTACATTGTTAGCTAATCAAGCAACTGCTTTGCTTAGCCATGTTAATCAAATGCTACATTCCCCAACATAAGGCTTTTCTCTGTGTTATGTGCCCAAATGGCTGCATTTCAATGGAAAGTGGTCCCTGCCAACCCTCCTACTAGCTCTGAGTTTGGCTAGCAGTTTAACTGATAGTATATGAGCCCTACCATCTGTCAAGGAAGTAGTGTTCATTAATGAGCAAAAATGATACTGAGGAAATGATGTAAAACAGAACCTGACTTGCTTCCATGAGCTGATGGAACTAGACCTAAAAACTGCATATTTCCCAGATAAGTTCAAATTGTATTTCTCAAATCACTCTTCTCAACTTTTCCTCCAAAATATTAGGCAGTCTGTATGCATAAGTCTGAATTCATTTTAAAACTAACACATTCCAAAATTAAAGCTTAACAATATTTTTTTTTGTTCAAGTTCCCAAGAACTAGTTAGCCAGAGATGCCATCAAGTTAAATGCTATGTTTAACGACTTTAAGGTTTTTCTGTTTTGTTTAATTTTTGTTTTTGAGATAGGCTAACCTGGAAACTCACTATGTAGAACGGGCTCAGAGAGATCTGTCTTCCTCCAACTCCTAGGATCAAAAGTATGTGGCACCATGTAATAAATGATTTAAAAGGTAACTTTGCAACTCTATTCATTGAATAACATTAGCAAACCCAGATGTTCAATATATTAGTGTCAAAAATTCATTCCCAACTTCCCACTATTATGGAAGTCTACCCTCTTATTACCTGCCATTTTAATGGACATCCAATGCATAATTTACTTCATTGGGAAATTTTTGAGACACTTAATAGTGCTGTTTTAAGATTTAGAGACCTTAAATTATCCTTGTGGTTATTTAGTAACTTTTTAAGATAGCATAAAACTGAGAACTTACATTATAACATTTTCATATATGTACATCATTACACATTTTTTCTTTGTATTTTTAACAATTTAACTTTTATTTTTATGCATGTGTGGTGGTTTGAATAGGAATGACCCCCAGAGGCTCATACATTTGAATGCTTGGTTGTTAGGGAGTGGCCTTATTAGGAGAGGTGTCCTTGTTGGAGTAGGTGTGACCCTGTTGGAGGAAGTGTGTCACTTGAAGTGGGCTTTGGGGTTTCAAATGCTCAAGCCAGGACCAGTGTCTCTCTCTTCCTGCTGCCTGCCAATCCAGATGTAGAAGTCTCACTCCTTTACCAGTACCATGTCTCCCTGCATGCAAGCATGCTTCCCGCCATGACAATAATGGAAAAACCTCTGAAACCAATAAGCAAGCTCAAATTAAGAGTCACCATGGTCATGGTGTCTCTTCACAACAACAGAACACTGACTAAGACAGTATGTGTGTGTGTGTGTGTTTGTGTATGCACGTGGACATGCAGGTGCCCAAGGAGGACTATAACTCCAACTGGGGTCACACACGGACACACCCATACACACACACGACAGCTGACTCCCTCTTCTGCCTCCATGTGCGCCCATCACTCATGGAATACATTCACACAGAAATCTCCAGAATGAGAAAAATATTTGCCTCACTAGGATACTCCCTACAAAATTAACAACACCTAGGTGACCATGGACAGATGAATAAATACATAAGGAAAAGTGTTATAGATATACACTAGAGTATTACTCAGCCATGAAGAATAAAACCCTCTTGTCTATGACAAAATAGATGAAACTGTAGGACATCACGTTAAGTTACATAACACCGGACACAGAAAGACAGATATGGCATGCTCTCTCACGCTATCATTTTTTAAATAGCTTAAAATTAACCTAAAAGAATTCTGAGCACTAGACACATGTGGGATATATGGGAGGCTAGATTTGACCAACACCCCAAAATCCATATCACCCGTGAATGGTTGGGACACATGAAAGGGCCAGTCCTGCTGATCCAGCGCTGCAGGACCTCCATGACACAGGGCCACAAGATAACCAGAGGCACAGTGAAGGTCCAGGACTGACGGTGTCACAAGAGCCAGAGACCTCAAACCGAACTAATGGCTCGTTGTAATGAACATTTGCAAGTGAAGATGTGTGGACAGAGGGACACACTGTGGGACACGCCATGACGTACTACAGCTTCCATGATGAAATTTTTTCCCTATGCTTTGTTTTGGGATGTGTGTGTGTGTGTGTGTGTGTGTGTGTGTGTGTGTGTGTGTGTGTGTTTTATTTGGGGGGAGAAGGGTTCAAGGGAGTATATGAGGGGACAGGGAGATGATAGGGATTGGGGTGCATGATATGGAACTCACAAAGAATCAATAAAGTTTAAAAGAAAAAAAAAAAGAAGCCAGGTCTAGGTATAAATTCAAGTGTGGGAAGAGCAGGTTTCTGCTCAGGGCTGTGGCCTACTACAAAGTTTTGGAGCCAGAGAATGGTAGGGAAGTGGTTCCCAAGGAAGAGGAGCCCAAAGTGGATCCAAATAGGAAGGCGAATTGAGAAAGTGGGATCTATTATGGAGCCCAAGGCAGTTGGAGGCCAAGGAGAGCACAACTGCCCAAACCAAACCCTGTGCTTCAGAGAGGGTGGGAAGAAAAGACCACAGGACAGGTAGGTCTGTGTGTTCTAATGAAAAAATTCAGCAGGCATTAACTCATGAGGAAACAAGCCAAGTCTGAGAGATGCTCTATAATAAAACTTGCCTGATTTTCATTCCAAGGGCCCCAAAAGAGATGTGAGAGGCTCCCAGGATTCAATGGGGATGACCTTAGCCAAAATGCCCAACAGTAGGGAGGTGGAAGTTCAAGAGACCACCTCAAGGGCCGCAAAATTACAGACTATAGAACTGTTCTGGGCTGAAGGAAATCAAGGAGACATAACCACCACCTGCACCACACGATCTGCACTTGTTGCTAGAACGTGGAGAACCTTGATGGATGACTGCAGTTCTTCAGGAAAAAACAATTCTTTGTCTGCACCTGAAACTTTTCTCTACGTCTTAAATGATCCTGAGAAAGAATGTCCCGAAGAGTGATAATGTTTAAAGCAAACACAATTTTAAAATTGTAGAGCTATTATTATATGGAAGCAGACCTGTTTCAACTTGTGCCCTCCCCCAGCCTTGAGCGGGCTAAATAGACCTTAAGTGTTTGCCACAGTTGGACCCAGGTGGAGTCTTCTCCTTGCTGCACCTGCAACTCCCACAGGAGTGGACTGCCTGCTGAGATTACCTTGCAACTCAATCCAGCTGAAACAAAGGATGGGGTCTGTGGGCTTTCCCTATAAACAGCAGTGCTGAATATTGAACTTTGAGCCTTGATCAGAACATTGTCTTGGTTTCATCCTTCTCTCGCACCCCGTCCTTTTCACTTCCAGGCCCTCTTTTAGGTCACCCAGTTCATCCATGGCCACGGGATGGCTACATCAACTAATTAAAACCACAGGAGGGAGAAGGAAAGCATCTATTGGAGGTTCTTACCTTATAGGCAAAGGGGCATGAATGTATTTGAAGGTCATCTGTGATATTTTAGAACAAGTAACATAAACCTTAGAATGCCCCCCATAAACAAGAAAATATTAGCAAAAACAAAATCACGGGAAAAAACAGCTATGTATATGTCAACATTATAATATTGCTCAGAAAAAACACGAGAATGACAGGACACAGAGAAACTATGAGGGCAAGAGTGATAGACTTTATTACCTAAAGCTTTAAATTTCCTGACCTCAAAATACTCTAGAGGCAAAAGAAATAATGTTAAGTGTGATAGAGAGAAATATTCAAATATATTCTAGATAAAAGGTTAATATTGCCTATATATATATAAATATATAAATACATATATAAATATATATACATATATAAATATAAATATATATACATATATAAATATATATAAATACATATATAAATACACATATAAATATATATAAATACATATAAATACACATATAAATACACATATAAATACACATATATATACACATATAAATACATATATAAATACATATATAAATACATATATAAATATAAATACACATATAAATATATATAAATACATATATAAATACATATATAAATATATACATAAATACATATATAAATATATACATAAATACATATATAAATACATATATAAATATATACATAAATACATATATAAATACACATATAAATACACATATAAATACATATATAAATATATACATAAATACATATACAAATACACATATAAATACACATATAAATACACATATAAATACACATATATACACATATATATACACATATATACACATATATAAATACAAATACGCATATAAATATATATAAATACATATATAAATACAAATACAAATATATATAAATACATATATAAATACATATATAAATATATACATAAATACCTATATAAATACATATATAAATATATACATAAATACATATATAAATATATACATAAATATATATAAATACATATATAAATATATATAAATATATATATAAAAGAACTACAAACAAGTATGAATTACAATAGAAGGACGGGACGTGAACAGATAATTTGTAAAGGAAGAAATTATAAGCAAACATACTTACCCTAACTCCAACTATACTCAAATTGTAAGACCACTTTTCAACAAACTCCTACCAACCTGGATTATCGCTTGTTCAGGTAACACCGAAATGTCAAATACTTTTTGCCCATCCACAACAGTAACGTCAGAGAGGCTTCCCTCAAGGCTAAGCAGTTTTTCATCCGTTTTAGATTTTAACTTGAACTTCCATTTTTTCAACTGAAGTTCATGTTTTGTAATCTGCAATGAAAATAATTTATAAATTCCATGGAATTGTCCTAAGGGTCAAAGGTGGTGATTCTTAGAAAGCACAACACTTGACATAACATTAGCACCTGCTATACACTGTTGATTGCCATTATTACCTAAATGATAATTTTCCATGTGAACACATAAAACTCCCTGACTATCTCATCTGTTATAGACTACTTCTATTAATTGTCATCGTCTTAGTCAGGGCTTCTATTCCTGCACAAACATCATGACCAAGAAGCAAATTGGGGAGGAAAGGGTTTATTGAGCTTACACTTCCATGCTGCTGTTCATCACTAAAGGAAGTCAGGACTGGAACTCAAGCAGGTCAGGAAGCAGGAGCTGATGCAGAGGCCATGGAGGGATGTAACTTACTGGCTTGCTTGCTTCTCCTGGCTTGCTCAGCTGGATTTCTTATAGAACCCAAGACTACCAGCCCAGGGATGGTATCACCCACAAGGGGCCCTCCCCCCTTGATCACTAATTGAGAAAATGCCTTATAGCTGGATCTCATGGAGGCATTTTCTCAACTGAAGCTTCTTTGCTGTGATAACTCCAGCCTGTGTCAAGCTGACACAAAACCAGTCAGTACAGTCATACATATTGGTATAGGCCACCCCTGAAATACCTGGTGTCGTCTTCTCTTTTAGAGAGAAGGAGAACTCTGGGCCACAAAGAGGAGACCCCAGCAGTGGAACCACTAGCTTTTAGACAAAGAAAGAATGTGCTAGTGGGGAGATAATCAAAAGAGAAGAGTCAGAGAATACATTGTAGAGCTCTGTCTGACTTTCCGTTGTGGCAAATCCCATTTAACTGACACATTTCCTCAAGATTATGTAACAAGAAAATGCTTCTATGGGTTGGTGAGTAGTTTACACTCACCTCTCCCAAACCCACATACACAATTTTAGTACGAGGTATTAATAGTAGAATTAAGGACAGGCACATATTGGAAAGCCAGCATACACAGCTATCATCTGCCTCTGTCCCCAGCACATACCTACTACTCAACAATTGCAGAATGACTGTCTGCCAATAACTTGTATAGCTAGGGGGGAAATTAATTCCTAAACATTCCTTTAACTACAGCACATAAAGGATAATAATATGTTGCTAACACACGCTATGCAGCAACCAGAGCATGTCAAACCCCATTTTTTTCCAGAGGCGATCAGTGTAGGTAAAGAAAGAATTCTGGTTATGTGCCATTGACTATTCCACCATTAGACCACTAGTCATCAAGCAAAGGGCAATGATCACAGCACTAGCTTAGTACACAAAGTCATTGCAAGTATGGCACTAGCAGATGCCGTGGTACCCAAAGCAGACATATCTGACTGGCAATGTTGAAATGGTTGTCCACAATACCTACCCTTTTCCTATGTCCACTCCTCATCTCTCTCTTTGGTACTGCAGATGTTTTAACTCCACAGGGACATACTTTTATGGGCGCACTGGATCCTTCAGATTGTAATCATACTTTGACTCTGAGCACTGCCACCCAGCCCTTGTGTCCAAGCCTTTATAAGTCCTCAGTCCTCTGTGGCACTCAGATTTGCCATGCCTACCCACTTGGTAGTCTGGGACTTGTACCCTGATGTTCCTTTTTCCAAACTTAGGTGTGGTACCCGGTGAAGAGCCCTTGCCAATTCTATCACAGGGTTCAGAGTGGTATGGTATGATGATTGGGTGGTTGGTTCTTCTAGTCTGGGGTCTGACTGATGGCATCGCCACTGGAGTGGTGGGAATGATTACTTCTCTGGCAATTTACCTTCCTTTTTCATCTAAAGTTATCTAGGACCTCCAACAGGTGGCTCAGACCACCCTTACCTCCTTACCTTCTAGAGCCAAATAGACTCACTGGCTACCGTATTGCTACAAAATCAGTTAAGGATTACATTTACTAACAGCCGAGAGAGGTGGTCTTTGGCTTTTCCTCTAGGAGAAATGTTTCTTCAATGTCAGCCAGTCAGGTATAGTAAAAGACAAGATCAGACAACTCCAGACAGAACTTCAAAAACAGTTCTATTCTTCCGGCCAGTGGCTCTTTGACAGTCCAATATAGAACTGGATATTACCTTCTTAATGCTGCTTCTCCTCCTTTTCTTAATCCTACTAATTGTACCCTACCTTATAAACTTCCTTCTTGTCTAGATTTCTTCAGCAACAGATAGAGCCGAAAGATGTCTAACTAGACTTTTTGATCAGTTGCTTTTACAGGATTACCTACCCCTAGCTATTGGGGGTGGTTGACTCCTGATAATACCCGGCCTGTTTGTCCAGTTTGCCCAAAGGACTTCTACACTCACACTCAGCAGGAAGTACTACAATGATAACATTGCCCCCTCTCACAACCCCTAATTGTTTATCAATAATAAACACAAATGGGATGAGCCCCTCGAGGCACATGAGGCCAGGCCCCTCCCCTGAGGACCTCCCAGGCCAGGTTCCACCCACAAAACACTCTCACTGCTCTAATGACCAGACTAGGTCCTCCCTACAGAGTAAAAAGTCCAAGCTCTGGACTTGAAATCCCATCAGTCCCACCAATCCCACCCCAGAAAGCCTCACCCACCCACCTCAAGAAACTCTATATAAACCCTGTCTTCTGCCCAGTTCCCTGCTGCTTCTCACCTGAGCAGAGGCAGCCACCCTCCTAGGTTCTTCCCTCCCAATAAATCTCTTGTGTGAGGTTTGTTGTGCGGTGTGACTTTGTGGTATTCCTTGGCTCCCAAATGCTAGGACACCTTTCCCCTCAGAACTGTAACACTGACAGTGTCTTTATCAATATACGTAAGCAAAATATTGAAATGATTTTTTCCTTCTTTAAAACAAAGAGCATCTAATAACCTACCAAGTCGTCTTCTCTTGTTTTACTCTTGTGTCGGGCTCTCTCCTTCCATTTTGCTAGGATAATTCTTTGCCTTTGCATATAGAACAAATGTCGTAACCGAAGCAGTGTAGCTGCAGGAAAGGTGCATCACATGTAACCAAAGCTATTTCCAAAAACACTATGAACTAATGTATCCGACAGTTTGTGTTTCATTTTAATCACCCTAAAATTAATTACTTTTGATAACGTTAGATAGTGCTCTAGGGATTTTTAAATATGTAAATATAATATTGTTAAATATGTAAATATCCCCTTTGCTCTTTGAAATCTAGATATAACATATATAAACACATATAAACAAATACACATATATTATTTCTTTTTTAACAAATTAACCTTTTACAAAACTCATAGTTCTAAGCATTTCATAGAAACACAATCACCAGGGAGTTTTCGGATCCAAGGCCTTTGAATTATAAGTTCTAGATCAAATAGATTGCCTGATACATGTTAATCAGAGGTCCAGAACTCAAACACAGGAGCCAGGAAGAACAAACACACAGGCTGGAGAGCAGGCAAGCTCGTCTACACCTGGCTGCACCAGCTGCACCTGGCTGTAGTGGATACACCTGGCTGCACTGGCTGGACCTGATTACACCTGACTACTACTGACTGCACCTGGCTGCAGGCTCCCGTGTTTTCTCTCAGAAGTTGAAGTTCGGAGTTTGTTTTGGCTTTGTTTGGGCTTTTTGTTTTACTTCATTTTTCAACGAAAAATGGGCATCTGAATTGTGCATGAATACTTCTGACATTTAAAGTTTGACAATGTTTTTCATTTGAATATTGTGCAAACAGAACAAAAGACGGCAACTAACAGTGTTCAGCATCACAGATGAAAATTTAAAGCCTTTGTTGGTTTGTTTGTTTTCTGTTATACCTGCCAATGGGCTGGAACCTCACTAAACATCATAATTCTGTCCTAAAAATCTAGGCTCCTTGAGAAGCCAGAACACTACTGGTTTAGCTAGGCTCTTGCTACCAGCTGAGGTGTGACTGTGCATTCCCGATGCCACGTCTGCTGCATTCCCATTTCCTCCGCTCATTTTCACTTAAATGCTTTTTACTTGAGTTGTCGCCTATCGAAATTATGTTTCTATACATGTAAATGCTAAGGTCAATTTCAGCTTGTATCACTTAAATTGAAATGAGTATGAAGTTAAAACATTCTGGAAGGAATGAGCACATTTTTTTTTTCAATACCTCATTCTTATATCACTTAGTATTACTAGATTATATATCTTCTAAACCAGATTAGAATATTTCTTAGACATTTAAGACATTGCATGGTACATGTATATAATAAAATATTTAATATTATAAATATATGCTACTATTTTTGTTCATTTTAATGTAATACTTTGAGAATCATAGTTTAGGCTTACTATTTGAAATTTTTGACAATAATCAAAGAAAACTTGAAGTTTTTATGAGATTGAGAGTTAAATGAGTTGAGGGTAGAGAAGAGGGAGTAGTGTCAAGGAAGTCAAGGAAGTGTCACCAGGTAAATGCAGCTTAGGTCTTATTAAGAGATTACATAACTCTGGGGTTTTAGTTTTAATGTATAAGAAATGTATGCATGCTTTGCCTGCATGTTTGACTGTGGAGCTTCTGTGTGCCTGGTACCCATGGAAGTCAGAAGAGAGTATCAGATCCCCTGTCCCTGAAGTTACAAACAGTTGTGAGCTGTCATGTGGGTGCTAAGAATTGAGCCCAAGTCCTCCAGAAGAGCACCCAGTGCTCTTAACTGACTGAGCCATCTCTCTGGCCCGAAAAGACAAGTTAAATTACAAACAGGAATATAAATCTTGTCAGCATAAATCTAATATATAATATACAAATCTGTGATTGGTTTTTGTGAGTTAGGGAGGCATAAGATGACACGGGGCATACATAAGTAGGTAAGAGGAAAAGACTCCAGGGTGTGAGCCACAGAAAAGACACAGGTGGGGTTAAGGACAAGGAGAGCAGAGAGAGGGGACAAAGAAAAGGGGAGCAAGGCCCCACGTGGTCCCACCTGGTGAGGGCAGGAGTCTCAGGAGACAAAGGCAAAGCAGAGAAGAGATGGAGCCAAAGAGAAGGGAAAAGCCTGGGGAGAGAAGAGTGTCAGACATGGGAGCAAGAAGCCACAGGATGGGCAAGAACCGGAAGGGCAGAAAAGACAGGAGGTTGGTCCAGGGCTTCCGGACTCTCGAAAGAGCTTGCGAGTGTCATTTCCCACTATGACTACCTTGTGACAAGCTAGCCAGTTAATCAGTCCTTAACCCTTCAGTGGATTTATGGTCAAACTCTCAGAGTTCACCTTGAGGCAGAGACAGACCACGCAGCTCAAAAGGAAATGATTTCAGCTGGCTCTGGTGACTCACACCTGTAATCTCAGAATGCCAGGGCTGAAGCAGGAGGATTGTCCTAGGCCATCCTAGGCTACACAGTAAGACCTTGTACCAAGGGCAAGAGTGAGATCAGCCGACTTTTCTGATTCGGCACAGCCAGAGGTATGGTTTAGTATCCAGAAAGCTGCAACTGCAAGGCTGGAGTCCTCTGGCCCTGCTAAGTCCCATGTGTGTTGTCCAGAGAAAATTGTTTTTCTTTAAGCTTCTTCACATGGACACCAAGGGAAATGTGTAGAAGGAATGCAGCCTTTCTGTGTCAGTGTTGGCTTCTAGTGAGTATGTACTATGAGCTCTGTGCTGTGTGTAAGGGCTGGAAGTAGTTGGGCCTGGTGGTACAGGTGTGTGATCTCAGTTACTGGGAGGCTAGGTGATTGCAAGTTCAAGGCCCACCTGGACAACTTAGCAAGCCTTTGTCTCAAACTTAAAAACAAAAGGGAGTCTGTGGATAAAACTTTGTGGAGGAGTGCTCACTTAGTATATACCGAGCCCTGGGTTCAGTACCAGACCAAAGAGCCAACAGTAGATACTTATTTATATATGCACACATGTATATATATGTGTGTGTGTGTGTGTGTGCGCGCGCGAGCGTGTGTGCGTGTGTGTGTGTGTGCACATATGATTTGATTTTAACTGTAATTTTCACTGCAATAAAATATTTTAAAATAAATCTAACAAAATCATTCGGTTTTGTTATTGTGTTTTGTTTTGCTTTGCTTTGCTCTGTTACGACAAGGTCTTACTCTACAGCCCAGGCTGGCCTTGAATTCACTGCTCTGTCACAGTGTTCTGAGTGCAGGTAGGCAAGTGCCACCGCACCTAGCCTTACAGTAAGTACCTTTAGTTGGCTCATTTAATAACAGTTCTTTAAACACTAAAGTAACCTATTCTCTAGCCATAGTTTTAACCATTAGTTTGTTGGCCCACCGCATAATTAAATACAAACACTAATTGCTATGGCGTGAACATTTACTTATAAGCCTTTCTCTACTCATAACCGTGTAGGAGAACCAGCGATTAAAAATGTATTTTTGGCATCTAAAATTGTCGTGTGCTATTGCTTTATCCATTTTTTCAGCCATGACAGCCTCTTGATTTGCACGAGGTATTGCAATTTCTTTCCAAACACTGCAGGCAAAAGATACAAAGAAGACATTACTTTCAAAATATTACTTTGAAACTAGGGTAATATAATAGTAAATAAATTAAGAGGAATAAGAAGTGAGATTACTTTTATCCCCTCAAAATCACGGCAAGAAAAAAAACTATAAATTGGGGTATGTCTTGAAGAATTCTTGATAGTTGGGGGGGAGGGTAAGATGTTATATGGCAGTCATATTTCTTTTTTAATAAAATGACATCTTGGAGTAACATTATTATCATAACTTCAATTTATGCAGAGAATTATCTTTAATGATGATTTCAAAAGTTTTAAAAGGCAGGTCAGTGGTGCCTTTAACACAGCACTCTGGAGGCAGAAGCAGGTGGATCTCTATGAGTTTGAGGCTATCCTGGTCTACATAGTGAGTTTTAGGCTAACTAGGGCTACATAGTGAAACTCTATTTTGAAAAAAATAAAATAAAAAGGAATTTCGGTTCCCAAGCATATCCAACTCCAAGGATTTTTGACACACTCTACTTCAGAGAAGAGGTGTTGTTACTAAGTATAAGCTCATCAAGTATAAGCAAACCAACAAACACACTGGGAGCATGGGTGGCCAGGAGTGGGCTTTTCTCTGCATGGATAATAGCAGAGGTAAAGGAGCAAAGAAAAAGAAATAATATGTAACAACACATTCTTACCCGAAATGGGTCTTTACTAAATGTCCAGTGTAAAAGGTACATGCTTTTATCATCAACTCTGGAGTCACCTAAAATAAAGAAGCAATTGAACTACGCATTAGAAATAAATAGGACAACGCTGGGTGGTGGTGGCACACACCTTTAATCCCAGCACTGGAGAGGTGGAGACGGGGGTGGGAGATCTTTGTGAGTTTGAGGCCAGCCTGTCCAGGTGGTAAGTTACAGGCCAGCCAAGACTACACTGGGAGACCCTGTCAGGAAAGGAAAGAGAGGTGGAAGAGGGGCCTCTGCAAGACTGACAAGGAGATTTGGACCAGGGCTACCTCTGGGAAGAGGAGAGGACTGAACACCATTTACTTATTTAGAAATTATACTATATATGTCTATCCCCTGTTTTTATCGAAATCATGTCTTTTTTCATATATTTTTATAAATTCTTTGAAAACTCCATACATGTGTACAACGCCTTTTGACCACACTCACCCTCTGCTCCTCCCAGACTCACCCCCATAACTCCCTCCCAACTCATGTGTACCCCCTTTTATACACCATTGAATCGAATCCAGTTTGTGCTGCTCATACATGCGTGGATGTGGAGCTAACCACTGGAACACGGCCAGTCTACAGGGACTATACCTCTAAAGAAAGCTAACTCCTCCTCACAGATGTGGAGATTACTGGCTGGATCTTGCTCAGGTCTGATACAGGCAACCACAGCAGCTATGGCTTCATGGGTACATCAGATCTGTCTTGTCCAGGAGACACTGTTTGATCCGGTCTTTCTCCACCTCTGGCTCTTACAGTACCCCGTACCCCACTCCCCACTTTTCTGCAATGTTCCCTGAGTAGAATTATATCTTTGTTACATCCCACTTACTTTAGAATATTTCAAGATAAACAATTATGGTATCGTTATTATCAGTTATGTTTATTATGAGCGTTTAATTGCAGAATTGAGGATACGGTTCAGTTGGTAGACTGCTGGCCCAACATATTCAAAGTCCTGGGTTCTAATCCCTGTAATACATGCCTGGAACTCCCAATTCCCAGGGTAGCACATGCTTGTAATCCCAGCTCTCAGAAAGTGGAGGCAGGGGGATCAGAGGTTCAAGATCATTCCCAGTTACAACACAGGTTTTAAGCCAGTCTGAGCTACAAGAGACCGTGGCTCAAAAGAAAAGAAAAAGCACCTGTAGTCTGTTGGTCACAGTCAGGACTGATTTTTGCCTGTCAGCACTGTAGAATGATGTTCTCTCCTCTAATAAAAAATACCAAACAAACAAAAAACAAACAAACAAAAACCTCCTCTAAAACGAACAACCAACAACAACAAAAACATGCAAGAACACTTCACCCAACAGGACTAAGAAAACCATAAAATAAATAAAATAAAATAAAATAAAATAAAATAAAATAAAATAAAATAAAATAAAATAAAATAAAATAAAATAAAATAAAATGTTTAAGTTTGATGCCTTCTCAGGAGCTAGTAATTATCCAGTCTCTTTTGGTTGGTTGGTTGGTTGGTTGGTTGGTTGGTTGGTTGGTTGGTTGGTTGGTTAGTTGGTTGTTTTTTCCAGACAGGCTCTCACTATGTAACTCTGGCTGTCTTGTAGTTCACTGTGTAGAAGAGGCTGGCCTTGAACACACAGAGATCTACCTGCCTCTGCCTCCTAAGTGCTGGGATTACAAGTGTGTGTCACTACATTGCCCACCTCTACCCATCTCAAAAGAAAAGAAATACTGTGACAGATAGCAAGGTTCAGGATTTGGTTTCCAACATTCCTATCTAGAGCACAGGGCCTACCTCCCAGACCATCAAACCCTAGGACCCCAGGGTTAACGTTATTTACATCTGTGAGACTATTTAAAGCCCATGATTTTTTCCCATTTTAATTTTAGGTTTTTGTTAGATGCTCTGGTGATAGCACCATTTTAAAAAGCTGTATATGGGGCCTGGCAATGGTGGTTCCTTTCATCCCAGCACTCGGGGAGACAGAGGCAGGCAGATCTCTGTTCCAGGCCAGCCTGGTCTACCAGGCCAGCCTTGTCTACAGAGCAATTCCAGGGTTACACAGAGAAACCCTGTCTCAAAACAAAACAAAAGCTGTATATGGCATATACAAAATTCTCAAAATATAAATTTAAAAGATTCATTTTTAAAGCTGTATATATGAATATATCTTAGACATATTTAAGGAGGAGATTTATAGAAGATTATAGATAGATTTGTGCTGTGTGTCTATGTGTCTCTCTGTATATCTGTCTCTGTCTCTCTCTCTCTGTTTCTCTGTCTCTCTCTGTCTCTCTGTGTATGTATGTGTGTGTGTTTGTAAGAAGTCACAAAGGAAAATAATATAATTTCTCATATTTTAAAGAGTAGACTAAACATTACTAAAATGGTTACCTAAGGGGAGGGATAGATTAGAAAGATATCAATATTAATCCTGTATTTTGTAGTGTTACACATAACTGGAAAAGTCTAATTACATCAAAGAGAAAAGTAGGTGACATTAACATTGAGCAATAAGTACTTCAGGTAACAAAAAGGTATTACTTTCATTGAAACTACCTAATAGGATGCATCCACCTTATGGGCAAAAAGAATTGTATGATGTCTCTAATGTGAATTCAGCATTCTTTAAAAGAAAATATTTATTTCCATGTGTCTAAGAGTCTGCCTGCATATATATCATGTGAGAGTTTGGTGCACTTAGGAGCCAGAGAGGGTGTCAGACCCCTGGAACTAGAATTATAGACTTTTGTGAGTTACCATGTTGGTGCTGGGAACCCAACCCATGTCCTGAACAAGAGCAGCATTAATATGCGATTACGCTGTTGCCTACAGGACATTTAATCATTCAAGTTGTCAACTCTGAGCAGCAATTCTGATCATTGGTGATTAACTTTTATGTTAAAACCCAAAGGACTTCTAACAACTCATGATGCATTAACTAAAAGTCAGTCAAGCAGACCACATGGGCCTCCCAAGTCGATAGAGCTTTTGTATGCAAAGAGACAAATGCAGGGAACTCGAGCGGTGGCTCAGCACTTAGACGCACTGTCCGATCTTGCAGAGGACCTGAGCTTGATTCCCAGCACCTACACATCCCACAGCCATTTGCAACTCTAGTTCCAAGAGATTCTGTGCCCTCTTCTGACCTCCTTAGGGACTGCACAGTGAGGTACCCAGATATTCATACAGGCAAAACACTCATACATATAGAATTATTTTTTAAAAGTTTTTTTTATTTAAAAATGGAAAAAGAACCTTGAAGGCATCAAGTTTCTACAGTAAATATAGAAAACCTAGCAACAAAAATGGCCCCAAAGAATGACAATGTAAAGTAGTTTACAAGACATGTTATGATTCCCTTAATAGAAACAAGACAGGAGAACTGCTGTCAATTACAGAAGAATTAGAATTCCAACTTGAACAGAACCTTAAGTAAGAAGACAATTTTTAGACAATTTGGGAAACTCAGAAATGGAATAATTATGCCTGGATATAATTAGCACTAGGAGATATTCAACAATTGTTGTAATCATGTAAAACAATAGCATTGTTTCTGTCTTGTTTTTCTCTTCTACCATTACTTTAATGGATACACACAAACAAAACGTATATATATTAATGATACACTGTATAACATCTTGCTCAATATACACTGGGTAATCTTTAAGTCCAATTAAACATAGCTCCTCAAACATTTATCACTTTTTCATGGCAATAACTTCCAAAAACCTTCTAGGTTTCTAAAATTATTTTGTTACATTTTTACTTAATATTTGATGTGTGTGTACATGCCACAGCTCTTATGTGGAAGTCAAAGGGCAGCTTACACAAGTCAGAAAGCTTCTTCTTCTACCATATAGATCCCAGGGATTGGTCTTAGTGCTCCGCCATCGGACGAGTACTTCTTCTAGCTTCGTTAAATACTTGGTACATTGTTACCTATAATCAGCTCTCCAGCTGGCGTATCTCACCGTCTGTCACTGGGCCACTAATCACTCTTTCTCCATTGTTTTCTTCCTCTTCCAGCCCCAATCTCCCAGGCCTCTGATAATGACCGTTCTACTCTCAAATTATGAGATCAATATTTTTTTAGGTTCTATTATTGAGCTCATGAGATGCTGATCTTTCTGAGCCTGGCTGGTTTCCCTTAATGTTGTCTCCATTCACATTTCTGGAAATGAGGACATTCCTTTTTATTCATGGTTGAATAGTATTCTGCTGTGTGTGTGCACTTTTTCTTATTTTATTATTTCTACATCACCAGATAAAATGTTACTACTCCTTGGCAGGCACACATACACACACATACACACACACACACACACACACACGCACGCACGCACGCACGCACACACACTGGCTGGACCCAATCACCTGTTTCATCAATTTCACATGTGTACATGCATATTTACATAATACACATAAACCTACATATGTATGCATGTACATGCATATAGACAGACAGCTATATATGCACTTGATGGATGGAGCAGAGCCCCAATAGCCACACTTTATTTCTTCTCTCAGCCTTTTTATACTTTCTTAGACAAAAGTTCTTCATAAAATTACCTCATAGATAAAATGTTACACAAAAGGGAGTTACAGAAGGATGTCAATAGTATGTTCAAAGCATGCTTCATTCTATAAGCTCATTATAAGTTCAAAACAACAGTTTTCCATGGCCTTGCTATATCATGGTGCACACCTGTGGCCTCATCCCTGGACCTGACCTAGAATAAATGTTTTCCTAGATCACAAATCTTTCCCAAATCTATTTCTTTTCTTAGTGCAATTTATGAAAGTTCATTGTATTCTTTATTATAAAGCCTTTGCTTACTATTCTATGAGGAGTAGGCACATTCTGTTCTTGTTGCTAACTTTATTACATTTTTCTGGCAAAACAACTAAAACCATCTCCTTAAACTTTCTTTGCAAAATTATTTGAATGAAATCAGGAATGCTATAAAGTCATTAATTCATCTAAACAGCATTAATTCATGCAAGTTCATCTTCATGTTGATCTGCAGAACATTTGCCCAATAGGGCGGGCTGATGCCCAGGAATCATTAGGTTATGTAATGGTGGCAGGAAAGGCATCTCAGCAGTGAGAAGCAATCCTAGGACAAAGTCTTTGGGACCCTGCCTCTCCAGAGTGCACCCAGTGCAGCCATATTTGCTTACTATAGCCTTCCCTAGATGGCTTCTGTCAAGAATGGCCCCCAAAGACCCATATATTTAAATGAGTCAGCAGGGAGTGTAACTATTTGAAAAGAATTAGAAGGATTAGGATGTGTGACCTTGCTGGAGGGCGTGTCACTGGGGGTGGGATTGGAAGTTTCAAAAAGCACACTCTGGGCCAGTGTTTCTCTCTGACTGCTGCCTGTATATTAGGATGTAGTTCTCAGCTACAGCTCTGGTCCCACCAGGCTCCCATCATGATGACCACAAACTAATCCTCTGAAACTGTAAAGTAAGCCCTAACTAAATGCTTTCTTTCACAAGAGTTGCCTTGATCATAGTGTCTCTTCACACAATAGAACAGTGACTAAGACACTCCTCATGGCTTCCTCAGTCTGCTTTCTTATGAAACCAGGACCACCAGCCCAGGGCTGGCAGCATACAACGAGCTGGGCCCTCCCACATCCATCTCTAAGTAAGAAATATCCTATAGGCTTGCATATAGCCAGATCTTATGGAAGCATTTTCTTAGCTAAGATTCCCTCCTCTAGATGACAAATTGAGTTAAATTGACAAAAAACCAGCTAGCACACCACCTAAGCCCACTGCCTGCCAAGGCTGCACCACACTGGGGAGGAACCAGTGCCTACACTCCTCTGGGTAGACTTGTGATCCAAAACCAGAACTCTGGCTAGGACTAAGGACTACAGTGGCTTTAGCCAATACAGAAGTCAACAACAGACTGGGTGACTTTTCTTCCTCTGGCACCAAAGCAGTTAGAAACGCCCTATCTGCAGGAAAGCCTGAAGATGAGAGCCACGAAGATCTGTCCAGTATTAGGTTTATCCAGACTCTATTGCACAGAAAAGAGCTTTGTTTACTAACATGTCTCACACCCAGAAAATAGTCTATGTGCTTTGCTTGATGTTGATGAAGACAGTTTCAACTTAGCAATTTTTAGGATGCTGAGCTGGGTCACACCCGAGTCTCAGCCCAACGCTGTGCAGTATCAGGGATATGATAAAGCCCATGATGGCTGTCAGTGATATAAGCCGAAGCACTTATGTGGGCCAGCAGGTGCAGGGCTCTGTCTGCTACCTAGGGAAGTCCAGAGCCTTGACTTGGCAATGGCTGTCCTACCAGGCGTCAGAAGATGGTAGAAATAGTCCCTCCCTAAGTTCACAGCTTCAGAGAACTTCTCGGTCTCTGGAGGATACTTGAGCCCAGGTTCATTTCAAGGCTGGAAATGGAGAAGGGGAAAACTCCAGTTGGCCCCACTGTCACTAAAATCTCCCAGGGGAAAATGTAAATAATGTCTACTCCTTCTCCTCAGGACCCAGCAACAAACCGAGGCACAATTCTGCCAAAGGCCACGCTGAGGAACCAGTAGTTTATTGGGCTTCCTTACAGAGCAGAGGTGAGGGGATTACTTACAGGAGTGTGGGTACTCTTCCCCTACCCCCCACCCCGCAACAGGCTGCCCCTGAAAAGCCCCTACCCAGCAGGGATGAGGGCATCTTCATAGCTGCATAGATAGAGACTGTCTATCAATAGGTCTTCCCCAGCCCATACACTCCAGCCACTTAAGGATGAGCTGTTACTAACAGGAAGTAGGGAGCAGACAGACACTCCCCACTCATCCATGAAGAAAGTGTAAACAATCAACAAGCATCACCAGGGTAGTTCTCTTGCAAGGAGGTAAAACTGAACTCCCCAAGATGGCAATTACTTGGCTCCGAGGACAGTCACTGATAGCACCCACCAACACACAAGTCTCTATCAAATGCTAGGGCAGTTGAGAAACTGTCTCTGAGCCCTGTCCTGGGTATAAGGCCTCCAGTCTCTCAGAATGCTGGGTCTCACTGTGGTAGGCCTGGCACTACCCTCTGAGACAAAGCCCTGCTGCACTGCCCTAACTTGATGGGGGAGTGGTTGCCCTCACTCCCCCAACCCCAGCCTGTCTGCAAGAACTATCTGGGGATTAGGGGTTATGGAGTGTTACCTAACACTGGCTTGCACTGAAGTAGACCTAGTGCTGACTTTCAAGTCTAAGTAAGGCATGAACATTAGCCTCAGTGTTCTGCCAAAGAGGGTGGTACCTCCCTATATGTTGGGGTGCTTGAGGCTGGGGTGGGGGAGGGGGCTCTTAGGGGGAGGTTACATGGGTAACTGTGGCCTTCCTGCTCTCACTGCCCCTTTTGTTTTGTTATACTGAAAGCTGGCTCTATGCTGTCTGATGTGGCTTCTCTAGCACTTGTGAAGGTACTTTGTAGTTTGAAAAATATATGACTTGGTATGTCCGTGGGGAGACCATCCTAGAGATCTTACTCAGCGGTCACCGCGCTCCACCCTGCCATTGTATTTACGTTCTCTAAAGACATCCTTTTGTGTCAGAGACACACACTTAAGGATTTTAAAAGTAAGACCTATGGTTGGTCTTCTAATAATCTGACACGGGGGACAGAAGGGAGGTAAGCTAACAAGACAGGCAGTGGGACACTGACTGTGACATTCTCTGACTTTCCTGTGATGCTTCAACTCTGCCATCTGCCATCAGGCGCTGTCATTTCCTGAGGAATGGTCATTGACCCTGTAGGGTTAGTGTCCTCCTCACAGAGGTTGAGTCTCTCACTTGGGGCCATACAGTTAAACTGTCTTTCTGGCTGTGGTTCTGAAAGCAATCTCAGCTTTTAAGAGCATCTTTTGCCCTTTCCAGTTCCCAATGTCAACTCTTGTAAGTGACAAAACATATTTATAGTTTATAAACAGATATAGGTAGCCCTGCTGTGCAGAACTGAATACTAAGACTGTAAAATCCTACAAAGCAACATTAAACAATGTGAGAAATTGTAATGGTTCCTGACCTTTAAATTTTTGTGAAATCATTAAACGCCTCCTTGCTGGCCATTATAGACAGAAAATTATAGGAATGAAAATTGCTTTTAAATAAAGGTAATATTAGTACAGTGATTTGAAATGTCAAACACACAGAGGACTAGTGTTTCATTCTTCAGCATCGTTATTTTTGCTGTTTTTCTCTGAGTGTGAAGAAGTGAATTAATCTGCACCCAGTCTAGCCTGAGCTCTCTAATTAAGGAACCCAGGGCATCTGGAGATTCACATTTTCATATCTAAGCTTAGGTATTTTCCTCAGTGTTGTTGCAAGGTCAAATCTCATAGCTACTTTTTCTCCCCACCGTATATAGTATGTATTCTGTACCTGGGCAATTACCTCGCTCCTTTTAAGGTCTGAATCAGCTTCCCTCATTTTATTCTTTGTACTTTAATATCAAACAGCAAACCCATTTTCCAGTAAAGCTTTAGATTTGAGTTGTTCATGCCTCTTAGAATTCTCCCCAGTAGTTTAAAATTTCCCTAGGGACTTCTATAAACATTGGCACAACCTGATCTTATGTCTTCTATGATCCTTATACTAGCCATGAAGTTTACTCTCTCTCTCCTCATCAGTGTTTCTCAAACATGTTAGCATATGTACAGCAATGCTTTTTCTCAATCAAAATAACAATGAAAGCAAACTTGCTCTGGAGAGAAAAGATGGAAATGAAGGACCCAGAATCCTATCTCCTGCACCTCACTCTTAATCCCTGAGATGTCTCCAAACATCTCCAAGAGCATAGCTTTGATCTTTAGTAGATCAAAGCTCTGTGGTTGAGAGAGTGTTCCTAATCTATACACCATAATGCACATCAGTCCCTATCAGATACGTGGGGTCTAGCCCATGTGCTAGAGCCTCCAGATAATCCCAGACTTGGCAGAACCCTTTACACACAGCCCTCTACACCTGTTTCTCTATTGCAGAACACTGAGAACCCAAGACTAACCCATAACCTATCCTTGTGTTCCTAAGGTTCAGAACCCACTTTGAATATGACTTCGATTGCAATTTTCAATGTCTGTCTTAGTTCGGGTTTTATCACTGTGAAGAGACACCAAGACCAAGGCAAGTCTTATTAAAAGAAAACATTTAATTGGGGCTGGCTTACAGTTTTAGAGGTTTAGTCCATTATCATCATGGTAAGAAACATGGCAGCATCCAGGCAGGCAGACATGGTGCTGGAGAAGGAACTGAGAGTTCTACATCTTGATCAAAGGCAGCATAAGGAAACTGTGTGCCACACTGGGTGTAGCTTGAGCATAGCAGACCTCAAAGCCAGCCCCAACAGTGACACACTTCCTCCAACAAAGTCACACCTATTCCAATAAGGCCACATCTCCTTATAGTGCCACTTCCTATGGGCCAAGCATTCAAACATATGAGTCTCTGGGGGTCATTCCTATTCAAACCACCCACCACATTCCACTTCCTGACTCCCATAGGCTTGTAGCCATAGCATAATACAAAATGCATTTAATATACCTTTAAAAGTCCTCATAGTCTTTAACAGTCTCAAACTTGTTTAAAAGTCCAATGTTCAAAGTCTCTTTTTGAGATTCATGCAATCTCTTAACTGTAATCCTCTGTAAAGCCAAATCAAAAAACAGATCACATACTTCCAACATATAATAGCACAGGACATACATTACCATTCCAAAATGTAGGGAAGAGAGTATAGTGAGGAACCAGCTGGGCAAACTCCAAACTCTGCATCTCCATGTCTGGTGTCAAACACCCTTCAGATCCCTAACTCCTTTCATCTTTGTCGACTGCAACACACTTCTTTCTCTTGGGCTGGTTCCACGCCCTGTTAGCAGCTCTCCTAGGCAGGTGTCCCATGGCTCTGGCATCTCTAACATCCTGGGGGCTCCAAGGCAATCTAGGCTTCACCTTCACAGTTTCACACAAGGCCCTCTCTGGCCCTCTCTGGCCCTCTCTGGGTCCCATGCAGGGACACCGCTGACACATGCCTGGCCTCGGGGGCTTTCCTTAGTCACAAAGGGAGATTCCATAACCCCTTTCTTCTATCCTTGACTCTAAAACCAGAACCACCACGTGGCTGAAGCTGCCAAGCTCTGCTGCTCGCTGGGTCTGATTAACAAACATGGCTCCCTCTTCAATTGCATCTTCACCAGCTTTCTGTTTTCTATGGCTTCCTTCATGGCCTAAGCTTGGCTGTCCTGGAACCTGCTCTGTAGACCAGGCTGACCTTAAACTCAGATATCCTCCTGCCACTGCCTCCTGCATGCTGGGATAAAAGGTATATACTATCAAGCCTGAACCTAAACCATTCTTTAATTCCTTTTCACAAGATGGAAGTTTAGCTGGGTAGGATCTTGCTCTGATGTAACTATTCCCTTAATTCCACTGAATATCTTTAATCTGTTCATCTCTTTGAACACAGGATTTAGCTACATTCTACTTCCTGGTGCCCCCTTGATCCTTGAACCATACATTTTGTATCTTGTATTCCTTGGTTAGCTTGCTCCTTTTCATCAAAACACTCTTCATTAACATTAGTTACCACATGACAGAGTCTATACTAGGCTATTTTGAGATGTCCTTCGTCAATGCAATTAATGCAAAACTCTCCACTTTAACCTCGGGCAAACTTTTTGGACAAGGACAAAAAGCAGCCAAATTCTTTGCCAAACTATCACAAGAACAGTCTTTAGGCGACATATTAACATTCTTTTCCTCTGATACCTCTTGAGTCAGGCCTCCACAATTCAAATCACCCTCAGTACCACTGTCTTCCATGTTCCTACTAGAATGGTATATTAAGCATTGCTTAAAGCATTCCACTGCTTTCTTAACACAAAGCTCAAAAATCCACGTTCCTCCAAACAAAAGCATGGTCAGGTCGATCACAGCAATACCCCAGTCCCTGGTACCAACTTCTGCTTTAGTTAGGGTTTCATCATTGTGAAGAGATGCCATGACCAAGACAACTCTTATGCATAAAACATTTAATTGGGGCTGGATTACAGTTTCAGAGGTTTTGTCCATTATCATCATGATGGGAAGCATGGCAGTGTGCAGGCAGACATGGTGCTGGAGAAGGAGTTAAGAGTTCTACACATGAGTCTATAGGAGCCATACCTACTCAAAGCACCACATTGTCCATCTTAACTGAGGGCCCCCAAGTCACCAAGTGTCATACACTGTCCTAATCATATCTAGTCTTTGTTGATATTTCTTTCTCTGTGTGCTTTTGCCAACACACACACACACACACACACACACACACACACACACACACACACACACACTGTTCTAAAATTCTCCATCTCCTGTATTTACTCCTTTGTTCTCTTTAAAGGATCAAAACCTACTGCCAGAGGCTCCTCCTTCAGGAACAAGCAGGTCTGGCCTCAAGTTCAATCTCATTAACCTTTGGTCATATATCTTTACAAGCATGCCTCCCTTTGTCCTGGCCATCTTGGCCACCAGCAAACAGTGGAGGGTAGAAACAAAAGGAAACAACTAGGAAGAAAAGAGAGCACTCTGCTTTAAAGGGTCTCTAAAGCTTTTGTTTTGTTTTTGAGAAAGGATCTTGCCACTTAGCCCAAGTTGACCTCCTCTTTCCAACCTCCTGCATTAGCCTCCTGGGTGCTGGGATTACAGGATGTGCTTTTATATTGCTATTTCTGCGCATGAGAGGAAGCGAAGAAGAAAAGCAGACAGAAATAGAAAAGGGAGAAAAGCCTGACTGCTCCTTATAAATATCGGGGAGATTGGCTCTGTGTGCTGGTCTCTCACTTTCCTCCATCACCTTAATTCAAAAAGGATTTTGACCTCACACCTCCCTCCCAATAAAACCTAAACTCTGTTTGGGCATTTCCATCAGAACTTAAGATGTGTGTGAGAATGCTTGATTAATTACCAGCTGGTCATCCAGTCCAAAGAGTTCATCCAAGTAAGTTTCAGATAGTCTTCGAACTCTTGGCTTCAGTGATGGATGAATGCACATGTCCCTTTAACAAAATCACAAAGCAAGATAAAGATGGATCAATGCATATGCCCCTTTAATGAAATCACAAAGGAAGGTCAAGATTAATTCCGTTTTGAAGTAATTCAATATGGAATCACTGATTCTCTGGAGAGTTGGGGGGGAGGGGTGGTGAATTTCTCTGAGGAAGCAGGTCAGAATCACCTCACCAAGAATTTGCTGAGCTCCCAAGGATGGTGTGCTACCCTTTTCTCATGCTCACCTTGAAACACTCTGTCCTAGAACCAACAAATGGGAGCTCACTGTGTTTCTCCCACTGACAGTCATCGAGCATATTGTTCACATTAAATCTTGGGGACCTGACAGCCTATGAAGAGATTCCTTAACAAGCCCCAGATCTGAAACACTCATTGGCAAGACTTTATCATGATGCTATACAAAGGTCTCCCCTCCAAAATATTTCCCTATCATTCCTCAGAACAATACTTACCAAAGAAGGTTTTCCAGGCCACTTTTGATGATACTTAAGATCATGCACTCTAAATATTTCAGTGGGTCCTCAGGACATGTCACAAGTAAACCACATAACAGTGCCTGTTAAAAGAAGAATAAGACGAGGGAGTCAGTGCCTTTGCATCCACACATGAATGTGTATGTATGTATGTATGTATGTATGTATGTATGTATGTATGTATGTATGTATGTTTTTACTCATGTATCTCTTCCTATTTACTGTGTTGGCATGCTGCTATAGTCAAATCAAAATTCAGGACATTTTGCCTCTGTCTAAAAACTCCTACAGGTAACACAATAGAAGTTGCTACATGGTTTTTGTATTACATAAGACATTTTTTTAGACAAATCTGAAGATAATTACAACGGTTCGATCCAGGGTTTCTACCCTTTTTAAGAATGAAGAGCTGGGCGGAGGTGAGCGCACATCTTCAATCCTAGTACTTGAGAGTCAGAGAAGGCAGATCTCTGTGAGTTTGAGGCCAACCTGGTCTATAGGAGTCTAGGACAACCAGGGTTACACAGAGAAACCCTTTCTCAAAACAAACAAACAAACAACAAAAACAAACAAAAAACACAAAACAAAAGAAAAAGGAACCATTTTTTAAGAAAAAAAATTCCTCAAGCCAAAACATAAAATGACTGATAAAATCCATAGTCAAATCTACTGTGGGAGAGAAGTGTGGCCCTCACCCCTCATCAAGGAAACTTCTCTTTGCAACAGATGTAGACTACCACAGAAAAGCACAGTCAATCCATCTACAGAGCTGTAGAGCCCAGTCCCAATGGATACAGCTACAGAACACTCCTCTACCTAAGGTTCAGAGGACATTGCAGAAGAGGAGCAGGAAGACAGTTAAGAGCCAGAGGGTCAGGGAGTTTGCTGTGAGAGTGTGTCTCCTAGTAACATCAGAAGCTACACCCATACAATCTCACCAATGTGACTGTCCAAACGTGAGCTGAACAAGGGCTATACCAAGGGGCACACATCATTCCTCCCTTCACAACCCCCCCCACACACACACACACTTAGTGTACAGCCAGTTAGGAACCTACATAGGATAAAGGCAAATGCCTCAGACTTAGACACTGATCCAGATTCATCCCTACTGCCTGCTGGAAATAAGATGATAATATATTCCAGAGACTACTGAAACAGCTTCTAATGTTCAATTCAGCATGGAAAGCCAAAAGTGCCACCCAGTAGCACCTCTTGATAGTTCCTTATTATCTTCTTTTCCTGTGGCAGGAACATGCACCCTGCCCAAACTCCAGAGACAGAGGAAGGGTATGGAGCTGAACAGAGTTCTCAAAAGAAAGAACACCGGACTAGAGAGATGGCTTAGCAGTTAAGGGCACCTCCACTGCTCTATAGAGGATCCAGGTTTGATTTCCAGCCCTCATGGCAGCTTGGGGTGTTGGCATCTCTAGTGCCAGGGGATATAACCCACCTTTACGGCCTTGGTGGGCACCAGGCATGTATGAAGTACACATACACACATTCAGGTTTGACACCCATACACACACACACATACTCTCTCTCTCTCTCTCTCTCTCTCTCTCTCTCTCTCTCTCTCTCACTCTCTCTCTCTCTCTCTCTCTCTCTCAAGAAAATAGGCTGTAACAACCTCTTAGATTCCTGGCCCAGCCTCTCTCAGGAGAAGCTCAGCTACTTAAAGGCTAAATATGGTTGCATAAGACACCCTTGGTGGGCTAGAGAGATGGCTCAGTGGTTAAGAGCACTGACTGCTCTTCCAGAGGTCCTGAGTTCAATTCCCAGAAACCATATGGTGACTCACAACCATCTGTAATGGGATCTGATACCCTCTTCTAGTGAGTCTGAAGACAGCGACAGTGTACCCACATACATGAAATAAATAAATAAATCTTAAAAAAAAAAAAAAAAAAAAAGATACCCTTGGTTCCTACCACGGCTGCAAGCTAGATATTAAAAGGTGGCTATTACCAAAGAGGCATCAATGGACCTAATAACAAGGTAGATCCTTCCACTACATCGGCTTCCTGAATGGCTCTGCTGAAAAGCCCATCTATCTCTGGCACTTTGCTGCGTGGGTCTACAGAGCCCAGGGACTGCTACTTTCCCTACTCTACAGCCCATCCCTTCCTCCATAGCCTCGTGTTTAGAGGACATTTCTTCCAGAAGGATCTGCAAGGCAACCTGTGTTCTCAGGATGCTACCTAGGGTTCCGTATTTTTAGCAAACTTGAGAAATTCCCATGCACAAAGCAGTCTGGGAGTTACTGCCTTACTAGATCTAAGCTTTATAGGAATTAAGAAACGTATGGGGTGGGGGAACAGGTGTGGTGGCATAAACATGCTCCATGCACTGAACTGGCCGAGGCAGGTAGATCTCTATGAGTTCAAGACCAACCTGGTCTACAGAGCTGTTACACAGAGAAACCTGCCAAAAGAGAGAAAGAAAGAAAGAAAGAAAGAAAGAAAGAAAGAAAGGAAGGAAGGAAGGAAGGAAGGAAGGAAGGAAGGAAGGAAGGAAGGAAGGAAGGAAGGAAGGAAGAGAAAGAGAAAGTTAGGGTTGGAATATCAGAAAGTGCATGTTGCCTTGTGTTCCCAAGCTCTCCAGATCAAAAAGCTGCTTTCTCCAAAAACTTATCCTGCAGAAGCCTAGTTAAATTGAGAAGATAGGTCTCCAAAATGGCAATACAGGGATATGGGGCTAGCAATATTGGAAACTTTACTTTTTGCAAAGAAATACCACTTGATCCTGATGGACAAAATGGCACAGCACGCCACTGTACACATTAATGAATGGGTGGCATACAGCCAACGAGGCAGTGTGAATAGGGAATAAGCTGGCATTTTCTCTTGGCTTGTTCTAAAGGGCTGAGGATGGAACCCAGAGCCTTGGAGATTCTAAGCAAGGACCATAGCGCTAACTCCTCAAAGAGAGGGCTGGGGAGACAGCTCAGCAGACAAAAGCCCCTGTTGTACATGAAAGGGAGTTCCCTTTGTTCTTGATGCCTGAAGTGGGATACGGAAGGTTTGTACATCACAGGGCCCTCCTGGGGATTAAATGCATTGACATCTGCAAACTGCTTAGAATTATGCCTAGAGCAGGATGGATGCTCAGATACCACAGCAAGCGACCACAGAGTCCTTACCTATCCAGCTGCTGACCTCCACTAATGGAAGAGGCCAAAGCCAAGAAACTCTTCCGAAAGCGCAGTGTGGTAACACCACTGACTGATTGTATAGCAAGCTAAACCCAAGAAGTTAGAAGGGAAAACATATTTAGGAATAAAATGTCAAGAAAAGAAGATGTCCTTGAACCGTAGTTCAGATATAAACCATAAAGTAGTTAACTGTCTAGTATAGCCCAGGATGGAGGTGGGCAGGTAGGAGCAGGCACAGACAGACTTGTGGGAATACAACATGTTCATCATGTCAGACACCCAGGTAGTATAGTAAATTCGTTAATGGCTTCAATAGTAATATAGAAACTGCTCTAAGACTGTGGAGATATAAGCCATTATTGAATGTTTGCGTGGCTCTTTAGGGAGACTTCTGAGTGGCAAGAAGAGAGCTTATAGGTGAAAGAACAGGAAACGCAAGCCCAGAAGCCCCGTCAAAGTGACCTGTAGCCACCGATGGAGGCAGGAAGCAGTAGACAGGGTCGCTCTGTGAAGGCTAAGCAATTTTCTTCCAGCCCCAATAGATACTTGCCTCAGTTCATTTTTGGCTGCAATAGTAGAATAACACAGACTGGGTAATTCACAGTTTCTTATGGCTTATGATCCGGAGGCTGGGAGTCCAAGAGGGCGGTGGCAGCACTTAGCGAGGACTGTTGTACTGCAGCTAGAGAGGACTGGGGACGCCGAATTTTATGGCTGATGGCCCATGACCATAGTTGCTGTGAGAAGTCCCTCTACTGCTGCCCTGGGAGCTGACATTCTAACACAGGAGTCTTGTTGGGACACATTCAGACCAGAATCATTCGTGATAAAATCCTGTCCTTGAGCCCTTTGCCCACACCATGTACCCACACAGAAGTACACACATGTGTGCCCACACCATGTACCCACACAGAAGTATGCACATGTGTGCCCACACCATGTACTCACACAGAAGTATGCACACGTGTAGCTTTCTACAGAATCGGATATGGGGAGAACTCATAGTATCTATTTGGAAATGCTGTGTTCTTTTAAACAGACAACAGCACAAACAGTATAGATGTCTACATCCTTTGCTTTAATAAGAAAAAGTGCCCTGTGAGAATCACAGTTCTAGAGAAATCGAAACACTGTCCAAAGCTTTCCCTGTCCCTCCTCCAAACCCCATGAAACAAGCCAAAGTGAGCTCTCCTACCTCTGAGGTGGAGACGGAGCTAGCATAGTATTGCTTTCTGGTATGCTTTACTTTATATTTCAATAATGAACATTTGAAAATAAATCAACTATGTCTTGTCAACATTTAAACAGATGGTACCACTTCTTAACTTTAGTGGTTTTATAAATGGAACTGTCTTGAGCTTATTAAAGGCATCTACCTGGCTTGGCCATGTAGAAGCTACCTTGAGGAGTAGAAAACACACTTTGGAACCAGCACTGGAGAGGGGAGTGTCTACCTGAGCCAGAGCCTAACTGTGTTATCCAGGCTGGTCCAAATAACCAGACCGAGCAACCCTCCTGCCTCGGTCTCCCAAGTTGCTAGGACTACGGGAACACTGCCATGCTTAGCTCAGGGTGGATGATTTATCACAAGTGAGGAGCAGCAGCCATTGGGATGTGAGAGACAGACAACCATCTGAATGCCTGTCAGACTGCATCACCTGCAGAGAAATAGATGTCATATGTGGCTAATCGCTAGATACAGTACCTCCTGGAGAAACGATGAATTGGCAGCTTTTTGTATCTTTAGTGTTGATGCCCCTTAGAATTACATCTGGGAACTGGCTGGCTGGGCTGCAAAGTTTTGTCCCCCACACCCAAGAAGCCATAAACCTTACCCAGAGGTCCAGCAAAATAAGTTAGTAAAGCAGCCCTCCTCTCCCAAATCTGCAAACTGTCCCTTGCTACGTATAAATTCCTGATTCTTATAACTACGGAAAACGTTTACAGTGAGGCAGGCTCAAGCAATTTCCTTTTCTTTTTCTTTTCAAATTAATGTATTCTCTCATACGTCCCAATCAAAGTTGTCCCTCCCTCCCTCTGCCCCCATCTCCTCCATGCCACCCCACCCCCATCCTCTTCTCTGTTTCCCTTCAGAAAATGTCAGCCTCCCAAGGATATTAACCAAACATGGCCTATCAGGCTGCATAGGACACCACAAGAAAACACACGGAATCAACAAAACTGGACTCATTGGGGTTCATTGAGACTGAGCCGACAATCAGGGAGACTGCATGGGTTGGTCTAACCTAGGCCCTCTGCATGTATGTTATAGTTGTGTAGCTTGGTGTTTTTGTGGGACTCCTAACAGAAGGACCAGGGCCTGTTTCTGATGCTTTTGCCTGCTTTTGGGACCCTTGTCCTCCTACTGGGTCGCCTCCTCCTGCCTTAATATAAGGGGAGGTGCCTAATCATACTGCACTTTCCTTTCTTAACCTCTCATGTCGCTTGAAAGAAAGTGCAAATCACTGTGTCTCCTTTTTTCACCTCTGACTGGTATCTGACCTTAAAACAACCAGAAACAGAATTTATGTGGCCTATAAATAAATGCATTTTTCAAGTACAAATTGACAACTGAATCTTAAAAAAAATATAAGCCATAAAAACTTCATATACATATATATGCATATATAATTCGTTTATATATATATATATATATATATATATATATATATATATATATATATATATAAATTCAAGTGGCTTTACAGTCATGATTTGTAACTGAAGCTCGCCCTCTGCTGGGGAGAGCCAGCTTTGCACACCCCTACCATTTTCCTACACATTAAACTGAAATCAACCTCACAGTGTAGTTTCTTACTCTGATACAATTGCTAGGTTTATTCGTTTAAAAGTTTTGTAGTCACTGAAGCTGTAAATACATAGCTCATCGTTGATCTCTCTGTAACAGGCATGTGTGTTAGTACGTAACATACCCAGCTCTACCAAGTAGAAAGTTAGAGAAATACATATACACATCTAATTTTTTTTGATGTACCCAAATCCTACCAACTGAGCATTATTGCATGGGCTCCTACTTTAATAAGTTGTTTAAAAATATAAGTGCCTTTCAGAAATACCTCCAAGGGACGGATAGGGAGCTACTCGGACAGTGTGCATAGTGTCTGCATTCTGAGAGAAAAGATGACTATACTGAGTCAGAGGAAAACACCAGTACCCATGTTTCCCACAATTCCTTGTGGGTACAGCCTCTAGGTGTTGCCATTATGTATTTTTTAATTTGGAGTCTCTAAAACATACAGTTCCTGAACTGTAAAATGATTTACTCAGAGTAAACATTTGTTACCCAATTTTCTAAGTATCCGACCATTTACTTCGTTTATTTAAAATATAAAACAATCACTGAAAATATCTAACTCTGAATTGAGGAGATAGTTCAATGGGTAAAGCACTTGCCTCACAAACTTGAGGGCCTGAGTTTGAATCCCCAGGACCCACATAAAGCCAGGTTCAATAGCACATACCTATAATCCCAGCAGCCCTGGGATGGAGGAGTAGAGACAGGAGACTCCCTGAAACTCAAGGACCAACCAGTCTGGCATCAAAGAACAGAGACCCTCATATACATGAACACATATATCCAAAAAATATTTTAAAATACTTAGTTCCCAGATCTTCTTTTAAAAGACACTACTCCTTTTTATGTTCATTTCTTTTGTGTAGGCAGCATACTTAGACAGCAAGAACATCTCATTAGACTCTAGTGATGGGAAAGGCTAGCTCGCTGTGAACACAATCACAGGAACTGAGAAAGAGACAGAGAAAGATTATTTCCTGACAGAATAATGTTACTTTTATTTTTATGCTTTTAACATTCATTTATTTGTCTATTGACTGGTTCATTTATTTACTGTGTGTATGTGTGAAGGGCAGAGAACAACTTTCCGGAGAGTAACTGACTAAGGTGCCTGGTGTTGGTCACTGGCCTCCACATGAGTGGGTGCACCCTCCCTGGTGCACAGGCACATAAGACACTGGAGTCAAATTCCATAGGAGGAAGAAGCTTCTACAGTGAACTGACAAAGCTCAGCCCTCATTCCCAGCTCTGGGTCTATACTGAAGACTGGGCTGGGGCCAGGCAGGGGATACTCTACCACTAGTAGAAAGAAAACCAGCCAGCTTTTGTGGCCATTTGCTCAATAACAAGTATGTTTGGGTCTAGGGTGTTCGTGAAGGAAGCTGGGAGCCAGCTGTCACAACTCTAAGAGGATATTCACAGGAAAAGGGGAGGAATCCTGCAGCAAAGCCTCAACCCCGCTTCATCCGCCTGGATGGAGGCCAGCTCTTCCCTCTAGATCGAGGAAAGGGGGGCCTTCTCTGCTGAAGAATGCTTGGTGGAGAATGTCTACTGCTCTCTTTTACTCGGTAGCCAACAAAACAAACCACCCAATATATAAAGGTGAGGAAATCTGATCATCACTGGAAGAAGAGAAACGACAGACAACAAACCCAAAAATGATCCAGATATTAAAGGAAGTTGTGTTTCTTCTTGTTTTTGTTTTAGACAGGTTCTCTTACTAACTTTCTTATACTCAACATGTAGCCAACCTGGCCTCAAAGCAAGCCTCTTGTCCGAGCTTCCTGAGAACTGGGATTATAGTCATGTGTCACTAGCTTTCCAGATAGTAATTTTTACAAAACAATCCTTAACATGTTAGAAAACAGGAAATTATGGCAGAATAGATGAAAACATATTTTCATAATTTTAAAAAGTGGAATGCATTAAAAGGAACCGATGGGCATTCCAGGACTGAAAAATACATTGCTTACTGTTAAGATTTCATTTAATGGGGGACAGGATCCTTCCGGTCTGCATCTGTGTCTCGGAGCTAAAGCTGTTCCACAGCCCTCTGTACCCAAATCCTGCGCAGAGAGAGCTGATCTCCCCAGGAGTGCTGACACACCTAAGATCACAGGTTCACAGGCCCACAAGAGGGACAAGCTCCAGTAAGAGACAGCAAGACCAGCTAACACCAGAGATAACCAGGTGGTGAGAGGCAAGGGCAAGAACCTAAGCAACGGAAACCAAGGCTACTTGGCATCATCAAACCCAGTTCTCCCACCACAGCGAGCCCTGGATATCCCAACACACCAGAAAAGCAAGGCTCTGATTTAAAATCACATCTCATGATGATGATAGAGGGCTTTACGAAGGACATAGATAACTCCCTTAAAGAAATACAGGAGAACACAGGTAAACAGCTAGACACCCTTAAAGAGGAAACACAAAAATCCCTTAAAGAATTACAGGAAAACACAACCAAACAGGTGAAGGAATTGAACAAAACCATCCAGGATCTAAAAATGGAAAAAGAAACAATAAAGAAATCACAAAGGGAGACAACCCTGGAGTTAGAAAACCTAGGAAAGAGATCAGGAGTCATAGATGCAAGCATCACCAACAGAACACAAGAGATAGAAGAGAGAATCTCAGGGGCAGAAGGTACCATAGAAAACATTGGTAAAACATTCAAAGAAAATGCAAAATGCAAAAAGGTCCGAACACAAAACATCCATTAAATCCAGGACACAATGAGAAGGGGAAACCTAAGGATAATAGATATAGAAGAGAGCGAAGATTCCCAACTTAAAGGGCCAGTAAATATCTTCAACAAAATTACCGAAGAAAACTTTCCTAACCTAAAGAAAGAGATGCCCATGAACATACAATAAGCTTACAGAACTCCAAATAGATTGGACCAGAAAAGAAATTCCTCCCGTCACAAAATAATCAAAACACTAAATGCAAAAAACAAATAAAGAATATTAAAAGCAGTAAGGGGAAAAGGTCAAGTAACTTATGAAGGCAGACCTATCAGAATTACATTAGACTTCTCTCCAGAGACTATGAAAGCTAGAAGATCCTGGGCAGATCTCATACAGACCCTAAGAGAACACAAATGCCAGCCCAGGTTACTATATCCAGTAAAACTCTCAATTACCCTAGATGGAGAAAACAAGATATTGCATGACAAAACCAAATTTACACAATATCTTCTACAAATCCAGCCCTACAAAGAATAATTGATGGAAAATGCCAACAGAAGGAGGGAAACTACACCCTTGAAAGAGCAGAAAGTAATCTTCTTTCAACAAACCCAAAAGAAGATAGTCACACAAACATAATTCCACCTCTAAGGACAAAAATAACAGGAAGCAACAATCACTATTCCTTAATATCTCTTAACATCAATGGACTCAATTCCCCAATAAAAAGACATAGACTAACAGAGTGTATATGTAAACAGGACCCAGCATTTGGCTGCATACAGGAAACATACCTCAGTGACAAAGACAGACACTACCTCAGAGTAAAAGGCTGAAAAGAAATTGTCCAAGCAAATGGTCCCAAGAAACAAGCTGGAGTAGCCATTCTAATATCAAATAAAATCGACTTTCAACCAAATGTTAGCAAAAAAGATAAGGAAGGACACTTCATACTCATCAAAGGAAAAATCTACCAAGAAGATCTCTCAATTCTGAACATCTATGCTCCAAATGCAAGAGCACCCACATTCATAAAAGAAACTTTACTAAAGCTCAAAGCCCACATTGCACCTCACACCATAAAAGTGGGAGACTTCAACACCCCACTCTCATCAGTGGACAGATCTTGGAAACACAAACTAAACAGAGACACAGTGAAACTAACAGAAGTTATGGATCAAATGGATTTAACAGATATCTATAGAACATTTCATCCTAAAACAAAAGAATATACCTTCTTCTCAGCACCTCATGGTACCTTCTCCAAAACTGACCATATAATCAGTCACAAAACAGGCCTCAAGAGATACAAGAAGATTGAAATAATCCCATGTATCCTATCAGATCACCATGGAATAAGGCTGGTTTTCAATAGCAACAAAAACAACAGAAAACCCACATACACATGGAAGCTGAACAATGCCCTACTCAATGATAACATGGTCAAGAAAGAAATAAAGAAATTAAAGACTTCTTAGAATTTAATAAAAACAAAGGCACAACATAACCAAACTTATGAGACACAATGAAAGCAGTGCTAAGAGGAAAACTCATGGCTCTGAGTGCCTCCAAAAGGAAACTGGAGACAGCATACACTAGCAGCTTACAAGCACACCTGAAAGCCCTAGAACAAAAAGAAGCTAATGCACCCAAGAGGAGTGGAAGGCAGGAAATAATCAAACTCGGGGCTGAAACCAACCAAGTAGAAACAAAAAGACCTATGCAAAGAATCAACAAAACCAGGAGTTGGTTCTTTGAGAAAATCAACAAGATAGATAAACCCTTAGCCAGAATAACCAGAGGGCACCAAGACAGTATCCAAATTAACAAAATCAGAAATGAAAAGGGAGACATAACAACAGAAACTGAGGAAATTCAAAAAATCATCAGATCTTACTACAAAAGCCAATATTCAACAAAACTGGGAAATCTGGATGAAATGGACAAATTTCTAGACAGATACCAAATATCAAAGTTAAGTCAGAATCAGATAAATTATCTAAACAGTCCCATAACCCCTAAAGAAATAGAAGCAGTAATTGAAAGTCTCACAACCAAAATAAGCCCAGAACCAGATGGCTTTAGTATAGAACTCTATCAGACCTTCAAAGGAGACCTAATAACAATATTCTTCAAACTATTCCACAAAATAGAAACAGAAGGAACACTCCCCAATTCATTCTATGACACCACAATTATGCTTATACCTAAACCACACGAAGACCCTACAAAAAAGAAAACTTCCCTTATGAATATCAATGCAAAAATACTCAATAAAATTCTTGCAAAATGAATCCAAGAACACATCAAAACGATCATTCATCATGAACAAGTAGGCTTCATCCAAGGGATGCAGGGATGGTTCAATAACAGAAAACTATCAACATAATCCACTATATAAACAAACTCAAAGGGAATAAAAAAACACAGATCATGTCATTAGATGCTGAGAAAGCATTTGACAAAATTCAACACCCCTTTATGGTAAAAGTCTTGGAAAGATCAGGAAGTCAAGGCCCACACCTAAACATAGTAAACGCAATATACAGCAAACCAGTAGCCAACATCAAACTAAATGGAGAGAAACTTGAAGCAATCCCATTAAAATCAAGGACTAGACAAGGCTGCCCACTCTTTCTCTATCTATTCAATATAGTACTCGAAGACCTAGCCAGAGCAATTAGACAACAAAAGGAGGTCAAAGGGATACAAATTGGAAAAGAAGAAGTCAAAATATCACTATTTGCAGATTATATGGTAGTATAATGGTATTAAGTGACCCCAAAAATTCCACCAGAGAACTCCTAAATCAGATAAACAACTTCAGCAAAGTGACTGGATATAAAATTAACTCAAACAAATCAGTAGCCTTCCTCTACTCAAAGGATAAACAGGTTGAGAAAGAAATTAGGGAAATGACACCCTTCACAATAGTCACAAATAATATCAAATACCTTGGTGTGACTCTAACCAAGCAAGTGAAAGATCTGTATGACAAGAACTTCAAGTCCCTGGAGAAAAAAATTGAAGAAGATCTCAGAAGATGGAAAGATCTCCCATGCTCATGGATTGGCAAAAATAGCCATCTTACCAAAAGCAATCTACAGATTCAATGCAATCCCCATAAAAATTCCCACTTAATTCTTCATAGAGTTAGAAAGAGCAATTTGCAAATTCATTTAGAATAACCAAAAACCCAGGATAGTGAAAACTATTCTCAACAATAAAAGAACTTCTGGGGGAATCAGCATCCCTGACCTCAAGCTGTACTACAGAGCAGTAGTGATAAAAGCTGCATGGTATTGGCACAGTGACAGGCAGGTAGATCAACGGAATAGAACTGAAGACCCAGAAATGAACCCACACACCTATAATCACTTGATCTTTAACAAAGGAGCTAAAACCATCCAGTGGAAAAAAGAGCATTTTCAACAAATGGTGCTGGTTCAACTGGCAGTCAGCATGTAGAAGAATGCAAAATCAACCCATTCTTATCTCCTTGTACAAAGCTCAAGTCCAAGTGGATCAAGGACCTCCACATAAAACCAGATACACTGAAACTTATAGAGGAGAAAGTGGGGAAGAGCCTCGAACACATGGGCACAGGGGAAAAGTTCCTGAACAGACCACCAATGGCTTATGATCTAAGATCAAGAATTGACAAAAGAGATCTCATAAAATTTCAAAGCTTCTGTAAGGCAAAGAACACTCAATAAGACAAAATGGCAACCAACAGATTGGGAAAAGATCTTTACCAATCCTACATCCAATAGAGGGCTAATATCCAATGTATACAAAGAACTCAAGAAGTTAGACTCCAAAGAACCAAATAACCCTATTAAAAAATGGGGTACAGAGGTAAACAGAATTCTCAGTTGAGGAATATCTAATGGCCGAGAAGCACCTAAAGAAATGTTCAACATCCTTTGTCATCAGGGAAATGCAAATCAAAACAACCCTGAGATTCCACCTCACACCAGTCAGAATGGCTAAGATCAAAAACAGGTGACAGCAGATGCTGGCAAAGATGTGGAGAAAGAGGAACACTCCTCCACTGCTGGTGGGGATTGCAAGCTGGTATAACCACTCTGGAAATCAGTTTGGTGGACCCTCAGAAAAATGGACATAATACTACCTGAGGACCCAGCTATACCATTCCTGGGCATATACCCAGAAGATGCTCCAACATGTAATAAAGACACATGCTCCACTATGTTCATAGCAGCCATATTTATAATAGCCAGAAGCTGGAAGGAACCCAGATGTCCCTCATCAGAGGAATGGATACAAAAAATGTGGTACATTTACACAATGGAGTACTACTCAGCTATTAAAAACAATGACCTTATGAAATTCTTAGGCAAATGGATGGAACTAGAAAATATCATCCTGAGTGAGGTAACCCAGTAACAAAAGAATACACATGGTATGTACTCACTGACATGTGGATATTAGCCCAAAATCTCGAAATACTCAAGATACAATTCACAGACCTTATGAAGCTCAAGATAAGAAAGATCAAAATGTGGATGCTTCAGTCCTTCTTAAAAGGGAACAAAATACTAACGGGGGGGGGGGGGAGTTACAGAGACAAAGTGTGGAGCAGAGACTGAAGGAAAGGCCATCCAGAGACTGCCCCACCTGGGGATCCATTCCATATACAGACACCAAACCCAGACACTATTGCAGATGCCAAGTGCTTGCTGACAGGAGCATGTTATAGCTGTCTCCTGAGAGGCTCTGCCAGAGCTTGACAACTACAAAGGTGGATGCTTGCAGTCAACCATTAGAATGAGCATGGGGACCCCAATGAAGGAGTTAGGGGAAGGACTGAAGGAGCTGAAGCGGTTTGCAACCCCATAGGAAGAACAACAATATCAACCAACCAGACCCCCCCAGAGCTCCCAGGGACTAAACCACCAACCAAAGAATACACACGGAGGGACCCATGGCTCCAGCCACATATGTAGCAGAGGATGGCATTTTCTAGCTTCAGTAGGAGGAGAGGCCCTTGGTCCTGTGAAGGCTCGATGCCCCAGTGTAGGGGAATCCTAGGGTGGTGAGACAGGAATGGGTGGGTGGGAGGGGAAGCATCCTCATAGAAGCAGGGGGAGGGGGGAGGGAAGAGGGGGCTACCGGAGGGGAAACCGGGAAAGGGGATAACATTTGAAACATAAATACATAAAGTATCCAATAAAAAAAGGGAAAAAAGAACAGCAACAACAACAAAAAGATTTCATTTAATGTATTCAACAGGTTGCAATAAAGCAAAATTAGTGAAGTTAGCAATCCACTAGATAAGTCAATGGGAAATGGCCAAAATAGCATCCAGAAGACAAGAGTCGGCAGGACAAAGCTAAAACAGAGGCAAAGTTTTATTATATTCATGAGTGGATTCCTACAAGAAAAAAAAAATTGGGTAAAAATAACAATAGATTTAAGCAATTGGTTCTAAAACTAGTGAAAATTAAATCTCAACCGGCAGATTCAATGAGCTTGGGAGATCAGGCAAGTGCTGTTAGTGGTGGTTTGGTTTGGTTTGGTTTTGGTTTTTTTGGGGGGGGTTCGGTTCTGGTTTTTTTGTTTCTGAGTCTTACCATTCCTCAAACAAGCCTCAGCCTCAGTAGCAAGTAAAGCCCTAGCAAGTAAAACTATACCTACCACTGGCATGGGTAGGCTTTGGTTTGGGTTTTTCCTTAATTAGTGTGTACGCAGTTTGTAGGGAAACAGTATTGTACATGAACAATTAGGTTGACTTAGAACACACAGGCGATGATCAGAAGAGGTCAAACATGCATAGATGTCTGCAATAAAATACACATATTTGCAGATGGCTTTTACAAGAGCAAAAGTCTCAAAGGTTTGAATCAGACAGACATGTAAATACAGGGAGACCTAGCAGAGTGGAAGTCACCTTGATGGTCTCTGAGGAAAAGTGGATGCATGCGCCCAAGACCTCTCTTGCCCTGCTGTTAATGTGTGAGCCGAGGTGACTGAAGGGCTCCTTTGGATAAAATCACAGGGCAAAGCCCTCCTAAAAGGAAGAGCTGTACCCAGTAGCCATGGAAGGTGAAGGGCACTCTTCTCTCTCCCCTAGAACTCCCCGCTTGCTCCCCATTATGGCACGTGCTCGGAACGCCCACTACATCACCACACAACGTACACAAACTACTTACAGACAAATGGGAGTCACCAGCAGTTTCTCAGCTCCCTACCCCCAGGAGTAGAGAACCTGGTTTTCAATACCATACTGTCCTCCTGAGGCAGGGCAGAAGGAGAGGACTGTGGTAACTGGAAGCAGAAGGTAGAGGAGGAAGCCCTGCTCCTTCAGAACTGATCTATTTTCACTGCTCAAAAAGAACTTAAGTCTAATGGACAGTAACTAAACTGTGCTCACTTGGGGATAGTTGCTGTATCCCCAGACACCTCAATGAAGGATGCTAAGGCCAGTAATTAGACTGTGCTGACATAAGGTCAAAATGACACATAACCTTGAATTCCTGGCCTCCCCGCACCCAGAAATGAAGCCGCTCATAAATCCGCTATACAACTTTAGTTACTGAGAGAAAAAGAAACTTCAATTTTTAATCTAACCTTGTTACAAACTATACTCTTTAGGTAATGTTAGTAAAAGGGGGATGTTTATCCTGCTGAGACTAGATGTCCCAAGTTGGGGTGGTACCCAAGGAGGGCTTCCCTTCTCCTCTGATAAGGGGAGGGGTGATGGGGGAGGGATTTGTAAGGATGGGACTGGGAGGAGAGGAGGGGGATGGGCTACGATCGGGATGTAAAGTGAATAAATTAATTAGTTAATAAAGAAAAAGAAAAGAGGTAGTGGTTTCTTGGCAACACTTAGAAATGTAGCCTTGAAAGGCACAAGAAAAAAATACACCTATATCCATCCGCATTGTGAAGACACTTAAGCTGGATTCTCCTTCAGAAGCCCACAATTGTCTGATCAGGTGTGTTCTACTCGCTCTACTGGAGCACCTTTGTTTCTGCGTTTAATGAAGCCTACATTAATGCTTCCTACAGGTTGGTCCCGAAATTCATTTCTTTGTTGAAACCAAGACCTCAGGTTTTGCCTGGGTGGCGATCTCTATCTAGAAAGGTGTATTGTGAAGCTGTGTCCAGAGGCAGGTGACTCTTCTTCCCTCCTGCTAACTTACCCCTCTCTAGTTACCCCAAATTGACTTCAACCTCCCCCATCCTGCTCCTTCCTAGCTCCAGCTCTGGGAATCTCCTTGCCTCTCCCGGTCTCTCCCCGCGCCCTCTGTGTAAGAGGCTATGTGGCTCCAATACCTCACAGATTTGAGGAATGTACTTGTCCTTGAAGTAGCTCCTTAGCCTGGGAGTGGCACAGCGTAAGGAAGCCATGGTCAGAAGCAGGACTGAGAAACTGCGTTTTGTAGGTTACTACTGTCCACGCTGTGGAGGAGGGACGCATCGGGCGTTGCCTGGCAACCACGGAGGAGGAGCCAAACAATCTCAGCCAGTCCGGAGATAGAAGGAAGAGCCAGGAGGCGAAGGGGCGGGGCAGGGTGGGGGCGGGGCATGAAGGTACCGGCGGGGGTGGGGGGGAGGCGGAATAAAATGGGAAGGTGGGGCATAGCTAGGCTGGAGAGTGTTGGGGCGGAGCTAGGGGCGGGACTCACGCGGGGCGGTCCTGGTCTTGGTCCAGGAAAAAGTTGCATGCACTAGGGGCATCCCGCCTGCCTGGTGAAAGGCACCGCAGGGTGCAGGGTAGGAGGGCTTCCGATTTTAGCAGGGCGGCTTCCGGAAGGCGGAGCTCCAACCCCATTTCCTTTCTCTGGGCTGGTTCTGGCCCAGCTGCACCTACGTGTGGCCCTGGCTTCTCGGCTCCCTGCAGCTCGGTGGCAGCAGCATGGGTGGCGCGAGAGACGTGGGCTGGGTGGCAGCGGGGCTGGTCCTGGGCGCCGGCGCCTGCTACTGTATCTACCGGCTGACTCGGGGACCGCGGCGAGGCGGGCGCCGGCTGCGCCCTTCGCGGTCCGCAGGTGAGGCGATGGGCTCCCCGGCAGGAGGACTGGTTCGGGGCTCCGGAACCCCCTCAGGCCAGGCTGGGTCGGAGGTGCAGTAGACACCCGCGACTGCATGGGGAGGAAGGCTGGAGGTAGACTGGAAGCCCAGGTTGCCTTGGGTGGGTCCGGGGCCGCTTCCCAGCTCCCACTTCTTTGTTTAAAAAAGGGCTGAAAACCTTGCCCGAAGTGTCGTGTTACTTCCCTCTGGCTTCACAGCTGAGAGCTGAGGTTTTCCCAAGCCTAGTAGATTGCCTTTCATTTTAAAGTTTGTCCTGGGCCTTTGTTTTGTTACCAAAGAGATGCCCCTTACTGAGAGAAGGTTCTGAAGGGCCTCAAGCCCAGGTTGAAACTTTGCTGGTAGCTATGTGAAGAAGGGATCTCTGAGGTGCAGTTCTGCCTTTGAGGCACCTGTCCTGCGAGGTACCTTTAAGTCATCCTTAGCATCCTTGCAACCTGAATATGTGTGTTGGAAATAAGAACCTTGGCCTACAGGAGACACACCCTTCTAAAAGGATCGTTTAAGTGGTGAAAACTGTTGGGGAAACTATTTAAAATAAAATCTGCCGACCAAAGCCTGCCTCCCTCAGAGGTAGAGAAATGTGTTTGTTTTTAAATTGAGTAATCATTAAAACATTTTACTGACACCATTACATCGAATCTGCTTATGTAATTCCAAAGATCATCTCTGTGTACCTGGGTCTATGCAAAATAAACAGTAGTTTGCCCTTAAAACAAGAGGACTCGACAATACAGTTTTCCACATACAGTTCATCTCGGATTCGCTGAGAGTTCAGGTAGTTATTGGTGGGAGCTAATTGCCTTTCCCTAGAATGAAAATAAGGCACCATTAAAAGCAGGTAGAAAACATATCTTTGGGTTGTACGTTTTGAAAAGCATTTGCTTTTCAAAATTTGCAGTTCCTGGAAGGGACCAGGGACAACTGTGGATTTATATTCCAGCCTTCCATTTCCTCCAGGAAATGCTGTAAGAAAGGGGGGGGGGGGGGCGTGCACAGAACCTTTCCCTCTGGTCACAGAGGAAAGCAGTTTTTGGAAATGAGCATTTGCCCTTACAAAACCTGATTTGTGGGTTTGTTTTTTTTTTTTCCCCCTCTGTCACATATTTCTATACAAGAATACTTTGGTGTTTTTTTGTTATTGTTGTTGTTTGGTTTTGTTTGTTTGCTTTGCTTTTTTTAAGGCAGAGGGTCTGATGTCCCAGGCCTGGAACTCACTGTGTAGCAGAAAACTTGGACTTGTGATCCTCCTGTCTCCAGCTCCTGGGTTGCTGGGCCTGACAGCATGCACCACTACATTTTGGTACTGGGAAGGAAACCAGGGTCAGATAGCTTTACAAATAGGTTGCCTGCAACCCCTTCCCAAAGTTGTACCCTTATATTTGAGAGAAATCTATTCTTGCCTTAAGCTGCTGAGAAGTGTATAATTCCTCTTGTGAAGTTTGTTGGTCCAGTGTTGCCCAACTCTTATCCCAAGACTAGCAGGCTAAGGTAGGAAGATCAAGAATCAGTGCCAGTCAAGGCTAACCTGTCTCCAAAAACAAGTCTATTTCCCAAACAAAGACTCTTTGAGGCCGCTGAAAAAGATGGAAACAGCATCAAATCATTCAGCTTGATATAAGAATCTGACCAATATGATATGAGCTCATTCAATCATTACTAAAGCAAATCTATCAGGGAAATAATATACAGAGGCCAGATGGACATATATGGAGAACTGATAGAATTATATGTTATTTATTGCATTAATATATTTTTAATACTACATACTAATGTATAAAAGTCATTAAAATAGTATTTCTGACAACTTGTGACATTAATAGAAGGAAATGTTCCTAAATTGATGGAGAACACTTATCAAAAGGCAAAGATACTTTAGTTAAAGGTATTTAATATTAAAATATTAATTGCATTTTTATTAAGCTCAAGAATAGGAGAAGTGCTATCACAGCTATTTAGCATTGTCCTGGAGTCCCAGGCATCTTGATAAGGAAAAAAATATCATAAAACTCATTAAGTATTACAAGGGAAGCAAAATTATAGAAAAAGAAAATTCCAGTTTGCAAATGACTCATTTTGAGTCAGAAACATGCCAGAGAATTAACCGAATATTAGATATGGTAAGCTGGAAAACAACAGAAATATACTTAGTAGTTTCTTATATCTAAGCACTGTGCGCAAGAATTCAGTATAAATTTAATTGAAAAGATTTCGTTCGTAATAATTTCTAAAACTCGCATGTATCTAGCAGGAAGCCTGTGTGTGGATGAGCCACACAGTGCCACCCTGGAAACATGGCTGAGTTGTTTCCATAGGTTTCCTGCCTTGTAGACTCTTAGAAGGGTAATCATTATACCTTATCTACTTAGTGCACAACCAATGCCATAATGAATCAATGCTCCTCAGGCAAATGTCCAATCAGATAGGTATACCTGACGTTTAAAATAGAGACAAAATGCTGTCAGCGTCAGGGGTACATGCAGTGCCTAACTAATAGACATATATCATGTAACCATTGGCTAATACTTGATAGCTACGGGCTTTCGTTTCCTACATAAACTCGGAATAATAGTAGTGTCTTCCTTCTAGGGATGCCTGAGAATCAAATGATATAAAACATGTAAAATAAAGGTTGAAGAGATGGCTCAGTGGTTAAGAGCACTGACTGTTCTTCCAGAGGTTGTGGGTTCAGTTCTCAGCCACCACATGGTGGCTCACAACCATCTGTAAGAGGATCCAATGCTCTCTGCTGGTGTGTCTGAAGACAGTGACAGTGTATTCATATACATAAATAAATAAATCTAAATGTATATACACACACACACAGGGTAGGGGCCATCTAAAGTGCATAAGACAATGCCAAGCAGCCATCCACAGAGCCTCTGACATTGGCCTGCGTACTCAGAAAAGACTTAATGTTTTCTTTATCCTTTCAGACTCTGGCCAAAAGAAAAGCATAAGCGTGCTTTCCCACACACTGCACCTCCCCAGTCCACAGTAGCCCCTCCCCCTCCCACAGCCCAGCCCCAATTGCTGACACCACCTTCTTAAAGCCATGACCCGCCTTCTATCTCCTCTCCCGTCGCCCACTTCCCAGCAGAGGCCAAGATTTATAGCTTGCCTGCCCTGCAGTTTTTCTCTCACACGTTATGAAAATTGTCCCTGAGCTTTAAAAAAACTAAACAACTATGCCTAGCATCAGAGTCTATGTTTAAACATTTCACACATTAAAAACAAAACACATCACTGGTGATTTTCAATGAATTCTAAATGGCTTTCTTCTCATGCAGAAGACCTAACCGAAGGCTCCTACGATGACATCTTAAATGCCAAACAGCTTGAGAAACTTCTGTACCTGCTAGAGTCAACCGAAGACCCTATAATTACTGAAAAAGCCTTGGTCACCTTGGGAAATAATGCAGCCTTTTCTGCTAACCAAGTAAGCTGCCTCACTCAACACCAGTAGCTATGACTCCATGCTTAACTCTCAAAGCCTCCATATCCTCATGGCATGGCCACTTGTTGCTTTTCTTTGCTTCAGAAAATCACAGCCAGATAATGACACAGTAATTTCTGAGAAGCTGGACACTAACATCATCAATGGCTGTTGAACACTAAGCAGAACGTGGTCTTTTACTCAAAGTTGAGCAGCGCCTTCGTGAAGTAGTGAAAGCGTCTAGCGTTTACGTCTATGCTTTATGAGACAGCCAGGCTTGGTGGGGAGGGCCTGATGTAGGTGGTCCTTCAGCCAGTGGTAACCACAAATCAGTGGAAATGGCTGAGACTCAAAAGAGTATAATTTGAATGTCCTTCCCCCACAGAGCGTGAGGAAAGACAGTTTGTGGGTTTCTTCAGCAGTTTTTTTTTCTTGTTAATATTCACACCAACACAGATTTATTTTGAGCTAAAAAAAAATTTGAAGGTTTTGCCACTAAAAGTGATAAATGTTTGGGGAAAGACATGCATTTAAGGTGATTATACAATGTATGCATATATCAAAACAAACTACTCCATTAATGTATAGCGCGTGTGTGTGTGTGTGTGTGTGTGTGTGTGTGTGTGTGTGTGTGTGTGTGTGTGTGTTTACATATCACTTAAAACAAAGGGAGCTAGGTCAGTGGGTCAAGTGCACTGTCCCATGTGAAAACCAGGCTTGGTGTCATGCACTGTAATCCCAGCATGCATTCAGTAATTGAACCCAATTAACGCTATTCAAATTGATCCCGGGGTGGCACATGGTTTTTTTGCTTACCCACCCTAATGTTTTGGGTTCCTGAATGAAAGGCACACACAAACAGCCTTTATATTTGGCTATGTCTTAAACAGCTCAATGGCTGGGCCACTTCTTAACTTCTATGAGGCTGATGTACCCTCCTCCAATATTCCCAAGTTATTATTTATTAAAATCTATATTCCATCTTTGCTGTCTCAAACCTAGACCTTTCTCTGTATATGAGTTGAATTAATATCTTTTCTTATTTAACTTAAATCTCTCTTATTTACTGTATAAGCCTATTCTCACACTGACAGTGTCATATTGCCAGGTTAAGTAATCTCAGAATTCCTGTGGAGCCCACATTCAAAGAAACTAGTTGTTTGCAGTAGTATAGACTTTTTAAATTTTCTTTAAAGCAATTACCATTATTTTTCTTTTCTATCCTTAAAAACAATTAAATCAAATTTTATTTATTTTCTCTCTTGTGGATTTATATCTCTGTGGAAATTATATATAATATCACCTTTTTATATGAATTGAATTAATATCCTTTCCTATTTAACTCCAGTTAAATCCCTTCTATTTACTGTATAAGCCTATTCTCAGGCTGACAGTGTCATATGCCAGGATAAGCAATCCCAGAATTCCTGTGCAGCCCGTGTTCAAAGAACCCAGTTGTTTATGAAGCACTGGCTTCCTAAAATTTTATTATATCTAGTCTCTTTACTTGATTGTAGGAAGCAAATAGCCTCTACAATCTGTCTCTCTCTGCCTTCTGAGCAGCTTATCTCCTTATACAGTAGGGGCTCCCAGCACCTCTGAGCTCAATCTCTCTGAGGCAGTTTAAAAGCCTTTGCGAAGAGCTCAGGCTGGATTCTAAGCCCACCACCCAGCATTGTCTGGGTCAGCTTGGGGGGATAAAGCCATGTCCTAGGTTACTCCATGAACCCCAGAATTATGTGCACCAATTTAACATGCCTTTTGTCCTAGTCCCAAACCCCCCCTGGCTTGGGCAAAATCCATGCAGCTCTGCTAAGACACCAATTTCCCCCACCTCCTAATCTTCAGGCGTAATGCGTGTTTTCTATTGGGGAATCTCCAATTAATTTTTAATAGTGAGTTGAAGCCCCACTTTGGGCGCCATCTGTAGTTGAACCCAGTAAATGCTATTGGAATTGCCAGCAGCAGTGGTGCGCATTCATCGATACCTACCCCAATGTTTTGGGTTCCTGAATGAAGGACACACACATGCAGCCTTTATATTTGGATGTGTCTTAAACAGCTCAATGGCTGGGCCACTTCTTAACCTCCATGCGGCTGATGTACCCTGCTCCAATATTCCTGAGTTATCACTTGCTAAAATCTATATTCCATTTCTGCAGCCCCCATGGCTGCATTCCCCTGCACCTGCATGACAACTATCTATCTATCTTCTGCAGCTCTCAGGCCTGGTGTCTCTCTTCCTTCCCCCAAATAGCAGCCAATCTCTCCCTCTTCAGTCCCTTGCCATGGAATCCTAAAAGTCCTGCCTCTGTCTTTCTGCCTAGCCATTGGCCACTGGCAACTTTATTTACCAGTTAAAACCAACTGGGGGCAGGGTGCCTCAGTGTCTTATGTCTGGATGTGTGGATTCCTGTACAAACAACATTAGACCAAATCCACAACACAGTTATCCCAGCACTAGGGAAACAGCCCATTGGCTTGAGTGTAACCTAATCAACAAGCCCCAGATCCTAATGAGAGACCCTGTCTCAGAAATAAGACAGCTTCTGAGAAACGATACCTCTGGCTGCCATATGTGAACGTGATCCCACGTACACTAATATTCCTACCCACCCACACATCAAAAGAAAAGTCAATAGATAATGAAAATAAGTAAGTGAACAAAATTAGGCCCGAGGAGACAGCTCAGTAGATTAAAGTGCTCACCTTATAAACGTGAGGATCTGAGTTCAGTCCCCAGAACTCAAACTAAAAAAGCCAAAAGCCAGGTGTGGCACACACTTGTCATCTCAGCACCAGCAAGGTGGAGACAGAGCCGTGATGCCTGAGGCTCCCCAGCTGTCAGCTTCGTGTACATGGTTGCACAGATTATAGACATTAGTGATTATCTTCCAGTCACCATAATGCATCGTGTCACATTTAACTAAGAATGATCTATTCTACTTCATGTTTCCTGTGTCTTCCGTCCTGTCTATGTGTGTCTGCCTGGTGTATGCCCATGAGTGATGTCTGTGTTTACAAAGATCCTCACTCTTTATTTATTGTACAGTGTCTTAGTCAGGGTTTCTACTGCTGTGAAGAGACACCATGACCACAGCAACTCTTATAACGGAAACATTTCACTGGGGCTGACTTACAGTTCAGGGGTTTACTCCATTATTGTCACAGACATGGGGCTGGAGAAGGAGCTGAGAATTCCACATCAAGATCAGCAGGCAGCAAGCAGGTAGGGAGACTATGAGCCGCTAGGCCTGGCTTGAGCATGTGAGACCTCAAAGCCGGCCTCTGGTAACACACTTTCTCCAGTCAGGCCACACCTCCTAATAAAGCTTCTCCCTGTGGGCCTGTGGGGGCCATTTTTATTCAAACCACCACAAACAGCATAGAAAACATCATGTGGGGAAGGATGGAACACTTTACAGAAATCTATAACAGTTTTTACAAGGGATTAAGTTTACTGCCCCCAACTGATCCCAAGAGACCCTGATAATAAACAATATCCATAAATAGTTACTTTCAGATTCTGTGTTTGCTGCTTTCAACAAACGATTAACGATAATAACATGCATTATTCTGGGTCAGGGGCAAGAAAGAGCGCTAACTCAAGATTGCAGCTGTGCATCAGTTTAGGTTGTAAATGTTGATTGCTGATTTAGAGGGAAACCCAAGTCAAGGTTGGTTCTTACATTTTTCTCTTAAAGCAGGTAGAAACTGTGAGTACACAGTGAGCTAGCAATCTTAAGTGACTTCCAAGTGTATTTATTAGCTTCGGCTATTAGATCAGCAAAAATTCCAGTCTTAGAATATAAGAGGAATTTCAGAATATTGCATGCCCATACTTAGGGAGTCCTAGCCAATGAAAGAGCTGTCTCAAAAAAATAAATAAATAAATAAAAAGGAATGGCAGTTGAGGTTGTCCTCTGCACACGCGAGTGTACACGAGTGTACGGGTACACACACACACACACACACACACACCCATCCACATAAATACAATGTTTCTAAGTAAGAAAAGTTTCTAAAAGGAAGATTTGTATATGTGAAGATCGTTTCTTTAGTGTTAATCTTAGTTGCATTTCGAGATGCATGCAATCAGTAAAAGGGCTGCATATTTAATCTATGGTCCATTTTCTCCTCTCTTAGGCCATTATTCGTCAGTTGGGTGGTATCCCAATTGTTGGAAACAAAATCAACTCCTTGAACCAAAGTATTAAAGAGAAAGCTTTAAATGCACTAAATAACCTGAGTGTGAACGTTGAAAATCAAACTAAGATAAAGGTAAGTTTTCTTTATATCAGGTGTTTGTACAAACGAGAAAGCGATTCAAGGGTAGGCTGTGATGCAAACAGTGCTCTGTGACCTCGAGGTCAACAACTACCTTTCAAGAAACCGAAACTGGGTGGTCTTCTTGTGTACTGTGTAAAGGTTGTCTTTGCATTATTCAGAGAGTGGGGCACTGTGGGCCTTTGGTATTGTTATTTTAATGAAGCATCACCTGTCTTGTTGTTTTGTCAACACTCTTCTCCATCGCCTTCTGATTGGTTTAACACAGAGCTGAGGGCCTGTAGCAGGGCAGGGGAGGATAGGAAGGACTCTCGGGCAGAGATAGGAACTCTGGGAAAGATTCAGGCACTGGGATTCACTAGCCAGACATGGAGGAGGTCAGACATACAGGGACTGAGTGAGAGGTAACAGACCACGTGGCCTAGAAGAAATGGGTTAATTAAGTAAGACGAGCTAGCTGGAAGGGAGCCTTGCTATGGCCTAAGCTTTCATAAATAATAATAAGTCTCTGTGTCATTACTGGGAGCTGGAGGGTCTAGACAATCCAACCATGGAGACTAGAGCAGTATAATCCCCCAGGCACTGTAGGTGGATTTCCATTTAATTCAGGGGTGCTAAAGAGTAAAGCCAGACGTGCATGCAGAGCACACAGCAGCAGAAAGACTCGGTAAATGAAGAAACCAAGCAAACTCAACTCAGTGTTTTTAAACTTGGTTTTTCGGTACAAAATAGAGGAGAAAACAAATCCGCAGGAGAGTGGGTAAAGATGAAGATAAGCAACTGAATGGAGTCAGTTACGCTCAGAAGTCCAGTACACCCATCGTAGGTTCCAACTGTTACACCCAAACGTCTGGTCCACCTCTTGTAGGTTCCACCCTCACCAACCAGGAGTCAGTTCTACTTTTTAAAGGATGGAGATACAATAAAACTGTGACCAGAGAAACAGTTGTCTTCTAAGTGTAATTTAGAGCTTAAGCACTTGATCTCTGTGTCCTTACTGTCACATGACCACCTCTATGGTGGCATGGGTGCAGTTGGAGTGTCTCACAAACATTAATGATGTGTATTGCACAGTTAGTTGATCATTTCTTGGTACCTGAAATTAGAAACATTTTCTAGTTTTTGATGGCATTCAGATTTAGTAATAATTTTTCCAATATGGAAACTCATGCATGAGATATAAGTACCACTAAATGCTCATTGCATTTCTCCTCACTACATAAGAGCAGTCTTGAGCTAAATTTAGGCCTTTGATTCTCAACACAATGACAGGTTATTAACAAAGGCAGCTTTAAATAAAATGGTCACCAAAGTTGGAGGGCATTCATCCTGAGCAGTCAAGCCTATTCTACTGTGCAGAAAAGTAGCTGCTCAGTAGAAGTTTCTGGATAGCTGGGGTTGCTCAGTGGTTCTCTCTCGCCTTCAGATATACGTCCGTCAAGTCTGTGAGGACGTCTTTGCTGATCCCCTGAACTCTGCCGTGCAGCTGGCTGGACTGAGGCTGCTGACAAACATGACGGTCACCAATGACTACCAGCACCTGCTCAGCGGCTACATCGCCGGCCTGCTCCACCTGCTACTTATCGGAAACGGAAGCACCAAGGTAGGGTGTGCTGCAGTCAGTCCTGAAGAGCTGTTGCATCAGACTTAACTGAGATTGGGTTTCCAGTCCTCGTGTGGCGGCACACACCTTTAATCCCAACACTCTAGAGGCAGGCAGAGTTCTGTGAGTTGGAGGTCTGCCCAGTCTAAGTAATGAGTTCCAGAGAGGAGAAAAGAAAAAAGATAAGAAATGCCAGACCATATCTCAACCCTGTGGTGTCCTTCTGAAGAGATAGGGGTGCCTTTGATCCCAGCAGAGGCAGGTAGATCTGTGGAGTTCACAGTCAACCTGGTCCATACAGCAAATCCTAACAGGCAGGACGACAAAGAGAAATCTTGTATCAAAAAGGAAAAATAGTCTACTTAAAGTTTATAAAAATGCTTCTAGAAGCCCAAGAAAGTGTATTACTTTCATCCCTAATACTGAATTGCAGGTTCTGTTTGTGGAGATCACATGCTGTGTCTCTTGCCTTGGGTGGATGGCCATTTTCTGAGAATCAGTAAAATCATGTTCTTCTGGAATCCCTGGCATCACTACCCAGAAATAGGAAGTAAAAGGATTCTGAGAAACTGTTTCGGGAAGTTGCAGCTTATGTTTACCTCAGGATTGACCAGTTTCTAAGATTAGCACATGAAGTGTAATGGGTTCCATTGATTTCTCTTTTATATGTGGTTTGTTTTTGTTTCATATAGTTTGCTTTCTTGCTCCTCCTCCCTAGCTTCCTTCCCCCCTAACCCTGCCTGCCCCCACTTAGCCCCCCCCCAGTGCCCCTCTCCTCTCCCTTTTCATCTCACCTGCAGCCCATTGCCATTATACCTTGGTGGTCATTGTAGTTATCACACTTACCTGTGGGAACGGGGCCCGTTTAGAGGTCAGCTGACAGCTGACGTCGGAGCCAGTTCTCTCCTCCCAACATGCGGTCCCAGTGTTGAACTCTCAAGGTTGCCAGGCTTGGGGCAGGCCCTTTGCCCACTGAGCCTCTTATCAGCCCTGTTTTAGTTATTTTTTTAAAAACTTTAATTTTTTATTTTTTTATTGGTGTATATGTGTTTACGGTAGGGGTGTGTGTGTGTGTGTGTGTGTTTGTTTATGGTAGATGTGTGTATGTTTGTTTATGGTAGATTTTGTGTGTGTGTGTGTGTTTGTGGTAGATGTGTGTGTGTGTGTGTGTGTATTTATGGTGGATGTGTGTGTGTACATGTTTATGGTGTGTGTGTATGGATGTATGTGGGTGTGTGTATTTATGGGGTGTGTGTGTGTGTGTGTGCGTGCTTATGGTGGATGTGTTTATGGTGTGTGTGTGTGTGTGTACATGTTTATGATGTGTGTGTGGATGTGTGTGTGGATGTGTGTGTGTGTGTGTTTGTTTATGGTGGCTGTGTGTGTTTATGGTGTGTGTGTGTGTGTGTGTGTGTGTGTGTGTGTGTATGTTTGTTTATGGTAGCTGTGTGTGTTTATGGTGTGTGTGTGTGTGTGTGTGTGTGTGTGTGTGTGTATGTTTGTTTATGGTAGCTGTGTGTGTTTATGGTGTGTGTGTGTGTGTGTGTGTGTGTGTGTGTGTGCATGTGTGCGTGCTTATGGTGGCTGTGTGACATGAAGCATATGTGGAAGTTAGAGAACAACTTTGTAGAGTCAGTTTTCTCTTTCTGTCCATGGATGTGGAGGATCAAGCTCCTGGGCTGGCCTCATCTCACTGTATAGCAGAGGCTGACCTTGGGCTCCTTATCCTCTGGATACTTCTGAGTGCTGGGGTCACAGGCGTGCCCTGACTTGCCTGGCTTTATATTGTCCTGAAGATGGAACCCAGGCATGTACTCCACAGCTGTGCTATGTCCCCAACCCTCCATTACCCTCTTCACAAAATGGTTTGGCTCAGTCATTACCTGTTGAAGTCTTCCTACACCACAGCCGTGCAGTGTTAAGGGAATCAGATGCACAAAGGCTTCATTTGTCCAGTTGTACAAACATAGGAGGCAGCAGAGGTGACGCTGGCCACCAAGACCTCAGGAGACACCTCAGAAAGTCTGAGGAAATCTCTCGTGTTCAAGTCCATTCTTATTGCTGTGTTTTTAAAGCACACAGTAGTATATAGATTGGCTAGTTGTAATGGTAAACTTGTGTTCTCGAAGACAGGTCAAAGCAAAATGCACTGGTTTCTGATTGTACTGGATGTGATTTTATTTTTAAATTTTATTTGTCAGTGTATATGGTGGGGGGAGGGTGTGTGCCACAGTGTGTATATGGAAAGCAGAGGACAACTTTTTAAGATTTGTTCACGTACATGGGTGTGTTTTGTTGACACAAACATCAGCATAGTAGAAGAGGGCAGCAGCTCCCATTACAGAAGGCTGTGAGCCACTGTGTGCGCGCTGGGAGTTAAACTCTGGACATCTGGAAAAGCAGCCAGTGCTCCTAACTACTGAACCATCTTTCCAGCTGGGGATTTGAACTGTCTGGTTCCCGGGCTTTACTACAGGGGCTTTTCCTGCTGAGCACTCTAGCTGGCCCCAAGTTGGACTTACTTTCTTTCTTTTTTCTTTCTTTTCTTCCTTCCTTCCTTCCTTCCTTCCTTCCTTCCTTCCTTCCTTCCTTTCTTTTTTTGAGACCACACTGTGTGTCCTGGGCTACTTTGAACTCTCGACTCTCCTGTTTCAGCTTCCCAGGTGCTGAGATGTGTAGGTAGGGCACTGTTGGCTGCATTAGTATTTTGGAAGGACCATTGTGAAGATGGACCCTAAGCATCTGGTATCATCTCAGAACTTCTGGGGTTATCAGGATATAACGTCTGTAAGGAAGTGCCTCACTGCAGTTCAGTGCTTCTGAGGTGTTTGTATGTAGGTTTTCTCCATCTCCTGTAGCACAGATTATTTGGGTCGGGTCCAAGACATCCCCAGGCATTCAAAATTAAATATAAGAGTTAGCGCAGCTCCAGGCTACTTCCAGCCCTTCTGCAACTCTCTCCCCAGTGGAAGATGACTTCAGCGTTTTAGGACCCAGAAAATGCCTTCCCTCTGTGCTGTAGTATGACTACTGTATGTAAAACCCTCTCCTTGACTGTCTCTGCAGCTGCTCTACCCAGAACCCTGGAGGGACTTCTAACTCACTTCAGGGGCGAGCAGGTGTATTCGCATCTGTATTGTCTCAGGTCTGGTTGATGAAGTCTACGACGTTTGAAAAGATGACTCGTGTTGTTTTGTCGCGTTCTTCCCTCACATTGCCTAGAATTTTTCTAGAATAGAAAACTAAACTTTTTGGTAAGAACCTGGCCACCCGTTGCGGCGTTGTTTCTCCATAAAAGCTGCGAGTAAAGTTCTAACTTGCACATGCATTTTCTCAGAGTCATCCACTTGTCTATGCCCCTCGTGGATGCTCCTCAGGAGGCCCGGGAGTGACATTTAAAGGGTCTTGTTTCGCTTGCGATGGAGAACCCGCTGCACTCTCACCATCTGTGCTTGTACCACTGACTCAACAAATACAAAATCCTGGGAAGTGTTTGCTCTCTGCAGTGAGAGTCAACAGCGTAAATGTCCTGGGTCACCACAAGGTGGCACCTGTGGCAAGAAAGGAGGACAAACAGACCTTAATGTTTCAAACGGAACTGTAGAGGACAGCAAGCTCTCACATTTCAGACACTAACCAGCCGTTGCCCTGACTGTCTCTGGCTGATTATGAGCTGACCTTCAGAGTTTACCCAGGTCCATCTCCTAGGTTCTGAGCTGTCTGTCACACAGCTGTTGCTCCTGTTTTTCTGCTCCAGGCTTCATCAACTTTACAGGCAGGCACTTTATCTCTTAGACTGGTATTACTGTTGCTGACAGCATCATGCCAGCTGAGATGTCCCAGTCACTCTCGGGAGGGCACCGAAGGGTCAGAAGTCAGACTCTTAGGACTCTGGCTGTCCTGAGAGCCCATAATTCCCTAGAAGCATCTGCCTGAAAACCATGACCCTGCATAAACACGTTGGCAGGATCCCCACTCTGGGGCAAGATGGGCCTCTGGCATCATGGCTTTTGTTTTTACCTTGTTCTCTTCTGCACGACTTGATGTTTTACCATGACCATGTGTTCATTTTACTAAACTTAGAAGATGGTAAAGCTGAGATTAAGCAAAGCTTTATCATCTTCACTTTAATAATTAAGTTCACGTGTGACCAAAGGAGTTGTAGGCATACAGTATGATGTAATGTTCTGGGTCCAAGGTAGACCTTGGTAGGGTGGTACACAGGGGACCCTAGGTTTGATCACCATCTCCCCCAAAGTTGTGGTATCTATTGCCTGTTTACTAAGTTATAAAAATGTGCACTCTGGTTCCTTCCTGGGTCTATCGAGAAGTGGTGTTGTTGTTTCTTCTTGGTTTTGGTACCCTCCTTCTCCTCCCTTTAATTTCAGCTGTCTTGTGGGAAAATGTAGGTTAATGTTTTACAAAAAAACATCTAGGGCTGGAGAGGTGGCTTAGCACTTAAGAGCATGTGTTGCTCTGGCAAAGGACCCAGGCTCGGTCCCAAGCACCCATGAGACCATTGATAACATCAGTTCCAGAGGCTCCGATGCCCTCTTCTGACCTCTGCAGGCAGTGCACACACAGGGTGCATATACATATATACAGCCAAAAAGATTCATACACACAAAGTAAATCTAAACATTTTAAGACATTCTAATTATTACTAATTTTTTAGAGATAAGAATGCTAGCATCTTAATTAGCTATTAAATCGTTTCAATGTCACTTCCATTTAAAGGATCATAAAACATTTTTCACATTTAAAAGAGATAACCTCCAAGATTCATAGTAACCTAGTAGAAGAAAGGATCCTAGTATTTAGTGGTGGTGGTGGTGGTGACCAAACTGTTCCAGAATTGTAACAACTCTCATGAGAACTGAACTAAGCGTTGAGAGATTTCTCTTGTTTCAGAGACTAGATTCTTCTTCCTGGCACTCACAACAAAGATGATTTAAGAGCTGGAGAGATGGTTCTGTGTGTGAAGGGATTGTCATGCAGACATGAGATCGGGAGTTCAGACCCCAGTACCCTGGAAATGCAGTGTGGTGACCTGCCTGTACCCCCAGGACAGGGGATGTGAGATGGGATCCCTAAAACAAGGTGGCCAGACTAGCTGAATTGGTGAATTTTGGGTTCAAGTGAGGACCATGTGTCAGTGAAGAGCAGGCAAGGAGACTCTGGCCCCCCCATGCACATACATGTGAGCATGTATCACACATGTACAGATGGGGGAAAGGATAATTTCACACATACCAGCCTTACAGCACAGAGAAGACATTTGCTAAGTTCTTGCTGTCTCCCCAACAGTTGAACCAGAGAAGTGAGGTTTAGATGGCACTGATAATGATGACCTCTCTGAAAGTGGTGCCGAGCACTAGAGGAGCCGAGCAGAGACTTCATGGAGAAGACGGGCACTAGGCACTGAGGTGCAAACAGGAGTTTACAGGCCAGTGGGGTGAGAGGATGGCATCCTAGGGAGAAGGGCCATGCTTGCTGATCCAGTAAACCCAGTGTTCTGTTGGCAGGTTCAGGTTTTGAAGCTGCTTTTGAATTTGTCTGAGAATCCAGCCATGACAGAAGGACTACTGAGTGCCCAGGTAAGTAGATTACCTAGCTGGTTCATGAAAGCACACATACATAGACTACCCATCCGGTTCATAAATGCATACATAAGTAGATTACCTACCCAGTTTGTAAATGCACACATACAGAGATCACCTACCTGGTTCATTAATGCACACATACATAGATTTTGACAAAGAGATCTGGAAAGGTTTGCCCAAAAACATTCACAGGAATTATTTCTGAAGATGAGTATTAAGTATATTTTGTTTTTTAAAACGTCTCTGTGGCATCAGCGAACTTTCCATCTCTGCCCAATTTGCAGTATATTTCTGTCACTGCATTTTAAAATTTGGGTTTTTTTGTGCACATGTACCTCAGCACTTGCTGAAACAGTGTTGAGTCCCCTGTATATTCTCCATGCTGAGCTCAATGCCCACACCAGCAAGTTCAGAGTTCATAGCACTCCCAGGGAACTTAGGAGAAGCAACCATGTAACAAAACTAGCAAGACTGTTAAAAACAAGTAACAGATTGTTGAAATAGTCGCTGTGCTCTGAAAAGTCCAAGTGGTGTGGGGGTAACACAAAATTCTTCCACCATGAGGAAATAGAGTCATCTGTTGCCCCTGTTCCCCAAACTGTGTGTAAGCAGTAGTACTGATTGAACTAATGTGTTCTTACAAAAACTGCATAGGTCCCAAACTGGTTGGGTTTCCCAAATGGCTACACTCTGGGGTTCTAAAGCAATCTTAGTTTTTCCACTAACAAAACCTCATTTTTACTTGTAACATGGAATAAAAATTACAGGTGTGTAGGTTAGGGGTTGAGGTTGCTTGCCTGGGGTCAGATTACAGTGTTAACTGGTGGATGCTATTTTAAATACAACAATGACACCATTTCCTCTTCAGGTGGATTCTTCATTCCTTTCCCTTTATGATGGCCAAATGGCAAATGAGATTCTTCTTCGGGCTCTTACACTGTTCCAGAATATAAACAATTGCCTCCAGGTGGAAGGCCGGTTAGCTGCTGAGCTTCCTTTTCCTAAGGGCTCATTGTTTTTCCTGCTGTACGGAGAAGAATGTGCCCAGAAGATGAAAGCTTTAGCTTGTCACCATGACGCGGATGTGAAAGAGAAGGCTTTAGCAATAAAGCCCAAATTCTGATTGGTTGCTCCCATTTCTATCAAAGAATCAAAGAGTGATGCAGTCTTCAGTCAGCACACAGGAACTCTTACCTTCCTTTAAAAGGGGTCTTTCAGCTGATGGAGTTAAACAATGAAAGTCAGGGGGAGCAACTCTAATCCAACATGATGTTCAAAATGTGAGATTTTGGAGTAGTTGAGATTTGGGGTTTGGGGATTGGGTATAGTCTGGAACCTTCAGAGGATGTGAGTCACTGCTGGAACAAACATCTGGTCATGGTCATGGACAGATTGGCCAAGCTCTTCGGGATGACTTTGAAGGATTCTACTGCTATTAAATTGACTGTGAGGGGTTTGTACTGAAGATACTTACTGAGGTATTTAATGGTTTCCTGACATGAACTGAGTGGCCTTTCTCTGTATAATCCTAACTCCTGGGAGTGATTTGCATTTGTTCATGAGACAGTGTTAGGTGCTGAGTTGAAGACTAAAATTGCCACAGCAAGAGCCTGTGCCTCAAAGCAGTGAATACAGGAAGTTCAAGTCCACCCGCCAACCCCACCGTACTGCTTGCAAGTCTGAGTTCCTCATGAGACTCTGCCCGCAGCATTTCTGATCAGTAAGACTGTACTTCCATTTACAGGGAAAAGGTTTTCTTACTGCTTTTCTTACTGCTTACCCCTTATGTAAGACACTGGAGAGCAATCAAGTTTCTGCCCACAGGCAGCCGGGCAGACCAAGCGGTTGCCCTTTGCAAAGTGTCCTGATGAGCCTGACTGAATGCATGGAGAAGTACACCCACAAAATGGTTGTCTGAAATAGCATGTTGTGAAACAATGTATTATGGTCTTTTTTTTCTCTTAATAATGATAAATACATTTATACATTGAAAGAACATTTTTAGAATGATACGTAAAGCTTCTGGGCATGGGACTGGGACCTGGGTACATGGATTCCTTTGTGTACCTATTTCTACCGTTTGGATTTTTACTGAGCATAAACTGTGTAATTTTTTTAATAAAAAGGAAAAATGCAAGGTGTACATAATTTCTAACCCCCACTGACATTAGTTTACTAAGTTTCATCACATTTTACTTGACTAAAATTACAATACATAAAATTTTAAAATTCTTTTTCCAGTTTGTTTTATTTGTGGGAGTGTTTTGCCTGCACGCATGTATGTATGTATGTATGTACGTATGTATGGGCACAGGGTCAGAAGAAAGCGTTTGTCGCAACTGTAGTAAGGGATGGTTGTGAGCCACCGTGTGGGGGCTGGGGACTGAACCCAATACCAGTGCTTCTCGCCACTGAGCCAGTTCTCTAAGCCCCTATAAACATTTCCAGCTATTCTTTCAAGTACTCTTATAATATTTACTTTATTTAGAAGATAGATTGGGCAGTTTTTACAATGTATGTTAGACTAACAAGATACAGTTTTTTTTCAAAATTTATTTTCACTTTACACATACATCCTTTGAAATGTAGATTAGAAAAATAAAGTGAAAGCCATTCCATAGGGTGGTTGTGTTAGAAAGATAGGGTGTGCTTCACAACAAACGGAACTTACATGTAAACAGAAACAAACAAAAATCATGAGGGGGCCTTATAAAAACAAGGCAGGCCCAATCACCCCGAGACCAGAACACAGATCACGTGGAAGGTCTCAAACAGTACGCGTGGACACAAACGCAGTACCAAGGCCGTTCGTCCGTGGAGAAATATTTAAGCTGCATCAGTTACTTGAGAGACTTCTCAGTATGGCTTACAGTAACACAATGGCTGCAGTGGTACCCAGTGGAGCGTTGTGCCCAAAGGCTGGCACCCCGGGTCCTATGGTCATGTCCCCTTGCAGCAGGGAGCTGACGCCCGTTTTCCTGAAGCTGACTTTAAATGGAATCTTGTGCTTTAGTGCCTCAGCCCCGTTGATGGGAACCTTTTATATAAAAATACTACATTCTGATGATCATTCGTATTGGCTATTCCCCTCTAAAGTCACGAGTGGGTGAGGTGGTCAGCCTCCAGTTTGGTGTCTGGGCAGGAACAATGCATCATGGGAAGGATTGCTCTTCAGCTGTCTACTGTGCCTGTCTGCATCAGAGTGATATCGTAAGTTTTCTCCCTTAGTTTTTTAAAGTGCTTTAAAAAAATTATTCTCTGCCTTTGGAGGTAGGCTAACTTGTCCTCCTTGTACATGGTGATATTGGGTCTGAACATAAGTTACTTGTTTCAGGGTAATCAAGTCCATGATGGGATGGACGAAATTCTGATGAGAGGCCAAGGTGACATGCATCACCCATGCAAATGCATCAAATTATTGAGTACGCCCTATATAATATTTGATATATATAGAAAACTTGCTATGTTTGTACCATTGGTCTAGAAAGTAGAAGCAGAAGCACCTTCACTAATGCCCCAGCAGCTCACTACCTCATAACAAAGACTGGTCAGCAGAAACCCACAATCTTAAAAAGAAAGGAACTACTGGGATTTCACATGGCTTACCGAAAGGTACAATTGTGCTTATAGGCCATTTAATATAAAAATATACACCACATCCAAGTCATGTAAAACATACTTATAAATCTTACTGACATATTTGGGGTTCGAGCTGAGAACAGGAAAGAGTGCATATAGCGAAGTGTAAAGTGAAGACAATTCCAGAGCGTGATGTATTCACATCTGGGCTCCACATTCTCTCCTTTGGGAAATACTTTAGTTACAGTTGTGCCTGGCAGAAAGTCTGCCTTTGAAATTAAAAACTTGCCTAAGTCTCAAACCCACTCTTCCCTTCTCTGTCCACCAGCCTTAAACCTGGGAACTGCTGCTGTGTAGATGAGGCCCTCTTAGAAATGCAAGTACGATGCTCATGGCTACACATGAATGAGCACACTTGATGCCAAGGAGCTTCTTTTATGCAATGTATATTTGACCACAATAAAAAAAAATCTATTTTAAAAAACAATAAATTTAGCTCAAACACCTATGTTCTTATGCTTAACAAAGTAAAATCATCACCATCTGGCATGTAAGCTGATGTTTTCTCCTCTCGCTTGTAGCTCTAGCTGGCCTTGAACCTGTCATCTGTCTGCCTTATCCTGTGGAGTGCTGGACTGCAGGCGTGCATCACCACAACCAGCAGTTAATCACTATGAGGTGGTCCAGCTTGTCATTCTATAAGGAAGGGGTGTGTGTGTGTGTGTGTGTGTGTGTGTGTGTGTGTGTGTGTGTGTGTGTGTGTGTGTGTGTATGTGTGCGCGTGCGCGCGCACGCGCGCAAAATATAGGCAGGGAAGCTTGACTCTCCTTTGTAGAAAGCCCTGGACAGAAAAAGAAATGGGACTTTAATGTCAGCTTTTCATCTCAGAAATTTTACTGCCACTAAAATATAGTGCTTTGATAAACAATAGTATTTCACAAGGTTTGTATCATTGGTATGATTTTTTAAAATCTACATTGGACAGTTTAATAACCCATCCCTAGGCTCCCACAGTTTATGTCACCAAGTCTTATCAATTGGCAAGTTATAATATAAAACAAAACACACACTTGCAGAAATTGTTTCCATGTGAAAAGTGTCATAATATTTGTGAATTTCTTAGTCTTCATTTGTTTTCACTGAAAATTCCTATTTTCATGTTTCTTCAGAAGCTCTATCATCGGTGTTCAAGTACAGTGACTCTCCATGCTTCAAGACGAAGAAATCCTCACAAGAAAGTCCGTATCTCTCTAGAGCCTCATTCAGTTTCACAGGCGGCTCTAAGTAATGCTGGCAGTGACGGGAAGAAAAGGAAAACTTAGAATCCAGATACTTGACAGCTCTTCCAAATAAGCACTCAAACTAAAAATAAATTCAAAACACCAAAGGTTGCTCACATAAAACAATCCCCTTTGTTTTAAATGAACCATTAGCAAATCAGACAAACACGTCTTCTTACACAATTGAAGCCATTAATTAGAAAGTCACTAAAACTGTCAGCTGCTGGATAGAAATAAGTCCACCCGAATGCCTGTGTGTGCACATGTGCCACCTTGCATCGGTGACATTAGATTACACAAAATCTGGTCCTGATCTCACGATACAATTTCAGTGTAACTGGAATCAATACCAAGAAATGGTACTAGAGGATTGGGTGTTAACACTTAGGCACTCGGGACTCTGTACATCTGTGTTTGTGGGGACAAGCAAATATTTTTGGATGGAGAAGGGTGTTACCCAGAAAGCCCCCCCCATGAACAAACCACGTCAGAGGATGAAGGTGTCCCCCAAGAACAGACACTGCAGGACAGTCCCTCCCCCGACTCCCTGCATTTCGTCAGTGATCCCAGCACCATTAAAAAGTGGCACAAAGCACACTCCAGAATGTTTTTTGCACACTTGAATACTCTCTTTAAATGTTCAAAGTGTCTTGGCAAAATGCCCTGGCAGGCAAAGATACTAGATTGTCACACCCTGAGCCCTGAGTTAGATTCCCGGACCCACGTGGTATACAGATAGAACTGACGCTCTCTGACCACGGCACATATGTTCCATACAAATAACAATGTCAATTATTTGGAAAGTGCAGACCACTTGAATGTAGAATAAAATGGTTATTATAAAGAGATTTAAAGTATGAAGGTAAACAATTCCATTGGTTTTAAAAATACAATATTTGGAAGAAGTGTGAGAGATGGACCAGTGGTTAAGAGCACTAGTTGCTCTTCTACAGGGCCCAGGCTCAATTCCTAGCACCTGTGGTGGCTTCCAACTGTTTGTGAGTCCAGTCCCAGTGAGTCTGATGCCCTCTTCTGGCCCTCTTGGGCACCAGGCTCACATATGATACACAGACATATATGCAGGCAAAACACTCATGCACATAAAAACAAATTAAAAAACAACACAAAAAAACTAGAGAATCATTGTGATGTGGTAAACAGAACAAATTAAGAGAAATGTTTAACCACACTGCCAGAGGTACAAGCACACTAATTAACATTTGTACTAATTCTTAAGAGAATCTCATAACGTGTGCAATCATTTCAATAATACCCACTCTTTATCCCCTCCCTCACCTCCTCCCAGATCCATCCTCTCCCCAGACCCCATTCCAACTTCATCCCCCTTTTCTAAAGTTATTTCCCTTCTGACCTAAATCTATGCTGTATAAGAGCTTTTGATTTTTAAATTCATTCGAAGTTTCTTTTTTCCTACCTAATTAGAAAGGCTGCAGCGTTTGGAAGTTGAAAAACAAGTCAAAGTTTCTGAACAGATCACCAGAGGGAGTCTGTCTCTCCCCTTCTAGGAGGACTATCCTCGAGGCATCAACAGAGTATGCCAGCTAGCGAACCAGACAAAAGTCTTTACCCTTCTAACACAGAGATAAACACAGACGGAAATAAGCTATCTGAGGGCTTACTATGTTCTGGGGGGAAGTGCAGGAGGTGTCTGTTTAAAGACAGTAATCCTGGGGGCCCTTCCAAGAAAGTCCCCTCTGCGGGCACACCTAATAGCATGGGCTGCTCAAGGCACTGTAGGCAAGCATCAGGCTGAGGCTGCTCAGGGCGCTGTAGGCAAGCACCAGGCTGAGGCTGCTCAGGGCGCTGTAGGCAAGCACCAGGCTGAGGCTACTCAGGGCGCTGTAGGCAAGCACCAGGCTGAGGCTGCTCAGGGTGCTGTAGGCAAGCATCAGGCCGAGGCTGCTCAGGGCACTGCAGGCAAGCACCAGGCCGAGGCTGCTCAGGGCGCTGTAGGCAAGCATCAGGCTGAGGCTGCTCAAGGCACTGTAGGCAAGCATCAGGCTGAGGCTGCTCAGGGCGCTGTAGGCAAGCACCAGGCTGAGGCTACTCAGGGCGCTGTAGGCAAGCATCAGGCCGAGGCTGCTCAGGGCACTGCAGGCAAGCATCAGGCTGAGGCTGCTCAGGGCGCTGTAGGCAAGCATCAGGCTGAGGCTGCTCAGGGCGCTGTAGGCAAGCATCAAGCTGAGGCTGCTCAGGGCGCTGTAGGCAAGCACCAGGCTGAGGCTGCTCAGGGCACTGCAGGCAAGCAGGTTTTCACCCCAAAGTGAGGCTCCCAGGTCACGCTGTGTCGTGATTTGATTCAGATTGTAAAAGTCACTGTCTTGTATAGAGATGAGCAGACTGTATGGGGCAATGTGTGGGACGAAGGCTGTGTTGTCATGAGGTGAGGAGAGAGGTAGTTCTGGCTAGAGGAGGAGACAGCTTAGATATAAAAATATGGCTGGAGGAAGATCTGACCGAGAAAGGTGACAGAAGCAAGACAGTAGGAAGATTGGGGACGTGAGACAGGGAAATGCTTTCACCAATCCCCAGCTGATGATCCCCACTGAGAGTCAAACTTATAAATCCTCACTGAAGACTGCCTGCAATAAATCCACAGTGAAGACTGCCTACACAGCAATTACCCTCTTCCTGAGCAGCATTCCAGACAGGAATAAAACAGCTAACAAACCAAGGTGAAAGCCAGAAGTATGCTTTCAATCTTTATAACCTTCTACTACTTTATCTACTGAGCCATCTGGACAGCCCAAGCACATCTTTCTGAACGCCTGCACTTGAAATCTGTCCTTGGTGTTTACTGCTTCTTAAAACTGAGTCACCTAGATTCTGATTTAACATGCAATTCTTTTCTGTGACTTCCCAGCTACAAGAGTCAAGGTCTCTAGAAGCAACTCCTCAGACTGCCCAGCCAGGAGTGCAGGACTAGGTCAGGCCTGCTGCCTGAAACACTCAATCCTTACAAGGAGAGATAAGATAACCAACAAAATATAAAAGCCAGGAAATTTTTCTTGGGGCTTAATATGGGGCTGTTTAGAGGGTCACTAACAGCATTCAGCTAACTACTAACTTAGTGTTGCAGCCTATTTGATCACATTGTGAATCCCAAGATTGTGTTATTTACTGAAAAATCCTGTTTCTAGTTGTAGTGTGTGCCTTAGCACACACATTTAATCCCAAACAATGAAGGTAAAGTTAGTTTGTACAAGGAAGCACCCATATTTGAAAGTGATGTCTAATTAAGTGGCAAAGTGACTAATCAGAAAAAAGATTTGACAGAATAGGATATGCCCAACTCTCAGAAGAGAGAGGAAAGGGAAGCTACTTATGAGAGCAGTACAGAGAGAGAAAAAAAAAAGGAGAAAGGAGGCAGTTTTACCAGGGCAGTTGTACAGAGACTTGTTATGGAGAGAACAAGATAGACATAGATGAAGACAGAATGAGCCAGAAAATGAGAAGGAGTCAGAAGATTAGAACAGATTGCTAGAATTAGTTTGAGGTCAAGCAGAGCAATTCAGGAGAGAAGAGAGAAGCCAGATTGAATCAGCCAGATTGCAGAAAAATTTTGAGCCAAGACAGCTGAGTTGAACCAGCCAGCCAGAGTTCAGAAAGAACGACATAGGGGTAAGCTTATTCAGCAGCAAGTCGCAGAGCATTAAAACGTTCTAGGCCTAGATAAGATTACATGGAGGCTAGAAGCTTCCTAGACTAGGCCTAGGGTAGCAGACAGAGGCAGTAAGCCTCACAGGTGACAATTCCATCAGGGGAATAAAAGATACTTTTACAACTCAGGTTTTAACTATGCTTTATTTATACTGTATTCTTAGAGATAGTTCAGCACAGTGCTTGATGGCTGAAGAGTGAAATGATTCTTGACGTCTGAGGTTTAGATCCTCTCCTTTGTCTCTCCATCTCAGCAAAGAGCCTTAGTGACTGCCCGTCCTCAAACTGTCTTCAGACCTTCCTTTACAAAGGCTTAATAAATACTACTATTCCATCTAGGTCACTGACAAGATACACATGTGGGTCCACACACACAAGCACAGAGACGGCAGAAGAAACTGCCACCAAACGGCAGTATACACATGTGACAGCTTGCCTCTTGCCAAATGCACACATGTGGCTCGGGTGGGCACGCCTTCCTCCTGGCTCTGTAGGTTTTCATTTATTGCTCCTTTCCACTTCCAGCAGCATGGTGCATTACACAGGGCTATTCATCATAAAATAGACATAGGGAAATGAGCCTGGAGCACATTAGGTAATTCTGGAACAAACCATATCTTAGGAAGGGACCAGGCCAGAAACAAATCAGCACGGGAGAGCTGAAAGCGGCAACTTCTAACCCCTTCTAAACTTGGCCTGGTCTCAGATCCCGGAACCTAGAGACATTTCTCTGGACTTGCCTGATCCCAGAACCCAGGCTGGCAGCAGAGCTCTGGGGATCAATCCTCTAAGAAAGAGTCAGTTCTTCTGATGTAGTCTAGGAATAAACCATGTTTATCCCAACGTCCGAGATGACAAGCACTGAATCGAAGTTACCTGGGTAGGTAAGATGCTCTTATTCCAGCTCTCTTCTCTGGCTGCCCTCCACGCCCCCCACTCTCCTGCTGAACAACTCCTCGCTTCCCCAGGGTGTGCTGCCCCTTGTGCTCTGCCCTTTCCTCCTCTGGAAAGATACCTTCCTTCTTGCCTGTGGCCACCTTAAGATTTCCATCTTCCATGAAGCAATTCCGGATCCCTCTCTGTGTTTGAGACCAATTTATCTGCCCTACATTATAGCACTTCCACCTTCCAGTAAAAAAGCCATGTTCATGTGTTCCAGCTTCTTCTAGAACACAAGCCTGGAGAGTGGGGCATGATGGTTCACGCTCTACACCACACAGGGATAACTGGATAAGCACACACTTAGTTAACTGGAGAATCAGCCTAAGCAACGGCACACCATGCAGGTTTTAGTCTTACTGTTTTCAAGTATTATTTTACTAATCATTACCCTTTGCCCTCCAGTTCATGTGGTGATTGTTTTATAATTATATGGAGTTTGATATCACACTGCTATCTCTGAAAGCCAGGACACAGCAATACCTAAATCCCACCAATCAAAGCTAGGTTATTTGTTTGTTTGGTTATTTAAATCAAACTTACCTCATTAGCTAAGGCAAACGTCCCCCAGTGAATCGCCACAGATCTCTTTGTTTGAACGTCAATGTGAATCCTTACAGCATCTTCTGGGTTGGCATGCTGGTATTTCATAAACCACCTGATGAAAGACAGCAATTAATTAACCCAGTCTTTGAGAACAGCCTAAATCCAAATGACTGTTTCATCCAATCAACACTTAATAGTCTGCATATCTGGAGAGACAGTTGTGTAGTTAAGAGCACATACTACTTTTGCAGAAGACCTGAGTTTGGTTCCCACATCAGGTAGCTCACAATCGCCTATAACCCCAGCTCCAGGACATCCAATGCTCGCGCGCACGCACACACACACACACACACACACACACACACACACACACAGTTAAAAGTAAAATTTAAATCAAAAAGATTCTTCACAGGATTATGAATGTTTGAAAATGTTTTTGTGTTCACAGTTTCACATTTTTTATTATTTGAGAATTGTATACATGTATACGAGGGTTATTTGTATTCCTTGGGTTGACTCTAGGTCAGTGCGCCTAAGACCGAATCACCAGCAGACGCAGCAACAAGCAGGAGGGAGCTGTCTCCATCCACTTCTCAGCCAAATTCACACCACACTCATCCAGAAAACTTACAGTAAAAAGCTACCCCGTGATTCTGATGTAACTATTCTGTGCTGGGACAGAAGCATTGGGCTTTTGCAGCCAGAGCTGAGAAATCCAGACTTCTTCTCAAAAATAAATAGTGTACGGTGTAACGTGTACAAACTTTAAAGATAAGGGGCAGAAAGTCCTATTGCTAGTCAAGGGATTTTACTTAAAGCATCATAAAACTGGTCTGGAGAGATGGCTCAGCAGTTAAGAGCACTGGTTGCTCTTCCAAAGGACCTGGGTTCAATTCCCAGCACCTACCTGGCAGCTCACATGTCTGTAATTCCAGTTCCAGAGGAGCTGGCACCCACACACAGACATACGTGAAAGCAAATGAAAATTCAATGCAAATAAAAATTAAAAAATAAATCTAAAAAAAAGATATAACTGAATAGTGAGGTGCAGTAAAAAGCCAGGCAAGTGACTACACACGACAAAGTCCTGAAAGGCCGACTGAGGCCTTGGGATCAGCCCAGGTCCCAGCTCCTGCGGTGGCTAGAATGAATGCCTTCAGAAAATTCTCTCAAATTCTCTGAGCTTCCACTCCCATGTCTGTGAAGTATAAACTCAGATCCACCCTATAAAGGACTCGGGATGGTTGGGTTACCTAGACAGCTTGTAAAAGCACTGAATACAGCATCTACTCAGACTTCTGGAAAAATAACCAACAAAACATCATCTTCAGGAAAAAAGGAATTATTTTGTATACAAACACAAGTTTTGCTTTTTAAGCCATTAGTTTAGCTGAGGAAAAATATTTTCTTCATGTTCTTTTCATCCTACTCTGCCACTCACAACAAACGCTAGAGAGACCGAGGGGCGCGGGCTCTCACAGGCACTCTGCCCTTCCGAGAACTCATCACAGAAGAGCCTGTCCGTCTGCAACAGCACAGGGGTGATGTTTACTGTACGCAGTTGTTGGGTGCTTCGGGAACCCAGAAACAAAGCCTCTGTGTTCTCAACAGGCCACAGCGTGATGTTCTGTCTTATGTCCTGATACTCAGGAACCAAGGCAAAACGAAAACAGTGGTGCTGAGTCTGCTCATTTATTAAACAATCCAACTACAAATCCCACTTCTTTTCTAACTTCATGTTTACCTGAAATGATTTTTTTTTTCACTCTAGCAATTAAAATTAAAATGTTAGTGCTAAGGAGTCAGGCTAGTGATGGATCACTTGACCTAGCTTAGCTTGTTCCAGGCTCTGGATTCAATCCCCAATACTGCAAGTGAGAAAAACAGGAAATGCTAAACTCGAGCTGACTTAGTTTTATTTTATTTCTAAAACAGCTAGTATTGACAAAAACAAAACACACGCACACGCACACACACACACACACACGCATGCACGCACACACACACAGATTCCACAATACATGTGGGCTCCCACATTTAATGCTCTTAAAAGCAAGCGATGCCCCCAGCTCACCTCTCACAGCCTAGGGAGACTGCCGAGGAGGGGCAAGGTCATAAGAATGCCACAGACACACAGCCAGCATATGCTGCTGCCTGTGAAGACCTGGTGTTATAAAGAGATATTCTAATGTAGTGAGTGAAAACCAACACCATTAGAAAACTATCTGTAACAGTTTTTTTTAAAGCCATGTTGATATTTTCAGAAGTTTCATGAGAACTAAAATTATTTGAATGGAAAAAGCAACATTCAGATACTAATCCTGACTCGCAGTAGCTTCTGTTGTGATACGTAGTGGTAGTGATTTTCTGAAACAGATCCTTCTGCTCAAGCTCTAAGCTTTGGGACTAGTGACCTGTGCCACCTCATCTGGCAAGTTGCAATGGTTTTAATAACTACCAAGAATCCAAAATAGGTGAAAGCACCTAACCCTACCCACAATGAGGAAATAAGCAGACCAACCAACTCAGTAGACGTTAGCAGAATAAAAGAATGGATGTTAGTAAGAAAGATGGCCTGGTGAGCTTAAAGGTCAACAAGTAAACTCGACAGAGGCGGGGTATAGTTTGGTGATAAGAGCGCTTGTCTAGCATGCGGGAGGCCCTGGACTCAATCCCGTTACAGAAAAGGAAAACGGATGGACAGGTATCGGGTGCAAACAAAAGGCTGGATTCACCCAATCCACCCCCCTGTGTACAAATCGCTATGCAAGTGAGCCCCAAGATACTGCAGTTATAAATGCACTGCTTGTATTAGAGACACGATGCTTGTGGGGCTGCCAGAATCGCACGCATGTATCCACACGCAGAGAAATGTAAAGCAAAACACAGTGTGCGCATGTGTGCGCATGTGTGTGCGGGCATGTGCAGGCCAGACCTGTTTCCCTCTATCACTCTCCACCTTAAGAAAAACAGTTACCCCATTTATTCACCCTTTCCGAGTGACACAGCATGTGGGCAAATGTAAGTAGAAGTTGGAAGAGAACTTACAGGAGCTGATTCTCCTTCTCACCTGCAGGTTCTGGGGATCAATCTGGGCCTCAGGGCTTTGCCAAAGTGCTTCTGTCTACCATGCGTCCATTTCCCCGGCCTGGGTCTCACTGACTGGTTAGACTGGCTGGCCAGTGAGCACCCAGGGTCCTGCATCCTCAGCTCTGGAACTATAGGAATGTGCTGTCACGGGCAGGGCTTTTTACCCTGGGTTCTGAGCAGCCAAGCCTCTGTCCCCACGCTTGGGTAAGCATTTATTTTATTACCCAAGCCAATCTCCTAGGTCACTTTGCTACAATCTGTTCTGCTGCACTTTACCTGAACGTCTGCTTAATTTCATCACTGAAACTGTATCTCTCTTCCTTAAGGAGATCAAGATAGATAGTATTAAGAAAAACAGACAGTAACAGGGTCTTCCAGGTCGTTAATGGCAGTGTGGCCCACATCTGCTCTGAAAATGAGTGCTGAGTCCATAGTGGCCAGAGAGAGAGCAGAGAGTAACGGCATGTCAGAACCAGACTCTGCCTGCTCACTGAAATTAAGACCATCGCAAGGACTAGGGCCAACTCCTTGCTTTCTTGCTCTGTTAAACAGAAGAGCTACAGGGCAGGGATTGGAAAATTCCAATCGCAGAGTAAAAGATAGCCATCTCTAGAGAGAGTCATTCATGTGAAAGGGAGAACAAAAGTTGGTTCTGGCTACTGGCTAGTATGCCGGAGTATGTAGGCTCTGGCAGGGTGCGTATAAAATCGAAGGTGAATCCAACTTCAGCCTCCATCAAGGAAAACCAAGCCCATGACTAAAATCACAAACTACAGAGTGTCAAGAAGTCATAGCCCATAAAGCACACACACACAAACCTTGGTTCATAAGCTCCAATGGGAATAGCCGCAAGGTCAAAAGGACCAAACCTTTTTCCAATCTCTTCAAAAGCAGGGCAGTAGCCTGTATCGCCAGCAAAGAAGAACCGATTCCAAGGCCCTAGCACAGACCAGCTGCCCCACAGAACCTTGTTGTCGTCCAGGAGGGTCCTTTTACACCAGTGTTGGGAAGGCGTGAAGACGAAGGTGACCCTATCGTGGCCGGGGACGCAATTCTCCTCCCACCAGTCCAGCTCAATCACGTTCTCGCAGCCGCATTTCTGCATCCAGTCGAGAAGACCCAACGGCACAAACCATCTCAGCTCACTGCCGAACCGCTCATTCAACGCGAGGATGGAGCCGTAGTCCAGGTGGTCATAGTGGTTGTGGCTGATGAGGACCGCATCTATTAGGGGGAGTTCGCTTACTGTACACGGGGCGCGGCGAAACCGCTTCGGACCCACGTACTGCGAGGGAGAGGCGCGAGCGCTGAATATGGGATCCGTGAGGAAGATGAGCTCATCCATTTCCACCATCAGCGTCGCGTGTCCCAGCCACGTGACTCGTAAGCCAGCCTCTCTCACTCCGGCTTCTTCGGGGTCACTGATAAAATATGGCTTAAGCACTGGGAGTTCTTTGTCAAGTTCCTGTATATATATAGAAAAAGAAAAGAAAAGAGCAGTATTTAAAGGTGGAAAGATATTAACATCATCACAGAAAGTATTCTGACCTAAATTTTGGAGAGAAGAGCTATTTGGGGATAACTGAAGTCATCCATTGCACCTGGCTGCTTCGCTCTGCCCTCAAACAATGTGGTACCTCCCCTCTTTCTAGATGCGACTTAGTAACAAACAGTTTAGGGATCTATAGCCCTGAAGGCAAAAGCAAAATGAAAATTAAATTTAAAACTCTCAGTACTGCTAGGCTTATTTTTTGAAGGCTTTCTTCCGGAATGCCGGCAGGAGACTGGCCTCCAGTGCGGTGTGGACGCTTGCTGTTGTTGCCTCACTGAGCTGAGGATGTGTTTGCTGTTGAAACCCAGCCTGAGAAGCAGCCCAGTCCCTGGAACTTACAAAGCAGCTGATGACGGCAGCCGATGGTTAACCCTTGGATCTTACATACCTTACTTTTTGAGCGCATAAAATTCAAAGCAAAACAGTGTGATGCTTCCTGAGGGGGTGGGTGAGAGGATCACATTCATAAATGGGTCTTCGTAATCCTTACCCTTACAAGGCCGGCTGACACAAGAAAGGGCAAAGAGACAAGGGAGAAAAGAAACCAAGATGCCACCCAGATGGTCTCCTTGAGAAGGCCCAGCCAGGAAGGAAAGGTAGAGGTCTGCAGTGATGTCTCTAAAGACCTTCAAGCTCAAGTTCGCCAAGTGCATGGTGCTGTAACGGTACTTCATTGTCATGAGAACTGAATTAGGAACTGCCCACTCACAATACACACTCTGTAAGTATTCAAAAGAAGACAGTAAGTCCCAACCCCGGTGAGCAAGCACACACCAGTCTTGCCAATTTCTTTATCTCTACATAACCAGTAACCTCCACTTGAGCTCCTAAGTAGCAGCGAGACACATGAAAGTACTCATGACTGTTCGGCTGTCTTCAAGCCCACCCCGTGTACACACACGAGCTGTAACAGTGCTCCACAGTACCAAGCTGGACATGGGAGGTAACATTTATAACCCCAGCACCTGGGAAGCTGAGGAAGAAGGATCAAGAGTTCAGGGCTAGCCTTGGTTAATATAGTAAGACCTGTCTATAAAGAAATAATCCAACAAAAACAGTGTGCCTAGGGTTAAGATATAACTCCTTCCCTGTTGAAAAGTCTTCACTGCTCTCTACTGCCTGACAAAGCCCATCTCATCCCCTTGCCCAACAACCAGCTGCCTGTGGGGTGCCAGCCCTGTCCGGCTGTGCTTCATGCTCTCCTCGCTGGATACACACACTGGGAAACACTCCCTCCTCCTGGACTGAGTTTCAGACCCCTTGACTGACCCAGTTTCTCAGACTTTCACCCTCAGTCCTTTGAGACGGTAATTACATTGTACATCCTCCAAGGACCGTCTAAGTCTCTGCAGGTGCCTCACCCTGACATGCACTGTTCTATGAACACGCCTTCTCTAGGTATCCTGGTCCGAATGTAGACTCTTATCTTGTCTTACTCAGCTCGGAAATCATTCCAAGTGCCTAGTTTAGTGACTGCGACACAGGATGTGATCAATAAAAATTTTGGATAAATAAATGAACAAATGTTAGGGTTTTTTTTAATTATTTCTTGAATTTTACAAATAGGTTTCGTGAAAAAGTATCACATTGTATATTTGCAGAGAATTAAGAAGGAAAAATGTATGCTGGAGAGATGGCTCAGTGGATAAGAGCACTTACTGCTCTTCCAGAGGTCCTGAGTTCAAATCCCACAACCACATCGTGGCCATCTATAACGGGATCCAATGCTCTCTTCTGGTAAGTCTGAAGACAGACACAGTGTACTCATATAAATAAAATAAATAAATCTTTAAAAAACCAAAACAAAAACAGTAGTGTTTAATTAAACTTGAAAAAAAAAAAAAAAGGAAAAATGTTTAAAAACAGAATGGGGGCAAAATGAAGAAAGGGGGTGCTGGAGAGCAGGCTCAGCACTTAAGGGCACCTGCTGGTCTTTCAGAGGACCTGGGTTCTGTTCCCAGCACCCACATCAGGCTGCTCGCAGCACCCACAACCCCAGTCCCAGGCATCTGATGGCCTCCTCATGCTAGCACTTGCAAGCATGTGGTACACATACTCGGGCACACACGTTCACATAAGCTAAACACGGAACCTTTCTAGAGAAAAGAGAGAAATGAGTGTGCTAGGCGTGACACTAGGCACACGACAGTGACAATGACAAAATGCTATCATAGCAAGTACTTTATTGAAGTACAGCATAAAATAACATTAGCAACAGCCACCCTTTATACAGACTTTACTGTTTAGACGCTGCATTGATTCATAAAATATTAGATTTTATATAGATCAAAATACCAGAGATAAAAGCTACCTTCATCTTACTGATGAGAAAGAGTTACACAGAGTCCCTGTGCTTACCTTCTCCAATCAGGTATGTACTCGAATTAACTGTGTGCGTGTGCGTGCACACATGTGCACGTGTGTTGCTGGAGACTGAACTCAGGTCAGTCTTCAGGCTAAGCACTGGCCGACGACTAAGCTACCTTACCTTATTGAAAGTAGGAGCTCAGGGAACAAGTGTGCAAAATAAGGCGCGATAAGATCAGAAAACCACAGGAAGCACTGGGGATGGTGGGTGCATTCATTATCTTTATTGTGGCAATCTGATCTGAGTGTGTTGATGTTACAACTCATCCAATCACACACTGTGAACATGTGTGTCAAAAAACTATTTTAAAATGTTTAAGCAGAACCACATTCAACCGTGTGTTGAAATAATCTCGAAAAAACGATCCCTGAAAACTAACGCACTTCGGGTTTGCTCTAGTTTAAAGGCCAACTGAAGTTTGGCATTTAGCATTATCCAAATGGCTACTGGGCCATAAGGACAACTGAGCACCATTAGCAGCCTCAATTTACTCGCCAAGGTTAAGACATCACTGTAGATGGTTTCCAGGGGACGGAGGAGAGCGAAAGAATCAGGGTTGGAAGGTGATGACTAAATGACAGAGAGTATTACATTTGGAAATAACAGAAATGATTTTGTGACGTTGCACATATCCATGAATATACTAAAATCCACTAAATTATACGTTTAATGGGTCGGTTGTATAGTATGGAAATTATTGTTCAAAAACACTTCTTATAAAAAGATAAAGTAGTGATGAGATCTGAACACTTTTCTTTGCTGTGGTGTTTGGATGAGAAAGTCCCCCAGAGGCTCAGATGCTCAAATGCTTGGTTCCCAGCTGGTCCGCACTGTTTGGGGAGGTTTAGGGGGTGTGGCCAAGCTGGAGCAAGTGTATCACTAGGGGTGGGGTTTGAAGCTTCCGTGCCAGGTCCATTCCCAGTTCTCTGTGCTTCCTGCTTGCAATTCCCGGTGTGAGCTCTCAGGTGTGGCTGCCACCGTGCCTGCCTGCTACCCTGCCGGCCTGCTCCCACGCATCTCCACAGTAATGGAACCTCTGGAACCATGAGCCCAGATATACCTTTCCTTTTACAAGATGCCTTGCTCCTGGCATTTTATCGCAGCAACAGAACACTAACTAACACATCGGTGTGCCTGTCTTCCCTCACTACAAAGAGACAGCTCAAACAAACACGACCTACAACTGAGCAACCAAAAAGAAAGCAAAGCAAAAAACTGCTCCTTCAGAAATTCGGGGAAATGACCGAGTGGGTAATGTGTCTGCTATACAAGCATGAATACCTGCGTTCTGATTCCCCCCATCCCCCACAAAAGCTGACCGTGGCATGTCTGGGACCTCAGCACCAAATGGGAGAAAACAGGATTCCTGAGGCTCCCAGGCCGGCCTAGCTAAGTCAGAGAGCTCCAGGTTCAAGGATAGACTGTCTCAGAAACTTAAGGTGGAGCGCGCGCGCGCGCACGCGCACACACACACACACACACACACACACACACACACACACCCAGGAAAGGAAAGAAGGATTTATAAACATTTCATCCCAGCAGAGTTTGAAAACAAATGTAAACAGGAGGGATGGAGAAGGGAGAGGGAAGGGATTCTTGATTTCTTGAAGAAAAACAAGGTTGTTTGTTTATTTGGCTACACCAAGATTGTCTTGGTTAATTTTCCTTCATGGAAACTGCAAAAGGGAAAAGAATAAGGCCCATAATTAAGAAGCATGCTAATGTTTGGTTTTCTTGCGGAAAGAGGAAAATCCGCATGTTCTCCGTGCCAGGTCAGGTTCCCCTTTAGTCAGGTATGCATGCCACACTGAGATGGTGCTTCTAGGTCACACCATCTGCTCTCCCAAGCTTCCCACGTAAAGTCGGCAGCGCCAGCGCGGTTGTCTTGAGGTATACAGACCTCTTTGATCCCGGGGAGTAGCAGTAAACTGTGGGTTGCTTTGCAGAGAATGCAAACCACCCAGTGATTTGGTGATTTGTTGGTGAAAGACAATACTGCTCTGCTCATCCAAATCCACCCTCTGCAGGGGAACCTTTTATGGTTCAAACAAACAACCTTTTAGACAATGTGCCACTTTAAACATCCAGACCAAATCCTATTATAAGCAACTCTTGCGATCTGTAATCTTTGGTTGTACTGGGTTTTTTTTTCCCTGTGTTCACTGTACACAAAGACGACCTAGTCATTTTGGAACAAAACAAAAGATGGAATTTTCCAATGAGTGGATAAGGGAATTTCCTAGAGCTGAAGAAAGCATAGAAAGTGTATTTTCAGACCAAAAACACCTGCTAGGTACTGACTACAGGGATGAATAAAAAATCAGGATGAATAAAAATTCAAGATGTCTAAGGTGAAATTTTAGAAAATAGGTACCAATGAGATGGCTGGGTTTGCTCAATGTTGGAGGTTCAAGCCATGACCAGGTGGCTCTATTGTTCTGTGCCCATGAGGGGCAGCACACCATGGCAGGGGATCTACAGCAAGGCCCAGAAATGAAAGAAAGGAGAAAGGAATGAGAGTCCCACTGTCACCTTCAAGGGCGGCCACCAACGGCCAGAAGACCTCCTACTTCCCCTACCTCTGAGTGTTTCTACAGACTCTCAATAGCATCAGGTTGGGGAATAAGCCTTTAACTCATGAGCTGTGGGGGTCAGGAAAGATTTCAACCACAGCAGAATGTCTCCCGGGACTGGGAGAGAGAGAAGGCCACACATTCAGGGAAGAGCATAAAATGGTTCCCAACTCCCAGACTCCTACTCTGTTTACCCAGCCATGCTGGGCAGCCCTTCTCCAAGGTGACAGCCTCCTCCAAGTAAGGAAACTCACCAAGTATCTGTCTCCCTCCCTCCTTAAAATGCTGCCTGCCCAGTGTTTTTTTTTTTCTTCCCCTCTGTTGGTGACAGTGACTCATAGTACCAAACAGACAGGGTCACGGAGCCAACAACAGTGCAAAGTGACAACAACCTCTGAACAACGTGTGGCCTGTGAGCTGACACACTGCCCTAATGTTCCAGAAGAGACAGACACCCAGAATGGCCCAGGGAAGACTCTCTCTCACCGGGCAACTAAACTGTATACCCTGCTTCTGACCCACAGTATTCAGAACTATCAATTAACGTGAACATTAATCACATGTTGCTTTTATAGCACTTTCAGATATATAGGTAAATAAATATAATACACTATAACATGCTATAAATAGCATAATATATAATTATTTTATGTAAATATTATTTTCTTTTCAGAGTAGTGACTTAAGGCCGTGATCTACTCATAAAACGACCTCCAGAAATCTGATTAAATCTGAGCTGACCTCCAGTTCCGGGGCCTTACCACTTGCCCTGATTTTGTTCCTGTTTGTTGTTTGGGGATTTGGGAACTGTAGCTGCACTAGGGAGATGCTTGTCCTTTCAGCATGTTTTTAAAAATGTGATTAAACACAAAGTTATAGTTTTCCCTGAAATAAGGGAAGCCAGCATGCGTCTGACCTAATTCTAGACTCTCACAGAAGACAAGGAGGAAATAAGACAAGAAAGATGCCATCAACAAGATACACACTGGAGCAGTGCAAAGGTGGTTTTCTTTCAGATTATACCGAGCTCATTTTTAAGTGGCATATTGGGTATCTTTTCCTTTTCACGTCTCTGCCTGACTTACCACTGCACCGGTGTTTTAATTCGCACACAGCTGACTGACTTAGTCTATTCATGTTTTAGCACATAACAGAGTGCGCCCAGCACACAGCATGTGCTCAGTAAGCGCTAGCTAACTAACCAAGTGAATGGACACACTTGCTTTCCTAAGATCCATGCCCGTGCCGCCAATGGCAACGCGCCTCATTGCATATGTGTGCTCCTCTATCGCTTTTCTTGGTTTCTCAGGAGAGACAAATATTCCCTTAGAGCCCACTGACCTGGCAGGTCCTCAGAGTCAACCCGCTTTCTAGAATCTCTCAAAGCGCTCCAGTGAGGAGACACAGCTGTGCGCTCATGCCGACACTGAGTCTTTGAATGAAACAACACTAAACCCCTCACTGATAACCTCTATTTTTAGAAGCTGTTGCTCAAAACAAGGAAGAAATTTGTGCCAACAAAACCACACAGCTCACCATCCTGATCTTAGACCTTAAGCCCTCTCCTCCCAGTTTGACTGTTTCTTCTTAGATGGAGTTCAACACGGGGGTGTGGGGGAAGGCCAGGTGAGATGGCACACACCTGTAATCCCAGCAGTCAGGAAACGAGGCTGGCGGACCACAAGGTCAAGGCTAGTGTGGGCTATCAGTAAGTTCCAGTAAGCTCCAGAAAATTACATGGGGAGTCCGAGTCTCAAAAACAAAAACAAACAACAAGACAGTTTCATTGTATTGTCCCTTTGCCTCATCCTAAAAAGCTCTGAGTATAAATGCTTATCTATTAATGTCTAGCCTAATTCTAAAAGATCCTAAAAAAAAAAAATTGAGGCCAGGCATGGTGGTATACATCTAGCACTCAAGAGTTTTACAAGTTTGAAGCCAGCCTGGGCTACAGATCAAGACCCTGTATCAATCAACAAAAACAATTTACTGGGCCCCAGGTTTAATCTGCGGCACAGTGAATATATGCATGTGTGTGTGTATACATGCATATTTCTATATCCATATGTAGGTATACTATATATAGATGACTATGAATATTTCTAGCATGAAAGTGATAGATTTCTTTTTCCCCATCTCCCCCCTTCTGGTCCCTTTTCTTGAGTCTTTCTGTATAGCCCTGGCTGTCCCAGAACTCACTTTGTAGACCAGGCTAGCCTTGAATTCATAGATCACCTCCTCTGCCTCCTAAGTGCTGGGATTAATGATGTGCACCACCACTCTTGGCATGATATAAGATTTTCAATCCTATATCCTTTAAAAATAGACAAGCAACATCTATCAAGTAGATCTAACGCCAGACTCCACCTCCACTGGCGCAGTCCCCTTACCTCTTCCCACTGTAGACCAAAGCCTTCAGCAATATCCCTTACTCCCCAAAGGCTGGGCAGGGTCGGAGTTAAAGAAAGATGGCAGGAAGTCAGGGGGAAACTAAGAAAGATTTGAAGGAGATGATGCCCCTCTAATGGGAACCGTCACCTACTTGACCACCCCTGCCAAACCACACCTATGCTCAAGGGGAACAAATCACATCCTTAGCAAAGCCACTGTAGCAGAAGGCTAATAAGCACAGTCAACCCTCACAGCCCTGCAAAGGCCATCAAAAGACTTCTTTATAGCAGTGGCAGCCAAGCCCAGCGATTAAAGGCACACGCTAGGCCATGGCTTACTTTGCAGGATCCATCCAAACTGCTGCTTTCTGGAACACATCATACATTTTCTCATCCTCATAACGTGGTTCATGAAATCATCTGACCTGGAAAACATCTGCAAAAGTGTTCTAGGACCACTGCGCATACTCCCGAAGCTGGCTCCAACCCTACTGGTCAGACCTGACCTCTCCACCCCTCTGTTTCTAAAGCACTGTACCCCAGCCTCTGGCTGCAGGCAGGAAAGATCGTTTACACACGTTCTGTGCTCCTGCACAGGACCCTGAGGATGTGGTCCCAGGACTCGTTTGTCTTTTCAAAACTTCCATTATGTCTCATCATACAGACAGAGCACAAACCGCTAAATAGAGGGCCATACCTCCCAGAAAAACTAAGTCATATGTATGTACATAAACAGACCCAGAACATTCCAGACCAGCTGCATGCTGCCCACCTCTTTGGAACCTGGAACACTGCTGTGGTCCTTCTCCATGAGCAGCCATCTGAGCACATTTGGGAGAGAGATGTTTTTCCACGTTGGCCACGGGTTAACGAATCTCCCGTCTTTGCCTTTCTTCGATTTGGTTACTTCCTCCTCTAGTCTGTAATCCAGCTTGAAGCTTTTCCTGGAGAACCTAGAAGACATGCTGCCTCCTGAATTCTGCACTGAACTCTGGCGCTTCCTCGGTGTTTCTTTTGGGTAGCTTGTCGCTTGGGCCTGGCTGTTCTCATTTTCATCCATGTCCCTCTGTGGGAAGCTTTGGAAAAGGAAAAAGGAAAGGGGAGATTACCAAATTTAAGCAAAAGTCATCAAAGCATATTAGACAGCACCATTCTCAGCCAACAGAGTATTTATTATGTCTGTACTGATTCAAATTTTCTTGCTGCAAAACAGAATTTTAAGATCCAGTATTACTCAAAAAACCAAAAACCAAAAAAAATAAAAAATTTAAAAATCCAGTATTACTGCTTGCTAGAAAGAAAAAGATGTCTGCCTTCCCCATCGACATGCCAGCCAAGCCTTTCAAAAGTCCCTTTACTGTTGCAACATAAAACAATACCCTGCCCCCCCCCCAAAATTGTCTGTTTCCGTGACATTCTACAGAGTAAACAGAAGAACTATCATGATCTGGATAGAAAGCACTCCCCAACACCCCCCTCCCAAAGGCTCATGTGTTAAAGGCTTGGTTCCCAACAGAGCTGTTTTCAGGGGTGGAACTTCTGTGAAGTGACTGGATCATGGGGGCTCTGCCTTCCTCAATAAAGTGATCCATGGATGGATCCAAGATCTCAATCCACCACTGGGAGCCGACCATTGGGAGCCGACCACTGGGCACTATGAAAGCTGGGGCCTGCTGGGACCAAATGAGTAAGAAGGAATATACGCTGGAAAAGAGGGCACGCTCCGACCTCTCCCTAGCCTCCTCCTCTGCTCCAACGTGCCCTTTGGTCATGGTGTCAGCCTTCCTACAGGCCCAGAAACATGGACCCCTCAACCATGGACCAAAACCTCTGTGAACCACAACAAATACTTGCTCCATTTGAATTGCTTTCCTCAGGCCCACGGCACAGAAAAACAAAAACAAGAAGCAACATGGGCCCCTTTCCATAAGTAAGACCAGCTTAATTTCCTAAAGATGCCTCAGTGATTCAAGTGACTTACATATACCCCTGCTAAGCGTGGTCACTTTATACTAACAACAATCGGGAGACTATTTCCCTAGAGACGACGGATGAGTTCACCTGCCGAGGGTGGAGTCAGCACATCAACTAACCTAGCAACAACATAAATTCTAAGTAATTCAGACTTAAAACTGCCAAGACACTAAAGTCTCCTGGCTGGAAGAATGTCCCACCTTTTCTTCAGCTTGATCTTACCATCTATAAAATAAAGATAAAGACACCACTGGCTCCAGAGGTTACTGAGAAGATTGAACAGACTGAGCCAATGAAATCACTGGAGACTCAGGCACACACCAGCTCAGCCTCAGCTGCGACCACTGACTGTTACACCTACCATTAACCACACTCAAGGCACTGAAAGCCTTGATCACAATGATCACACAGGACCAAAGACACTCAGAACTGGAAAAAATACATTAAAAGTATGAAGTTATCTGCTATGTAGAACTTCATTTCCTTCCTATTGATTATATTAAGCAAACACTTGCTTTCTAATTGGTTTAGAATCCGCACATACATAATTACACACTGTATAACCCTATCTTTAAAAAGGCACAAATAACAGAAAATCAAATGTTAGTCCTTGCTACGGTGCGATGAAATACAAAGATGTCCGAGAAAGAAAGAGAAGAACACAAACCCCAGGAGACACAGTACATGCCCCCAATTTTCCTTCTCTAATATGAGGGTAAATACTCAGCCATCTGGAGAATAATCACTGGAGAAAAGAAACCAGAGCTAACGAAAGCCCAAACAAGCACTGTTCTCAGCCACCGCCCTCTGGGGGAGTGCCTGGCAGCTCTGAGAGGGGCTCAAGGGCTTCGTGTCTTAGGCAAACAGCCTTTCCAATCCTCCTTTTCTCACCTGTAAAAAACCCACCTCCCTGTGGGGGCTTCAAAGGATTAGATGATACGATGTACGTTAAGTGTACACACCCAAATGCTAATCCTTTCCTCTCTAACCTGGTTAGCTGACCAAACATCTAAATTCCGTATGTTCTAAAGCTTAAAGTGTTCTGGGTGAGGTGCCTCCGTTCTCACAGACTCACTTTTTATGTCTTAAATTTTAAGTCTAGACTGAGGCCTTTACAAAGGTAAAGATAGTGATTATCCATTAAAACTCAGTTCATTTATCAGATGAGACTGGTGAGTTAGATATCTAGCTTACATTACTATATAAACAGATAGCACATCTCATAGGAAGCACTATATCAAAGTTAGATTTGGGAAACAATACTTGGCAGTCTCGCGAAGGGAGAACATACAAGACTAGAAAGGCCTGTGCAGAAGCGGAGGTCACCCATTGCACCTGGACCGCCACATCAGGAAGGTCTGCTACACTGTGGGCAACCAGAGAACACTGAAGATGCTTAAAGGGGGTTCTGCAGGAAAGACAACTCTGGAAACAGGGTAAAAAAAAAAGTACAAGAAAGGTCTAGAAACCTGAACCAGGGGGCTGGATGTGGTGTGCCAACTTTGATCCCAGCACACAGGAGGCAGGAACAAGTAGATCTCTGTGAGTTCAAAGCCAGCCTAACCTACATAACAAATTCCAGGACAGCCAGAGCTACATGAGGGACTCTGTCTCAAACAAAAACAAACAAAAACCAACCCTAGCGCTAAGGAGATGGATTACTGAATAGAAAAGAGAAGCCTGGACCACCCAGTAACAGCAAAGCATCCAACTATATGTTCTTCCACTTCATTTAAATTAAGGCTCTCAGGAGGCCCTGAAGTTAGGTATCATAATTTTCGGTTTTTAACTGAAGTCCTCACAAGCAGGTAGTCCAGTCAATAGAGAATGAGACAACAGCAATAAGAAAAACAATCATTAGAATAAATCCAAGAGTCAATGAAGACACTGGAATCGGAGAGATGAGAAAGCACTTGGATGGCTGGAAACTTTAGGGATGAGGTAGTCAAGTGGAAGTGGTCAGACCCGGTGGCACCCAGGCAAGGCAGACTCCTGACCTGCTGGATCCGAAATACGGGTTGACATCACCGGGAAGCAAGACTCCAAGCACAAAAGTTAATGCACACGATAGAAATGGATAATCATGTGATCCAAGCTGCTACGAGGGTGCTCAGAGTGACAGTGAGGGGACAGAGTGACGTCCCTAGTGGAGTTTCCCGGGGGCCTGCTCCTTTTCCCACCCCTGCCTCACTTACTCCTGAGCCGTCTATATGGCTCATCTGCACACCAAATGACCATCCTCGATTCGTTATCTCCCATGAGTCCTCTACAAACACAGAGAGAGAGAGAGAGAGAGAGAGAGACTTCAGAGTTGGTCTACTATAAGCAAATCTCATGCATGAAGACTAGTAGTCACAGTGTTATCTAATATTTCCATGATGTCAAGTGACGCTGATGATGCCAGCATGTGTAGGCAACTCTCTGTGAAAGAATGAGTGGAGGAGAAGCATGAGGAGAACCGAACCGGACAACCTGGAAAGAAGGTTTTGGAGGCAAAGTTCTGAAAGGCCATTCAGTGGATGTGAGCCGAATGCCATGGAGACACACAGAGCCTGCCTGAGAGCTGAGTCACAGGAGAGGCCCTCACCCACCAACTGCCCCCTTCTGGCCGCTGTTAGTGTCTATAGCAACAATCTCATAAAGGGCGACACTAGAGGAAGTGACTGAAAACTAGAAACCAGTTCTATGTACTGAAAAGCTCCGCCTCTTTGCTTTTCAAACATAACTGTTACAAAAAAAGATGGCAGTTCCATACTGTAACCACCAAGTACACTGAATATTAACTGCTTCCTGAATAGCTGAAGGACTCAGCCCCTCGAACCAAAGGGAGGTCTGAACCATGACATTTGGTGAAAACAAGCCAGCCAAGTATAAATGTTTTACTTCAGTAACTGCATGCATAGGTAAAATGCTTTTTAAAAACAAGAATCCTCTATTTCAGAATTGTTTCATACATTTGACATTTGAGACGTGCCAGCTCCCTAGAATTCAGTGTACTGCTTTATCATTTGAAAAGTGAGAGGAAAAAAATCACAACAGTACAACATATGTTTGGAGCTTCAACATTTGCATAAATCAGGAAGCAGCAGGTTAGAATCCCTACAATAGACATTTTATAAATACGGGGTGACTGATACCCAGGATTATATTTTCAGATATAAGACTGAATAAATCCACACTTACAGTTTTATATTTGCTCACCTTATCTTTATTGGAAGAGAAGGATCCTTTTACTACAATGCTAGATAGCATAAGTTAAAAATAACAACATCCCAGTTTTCTGAAATGTCTATAAAGGACTTCTGGAGAGTCAAATGAATTCTACCCACCCTGAATTCTGTAAGATTCCATGAGAGACACCTACAGACATGTGAGGGCAAATATGTCCAAGCCTGGGAACTATGCTGTGTAACAAAAGGAGAATGTTCTATGTGAGGATCACTAATTAATTAAATAATTATATAATAATAGATATTTTATTGCATATATAATACATGTTATCTTGTTTATTATTATTTAATATATATTAGAAGCAATACGATTAATATATAATATATAATAGGTATTAAATAGATATTTAAATGTATGCTTATATATGTATGATATATATCATATATATATATCATGCATCTATATATCTGCCAAGCGGTATCTTAACAAGAGACAAGAACCTAGACTCCTTGCTTTAAATATCAAGTCCTCTTTGCAGTACTAAAATGAATAATGACAACATGGGTTAGTACTCTAAAGTGCCAAACATAAATTGTTCTCTGTGAGAGAGTGGACCTTGCCAGGAAACTTAGTAAGGTAGAGCAAATCCAAGTCCCTGGAAACTCACGCACCCACCTGAGACGGTAGGCAGCTCCTTACCAGATTCCTGGCCTGGAACACGTGCTACACTTCCCACATAAGGAAACGTGACCTATGGTCACATAGGCCCAGAACAGAGTTCTCCATGCTAATGAGGTAACTAGAGGCACTGAGGGTTTAGCCAATAAGCCTCCCTTCCCAGACATTTCTTCCTGCAAGATTTATTTAATCTCTGGTCCACCCTGAGAAGTTGGTGTGCATCCATTTTCCACAATGAACAACCAATAAACAGTTTGAAACTGAGGACTGTCTCTTTCATTGAGAACCTTCATGGGAAGGCCTTCACTTACAGAGCCATAGCCTAAGTCTCCCGTAGAAGGCCGCTCTGTACTTCCAGCCAGCCATCTGAGGCCAAGCTGAAGACAATCAGCGATGAGCTAAGCCGGAGCGCCCAGCCTTGGTCCAAGCTAGATGCCGTCCTCAGCCCGTGGGCCCCCATCAGTCCCAGCCTCGTCACGGGCCGTGACGCTTCATTCCAGACGTCTCTGTGCGTTTTTTCTAGCAGCAACTAGATGCCCAGAAGTCGGGGAATATCAGCTTCGATTCCCACATCTCAGACTGTATCTCCCCACCCCGAGCAGCAGCGTTGGGATAAGCACAACCAAGCTTCCTAAGTCTCGCCCCCCCCCAGCGGCTGTGCGGTAGGGCAGAGAGTGCACCCCCAGGGGTTATGCGGTAGAGCGGAACGTGGACCCACAGTTATCTGTACTATAATTTATATTCAGTAAAAGAGTGAAAAAAATGTATGATATTTTATCCAATTGGGATGCTTCTTAGATGAAAGACAATCTCAAAATATTAAATTAAAAAACCTACATTGCTGAAATTCTTCTATTTCTTCCTTGATAATTTTATGTAAGAAAAAAACTATGACGATATTTGTTTCCTTACACCTTATTTAATATCATCGTATTTGCTTGCATTAAAAAAAACTCAAATGTGTCTCATAAAGTTCTAATTACTGAAAAAAAATTACTTGAACACAAATTGCTTGACAAAAGAATGTTAAACAAAAGTATGTTAGATTTAGCAGTAAATTCTGAGAGGAATAAATGCAAAACATAATTCAACTCTTTAGAATACAAATTTGAGAACACATTTTCTTTGCAAAAGGAGTCAAGGACAGCAGGTGCCCTGACAATGGGTGTCATGACTGCATACTGCCAAAGGCTTTAAATAGTCTTAACTATAAGATTAATTCAGTATATTGAATTAAAAGTCACCTTATGGGCTATTAAAAGATTTTAAGTCACTAAAATATATGAACACTCTAGACGTCTCCTCTACAAGTTTTTCCTTTCATGTAAGAAAATAAAGATTTGATGACAATTAGAACAAGATAAACATCCAGCTTAAGAACAAAGCCTCTGGGGAGTTAAGAGCACTTGTTGCTCTTACAGAGGACCCAGGTGTGGTGCTCACACCCATCCTTAACTCCAGTTCCAGGGGCTTCCAAACCCTCTTTTGACCTCACTGAGCATGAGGCATGCACATAGTGCACATATGTACATGCAGGCAAAATATTCATATGCATTAAAATGGTGTGTAAAACACCACTGAACTGAACACACCTGGATAATTCAGGATAATCATGTTATGAAAAATTTAGAAAACAGGCAAAAAATGTTTCTTGAAATGACATAATTACCCCTTCTTCAACACTTTAAATAAAACTAGCCACAAAATGTAGATTTGCTCCTGGTAGTAATAATATCTAAATGCTATACAGAATTACATGGTTAAAGAAGTTGGTGGATGAAGCCAGGAAAGACACTAAGCTGATCTTAGTGGTACTTGAAACCAAGCTTAAAATACACTAATGATCTTAACGTTTCCTTGACTTTTCTTTAAGCCAATGCTTTAACAAAACTGTGGTTCCAAAATGTGGGTATCCTTTTTCCTGTGCTGACTCTGTCATAACTATACTAAGAGAAAACTTTCTGTGCAAACACAACCCATGACAAAAAGAAATGGAGACCGGGTGTCTTTGTAACTCCTGGTGGGAAAAAAAAAAAAGAGAGAGCAGTGCACAGCTCAGTTCCCACTGAGTACTCCAACTTTGGTGAATACTCCAACTTTGGTGAGTGCTCCCACTTTGGTGAGTGCTCTCACTTTGGCAAGTGCTCCAACTTTGGTTGCACTAAATTCTGCAGCCTTTAGAAAGTCACCTAACTTTGCTGAGACTCACTTTCAATCAGCTATAAAATGAGAGGACTGGGCCATAGTGCTAAAGTCCCTTCTGCCTCTAGAACTGTAACAATCTTTAGCCTTGCCAAGACTCAGCTCGGGCTACCAGCACCTGTCTCCAATAACTGGGGCTTGCCCTAGTCAGCCCCTCCCATTCCAAAGCCTGGAAGGAAACTCTCTGTCCAGCCACTTTCCCTGAGCTGACTGGAAAGAGCCTCACAGAGTATTTTTATCTGAGAACAGTTATTGGAAGTGTGGTGTTACAGGTTTAAACATAGGCCAGTGGTCTTTGAAGGCATGGCTCAGTATCTCTGAAGAGACTGTCCAGAGACTGTATGTCAAATGGGACACAGACACTAAGATCTAAGTAGAGAGTGACTTCTATGATACCTGTCAAGTCATGTTTAGTAAACACTTTTGAATGACCACTGTTTTAGTCTAGTTTTCCAGGTACAGGAAAACCCTAAGCAGCCATACTGATGTTAGCTTGCTCCAGATCATGTCTATAGCTCAGCTTTGAAGGATGAAAATGATAGTCTTTAGAATGAAGCATTTCTGAAACCAGTGACCCAAGCTCACAGAACCGTGAGGAATCCTCACATGGCAAGTAGCTCACACTGGTGGTCATGGGACACACAGGGTCACTGCCACTGGAAAGACTCATAACCTGCTGAATGTATGGCCAACAAGGGACTTGACGTGTTGGACGTGGGAGGTCAGGTATAAAGCATAACGGTCACTAGCAGTTGCTGAAGCCCTGAATCTACTTAGGAATGAGACGGCACAGTGGTGGGCTTGTTATCCTGCTCAGGAGCCATGGTGTCACATCCTTTGAAAGAAAGGAGTACAAGAAGAAACTACAACCAACAGTAAAGATTTTTTACAAGGAAACCAGGCCCAGGCCCTCCTGAGGTCAGACCCTGGGCTTAGCCATCCCCTGCCTCTTCAACACAGACCAGCAATGGGAGGGAGATACGGAGGCAGCTTCAGGTCACCTAATGAAGCCACAGGGTTCAAAGGAGGTTTGAGACGGAAGTTCAACTCAGTGTCCCCTCTTACTGAACATGAAGCATGAAGAAAATTATAAAAGCATTTTTAAAAAACAGAACATAATTAAAATATACTAAACTTGACTGTCAGGAAAAAAAAATCACAAACGTTTTCCAAATATTTAAAAATAAGTAATATTCCTTTCTATGCTTTAGTTATACAACTCTTAGTCCAGTATCCGGCACACGGTAAACCTTCAGGAACTATAAATTGAGGTTTTATTACACTCTAAAACACTGATATATGTGAATTAAAGATAATGTAATAAATAAAATAAAATGGAATCAACTCAGAAATGAGTCTTCAGTTTTATTTCTGAATAATGGAGGTCTCGGTATTCTTAGAACTCACACAAGTCTTAAAAATAAGACCACCGTACCCAAGATCCTTACCAACTCCAGAGCTCCTTCTGGATTCACATGGAAGCTCTCAGAAGCCTTGAGAGTCTCTTGGTTTTCAAAATAATAATAATCTTCTCTACCCCATTCCTTTATGTTCCTTTACTGTCCCATAAGAACAAAGACTGCAAACTTCCAATACCTACCATAGACCCAGAATTTCTGACAGGGTTCGGAGCCCCAGTTAAAATGTCCACAACGGGACAACACACAAAGCAAGCAAGGCCAGCTCCGGATAAATCACACCTCTACAGCATCTCATTGTCTGGCCTCTTCAGTCAAAGATCACTTATGTCAGTACTTCCCACCTCCTCTCAATGGTCAAACCAAGCTGCCAAGAAAGGACCTGATCCCTAGCATGTGACTGATAAGCCTTAACAGTTCTTGTACAGCTGAGAACAAACCCTCATGCCTGACTCCCAGTTTTTACACTGTGTCAGAGGCTGCTGAGCTAAACCTCTGAAGGGGGGAACCCACAGTTGATTGGTTCTGATTCGTAGTCAGGGGTCAAGGCTGAGAACCACTTCTGTACTTTAAGTCATTAATCATCAGCACAAAGGGGTTCAGGCATTTAGGAAGGTCCCAAGAGTCTCCCTGGAATTCTAGAATTTAGGCTCTGCTCCCAGGGAGCCAAGCCAAGAGGGGGAAAAAAATACAACCAGTAATGTAACAACACCTAGCAGTCAATACGCAAGTGCTAAGTGTTCAACAAATACTTGTGGAATGAACAAATGAAGAACAGGGCTTGATTAGAACACCTGCTGGAAATCAAATAAAAAGAGAGGCGAAAGTAGAGGGCAAAGAGACTTGAGTCAACAAGGGGCACCCCCACTAACTGGAGATGGTATGAGGCTGGGAGGGAGGAGTCTACAGCTGTATGAGGTAAAGACAAGAGATCGACCATAAAATCCAGTCTCCCTTGTCCGGCTTAGGATATAACACCAGCTGAGCAGCTACATCCCAGCCTTCCTACAAGGGACGGCCATGTTGGTCAGACTCTGATCGATCTGATAGAACCATAAGTCACATATGGTGCTACCGATAGTCTCCCTAAGAGAAGGGAAACCACTGTCCAGATTCCTCCTACATCTTGCTACACGAAGCTAGCCAGCGCCCACACCCTAGGAATGGCGCACACCACACTAAGTCAGAACAGTCCAGCTCTGTACTTTTTCCACATGTAGGAGAAACATATTTAAGCAATGTTCCAAATTGTCCCAATACCAGTCCCGTCCAATACAGCTGCCATAACTGGAAAGTTTAAGAGAGCATCTAAAATAACAACTAAAGGTAGGCCTAGCATAGTCAGAAAGTTAGTAACAGTTGAGTCTCAGGGTCCAACCTGTGCTGATCAAACCACAATCAAGTGATTTCCACGAATCAAGCCAATGAGTTATCTTTAACAGGTAAGTATAATCCACAGTTCAAAAATTAAAATTACTAGCATTGACATAGAGACAGGTTAGCCTTAGTTTGTTTGGTTTTTTTTTATTTTTATTTTTTTGAGATGGGGTTTCTCTGTGTAGCCCTAACTGTCATGGACTTGCCTGAAGACCGGGCTGGTCACAAACTCACAGAGATACAATCTAATTGATTTGTATAATTTGTATAATCAATTAGAATAACAAATTAACAATAAGATTAATTAGCAAATTCGAAATAAGACTCTATGTTTCAGTTATATGAAATGAAAATATATACATGGTACCTTGAACATACTTTCCTTGCTTTGAAAAGGTGTCATAAATTCAGCCTGCATTTTACCCTTCTAGGAAGAAACATCTCCAGGTAGGGGACCAATATGTATAGTTTTGGGGAACCTCCCAATATTCCAGTCCTACATCCTGGGAAGCCCTGCTCCTTCAACTGCCAAGGCCTACTCATCAGTAACACAAAATGCATTCCTGGAGCCAACAAAATTTATATACGAGTGGCAGTAATACTAAAGGCAAAACACTGACTTAAAATATGGTTCAAAGTATCTGAATGGCCTTGCAAAAAGAAATTACAAAGCTGTGCATAACCAGGCTTATACTTAGCCAAGAGGATGCTGCTGAGAACATCAAAAGTTTATTAGATCAAAATTCTTCACTGGAAGGATACACAATGTATGTGCACTGGTATTAATCCCATGTAAACAAAAGTTTACATGGACGCCAAGTCAACGTTAAGGAATCAACAGCCCCTCAGCAGTACCAAAGGGTACAACCGCAATGGTAAAAGCAATTTTGAGAAATCATGATAAGCTAAGTTTTCCTGAGAGAAGCAGAGGTGGAGGCTACAGAAGTTGACCTAAGTCCACACCCTCCAGGGTCTCTTCCCTTTGAATATCTATCCCATGACAAAGTTAACACATGTGTGACCTCCTTACAAGCAAAGCAAGTCAGGCCACAGAGTTATATGACATTCCCAGGATCTGGATCTGGCCGGAGGAGTCTAGACTGTCTATTAGCCAGCGCTCCCCTTAATTATCCTGGGATAATTAAGATCACATCTCACCTAAAAATCCTGAGCAGAGCACACATGGTCTGCACAGGAAAAGAAAAGACATGCTCTATCTCAAGTTCAGGACTTTGTTTAGGTTAAATTTAAAAAAAAAAAATACAAGTCCACAAACTGTTGAATGGTCTATTAGTTGAACTACAGAAGACAGGGCTTGACTTTTCAATGGGCTCTCTAAGCAAGCTACAAAACACACACTTAAAACAGGAACAAGTATTTTTAGATTGGGCAAGGGGCTTCAAACACAGAAAATAACGTCCAGAACAAGTAACTGTGGTCATCTAATAGCTGTAGGCCAAGGGTCTGCTAAAGCAAAACAAACAAGTGAGCAAGCAGTTCAAAGGATTGCTGATGTCATAACTTCATTCTTCTAAGCCAGGAGGATTACAAAAATCACACGAATTCACCAGACATTTTCTGTCTGGTCAGTATGTTACTGTTCCGACTACACTCACACACAGACCTGCTCCCCTAAGGAGTAACGAGGTTGTTGAAATGCCAGGCAGGAGCCACTCTTTCTTTCTCTCTTTTCTTTTTCTCAGACAGTCTTGCTAGATATCCCAGATTGGCCTGGAACGTTCTATGCAGCCCAGACCAGCCTCCTACTCACACTTCTTGCCTGTCTCTTTCAGTCCCATGCTGGGACTGCGAGCATGCGCTCCCATCTCAGTATTAAAAGCTGTTTTTCAGTCAGGCTTTTGATTTATGATGATCCATCCAAATCCAGTCCTCTGCCTCCACAGCCAATGATAATGACCACCCCACCTTTTTATCCAGTTTAAAGATACCGTCGGTTTTGCACTGGCAGCCTCTATTGTACCATCTTGGCTTGCCTGCTTCATCTGTTTAACGTGAATCAGAGCTACTGGCCTAAAGTACCCAATAGCTAAAATCTCCCAGGTTCTTGAATTCTTGTTTTTAATCCATGGAATAGTATCAATAAAGTCATGTATTTTATATCAGCAAGATCAACTAAAAATAACCATACAAAAATATCTTGAAAAATGCTGAAGCTATAATATATCATTTAAGGTTAGTTGGCAGTAGACTGAGTATAACAATATATACGGACTGCTCCTGGGGCTACCCAGGAACATACTTAATCTGTTGTAAAGGTCAATTCATAAAATAAAAACAGAATAAATGGTTACTAAGTTCAAAAGACAGGTCAAGTAAAGCACTAAGTTATAGACATGTAGCATTCTTCAGGCATGTAGGAGGTGGGATGACGATTGCTTGAGCCTTACAGTGTAAATCACCTGAATTGATTTTCATGCCAATTTTATACACGCCTTCACAGGATGAAAACGTTCTTTAAGAAATGTGCACAGTTCACCTCCCTCATAGTACGTCAATTAAAACACGTTTACTTGTGTTTATTTCGATCTATAGTACCTACATAGGCAGGGCACTCCAGGCAGCCACATTCTCACACAGAATGAAAAATCCACGACAGCCACAACTATGTACCACTGAAACACACACACATACACACACACGCACACACATGCACACTCGTGCACACGGAAAACAAAATTAAAGTCAAAATATAAACTAAAACTCCACAAAAACTCCCTTGGCTTTCTAAATACAGACCTAAAGGAATATAAGACTTCTTTCCAAAAAATAGGTAGGAATGATTCACCATCTAAAGTCTAACCAAAGCCTTATCCAATAAAACAACAACCCAGACCTTATGGCGGAATGCTTATGTTAAAATGTCTTCAAACAGTCACACTGAACAAACTTTAAAAATCAGTTTCGGAATGTAGAATCTGTCTGATCCAGTTTGGAATTGTGGGTGGAAATGGAAATATGATAAACACACTAAGGATTTTTGCCTCTTGGACACTAGCTATATAATTCATGAAGCCAGGAAGTCTGAAAAAATGCTAGCAAAATAAAACCCGCGATTCCTCTTAGATTCTGATTTTAAACATACATATTTGCCCTAAATCTCTAACAGAGCTAACATTTCCTTACAACAAAAATCAAACTTTTTTTTTTTAAATTAGGCTGTTGTAAGATACAGGTAAATCATCCTTTTAAAGATTATGTAACTTCTTTCTAAATCATGCCGTTACCACTAACTTCTACCCAATGTGACAAAACAGAACTGTGACACTTCCATCTGTTAATACGGATGAAAATTATTTAATTTATAGAGAAGTATGTTGCAAGAGTGACTTTCTGACTTCATACTAAGCCAAAACCACCCACGCAAGTCACTGCATAGCAACATATAAAACAGCCTGCAGTAAGGGCAAAGCAAGAATCCCAGACTTTTTTTGAGGTTGTTGATTTTTCTCATTCCCTTAATGTTTTCTGGGTCCCACTGAGTGTTAGAACACATCATCCAGGTTCCACTGGAGACCTTGAGCACATATTCCCAACTACCAGGTTTACACCGCTCTCCTTGGGAAGGGGAGCCCATCTGAACCGCCATCAATAATAGCCGATCTAATAAGCAAGCATAGTACAAAAAAAGAAAGGAAAGGAAAGGAAAGGAAAGGAAAGGAAAGGAAAGGAAAGGAAAGGAAAGGAAAGGAAAGGAAAGGAAAGGAAAGGAAAGGAAAGGAAAGGAAAGGAAAGGAAAGGAAAGGAAAGGAAAGGAAAGGAAAG
>CM052700.1:142172986-142246352 GCA_028551405.1 Uromys caudimaculatus
GTTAAATAAGTTACTCTTACTTTAAGAAAAAAGGCAACAATGCTTTGGGGATGGATTTTTCAGAGCATAAATACTACACATGAAGCCGAAATAAGTTGCTGTAAGTTGTGGACCCCGTTCATTTACATACAACCAAATGAAGATATACACCCACTTGAATTCCTGTCGTGCCGCTGTAACCTGGGAATCTGCAGGAATAGTAGGATCTTAAATCCCAAATACAGCTACTTCCCTCTAAGCGCCTAAAAACACGGTGGCTCTTCACGTAAGCGGATCCAGCTCCGCAACTCCAGAGGTGCGGTAATTCAAAAGAAGCCTGCCACTCACAAGTGCATCACCAGGAGGAGGCAGGGTTTGGGTGCTGGAAACCTACTTGAAACCCGCTGCACTTTACCGAGGTGTCCGAACAGCCCAGAAAGGCTGCTCCACTCCGATACCGGGACGAAGGAGCAAACCTACGAAGGAGAACCGCGGTCGCCGAACCGCCTCCCGCGAGGTTCCTGGGTAACAGCAGGGAGGCTCTCCCGCAGGCGCTCAGGATCCCCGGGAGGCAGCGCGCTGCGCGGGGGGCGGAGCCATGCCTGTGGGCGTGGCTGGAAGACGCGGGCGGAGCTGGTCAGAGAGTGGGATGGAACGAGGATTCTGGACGGAGTGAAGATTCGAGGGGCGGAGTCAGCTCGCAAGGGCGGAGCGAGAGGCGGGCTCACCTTGCGCTGTGGGCGGGCGCGCGCGCGCTGCGTCGCATGTCCTCGCCTGAGGGCCTCGGCGTCGCGGGCCGGCCTGCTTCAGAGCTGCGGCGGTTGCCCCCATTCCCTGTACCCGCGTTCCTCCTCCCTCGGCCCCGCCACCCCAGCTCGGCTGAGGACACTAACAGCTGCACGCAGCGCCTCAGCGCGCGCCGCCTCTCCATTTTTGGTGGTTGTCGTCTTTGACCATGCGTTCATACCCGGAGCCACCCCCTGCCTGGCCTTTACCAAGATGGCTGCCCCCGCGGACCGAGGCACAGAGGCCTCGAAGCCATCTTGGTAAAGTCCGCGCAGTGAGCAGAACTGATAACCGAACAACCCTCTGACCAGATTGGCTCGGAGCCTTCTAAGTCACGTGAGCTCATTTCTGGACACCAGAGACTGTGGCTAAACCCAGAAGGATCTGGTTGACCAATGTACCTGTCGTGGCCCACTTTGTAGAATAGCACTGACAGTCTTTGACTAAAGAGCTCGGTTACAGAGACATTAATTATAGATTCCTATAGTAAGTACTGAGTATATACATCACTACCTTGTGTACTCAGTTGCATTTATAATTATTTCAGCCTTCAGCATATAATGTCTGACTTTTTGAAATCTCAGGATAAGATCAAAACATAAAATTGCAATTCTGAAATTCTTGTTGAAATTATTTCATATAGTCATATAGAATTCCGTGATAAATAGATGGGTTTACAATTAAAAAAAAAAAAATACTCTGAAGGTACTTTGTAAAATACATTCATAGACCAGAACTTAATGGCAAAAAGAAAAACCAGGCATTAATACAGATACGATAGGAATATGCAAACCAAACTATAACGCATGTAGAAAGTGACTATAACTATATAACACTGCAGAACACTGTGTCTCTGTATATGTGATTTCCTCAGGGTAGCTTGCAGTTCTGATTGTTTTTTTGTTTTGTTTTTTGTTTTGTTTTGTTTTGTTTTGTTTTGCTGGTTTAGATGCTTAACAGCTCTTTTGTGCCTGAGTGGTGCTGAATAATTCTTGGCATGCTTCAGCAAATTTAAAAAAGAGGGGAGGACAGCACTACAAATTCAAACCCGAAGGACAGACTGCAATTACTGCTTACATGCGTTTCTTAGCATCTTTGCTAAGGAGCTGTAAACATGTCATTTCATCTCCTTATTCCATCAGTCACTGTGAACACATTTCATACACACAAAAAAATAGCCCTGCATTTTCAAGCCGTTTGAATAAATTTCAGACACAATAATACTTAAATCATTTAGCTGACTCTTCTAAGAAGAAATATTCTGGGCTTCACAGCCATAATAGCATTTTCATACCTGTAAGAGGACAAGAGTATTGTCTCAAGACCCCCAAGACCAAGCTTTGAGCTCAAAGGATTTATTTGCCCCAGAGGAACAAAGGGCAGGAATAAGTGACAAAGGAGATAGAGGACAAAGGGAGAAGGAGAGAGAAACAAGGGACTGCCTCTAGATACGTGGTCCATAGGCGAGTGGAGGAGGTTTATAAGGGTGAAAATGGGAAACCCAGTGTTAGGATGAGGGGTTTGATTCTAATTGAGTATGTTAAGTGAGCCAAAGGGGGCTTTTGATTGCTGGACTAAAATACTTCAATAGCTGACCTTGGTAGGTGACCTCAGGAGGAGGAAGTGACCAAATAAGGAAATAGACGTTGGTGGTTAGCTTTAGGAATGTAATCTAGCTGTTGTTTTGTTTTAGCAAGGGATGCAGGAGGGGAGAGTAGGAGAGAAGGGAAAGGCCTGCCAGAGCCACCTTTTCTACACTTGAGCTGGGCAAACTCCCTTCAATACCTAAGAAAACAACAATTCCCTCCTGTTAGACCATACTCCAAGTTACACGATCAAACCAGAAAGTCTTATAGCTGTCTGGGGGTGGGGGTTAGGGTGATTGTGAGAGGTCAGCTCGGAAACTTTGAGATATTCCACCAGGGTCCCGTCCCCCCCTCCGAGCACATGGAAGAAACAGATTAGAAAGCACATAGGCTGGAAGGGAGGGGCTTATTTAGCCCCTGCTACCTCATTCCCTAAAGATCAATCAGTTTAAAAGTCACACTGTTCTGCCAATCACATTGTGCCTAATGGCAGCTACTCTAAAATCCTATATAAGGTCCCTGAACAGGCTCCACGAGGTCACCCTCCCATCTTGGTATGTAGAGTGACTTCAGCATGCTGATGAATCAATAAATTTCTCTTGTATTTTGCATCAATCCCCGACTTCCATGTATTCAATCAGAGGGTCTTGGGTAAGTTAAGACTCCCCAGAATCTTACAATTGTTTATGCATTTTTTTGCTTCTTTTTCTGAGTTTACTAATATACTACCCAGCTTCACATGTTATATTGCTTAAGTAAGAACCAACTAGAATATTCACCTAATATTTTCGATATATATTTCTATCCAAAGAGAGAGGTGAACTTTTAAGTTTTTAAAAAAAAAAAAGTGTTATTTGAGCATCTTAGAATTGCAACTCACAAGCACCAATGGCAGTAAATCTACAAGGTGTCCCATTTGGAAAGGGTCTGAGGTCCTCTTAAAGGTTAAAAGGGGAAAGTTTAGTGAATTACAGGGGTTTGTCAAGAATTATGTTTGGAGAGACAATTTATATCTATGGCTTGTTAGTCTAGCACAGACCAGTATAGACTGTACCAATGTTCCAAAAAGAGGGTTTAGTTTATACAATGCTAGCATGGTTTTCTCAAATAATAAAAGCAAAAAAAAGCAAAACTTTCTTTTGACACGTCACCAAGTTCACAGAGTGGTTACCTTAGCACAAGATGCGAGTTTTATGAGTCAGAAAGTGAAAACCGAGTAACCCTTAGCATGGTAGAGAAAGGAGTACTCAGAGGGTGTCTCCTCAGGATCTGGTGTTTTAGATAAGCAAGTTCAGTGTGTGTGTCAGGAAGGAACACTGTATTCAGTAAGGTTTGTTTTCCCACCCCATCAAATGCTACAGAAGTTCTAGAATTATGTAAGAATTAGTTGTTTTCCCTAGAAAGTGGCAAATCAGTACAACAAATTCTATCATGCAAGGCAAAACCTCTCTGGTTAGCTCTCCTTCACTCAGAACGAAGTGACTATTTCACCCTAAGCTTTACTCATGGTTTAATTTTAGACTCTGACCCGCTGAACTGAGTGAGCGTTATTTGCCTTTCCTATTATGTCACTCTTTGCATGTGGAGCACTCAGAACATAAGGCTAACTCTTTGTTTTCTGAGTTGCTGATTTTTAAATGTTAATGTCATATAGACAAGGAGTAAAGTTACACAAGTCCCTAAAAGTAGCCAATGACCAATGTAATTTTTTTTTTCTTAAGACCAATACTAGAGAACTATTTCTAGAAGACTTTAATATTAGGTCTGTATTTATGGAGCTACCAACCCAAATTAGAGATTTTCTAACTATTAAAAAATATAGGCAAGGGGAAATCTCAAAGTTGAGTGGGAAGGAGTTGCAGAATGGGGGAAGTGAATATATTAAAGATATGTTGTATGAAATTCTCAAAGAATTAATAAAAATATTGTTTAAGCTATGTAAAACACATGTATACTGCCAAGAGATGACAGGAAGGCACTTAGGCAACTGAATTCTATTCACTTTTTAAAAATTAACTATCTTTGACATGAGAAAATCTCCCTTCTACCTCCCAAGTACTCTTAGTCCCAGTCTGCCACTGTGATTGTGCAGTTCTGTTAATCCAAAACAATGGAGGGATTGATAAAGGAAGGCAGGGTGCTGATAACAGTAGAGAGCTGTGCTGTTTTGGACCATTAGTCAGCAACTATTGGCAAAAGCCCATAGTTTCCATTTGTTTCAAGCTTTTTTAAAGAACAGTTTCAACACTCATAGAAATACTTCTTTTTACAGTGAAACAAAAGCACATGAAAATTCACTATTCCAGTCACCTGAAATGCACAGTTCAACAGTGTGGAGGAAAGCAAGAGCACTCACCAGGCAAAGGTGCTTGCCATGCAAGCCTGCCAACGTAATTCAACCCCTGAATCTCAATACAGGCAAGAACCAATGACACAGTTCTCCACAAACACACTGGGGCACACATGCCCATATACGTATCATGCACACACCCAATAATAGTTATTTTTTAAAGTATTGTTGGATGGCATTTACTGTGAGCACATAGAGACTAGACTATCGCTTTCTTCCCTGCTAAAATCAGACTAGACCAAACTTTTCAGGGATATCTGTTTCTCCATAAACAGACATTAAAGAATATTTCTTGTTTGACTCTTCTCATCTCCCTTGTGTTTCCATGCCCCAGACAAGCATTAGTACACATCTTCCCATGCTTCCAATTCAGAGATAGGATAGGATTCTTTGTAGTAAACTGAATAACCCCCATCATCCCCAATAACCCAAGACACTTACTTCCTGACTCCTGGAATCTGAGCATGTTACCTTATATAGAAAAAAAAGTTTTAATGCAGTAATTAAAGATCTTATGTTAGATAAATTAGCCTGAAATGCCCAGGTGGGCTGTAAATGTAATTAATCACAAGGATCATTATAAGAGAGAAGTAAGAGATAAATGGGCCAAGGACAAAGTATGGCAGCACAGAGATTGGAGTGATACAGCCACAGCCAATGAAGCTTCTAGCAGCTTCTACAAAGAATGAATCCTTCTGAAAACTTGTCGAGAGCTCTGAGAAACCAGCCTTCAGGGGTTGGCCTCCAGGACAGTTGTGTCGTGGGTCACCAAGTTCGTGGTAATTTGTTTGAGCAGCATTCAAACCCCAGCACATTCTCCCTTAAACAGTTTTTAAGTCTAACATGAATTGTAAAAGTAACACTGTCAAATATGAGGCTGGAGGTGCAGCTTAGTGGTACAGTATTTGCCTAGCATGTGTGAGGCCCATACCACTGCAGCACACTCTAGTACAGCATATACATAAATCTATAATACATACATCGTTACTGTAAAGAGTAGAGCTCTAAACTATATGCAGCGACTTATGTATTGAGCTCAGTGAGGGCCAGTTTCTAGGCTTTGGGGGACCAGTTTTGTGAATGGATGCTAGGGTAGCATTGGTCATTACCTTTGCTCCTGTCCTGAACAAGTTAGCTGCCCTAAGTCTCAGTTTCTTTCTCTTGTAAAAGAATGAGATTAATTTACATAACTTCTAAGATTCCATAAGTTCTAAAATACAAGTCTGTTGTAAAAATGTTTTATGTGGGATTTTAAGTCCACACTTTATTGCTATTATAGCCCTTCTCCAGCTTCCCTACCCACCACGAAGTCTAGACAGATTGTCAACGGCATACACAACTCTCTTGTGCAAATGTCACTTCTATTTGAAACTTTCTTCCCAGGCTTTTAACGCCCCCTTCTCCCCCCACCCCCGACACTCAAGCCAAGAATTGTTGCCTTCAAGAGATTTCCACTTTCCCAACGTATCTTGGCTTGCTCACAGATCTTTTAAGAGAGCTATCAAATGATAGTGTGACTATTTCCACTTCTATTTCTCTGGCTACAATGTCAGATGCTCGTATGCAAATATTCTGATCCATATTTATTTCTCTATCACCTACTTGGCACAGACAGTTATGACTGTGGACTGGATAAATAGATGAATGATTATTCTCTGAATTCAGAAGAGCCTACTTGCGAGTGAGAAGAGGGAACGCACAGAGGAATGGAGGTGAAGGACAAAGGGACAGGAAATGTGTGTCTTAACATGACATACAGAGCCTGGAGAGGAGGAAGCTGATTTACGTGATGATTTAATTCAAAGCTATGCTCAGATACTCATTGTATATGCAATTTAGCATCTCTCTTGACCTTGTTTCAAAGTCAGTTTCTAAGTGGAGCTAACAGTATGAGCTACCTCTCAGAGCAATCTGCTGATTAGAAGCTCTTAACTGGGATGGATGGCAAGCAGCCATATGTGATTTGTCAGCTCTGCACTCTGCATAGCTCTAGGCAGACAGAGCCTTACAACTTTAGAATTTTATAGTAGCTAGTTAGCGATTCTGTCCTTGTAGATCTTTCTGAGTATAATTCATAAAACTGTATGCATTCAGTTTTCCTCTTAGGCATTAAAAATACCCTCCAAACCCTTAAGAAACTCAGATATATTTTCCTTTTTCTTGAGACAAGGGACATAGGAGAACCCTATGCTGAAAATCTCTTATCTAGTAGAAGCAAGGTTGTAAACATCTAGAAAAACTTTGAAATCACACTTTTTTGTATTGGCTGTTTTGTTTGAGACTGGGTCTTGCCTGGTCTAAAATGTGCCACATAGACCAGACTGACCTCTCACTCAGAGAGATTTACCTGCCTCTGCCTCCCAAGGCTGGGATTAAAGTCATGAACTACCATGACCACTTTGAAAACACACTTTAGCAGGGCAGTGGTGGTGCACGCTTTTAATCCCAGCACTTGGGAGGCAGAGGCAGGTGGGTTTCTGAGTTCGAGGCCAGCCTGGTCTACAGAGTGAGTTCCAGGACAGCCAGGGCTACACAGAGAAACCCTGTCTCGAAAAACCAAAAAAAAAAAAAAAAAAAAGAAAGAAAGAAACCACACTTTACACAACATATAAGCTGATATTAATTACAATGCCCTTGGTTACGCATTACTTCTGGTGGTGTAATTAGCTTTGTACAGTCAGTACTTTATACCATCTCCCTGTCCTGGCTTAGAATTTTACATTTAGATCTAGCCCTCTTTTTTGTAAAAACAATTTAATTTCTTTATAAATAAGATTATTTTGTACCATCACTCACTAGCTATTTTCCGGATACACAGATAAATTCAGAACTCCAGGTTCTACAAATTATACCTTTTTTTCACTGTACACACCTGCCTTTTCCTCAGCAGTTTACTGCAAAGCAGGCACCTTCACTAACAGACAATCATGAATAACAGAGTCGGCAACATTGTGGTTTTTGAATGAAGTAAAACACACCCCAGTGATTGGCTGGATTAACCTAAACTTGCCAGCCTCTTTTTCCTAAATAAGAGATTTTTGTCATAGCCAAATTTTGAATTCAAATGAAATGATTGACATCATTTTTTCAATAAATTACTACCACAACCCTGAGAGTATTTGGTGTTGCTCCTCTGACTACATTAGAACTTACTTAAAGATATTTCATCAATCTAGCTTATTTTAGGGTATTATTTATTGAATATTTTTGACACTGTGTTAACTTCTGTGCAATTCTCATTTAATCTTCAACAACCTCAGGCACTGATCTTCATTGCCTACTTTTCACAGAGGAGGAAGCTGGGTTTAGAAAGATTGACTTTCTTGAGAACAGCAGGCTACAAGATGTTGTTTAGTGCTGTGAAGAGACACCATGACCAAGGCAACTCTTAAAAAAAAAAGATTTAATCGAGGCCTGCTTATAGTTTAAGAGATTTAGTCCATTATCATCATGGTGGGAACATGGCAGCATCCAGGCAGATTTGGTGCTGGAGGAGAAGCTGGGAGTTCTACATTTTAATCCAAAGGCAGCCTGGAGGAGACTAGATGCGTTTTACACAGGGAGTAGCTTGAGCATCTAAGAGACTTCAAAGCCCCACCTGCACAATGACAAACTCCTCTAACAAGGCCAATCTTCTCCAGGAAGGCCATATCTCTCCTAATGGTGCCACTCCTTTATCGAAGCATTCAAATCATGAGTCTATGGCGGCCAAGCCTATTCAAACCACATTCCACTCCCTGGCCCCATGGGCTTGTAGCCAGAACATGATGAAAAATACATTTAGTTCGACTTCAAAAATCCTCATAATCTATCACAGTCTCAACAATGTTTAAAAGTCCAAAAGTTCAGTCCTTTCTAAGATTCATGCAATCTCTTAACTATAATCCCCTATAAAATCAAAAAGTAGATCATATACTTCCAATATACCAAAGCATAGGGTATACATTACCATTCAAAAATAGAGGGGAGCATAGTGAGGAAATACTGGACCAAAGCAAAACCGAAAACCAGCTGGGCAAACTCTGAACTCTGCATCTCCATATTTGATGTCAAAGTGCTCTTTAGATCTGGAACTCCTTTCATCTTTGTTGGCCACAACACACTTCTCTCTCTTGGGCTGGTTCCACTCCCTGTTAGCAGCTCTCCTTGGCAGGTGTCCCATGGCTCTGGCATCCCTAACATCTTTGAGTCTCCAAGGCAATCCAGGCTTCACCTTCACAGATTCTGGAACACAGCTTCTACCACTGCTGTTCTTGGTGGTCATCTTGGTGGTATTAGAATCTCCAAAACAATGGGGTCTTCTGCTACAGCTGGGCTGCACTTTCACCAATAGCCTCTCATAGGCTCTTTTCGTGGTGCCAAACCTCAATCTCTTTGCATAACCTCTTCAGTCCTAGACCTTCTACTGACACTGAGGCTGCACCTTCACCAATGGCCTCTCCTGGCATCTCACAGTGCCAAGTCTCAGCTGCTGTCCATGACCCCTTCATGCCTTCAAAACCAGTACCACCTGGGTGACTCTTACACATTACCAAGTCCAACTGCCAGCACAAGGTACAACTTTGGCTGCCTCACAAAGTGGCCCTTCTGAACCTCTACGTGGGACATCCCTGACACATTCAGAGGTGGTCTCAGAAGCTTTCTTTAGTCAAAGAGGAAAATTCTATCCTTGACCCTAAATCCAGAAGTACACAGCCAAAGCTGCCAAGCTCTGCTGCTCGCTGGGTCTGATAAACAAACATGGCTCCCTCATTCAATTGCATCTTCACAGCTTTCTGTTTTCAGCAGTTTCCTTCATGCCTAAGCTTGACTGTCCTGGAACTTGGTTTGTAGACTAGGCTGGCCTTAAACTCAGAGATCAGCATGTCTCTGTCTCCTAAATGCTGGGATTAAAGGCTTGTACCATCAAGCCTGGACATAAACTTTGTAAAATGCGTTATGCATTCTAGCTAGCCCATATAAAAGACACACAATCCAGGCATTTTATTTATATGCCATAGCCTAGACTGGGCAGGTTTGGAACTATTCTAATGTATTTCCCACCCATAATGTCCTGTGTTACCTGCTGTTTTTCCTGGCCATGTGCTCATGGTCCATCTTCTCTCATGGCGGCCTCCTCCACCTCCGTGTCCTCTTCTCTATACTTTTGCAATCCCCCACACTTGATCCTCAAGTCCCACCTTTATCCCTCTACTGACAAATCACAGGCTCTAACCTTTTATTGGCCAGTTAAGATGGGGAGCAAGGTCTATATAACATCACTTGGTATATGGGAGGGTCTGCTCATCAGGGGCAGCCACATCTCAAGAGCCAGTATTTAGCGTTAGAATACAAGCAACATCAGACCAACCACTACAAAGCTTTTCTTTAATTCCTTTTCATTATAGATCTTTATAAGCGTGGCTACTATGCCTCAAGATCTGGATTAAAGGCATGTGTCATCCCACCTCAACATCCAGACCAGGGGCTGGAGAGATGGCTCAGAGGGTAGGAGCACTGACTGCTCTTCCAGAGGTCCTCAGTTCAATTCCCAGAAGCCACACGGTGGCTCACAACCGTCTGTAATGGGATCAGATACACTAAAAAAAGTGATATGGACCAAATTATGACCTTCATATCCAAAATTCGTGTATTAAGGCCTTCTGGGTATCTGAAGACAGCGACAGTGTACTCACATACATAAAATAAATAAATCTTTTTTAAAAACCATGATCAGAAGCCTGTGTTTTCCAGCCTCAAGATCTGAATCAGGTGTGCCCTCTATTTTTGGATTGTAGTTCATTCCAGATGTAGTCAAGTTGGCAACCAATAATAGACACCACAGGTGTGGAGTGGAGGCATCTTATAACTAGACTTCTGTAGTTTCCACAATTCTCATGTGATACCATATCATTTGAGAAATACCATTACAGAGAGTAACAACAGCTTCTGAGGGGAAAATGAAGTAAACCATATTTCCAAAGCAAAACCATTTACAATTTTTACTGAAAAGGTGATATGAACCAAATTATGTCCCTTATATCCAAATTTGTGTATTAAGGCCTTATGGTGGTTTGAATGAGAATGACCCCCATGGGCTCATATGTTTGAATAATTGCTTTCAAGTTGGTAAAAATGTTTAGGAAGGATTAGAAGATGTGGCCTTGTTGGAGGAGGTATGCCACTTTGGGAGTAGGCTTTTCAGTTTCAAAAGCCAGCTCCAGTCCCATGCCTGAGGCTCTGCCCCTCACCATGATGGTCATGGGCTCTAATCCTCTGGAACTGTAAGTCCCCCCAAAAGTCTTTCTATAAGTTTCTATAACTCGCCTTGATTTCATGGCAATTGAAAAGGAGCTACTAGACAAGCTCTAACTCCCAATGTGACATTATTTGGATATAAGGTCTTTAGGAGATAAAGGAAAATGAGAGAAAATAACCATGGAGACATAATCCTATAGGACTTCAACCTAACAAAAAGAGCGGAATCTCCCCATCCACCACTTCCCACACTGGCCTGTGGGGACACAGAAGGCAGCAGATGTGAGCCAACAATAGAGTTGTCACCCGAAAACAGCTATGACAATACCCCGATCTCCAGAACTGTAAGAGAATTTGATGTCTCTGGTTAAGTCACACAAAATGATATTTAGTTATGGTCAACCTGAGCATACCAGTAAGAAAAGACATAGCTATCAAGTAACATATTGTATTTATCATCTTGCAAGGTAGAACTGTGTACTACCTCTGCTTCAGAGTTGCTTCAGCCTTCAGGTCTAGTGATGAGCCCTCTGGCACTAGATCACATTATTTCAATTCTTAGAGTTAGAACATGTCTAGACCCTGTCTTAGTTACTTTTATATTACTGTGATAAGGCATCATGACTTATAATGTACTTGTTAATATACATCAAGTGGAAAATTAGGAAAATTTATAATGTTTATAGTAATTAAGATTATCCCATGATTCCTAACCAATTTTTGTACTATCCCTCCTGGAGATGAAACTTTGTGAATTAGGTTTTATTTATTCCTATTTTGTTTCACGAGCAGCACATGGTATCCTGCAGCCTAGGTTTTCTGTCGAAAAGACTTATAAAAGGTTTTCTGAGGCAACCGTAGTATACTTAGGGTTTTCAGACTGTTTAGAACTTTGGAGGACAGATCTGAGACTCTCTCTTAAATTGGTTTTGGTTCCTGTAAGAAGTTACTCATCTCACCAAAAAATAAGAATCATGGAGTTCAATGGTTTCCTTCAATGTGCATGAGTAAACGTGGCCACCTACACACAGCTTTAATCCCAGCATTCCGGAGGCAGAGGCCGGCAGATTTCTGTGTGTTTGAGGCCAGCCTGGTCTACAAAGTGATTTCCAGGACAACCTGAGCTACACAGGAAAATCCCAACTGGAAAACTGAAAAGGAAAGAAAAAAAAAATGTATACTGGAGTTTACTCAGAATCCAGCGAGGCCTCACTTCACACATCCCAGCACTAACAATAGCTAATGCTCACTGGGTACTTACATTGTGTTAACACTGCTGTAAGGATCTTACAAACATTTGCTCCTTTAATCTGCCAAAAAATCCTGCAAGGCAAATATATCATCATCATCTCCATCTCCCAGGAGGAAACTGGCAAAGGCAGGCAACTTCCTTAAGGTCACAAAACGGGACAAAGGACAAACGGATGTGGACAGAAGCTGTCTTGCTCCAGAGACCACGCTTCTGAAACTCTCTGCTATGTCTCCTCAGTCTGTATCATAACAAGGTTTCTAGGTGACTCCCACGTACAGAAACTCTGAGCCCCAGCATCTGATGTGGGGATGAATCTCTCTTTACAGCGCTCACCTGGTGGGTGGAGCTAGAGGTGGACCCCTCAGGACAGCCGGTTGATATTTTGCTCAATAAGAATTAATTTTTATCATGGGGAAAAATAAATTAAAATGTAAAGAGTGTGGACTTGGGAGTAACTGCCGTGGTATATTGGAATTGGCACCTACTGGCTTGGACGAGCCGTTGGCGTGCATTTCTTCCCAACCTTGTGTTTAAGGGTGTCACCCTGCGAGTTTGAAACCAGCCTCAGCGGAAGTATTTACACCTCAGCAAACATGAGAATCCAGTGCTTCTTTTTCTCTCAAGCCTGCTGGTAGCTGAACATTTACCAGCGTGCCCCTGGGTTTGTGTCATGATCCTCATTACAGCTACCTGCTGGCTACACTGTTTCAGACACATTTTTAAAACTCTCTAAACCCTAGAAAAGGCTTTACAACCCTGGTCCCCCAGATGCATGTGGCATATGACGTGTGAGCTCTGGAGAACATGACAACACACACACACACACACACACACGAGAGAGAGAGAGAGAGAGAGAGAGAGAGAGAGAGAGAGAGAGAGAGAGAGAGAATCAATTAGGTAGCAAATAGGGGAGCAGTCTGTCACAGTGATGAGGAAGGCACTTGGAGAATGGTTTCCTTTTCACTTTCCGCCCTTGTTTTCTTTTGGAGTTTTCGAGACAAGGTTTCTCTGTGAAACAGAGCCCTGGCTGCACTTTGTAGACCAGGCTAGAAATCCACCTGCCTCAGCCTCGGGGCTGTGATGAGCAGAATCTCTCCTCAGTGATTTTAGGGATAGTTTTCCTGCTGATTCAGCTACCCCTTTCTTTTTGCCTATGTCTACCTTGAGATGGAAATGTTTACACCATGTCTTTCCAGTACACAATTTTGTAAGCAGTTATAACTTATTTTAATTCCACAGGCTAACAGCTGGAAAGATTTGCCTCAAGAGGCATCATGTTTTGAGTCTCACCCTTGACTATGTTTGATGAGGTTCTAAACTTCAGATTTGTGAATTGACACTGATATGAGTTAAGACTTTTGAGATTACTGCACAAGGTCACAGTTCAGTCCCCAGCACCAAACAAAACTCCAACACAAAGCCATACCTAGTGGGAAGAGACAAGGGAGTTGTGAGGTCAGGAGATAAGGTATCAAGCACATGTGTGCCAGCTCCTTCCCTCTCTCAACAATTAGGGCTTTATAATCGGGCCAAGAGAAGCTACTACACTTGTTTCTGGTTGGGCTGTCTCCTGAGAAGCTCATCTGCCCATAGACCAGTCAAGCACAGGCCTCGAGGGTGAAGCAAATGACAGTTAAAGTGCTCAGGGCTGAGCACTGTATCTGGCCTGCCTAGCTGTGCAGGGTAGAGAGAACCTCAGCCAGCAGGGACAACTGCAGCTTGAAGTTGCTCAGGATAGAGTTGCATCTCTTTGCTGGTTTATTGCTATGCACTGAACTTGCAGTTGACCTTAGGCTGCTGTCCAAGCCCATCTCCCACTACTTCTACAGCTGGTTCTTTAGACATAATGGAGAGCTTCTGGGCTTGAACCTTTGTAGTCTTGATGTATTGCCCGAGATCCATCTCCTTTGCCTTTTGAAAGCATGTTAGCACCTTAAGATGTGGTCACTCCATGTACAAAAACAAAAACAAAAACAAAAACAAACAAACAAACAAAAAAGCACAATAGTTTTTAATGAAAACTGAAAGATATGGGGAAAAGGCCTCAGAAAACTAGACAGATGTTTATGGTTTAGGACACAACTGTAGTTCTAGACAGTTTTAGTCACCCAAAACTAGTCCAGCTGCTAGTGATATCCAAAGTTCTGATGTCCCAATAAATCTTCCCCCTCTACCTGCTTTTCTGTTATCTTTGTTTTTGTTTCCACCTTTGCTTTGTATTTCTGTCTCTCTCTTTCCATGTTTTAGACTCAGGTGCCATTTATATTAATTTGATGGGATTTCATAGCTACACTTAATTAGATAGGTGTGTCTTAATTTTATTTTTGAGACAGGGTCTTACTATGTAGACCAGGCTGGCCTCAAATTCACAAACGAAAATTCATGCACACCACTTGTAGTCCACTGATCTGTCATGACTATACTAAGAAACATTTTAGACTGAAATAGCAAATCTTAGTTCCCTAAGGTGTGCAAAACACTTTGGGTCCCTTGAAAAAAATGTCTTCAGCTAGCCACCCATGCATACAGTCATTCATTCACTCACAGAACAGACGTTAATTGATCACCTAGTGCAGCGAGGACTACTATGACCCTGCCCTCGGGGAGCAATTATTCTCATGGGAAAGAAAGACAAACACAGGTAAACAAAAAGTTAAATCGGCAGTAAATTTCTTTTAAAAAGTAATGTGCTGTGATGGTGTAGGCTTGAAGAGTCAGACAGACTGAATTCAAGGCTGGCTGAGAGAACGGGGTAGGACACATATTTTATCTCTTTGAAGAGACTTGAGAGCAAGGGAGGCATCCACAGGAAGTGCCTGGGTACAGGAGCCAGGCTGGTACTGTAGAGCGGAAGAAGGCACGTGTGCTGGCTACAGAAAGCTGGGGGCGGCAGAAGACGAAATCAGAGAAGCCAACAGATACCATGGCTTTAGAAAGCCGGGTTTTTAGGAGCACTGAAAAGATACTGTTCAGTTTTAAATATGTGGATTAGTTACTTTTCTCATTGCTGGGACAAAAAAGCAAAACAAAACAAGAAAACAATCAGTGTATGGAAGGAAGAGTTAATTTGGCTTACAGTTTGAGGATGCAGGATGCAGACCATCCTGGCAGTGGATGGCAGCTCAGTGGGCGCATTATCCCTGTTAAGGCCTAGGTAACCATTACCTATCTAGCCTGACATTTTTGTGCTGTTACTAATGTCGTAAGGAAACTTTCTCACATGCTGTTACTGCTGTTGCTAGGATGTTCGGTGTTTTGGTGTTCTTAGAAAGCCCTCACAACAGACATCAGTTAGAACTGCTTTGTATAATTAGCCACAATAAGCTTGAACCTGAACTAACCACCCGGAAGCACTTCCTACAGCTGTGTATGAGCTTCTATGGTGTTGCTTTTATAAGCTGCTCCTGGGATGGACCCTAACATGAAAGATACCTGCATCAATTTAAGAAACTATTTGGAATAAGACTTCCATTTTGAGTAGGGGTCAAGTAAGTTTAAGTTCCCAAGACCTCCCTGGGAACTGACGCCATACTTGCCAGAAAGAGACATATACATGAGTAACTGACATCCTGGTTGGCAAATTAAGACATTAATGTTAGACAAGGCGAGTCCCCTGCCACAGTTGAATACTCCAACCAATGGGAGCAGCATAAGTGTATAACAAAGACAAAGGAAGTCCCCTATCCCTAAATCCTGATTGGTGGAATAACTTGGCACAGATGTCTGTAGATCTCAGACTTAGAAAGCCTGTGGTGGCAGTGTTCCCACTGGGCGAGAATAAGACCACTACTACTACAACTTTGAGCCAAATTTGAAGCAAGCTTTAATTAAATACTGGCCAAAATGGTGAATTCTGGCAAGGTCCCTTCCTGGATTTCTAGAAAATAGCAACGAGTTACAGTTTGCCAAGACTTATAAAGGCAAACCTGTAGGATCACACAATTCCTACCTGGTCCAATCAGGGCAAGCATATACCCTGCCACATTTCCTGCCTATGTATCTCCTGCCTACATGTGATCAAGCACATCTGGTATAGCTGGGTCAAATACTTGTTTAGGGGAGTGAGATCATGTGGCTAGTTATCTTACTAAATAGAACAGCCTCCAGCATCTCAGGAAGTATCTGTCCTTATGCAAGGGGCTTATGGGTTAGAGGCATTTTTGTTTTATGGATCTCTTAGGCACAGTGATTAAAACTTAAAGACCAACAGTGATGGTGTATGTCTGTAATCCCAGAACCCAGGAGGCAGAGGAAGGCGGAGCTCTGAGTTTGAGGCCAGCCTGATCTGGCCCTTGGGGCAGGAGTGAGGCAGCTGGCCCTGCTGCATCTGCAGTCAGGAGTGTGGTGAGTATTTAACTCCTTTTCTTTTCAGCACAGGACTCCAGTCCTTGGCATGGTGCTGACCACATTCCAGGTAGGTCTTCTCTGTTAAACCTGTCTAGAAAGACCCTCATAGATATGCCAGAAGTGTGGTTTTTAGGTGCCTGAAATCCAGGCAAGTTGAAAGTGAAGTTGAATCGTCACAACATAGAAGGTGTAAGGGACATCGCCTGGTCTTAAGAAAGATCAAAGGCTCTGAGTGGAGTGTCTATATTCAGAGCAGCTGAATCTAAGACACACTCTGGTTTCACACATTATCCAGTCATCCAGAAAGTCCCTCCCTCTGCTTTTTTTGTGACTTCATTAAACACGGTTTCAATGTTCTCTTTTGGTTTATGATACAAACATTGTCTCATGGGGCAGGGCTAGAGATCACAACTACCTATAACGACTGGAAGAATGAAACCAGGTTTCAGTTGTCACAGTATAAAGGTCAGTTAGCTGAGGGACAAAGAGATCCTGTCAACATTCCTTTTTAGCTGACCTCACTCCTGTTTCCAGAACTAAGAGCAGAAAAATTAGCTTAATACAAAAGCAAAAAAAAAAAAAAAAAAAAATTGGTTAATTAAATTTAAAAGGCAGTCCTGTTGTTCAACAACCAGGAGGAAGAGGATGAAGAAGGCCATAGCAGCTGCAAAGTTCACAGGGAACCCCACTGTTTCTCCTGGAGCCTCGCGGACACTAGACAGTGCTGTCTCTTTAAGCGACCACTGAGGTCTTTCAAGTATACCCCTGGCCTATGTTAAGATTCCTACCTCTTACAAGAGACTCCTTATTCTTGTGTAATATTTGGCAGCATCCTCTGGCTTATCTCCACTCCCTTTCTAAGCTCACTGCAGAAAGAGCAACCACTGTAGAGATATGATCCCTGTTTCTCAGGCACCACCCTCAGGGTCCTTCTGAAGGTGTCCAAGCCATAACAGAGATGCTTCCCTCTTTGTGTTTGGGGTACCCTCCCTCACTGCCTGGCTTCTGTAGAGCTGATTTTGTTAGCCCACAGATGCTAACACCTGGTGGCCTTAAGTCATCAGGCTCAGACTCTCTTCCTGCTTCATTTCCCTCATGGCCCTGAAGCATGGCCATTATACCAGACTGAGGACCAGGATGTTCACAAAGGCAATATTTGGGATTTGAGAGTTTCTAGGAGGAAACCAGGTTTATTTAGGGCTGACATCTCAGGCAGATGGGTGGTGCTTTGTTCTCAAACCTCCATCATGTGGAACCTAAAGACATACATGGCTTTTAAGAGGGAAGGAAAGGAAGAGTAGACCGGGTAGAAAGACTGCCTGTTGAGTGGGGACTTCATCATGCAGAACATAGTCTCCTTTTCCCTCTGTAGCCATCATGAAGGACTCCATGCTCCTGCAGCTAGCGCCTGTGTTTCATCTTATACAGATATACTGCTTTCCTGAAACTTAAACCTCACAGCAGTTTACGTGATTTACAAATCTTCTGTTAGTTCACACACAGGACCAAACCTTAAGGAAGATATCACAGATTCTGAGGTTGTCTGAAAGTCACTAGATGTTTTGGGTTTTATAACCTAAAGAAAGAGAATTTAGCAATTAACATCCTTTTTAGGTGGGGTTTCTCTTTAGTTTCAGAATATTAGACAAAAGAGAGTAACATAATCCTTGTCAAGGACAAGGAGAGGGGATTACTCCTAAAGTGTGAACACTGTTGTAATATGATCATGGTTAGGTGGTTAGGCCATTTTGAATCTGATCTACTTAAAGCTGAAACTGCAAACACTGAGGACATATTCCTTTCTTGTCTCCCTCTTCCATGCTATTGGACTAGAGAAGCAAACAGTGATGCTATCTGTTGAGGGAGAATGGGGCTAGGTCTCTCGCTTCTCCAAAGTCCATGGCCTCAAACTTCACCACCAGCACACCAGTATGTATTGATAATTTACCTCAAACATGTAGTTTCTACTAGTTTTTGTTTTTTGGAGTCATGAGGATCAAACCCCAAGTATCATACATGCTAAGCAAGCGTTTTACAACAGAGCTACACCGAAGGCTCTAGTCTTTTCTTTTCCTTTTTTCAAGTATTCTAATTTCATATGATAAGCCCCAATTACTACTGGCTGACATTTATAATTGTAATTTATAGGGCAGCCACAGAGTTAGCAAAATGGTCAGCAAGAATATGAAATGCCTTTCCCTCCAGAGATATTCATACCTTCTTTAGGTAATGACAGTTCTACTGCTACTTATAAAACGAAATTGCAAATCTACATTATGCTAACAGTCTGAAGATTAAGCTTTCTTTTCTATGAATAAACAATGTTAATGTTTGTCCTCATTAGGTTTTATTGTTGTTGTTTCGTTTCATTTTCCAAAACAGGGTTTCTCTGCGTACCCCTGACTGTCCTGGAACTTGAAGCTGGCCTCAAACTCACAGAGATCCACCTCCTGCCTCTCCCTCCTGAGGGATGGGATTAAAGACATTTGCACCACTGCCTGATGTCCTGCTTAGCTTTTACTGTTGACTTCTGTATTAGTCAGGGTTCTCTAGAGTCACAGAACTTATAGGTAGTCTCTATATCGTAAGGGAATTTATTAATGACTTACAGGCTGTAGTCAAACTCCCCAACGATGGTCAGCAGTAGCTGTGAATGAAAACTCGAGGATCTAGCAGTTGCTTAGTCCCACATGGCTCGCAGGCAAAGAAGATTGAGTCTTCCTCCTTCCAATGTCCTTATGTAGATATCCAGCAGCAGGTGTGGCCCAGATTAGAGGTGTGCATACCACCACACCTGAAATTTGTATCTTCCAGACTCAAGATCTAGATCACAGATGAGCCTTCTAATTCTGGATTGTAACTCACTCCAGATACAGTCAAGCTGACAATCAGAAATAGCCACTACAACTACCTAAAGTCACTTGGGATGAAGGAACCTCAATTAAGAATTTCCCCCAATCAAACCCAGCTGTGGCATTGCAGGCCTTAAATCCCAGCACTATGGAGGCAGATGCAGATGGATCTCTGAGAGCTCAAGACCAGCCTGGTCTTCAGAGTGAGTTCCATAAGAACCAGGGATACACAGAGAAACCCTTTCTTGAAAAACCAAACCAAACAAACAAAATTGCCTCAATCAGATTGGTCTGTCTCAATATCTGTGAGAGATTGTCTTGCTGGATTATTGATGTGAGAGTGCCCAGCTCACTGTGGGAGGCACCATCCCCAGGCAGGTAGGCCTTGGCTAGCTGAGCAAGAGCCAGAGAGGGAGCCAGAGGCAGAATTTCTCCATGGTTTCTGCTTTAGGTTTTGCTTGAGTTCCTGCCCTGAATTCCCTCGATAATGGATTGTGACCTGAACATGTAAGCTAAAAACAAACCTTTCCTCCCCAAGTTGTTTTCGGTCATGGTGTTGAAAGACCCTCATAATGAGGAGACCCTCACTCAAGCCTTGGGATAGCACAACCCCCCAAGAAACTCACGAGAGACCGTCCTTGCTGCAAACGCACAAGGTTTATTCGCGGAACCAGTGCACTGGGGTTGAGCTCATAACCCATGCAGGGGCAGAGGAGTTCGACCCTGAGCAGTTAAAGTCAGGGGTATTTAAAGGAAAAAAAACACAAAGCAAGGGGTGGGGAACCGAAAGAATTTGCGTTATGGGGAAGTACAGAATGTTCTAAGTTAGTCACAAGGCAGTTGCACAAACATTTTTGTGGTTAGCTAGTTCCTGGAACATTGTGCATCTGGCCCTGGGGCCAGACCAAGGTCAACCGTTTCTTATGGGAAAGAATGCAGCCAGGTGGGGTTTGTCCAAGCATGCAATTTCAGTCCTATTTCTGTTTCTGGCTCCAAGTGTGCTAGGGGTCTAACTTTTCTCATAAGGGGGTCAGGTCTTTCAGTGTTTATTCTAGCAACAAAAACCAAACCAGAATAATGTTTTCTAAACCCTCTTAGAGGTGGCTTGCATGGTGTTCCCCTGAAGGAAAAAGCAGATGGGGATCTGTTATGCTCACTTTAGCAAGGAGTAAGTGCACCTATAGAACAGCAAATGACCTTGAGTTTAGGTCAGCCACCACACTTACGTTCCACGGGGTGGGCTATTATCCTTTCTGAGCTTCTTCCTTCTCCCCATCTCCTCATTTATAAAATAGAATAACAATACCTATGTTGCATGGGTCAAGGTAGTTAGTCAGCTTTTCAAAACACCTGAGGAAATAAAGGTGGAGAGATTGTGGGTTGACAGCCTGGGGGTCAGTTTGTGGTCACTTGTCCCCATTGCTGGATCTTCAGCACAGAATGTCATGGTGATGTGGATCTGGAGCAAAAAGGCTGTTCCCCTGTCGGCAGCCAGGAACACAAGAGAGAAAGGCAGGAAGGCATTGGAACCAGAATGTAATCCTCAAGGACACGTTCCCAAGGACCTTCCGTCTAGGATCCTCTCCTAAGTTTCTCTCACTTCTCAGCAGTTCATGAGATGTAGCCTTCAGCAAGTTAACCTGCTGAGGAGGCTGGAGTCCTTAGGATCCTCTGAACATAGGAGGCTTTGGGAGACATTCCAGATAAAAGTTAAAGAGTATGAAAAGTCGGGGCTGAAGAGCTGTCTCATAAGTTAAGGCCACTTGTTACTCTGGCAGAGGACTTGAGTGTGATTCCCAGCACCCACACAACAACTAACAATTGTCTGTAACTTCAGTTCCTAGGCATTGGATCCTCTCTTCTGGACTCTTTTGGTATTGCATGCACATGGTGTACAGACATATGTGCAGTTAACACCTATATACATAAAAATAAATAAACTTTTTTTTAATTAAAAAAAGAGTATGCAGACTCTTACTGCAGTATCAGCACTTATTGGCACATAGTATGTGCTCAGCACGTACTATTTTATTACTACTATGCTGTATCTGGTCTACGACTACTTAATTCCCTTTTCATACACAAGTCTGATGCTACCTCTCAGTCATTCCAGTTCTTAGCAAATGGCTCAGCTTTGGGCAAGTGTTTAAGCCTGCCCTAGTCTTGATATCAACGTATGCCTGGATAGTAGGGTGTGGGGCAGTGGACTGTGCCAGGATACTTCATAAGATCCAGTGGATTCAGAAGCCCCAGTACCCTCATACCTGAGGGTGGTAGGTGTTTCACCTTCTCTGGACCAGGTTCCTGTCACATGACCGTGGCACCCCATGGAGAGGACCATAACGATCAGTCCCATAGGGGCATCTCACAGAGCCCCTCCACATGCAGATGAGGCATCCCTAATATCTCAGACCAAGCCAACAGAAAGCATCTACTTTTAGACTCCCAACCTACTCCAAAATGTACAGAAAACTCTATCCACAAGGAATAAAGTTCACAAGTTATTGAGTTATTTCATCAAAGACCATCTGAGAGCATCTGCCATATAAGAGCTTAACACTTTGGGGGAAGAGAGTTCTCTCTAGAAGCTTTCAAAACCGGAAGCTGTCTAAGACTGCTATGGTCACTTTCAGTCACTTCTGGCTCAGGGGCACCTCCTGGCTCCGCCTGGCATCTAGTTCTCCTCACTGATTGGGGAGCAGTGGCAGCTGCTGAGGAAGAGACCTGGCAGCTCACTCAGATATGACTCCCCCTCCCTGCAAAAGATTGACTCTCTCTCCCCTTCAGAAAGCGCAACTCTTTGGCAGCTCTGGATGGGCCAGAGCTCTGCAGATAGCGCCCGTACACAGACTGGCAGTAGAGACTGGAGACTATGCCATCAAGAAAGACTGGAAACCCTTCCTCTCCCAGTAGTCCATTAGTAAACAGCACATATGAGAAAGCCCCAATATACAAATGGGGAGCTGGGTGTAGAAATCAGACTGGGACTGAACTGGAAGTTCCCTCCCTTTGGGCTGGCTTTTAAATTCTGGAAAACACTGTCCCTGCTACTGGGGAAGAATTGTGGCTAAAACTCTTACTCAGTTGTAGACCCCGCATGCTATCCTATCAAAATGCCAGTAACATGTGACTGAGCGTACAGAAGTGGCACAGACCGTTTGGGGCACAGCCAACAGCATTGTGATTGGATTGAAGTCCTGCTGCACAAGAAGGAATTCATGTCTGGTACTGTAGGCCAGGACAAAAGCCTGTGGCTGGTGGACACCCAACGAGAAAACAGCTACAGTTACTTTGTTACATAGATGTGTTTGTCAGATTGTCTTCTGAGCATATGTGCATAAGGCACAGAACACAGCTGCCATCAGCTGCAGTCTGCCATGCAAGGAAGCTTCCTCTTGGAAATGATGGTGTACCTAAGGGACTCCTAACCACCACTGGAGCTCCTGAGAACAAGTGACTGTTGTTGTGGCATGTCTTTAATTCCAGCACCCAGAGGCAGGTGAATCACTTCCAGTTCAAGGGGTTAACATAGTGAGTTTCAGGCTAGCCAGGGCTACACAGTAGCCTGTCTTTAAAAAAAAAAAAAAAAAGACTCAGGAAGTAAACAACTCCCAGGGTTCAGGAAATCCCTAATTCACAAGGCCTCTCTCTCCTCACCACTATATAAGCAGTAAAAATTTCTGAGGAGGGAAACACTCCCACCAGTTGATCTGTCTGCATGTTGTTCAGAGAACCCCAGGGCTCCAGCTTTCAGGTCTCATTACCCATGTTGAGGGGGGCTTTCAGTGATTCAGCTGCCTTTGAGTTATGTATAAGTAACTCTCACACATCCTCCTGTAAGTAACTCCAATTAGTTCACTGATAACTAAGGTGGGCCTTAGTGATATGCTACTTTAGCGTGTCATTGGTTCCTTATCTGGGGTGTATAGCTTTAATTTTTTCAATGTCTACTTTTAATGATGGTTCTTAAGCCCTTTAACCTCTCTTCTAGCTCACCACCCACCAGAGGTAGTAGAAAAGAAAAATTATTAGGAAACTGGGGAATTTAGAAATGGTTTTTTGGAGCAAATTCTATCTGCGTTGACAGAAAATCAGCAGTTTGACTCACAGGTCAGCAGCGGCAGTTCCATCCACTCGCAAACATTTCATGGATATATCAGCAGTTCAATTCAGTAGTGTTAGAATAACAGCAGCGGTGGCATGACCTAGCAGGAACAGCCAGGCCTCAGCTGGATCCGCACAAGTCAGCCAAAGGGATTGGGATACCAGGAGACGTTCTCTGCTGTGCCTCTCTCAGTGAACTAAAGATCATCAGCCAAGATGCGAGCCCAAGAATCGATGCAGAGATAGTTCTACAAGCAAGCCCCTCTCACAGTCCGTTGAATTCTATTTATACTCCCTCCAAACATCACATGTCCTCCATGGTTCCTGCTTCACCAACTGTCCTGCCTCAGCACAGGAGTCTGTCTTAGCAAAACTCCACTCACGTGAGTCTGTCTCAGCTGACATCACTCTGCCAATCGACCTGAGTCTACACACCACCAGGACTTTTTTGGTGCATTTCTCCCTATGGAGTCCTGACAAATGGAGCTCAACTATGCAATGTGAGACGGACCAAGAATCCTTTATCATCTGTCCTTTCATGTGCTTGCTTAGCAAAACACCCTTTCACCTGTGTCTGCTTTAGTGAAACGATCTGTCCCAGGTTTGCCCTAGCAAAACACCATCCAACACAACTGACTTTCCAAAGAACCCAGAAGTTTCCATTCTGTGGTGAGCTGATGTCTCCCCAAGAAGAGCATCATTACACAACAGTAAGTATTCTGTAAACATAAGTGTCGGATGAAGGGTCATTTGTTGTACATTTGGGGATATTTTCTTCTTCAGCTCACTAGCCCAATCCTGTTCTTGGGTGTGTTTTCTCTTTCTTAATAAATTGTCTCTTTTCACAATCCTCTGGACATTTCTCTCTTTTCCTGAAGCCCCCCACCTTCTACCATGCATTGGCTTGCTGACCCCCATTGCTGACCTGCCCATGCTCTTGGACCCTAACAAAAGACGTAGCTTTCTCTCTCTTCCTCTTCACCCTCCTGGCAGCTGCTGAGACTTACAGGTTAGATGCTCCCTGATTGTTTTTCCTCTCTAAACTCTAACAAGATGGTCCTCAAATTACTTTTGAGTCCACCTTAAAATTCTTTATTAACAAGATTAGGAACCTATGAAAGGCAATCCCAAATTCCAAGTAACAAACCCACCTGAACAGCTGGACTTCCTGTCCACTAGAATCTCCTTTGAGAATCAGACCTGTGCCCTCCTCCCAAGGGCCTGCATCTTTGTGCCTTGTACAGCATCAGGCCTTTTCCCTTGTGATCCTCTTGTCAAATCTCTCAACTTCCACAGGAAACAAAGATCCAGGGCAAGTCTTCATTACATCAGTTCAGTCACGAAAGCCTATCACTAGCTCATAGCCGCCATCCCTCACCCTATTCCACTGCCTAGATTTCCAAGTAGAAACCACTCTGGACTTCCAAGCCTTGCTCCATAGCAATTGGGATATCCCTGTTACTTCCAGTTAGATCTTCCTGCTCTAGGCTTGACCTGTGTCCCATCTCCTTTACTGAGCCTCCTCCTGGCGTCTCCTAACCCAGCTATGGGATATAATTCCTGAATGATGCTTGTCCCTATTAGTGCAAGTGTCAGGAGGGTTAAACTATCGTAGGAAAACTTTTCCTTGAAGGTCACGTCAATCCTGTAAATGGTAATAAAGGCTGTAAGTACAAATTAAAGTGCTTTGGGTTGTAGGTCAGTCATTACTTCTGTGGAATGTTTAAATTAGTCTGGAATGTTCACATATTACAGAGCCGGGAGTTCAGCTACTCCTTGTGTTAAACAGTTGACTGAAGGAGGATTTCCGTTTAGATTGTAGAATAGTGTTGCGATGCTGCTGATTTTCAGGAAGCACAGCTGTCAGCTTCTTGTTGACTAGGTCCACCAGCCAGTGAGAAGCTGACGGAGCTGCCGCTGTTTTGTCAACATCAACCTAGAGGTAAAAACCCCACTCAAACCCAGCAACTCCTTGGCTCAGTCCTTCTTCCTGATGAGGCAGTTGGGAAACCTTTAAGTGCTGCGCTGTGGTTTGAATATGAAATGGCCCTCAGTGAGGCAAGAGCCATACCGACCTTTTTGGAATATTAAATCACACTCCTTTATGAAATGGGGCCTATGAATGATGGTATCTCCTAACAATTTTCCTGAAGAGTATTAAGATAATTCAGTGAAGAAAGTTGCAAGTATACAGTACACCCTCTAAAGACCAATTAGGGGGCTGGAGAGTTCAGTGTTTAATTGTGTTGACTTCATTGTGCAGAATGTTTGGTCCCCTGCTGGTGGCACTCCTTTGAGAAGTTGTGAGAACTTTAGCAGATTAACTAAACAAATAGACCCCTGGAACATGTTCTTAGCAGCAGCACCTCCCCCTGAGCTCCTTCCTCTTCCTCAGTGCTTCCTGGCCATGTGGTGGACTGGTGTGCTCTGCCCCACCCACCCTGCTCACCCAATGCCCAGGGAAGCCAAGCTAGGACCCCCCCCCCCCCAATATCAGGTATTTAAGGGACTTAGACATCCTCCTTCCTTGCCAGTTGGCCTGGAATACTCCCCTGCTACTGGTTAAAAAGCCCAACTCTACTGACCACAGGCTGATGCAGGACCTCCAAGAGGTAAACAAGGGGGTTGAGGATACCTATCCTACTGTTCCCAAACCTACACACCCTCCTTAGCACCCTTCCCCCTGGACAGGTATGCTGTTCCACGCTGGATCTTAAGGACCCGTTTTCTAGCTTACTATCTGCCAACAGCCAGACCTTCTTTGTCTTTGAGTGGCTAGACCCAGATGAAGTATACAAGGGACATGACTCCCCCAAGTGTTCAGAAACTCCCCTAGCATCTTGGATGAGGCTCTCCATGAGGATGCGGATGAGTACAGCAAGCCCACCCAAATGTCAGTCTGATGCAGTATGTAGATGACTTGCTAATTGCTGTTGACACCATGGTGGCCTGTAAAGCCACCACTAAGGAACTCCACAAAACATTGGAAAGACTGGGGTACCATGGTCTGCCAAGAAAGCTCAGCTCCGCCAACTTGGGGTAAGCTACCTAGGGTCTATACTCAAGGGGGAGAGGTTGGCTGTTGAACACAAGAGACTATTCTAAGGATCCTCTAGCGCATCAGTTGCTGGGAAGTAAGGGAGTTCTTGGGGTCAGCTGGATTTTGTAGGCTCCAAATCCCCTGGGTTTGCAGAATTGGCTTGACCTCTGTATGAGGTGACCCATGTAGGAAAAGCTCCAGTAGGATGGACTGAGCAAACAGAGGAGGCATTCGGCAAGGCCAATGCTGTCTTATTAGAGGCTCCTGCACTGGCCTTGCCAGATGTCACCAAGCTGTTCCACTTATACATGGATGAAAAGAAAGGAGTAACAAAAGATGTCCTTACCCAGTCTCCCAGGCCCTGGTAAAGACTGGTGGCCTATTTGTCAAACCAACTGGACCCAGTGGTGACTGGATGTCCCCTGTGCCTCTGGATAATAGTGTTCACAGCCTTGCTGATCAAAAACTCAGACAAGCTAAGGGCCAGACCCTTGAGGCGATTACACCCATGCCATTGAAGGGGTCCTCAAGCATCCACCTGACAGGCAGATGACCAATGCCAGGTTGACCCATCCCCAGGCTCTGATTCTGAACCCTCTGAATCAAGTTTATCACCAGCAGTGCCTGTAACCCAGCAACTCCTACCTCATCCCCAGTGGAACTTGATTTGCATGTACCTTGGGCTTAACCCCTTACGGCCATCCTCAGGTACTCCAAAATTCCTGCTTGTGTGTTTGGTTACCCTGTTCCCTCAAGTCTATTATCTTCTTTTCAGTACCTGTATGGAGACATCTCTGGGTCATCACAGGAAAAGACAAGATTTGGGACTTGGGGCCTCAGCAATCCTACTGACAATGCTAGTGGGGTCTGGCACAGCTGCAGAAATTGTCACTGGTGCTACAGCCCTATCCAAAGCAGATCAACACTGCAGGTCCTAAACAACTTTATAGACTCAGATCTAGCTCAATTAGAAAAGTCTATCCATCACTTAGAACATTAGCTGAAGTAGTACTACAGAATCAAAGGAAGGGCTCTGCCAAGCCCTAGGAGAGCAATCTTGTTTCTAGACCAACTCAGGCATCATCAGAAACAGCCTGGCCATGGACCACCAGAGATTAGAGAAAAGGGCTAAATTCAGACCACAGAATCAAAACTGGTATGGATCGTTATTTTCCTAGTCCACTTAGCTGGCTACGCTAATATCAGCACTGGTAGGACGGATCTTGTTCTTGCTAACTTTCCTCACCTGTGGACCCTGCATGGTAAATACACTAGTCAAATTTGTGCGAGAACACATCTCCACAGTCCAGCTTATGGTCTTAGATCTCAATATGAACATCTCAACCCCGTCACCCAGGAGACAGACACCCAAAAGGGCCCATGATTCAGCCTGTGATATAACCTCAAGCAGGGAATGCAAGGACAGCATAAACTCCATTTTAGGTCCAGGCCTGCCTTCAAAAGGAAAGTCACCCATTTCAGGAACTGACCATAACTACCCCACACACACACACATACACACACACACAAGTCATCAGTCTCAGGAACTAGGCCATAAGTCACCAGCTCCAGGAACAGATCATAAATTCCAGGAACAAGGCCACAGAAACCCCCATCCAAAGGACATCCTGGAGATAACCACAAGGATAGGGATATATCTTATCTCAGGATGGGTCATCTGTACTGGGCAGCCTGTGGTTAAATGTTCAGGACACAGGAATGCGATTAGTCTACTGACCACCTGGACACAAGCCAATCAGAAACTGACCCATGTAACATCCCTGGCACCAATGAAGTTTTAGATTACCTAACTCTAGCTAAAATTCCTCTAGTTCCCTATAAAAAGGCCTATGTACCTTTGTCTGGGGTCCTTGTTGCCATCTTTGTAAGTGACTGACCCTACACGCAGGCTTCTTGCTTTTGTGAAATAAAAGCATTCTTGCCAATTGCATATGTGAGCTGTGGTCTCTGTATGGTGCTTTCAGACTTAACAGGCTGACTTCTTGAACTTGGACTCTCAACCTCCAGCCCTATAAGAAATGCTTATGTAGCTATTTCTAGGAGAGATTGTTTCACAGCAGACTTCCTGGGATTCTGGCTCTTACAATCTACTGGCAATATCAATGGACATGCTAACATGGAAAGAGGGAAAATTTTGGGGTCCCACCCCTAGACAAAGAGCTATAGACAGCTAGTTGTTAGGGTCCAAGAACTGTTGAAGGAAGACCCCAGACTCAAATAACATGCAAAGGCAAAGAGTGTTTATTCTGCAGAAATTACCAGTATGCAGGGGTCAACCATTCATCAAAGTGGAGACCATTAGAGGGGCTCGAAGGCCTCCTTTTATGCAAGGCTAAGGGAATTTTCTAGAAGGGTTAGGTAACCTCTAATATGATTGGTAGTGGCAAAGTAGGGACATTAGCACAATTTTGATTGGTTGCTATGTTAGCTCTGTTATATTTGATGAGATCATGAAGAGTTTCAGGAACTGACTCAGCTCTGGACTTGTTATCTCCTTTAGCTAGACATCCCAGGAACTGATTCAGCTCTGGGCTTATGCTCCCTAGTTCAGAGTCATTGCTGACTAAAGCCTCATTCATTGTCAGTGGCTTTCTCTGAGGAGCCCAGTTTGCTTCCTGGGAAACTGACTCTTTTCCACTTTTAAGGTTATTGGACCTTTCCCTAATGACTACTGGGAGAAGAAAAATTAGCCTTACCCAGGGATGAGCCACTTTATTGATCCTATGATCTATGCTCTATGAAGAGTGGTCAACCTTGAAGCCATAGACACAAAAACAAGAAAAACAGACTCAGCAGGTTGTATTTATATGTTTATTTGTACATACACATACCACACACATGTGTATGTATTTACCAAGTATGTATATAATAATAAAGATAAAGAGGCTATGAACTTGAGAATGAGAAGGGTCAAGGGAGGGGTCATGAGAGAGGTCATGGGAGGGGCCAAAGGAGGGAAACTAGGAGGCGTTGGGGGGAGACAAGGAAGCAGAGAAAGTGATGTAATTCTATTTCAATTAAGAATGTATTTTTAAAAAGAAAATGGAGCCAGGTGTGATGACACATGCCTTAAAGCCCTGCACTTGGGAGGCAGAAGCAGGTGATCTCTGTGAGTTTGGGGCCAGCCTGGTTTATATAATGAGTTCCAGGACAGCAGGGAGATGTAGTAGAGAGACCATATCTCAAAAAACGAGGGGAAGAGGAGGGTTGTTATGATTTATATATGCCCAGCCCAGGGAGTAACACTATTAGAAGGTTTGGCCCTGTTGAAGTAGGTGTGGCCTTGTTGGAGTAGGTGTGTCACTGTGGGTGTGGACTTTAAGACCCCTCATTCTAGCTGCCTGGAAGCCAGTATTCTGCTGGCATCCTTCAGGTGAAGATGTAGAACTCTCAGCTCCTGCTGCACCATGCTTGCCTGGACACTGCCATACTCCCACCTTGATGATAATGGACTGAACCCTTTGAACCTGTAAGCCAGCCCAATTAAATGTTGTCCTTATAAGAGTTGCCTTGGTCATGGTGTCTGTTCACAGCTGTGAAACCCTAAGACAGAGAGAGAGGTAGGAAGGAAGGAAGGAAAGAAAGAGGAAAAGAAGGAAAGAAAAGAAGGAAAGAAAAGAAATGCTTGCATTCAGCAAAGTACAGGAGGAAGAAGACAGACAGAGACCTGCTGAGCACCATGCCACATGGTATGGGCAGAGAAAGATGCCCACATACTTGCCCTCCACTGCCTGCAGGCCATGAACACACAGAGCGCCACCTACAACCACACAAAGACCATTTGGGAGGGGGACAAAAAAAATCTACCGACCTGCCTGCTCCAGGGTAACACAGGTAGGCTGTAAACAACTCGAGGCCCATTAGCTGCCACCTCCCAGCACAGGCAGAGGAGGTCACCCAGAGCCCGATAGCCACGTGGCCTGCTACAGTCTGCAAGTATGTGGTGGACAGACAGGAGAGAGAGAGAGTGGAACAGTTAGAGCATTAAGAAGAGATAGAACTGGAGACACAAGGGTGGAGAGAAGTCTGTGGTGAGTAGCCAGCCCTGCCACCGGAGGCCATGGTAAAAATCTGTTGCAGATAGCCCAAGGGCTGCTTGTATTTTAATGCTAATTCTATTCTCCTGGGAAGGGCTGTGAACAAGGAAGAAGTCAGTACTCAGGTGAATTCTTGTGAACCTTCCCCCCACTTTAATTTGTAAAATAAAGGCTAGAGCTGGTGACTGAGCAAGAGAGGAAAATGTAGAGCAAAAAGAAGGGGAAGGGGAAGAGGAAGGAGAAGGGGAAGGGGAAGGGGAAGGGGGAGGGAAGGGAAGGGGAGGGGAAGGGGGAGGGGGAGGGAAGGGGGAGGGGAAGGGGGAGGGGAAGGAGGAGGGGAAGGGGGAGGGGAAGGAAGAGAGAAGAGGACTAAGTGGTCTGGAGAAACCTAAAGTTATAAGGGGTCACTTAGATGGGGAAGAGGGGAGTGTGGAGGCAGATCTGCCCAATCTAGGCGTGCATCTTGATTCATATTAATTGAGTTGTGTTTTCTTTGCCTGGGCTTATTTGTGTTGGAGATTTTCCACAACAAAAATCCCAATGCATGCTGCCACGGAGAGCCATGTCCGGGTCTGTGGGTATGCAGCAGCAGGAGTCTGTGTTGATGTTCATAGCTCATATTACCACTAGAGATCATGGCATGTCCCTGGTCTGGGCAGCCACCAGGGACCATGTGGAGGTTCAGGGGCAGTACAAAACTGGTCCTGGCCCTCACTGCAGCACTCTGGAGAGCTGGCCCCACCTCTCCTCAGACGCGCGGGGGGGGGGGGGGGGCAGAGTGTCTCTGCAGTTCACCCAGGCAGCACAGTGGAGCTGCCCCTGGGCACTGGGATGTGAGTGATCCTGCCCAAGGGGAGGGTGTGAATGTGGGAAAGCTGGCCCCACCTTGTCTGCTGTGGAGTGCCCTGGCCATGGAGGTGATGCCTTTACCCACCCTTATCCCTCGCCACCTGGCCCCAGAGTCATGAGAGGAGGACAGTGGGCCCTGCACCACACTTGGGCAGCCCAGCAGAGCTGGCCCTGATGGAGTGGGCCCCCAACTAGGAGTTGTAAATGTGAGAGCTGGAGAGCTGGCCCAGGGCATGGAAGCAGGAGAACTTACACTCCTGCCTCCTCCCAATGGTGGTGAAAGACCCCCGAGCTGGGGAGACCCTCACTCAAGTCTCGGGACAGCGCGACCCCCCAAGAACTCACGAAAGACAGTCCTTGCGGCAATCACACGAGGTTTATTCGGGGGACCAGTGCACTGGGGTAGAGCTCGTAACCTATGCAGAGGCAGAGAAGTTCGACCCTGAGCAGCTGAAGTCTGGGGTATTTAAAGGAAAAAAACCACAAGAACGGAAAGAATTTGTGTTATGGGGAAGTACAGAATGTTCTAAGTTAGTCACAAGGCAGTTGCACAAACATTTTTGTGGTTAGCTAGTTCCTGGAACATTGTGCCACTGGCCCTGGGGAAAGAATGCAGCCGGGTAGGGTTTGGTCAAGCAGGCAATTTCAGTCCTATTTCTGTTTCTGGCTCTAAGTGTGCTAGGGGTCTAACTTTCCTCATAAGGGGGTCAGGTCTTTCAGTGGCACTGTGTGGCCTAGCTGAAACAGTGTTGTAGACCTCTTCCTGGTGGTACTGATAAGGGAGAGTGTTTTGGAGAGTTTTGGCTACACTGCTTTGTGTTCCTGGCAGATTGCACCTCTGCAGGAGCTATTTTTGGATCCGTGAATGAAACACACACATTAGCATATTTTTAAATGCCTTGGCTACCTCAAAGGTTGGGCACTCCTAAACCTTCCTCTGCTACCCCAGGCCTAATCGGGAAAGTGGCCAGTGGCCACTCATCCAAAGTCACACATGGCTGATTGTTTTTATTTCCTGCCACTCCTGTGTCCCATCCTTCTACCCCGAGTCATGGCGATTCTCTGTCATTCCTCTCTCTGTCCTACCCCACCCAACGCTTAGCGTCCTGCACCATACCCAGCCACTGGCCATTGGTATATTTATTGATTGATCAAAAACCAATTGGGGACAAGGACCTTCAGTGTCTGGACATGCAGATGCCCAATTGAATCAAAGCATTAGAACAAACCTCCAACAGGAGAGCGGTGGGTGGGCTAACCAGCCCCCAAGCCCAGATCCACAGCGTTGAGTTGGCCTACTCCAAAGTCTTCAACATCTGTGAACTGTTGGGGCACATGAAAGGGCCAGTCCTGCTGGTCCAACTGCAGGACAACCAGGAGGAGACACAGTAAAGTTCCAGTAGTGATGGTGTCCCAGAAGACAGAGATCTTGAACCAGACCAATGAGTCATTGCAGTGAACTTGTACAAGCGATAAAGATGTGCAGACAGAGGGACACTGGCGGGCACGCTATGCTTGTTATGTTTATTTTGCTAGTTTGTGGTTTATATTTTATTTTTTTATTTTGGGGGAGGAGGTTGCAAGGGCAGAGGGCAGATATGGGGAGATGAGAAGAGTGGGACTGGGCTGTGTGACATGAAACTCACAAAGAATAAAAGGTTGAAGAAATGGTCATTGTTTAAACTACCTAGTCTATGGTAATGTTGTATAGTAGTGGGTACTATACGCGTTTTCTGTTAAATATAGAATAATAAGATTGGTATTATGTCAATACAATCACAAATGAAATATTTTACCTTTTATTTTATGTGTATTGTAGTTTTGTCTGCGTACATGTCTGTGTACAATAAATGCTCACCATGTATGTGCCTGTTGCCTTGGTAACCAGAAAAGGGTGTTGAATCTCCTGGAACTGGAGTTACAGATGTTTGTAAGTCAATGTATGGGTGCTAGGAATCAAATCTGGCTCCCTTGGATGACCAAGCCAGCTCAGTCAGTCAGCAGAGTCTCAAGGGAAGGAGTGAGGATTGAAAAGAAAAAGACAATTAGACAACATTATAACATGACTCCAGCCAGTGCTGGGACTGAAGCAGGTTTATTTTTTTTTTCCAGTTTACTTTTATACCATCCTAGGTACATAGAAAGAATATGGTCAGTCCTAAGGCATAAACAAAGTAGTTAAGAAACAAACAAAGCATAAACATAGGTCCCATGATGACTGTATTCAGGCTCTTAACAAGACCCAGCAAGATACAAAGAACATGTTCCTTAGCTGTTTTTCTCTTGAGCCTACTTCTGAGTCCTAGCCCAAAGTCAAATTCCTACCAAATTCCTAAAAGCAGCCCCAAAAGCTCTCCACACCTGGAAGAAAAACCAGTACTCTTAACCCCTGAGCTATCTCCCCATCTCCCAAATGAAATATTTTAAAAGAAAAGTACATATATAAGATTCAGACAATCTGTCTAAAACAAATGTTGTGTTGTTAAATTTAATGTAGCATAAGTATTTTTTGCTCATTGGCTGGTTGGTTTGCAAGTTTTGAGACAGGGTCTTGCTATGTGCCTCCAGCTGGCCTCGAACTTACGATGTAGATGAGGCTGGTCTTGATTCAAAGGCTGGTGATCCTCTGGCCTTTTCCTTAACTGCTGGGATTGTACATATATACCACTACACCTGACATGAATGCTGATTTCAAAGAAAGCACTTGCATTCCCTCTCTCTCTCTCTCTCTCTCTCTCTCTCTCTCTCTCTCTCTCTCTCTCTGTGTTGAGAAGTCAGCTTGGGAACTTTGAGATATTCCACCAGGGTCCTCCCCCCTCCGAGCACATGGGCACCCCTCCCCTCCTGGAAGAAACAGGCTCACACAGGCTGGAAGGGAGAGGCTGATTAAGCCCTTGCTACCTCATTCCCTAAAGACCAATCAGTTTAAAAGTCACACTGTTCTGCCAATCACATTGTGCCTAATGGCTGCTGCTCTAAAATCTGTATATAAGATCCCTGAACAGGCGCCGAGAGGTCGCTCTCCCATCTTGGTATGCAGAGCGACCTCAGCATGCTGAATTAATAAATTCCTCTTGCATTTTGCATCAATCCCCGACTCCATGTGTTTACTTGGAGGGTCTGTGGTAAGTTAAGGCTCGCTAGAGTCTTATAGTGTGTGTGTGTGTGTGTGTGTGTGTGTGTGTGTGTGTGTGTGTGTGTGTGTATCCCCAAAGGAAGTTCTATTTATGTGCTACAAATAAATGAATCATTTTGTTCAACATTTCCTCAGTCTCTTCATTTTTAATGTGTGGAAAGGATTTCATGAATCATTCAAGTCCTCTTTTTATGCCCGAGAAAGGTCTGCTTATCTTAGAAGCTGAATGATTTGAAACAAAGATACAGGCCTATTTTTTGTATCTCCTAATATTCTTGGTAGCTGATGTGTGAAAGCAGAAACTGTGTGGATCCTGCTGCCTGCTCTTCCCTGAAGGAAAATCCAAAGCACCAGTTTCAAAAGAACGGGCTCTACCAAGGAGCAATGCATCAATCTGTAGCCACCAGGTCTCACTTTAAACCAAATTTTCTTACAATTCAAAATTATAAATAAATAAATGAATAAATAAATAAATAAATAAATAAATAAATAAATAAATAAATAAAATCCATCTCAATGCCCTGAAGACTAATTTTGGAGAAAGAAAACCCCACACAACTACACAACTATTTTCAATATAATTGGTTGGAAGGCATTTTTTATGGATATAAAAAAAGGAAAATGTGATTCACGGTCCACTAATGAACAGCTCTGGGAGAGAGGTGCACTCTGGAAACGTTTATATACATTATAAAGGGTGTGGGAAGCAGACTGCTGCTCAATGCACACAGACCCTTTCCTGCCTTATTTGTGTGCTCTGTCTTTTCAGTTCCTATCAGCTGCTTTGCTGGCTGAAAAGAACCTTTAGGCAGAGCCACTGAAGCGCTCTTAAGCCCTGCAGTGCATTTTTTATTAAACATTCCAGGCCAAATCCCAGACGCTGCTGCTGGTACAATAGTCAGAGAAGAACAGGAGTGATGTTTAGGCAGTTTGTCTTTACCAAGTTAAAGGCTCTGGGGATCAGTTAGGGCTTGACTGCCTGTGCAGGGAGCTTTTGTTGTATTCTAAAATGCATTTGGGAAACTCTGTAACAAGATTTAGATGATTCAGAAAGAACTTTATCTGTATATGAAGGTGCTGGCCGCCAACAAAGTGTGTGCTCAACCTGCAATATCAGCCAGCTGGAAGCCTAGTTGTTTGATATAGACACTTCTTGATACTTTTAATTTTTTAAGCCACTAGGATTCACTTACTATTGATTCATTCATTTTGACTCTTCTTAGAAGAGAGTTTCTCAAGAAACATGTTCTCTCAGGGTGTGGTGCCATATACCTGTAACCCTAGAGGACAGAAGGAAGACAAAGGAGGACTGCCATGTCTGTCAAGTTTGAGCCAGTCTGATCCACATAGCAAGACTGGGTCTCACAATCAAAAACATAAAAAAAAAAAGGAAGACTGATAAAGTCTTAGTTACTGAGTAAAAAGATGCTTCTGTTAATTTCAGGACAGAGGACTTGGTTAACCCAGCTAGAAAGGTCCACAGATCCTGTCCAAACCACATCTTCTGCATGACCATCTGTGACTGCTAGAGAAGGGACCCTCAGAACAACCCACCATGTTGCTGTTCTGCCTCTGAGAAAGGAGGCAGTTTAAACATCGCTGAATTTACATCATTGCTTCATATTCTTGTCTTGTACCAATTACATAATTGTGAATAGGCACTTACTATCTCACTTATATGCAGATCTACTTCAGGAAGAAATGGAAACAATGTATATAATGTGTATATAATATGTTATAAGAACAAGAAAGAGCCTGTCAATGTGGGCACACACTCTTAATCCCAGCACTGGGGAGGCAGAGACAGGTGGATCTCTATAAGTTTGAGACCAACCTGGTTTACAGAGTGAATTCCAAGGCAGCCAGAGCTACACAGTGAAACCCTGTCTTACCCCCGCCCCCCAAATAAATACCACAAAACCAAAAACAACCCTCCCGGATTGCCCTGAGCCACCTGGTGCAGGTGGGAGAGCTGACCCAGGGTCATGGAGAGCTGTCCCCCTGTCCCTCACAGGCTTCAGTATTCAGGAAAGCTGGTCCTGCACCTTGCCTGGGCAGTACAATAGATCTAGCCCTGCTGGTGTGGGCACAGGTGAGTTGGTCTTCCAGCACATGAAAGGAGGAGGAGGGCATTCAGCATTGGGTGAGCTAGCCGGGACAGTGTTGGGTGAGCTAGCTGGGCTAGTGTTGGGTGAGCTAGCCAGGCTAGTGTTGGGTGAGCTAGCCTGGACAGTGTTGGGTGAGCTAGCCGGGACAGTGTTGGGTGAGCTAGCCTGGACAGTGTTGGGTGAGCTAGCTGGGGCAGTGTTGGGTGAGCTATCTGGGCTAGCATTGGGTAAGCTATCTGGGCTAGTGTTGGATGAGCTAGCTGGGCTAGTGTTGGGTGAGCTAGCCTGGACAGCGTTGGGTGAGCTAACTGGGGCAGTGTTGGGTGAGCTAGCTGGGCTAGTGTTGGGTGAGCTAGCCTGGACAGTGTTGGGTGAGCTATCTGGGCTAGCATTGGGTAAGCTATCTGGGCTAGTGTTGCAGAGTTCACCCTAGTGGTATGTGGGCAGTAGAACTGGTAGACTGACCAGCTCCGTTACCACTCAGGCCCCACCCAACATCTACCTCATCTGTCAGCTGCTCACGCATGTGAAGGGCCCGTACTACACACCTCCATGACGCAGAGCAACAATAGGATATCCTTGAGGTTTCCCGGTGAGGATCCAGTGTAGCTGAAGCCAGAGGCCTCGAACCAGACCAATGGCTCATTGCAATGAACATTTGCAGGTGAAGATGTGTGGACAAAAGGGTGCACTGTGACACACTGCAGCTTCCACAATGAGTTTTTTGTTTTTAATTGTCATTGGGGAGGTTGCGAGGGTGGAGGGTGGGTATGAAGGAATGGGAGATGAGTGGGGTTGGGATCCATGCTATGAAAAACACAAAGAATCAATGAAAGTTAAAAAATAGAAGAGAAAGGAAGTCCTTTTGTTACAACACTAGTAAAACTTGAGGGCATCATGCTAACTGAAGTGAATCAGAAAGGCAAGACCGCTAGCAGACGTATTCACCCTGACAAAAAGACATCAGGTTAACACGTTCGCTCATCCACACAACAGTCATGAACTCCTGCACAAGCCGGGGCTAGCGCTTGTGCTGGGAGCACGGGTGGATGAAACAGGTACGCCTCTGCCTTCACAGAGCTCAGGCATCCCAGTTTGTGGCTAAAGGGAACAGAGAGAAAATGCACGAATCCATAAACAGATCTGAAACTTGTATTTTTGAAAAGTGGAAAGAAGGTCTATGAGAGTCAGGGCTGGAAGCTAGCACTTACACTGGGATGTCTTAGTGTGGGTTCTCCAGAGCAGTCTGAGTCAGGGAGGGATCCTTGTGCAAGTGATTTAGTGAGGGAACCATCGTAGGAGAGTAAGGGACAGCAGCAAGATCAAGCGGAGGTCGTCCTGGTAAACGTGTGTTTTCAGACATGCCCTGGGCTTTGCCTGAACCCACCACAACCTCTGAAGCTCAGATTGCCCATTGGTCTCACTCCGAGGAAAGGGGGCTAAAACCATTTCCCCATCAGTTGGTTCAGGTCATCCTCTGAGAGTAGGTTTCAGGAATCTTTCAGCAAGGCAGTTCCTATCAGCCAATGTCAGTGCTTTGGAGAAAGGTCCACATATTAGCAGGTAGCAGAAGCCATGTCTGTAGTGTTTGGCAAAAAAAAAAAAAAGAAAGAAAAAAGAAAAAGAAAGAAAGAAAAGAAAAGAAAAAAGAAAAGAAAGAAACAGGAAGGAAGGAAGGAAAGAAGGGAGGGAGGGAGGGAGGGAGGAAGGAAGGAAGGAAGGAAGGAAGGAAGGAAGGAAGGAAGGAAGGAAGGAAGACTAGCAGGGCAAGCCAAAGCCAATTGTATCTGAGTGCTACCACATCCAGTTTTTACATAGGTACAAGGGATCTGAACTCATGCCTGCATGGCAACTAACTTACCCACTTAACTATCTTCTCAACGCCTGTTCTCTTTTTGAGGCAAGGTCTTATGTACACCAGGCTAGACAGAACTCAATATGTTCTTCTGTAAGAATCTTTCTTTTTTATACAGAGAAACCCTGTTTCGAAAAAAAACCAAAAAAAAAAAAAAAAAAAAAAAAAAGAAAAAAGAATCTTTCTTTTTTATTTATTTATTTGTGTTTTAGACAAGGCCTTGTGTATCTCAGGTTGGGAAGAGTTACATAGCAGAGAATGATCATGAACTTCTAATCTTCCTACCTCCATCTCCGGAGTGTTCTACCACATCCAGTTCATCCAATCCAGGGCTTCTTTCATGCTAGACAAGCAGGGCAAGCATTCTTTTTTTTTTTGGTTTTTCAAGACAGGGTTTCTCTATGTAGCCCTGGCTGTCCTGGAACTCACTCTGTAGACCAGGCTGGCCTCGAACTCAGAAATCTACCTGCCTCTGCCTCCCAAGTGCTGGGATTAAAGGCGTGCACCACCACTGCCCGGCTAGGGCAAGCATTCTACCAACTGAGTGACAGCCCTTTCTATAAGATGATTCTAGAAATTCTTCTTCTTCCCCTCCTCCTCCTCTTCTTCTTCCCTCTCTCCCTCTTCTTCTTCCCTCTCTCCCTCCTCTTCTTCCCTCTCCTCCTCCTCTTCCTCTTCCTCCTCCCCCTCCTCCTCCTCCTTCACTTTTATAGCTCTGACTGGCCTGAAAGTTTTACAGATCCACCTGCCTCCATTGCCCAAGTGCTGGGATTAAGTCTGTGCTGCCATGTCTCACTTTTCTGTAAGAATCTTAAAAAAATATGTGTCTGTGTGTGGTGTGTGTATGTGAATGCAGGTGCCTGAAGAGCCCTGAGGTCTTTGGGTCCCCTGGAGTTTAAACAGTTGTGAGTTGCCCAACATAGGGTGCTAGAAACTGAACGCTGGTCCTCTACAAGAGTTGTCTGTGCTTTTAACTGCTGAGCCATCTTTCCAGCGCCTCTGCAAGAATCTTATAAACTCGACATAAGAGAAGCTTCTTTGGAAGCAAGTGACAGTATTCTTGAAAACTTTATACTGTGTTATTTCAGCATTTTCATAGTAAGTTAAAAATCTTGACTCTGTGTGCAAAGTCAGCTTTGCATCACTATAATAAAAAACCTGGCACAAACTATTTATGAAACAGAGAAGTTCATTTTGACTCACAATTTTAGAAATGAAGTCCAAAATTGGGTGTCCCTATGTTTTGAGTGTGTGCTAAGAGTGGCATTACTATGGCAGGAGCACATGGTAGAGCCAGGAGTCTTCATGAGGGCTCCTGTATGCTGTGCATTCAAATGCTGAGTTCTGTACCCCAAGATCAGGTTGCAGTCTGGATACGGGCATTGTATTGACTAATGTGCTGTAGAGAGTGTTCCCCAATAATCTCCGATTGGATAATAAAAGGATAGAGCCTGTGACTGGACAGGAGAGAGAGGAAGGCAGGACTTGAGCTTGAGTTGGGGTCTTAGGTAGGGACCATGAGGAGGGCAGAGAGGGAAGAAGGAGGTGGCCATGAGGTAGGATGGACCATGAGCACATGGCCAAGAGAAGCTCGCCCTGAGGACAGGCTGAGCAGGGCAGCCCGGCGACACAGACTGCAAGTAGCACGTGGCCTATTACTGGGATGTAGTTTAGGTAGCCCAGAACCCACTCAGCACAGTGCCAGCACCTTGTAAATTAAATACCAGGCTTCTGAGTCTTTTATTCGAGAGCTAGACAGGATAGAGAGGAGCAGAAACCCCTTGTAAAATTACCATAACAAAATTCCTAAATGTCCACAACAAAAACAATAGTACCAGTCAGGGGACTGAGTAGTTAACAGATAGACCTTCGTGGTACACTGCCCACATTCAGAGCTCAGCTACGCCCTCTGCCTTACATTTTATCAAGTTTCTTGCTGATGCTTTCCCAGGAGACGCCTAGAGTTGCACATCTGCCTAGAAGGCCTATTTCTCTTTCCTACGGACAGAGTCTCCCGGAAGGTGTGTGGAGTGACTCGAAGCCAGAGGCAGAAGTCACATGACAGAGAGAGTTTTATAATTTGGGGTCATTTTAACCAGAGGGAAATGAGGATGAAGACAGAGAATCAGATTTTACTAGCTTTGTGGTTCCTGGGGAGGGCTGGCGGCTTACTTGAGATAGGTTGGAGGTTTTCAGATACTGTTTTTTTGTTTTGTTTTGTTTTGCTTTCTTCTATTGTACTTGATTACAATTTCTAGATAACAGGGACAAAGCAGGAACACAGAGACTGTGATGCTGTCTGTGTAAACTGTTACATGGTGGGTTTTTGTTTTTTGTTTTTTTCTGCTCTCAAGGACAAATCAGCACATACAGACTAGGGAACACATAAACATTCACTCAAATGTAACCACACAGAACACAGGGACATATCACGGGGTATTTAGACAATAGGCATGTGGGGGCCTTGGGACACAGTCCCAGAGATTAATTATAGCCCCAGTTCCCATGGTGATTATACATTCACCTCATGGCCTGCTGCCTGCTCAGTACAACCTCCATTAAGAGGCAAGAAACAAAGGAGAATAAAGCCAGAACCCATCAATGAGTGCAGACCGCACAAAGGCTGCCAGCACCGCAATCAGACGCAGGGAGCGGCTCGAATTGTCACATTACACATCCCACAGCACACTAACCGTCCCCCTGTCACGGGGGACAATGAGAAGTGGCTGGATCAGGAGGGCTTTATGAGACATGCAGAGATTTTTTGCTCCAATTCATTTGCCGTTTCCTTTATTACCTTATTAGTTATGGCCAGATGAACAACTCTCAATTCTCGTCCTGTTTCAATTTGCCCTAGAAGCTCTGTGACCAATGTCTCACACACACACACTCACTTATGCATTTGAAACGGTGACTGTAATACATAATGACCAGTAGGGAGAAGGCAATATGCTCTCCCTTTTTCCTTCCCAGAAAAAGTGATTTGGGAGAAATGTAGCCTCTTTTTTTTTCTTTTAATTAGTTAAACTTTTGTGTGGCTATGATTACAGGCTCACCTGCAGTTGTAGCTAATTTTATGTATTTTAAGAATATGGGCTACCCCAATGATAACATTACATACAACTATAATACAGTATCACAATCAAGAAATTGACAGTAATATAATACACTATTATTTTCATGTTTCACTAGTTTTCTATGGACTTGTTTGAATGTATTTAGTGATACACAGGGTTTTTTTTTTTTTTTTCTCTTTCCGAGTTGGTGTATGTCTTAGTCAGGGTTTCTATTCCTGCACGAACATCATGACCAAGAAGCAAATTGGGGAGGAAAGGGTTTATTGAGCTTACACTTCCATGCTGCTGTTCATCATGAAAGGAAGTCAGGACTGGAACTCAAGCAGGTCAGGAAGCAGGAGCTGATGCAGAGGCCATGGAGGGATGCTGCTTACTGGCTTGCTTGCTTCTCCTGGCTTGCCCAGCCTGCTTTCTTATAGAACCCAAGACTACCAGCCCACAGATGGTACCACCCACAAGGGGCCCTCCCCCCTTGATCACTAGTTGAGAAAATGCCTTACCGCTGGATCTCATGGAGGCATTTTCTCAACTGAAGCTCTTTTCTCTGTGATAACTCCAGCTTGTGTCAAGTTGACACGCAAAACCAGCCAGTACAGTGTGTGTGTATGCATGCGCATGTTGTGTATGTTTGTGTGTGTGTGTGTTTGTGTGTACACATGTGTGTCTATGTGCCTGTGGAGGTCAGAGGCCTAGGTATCTTCTTCTATTGCTCTTAACCTTGTGTTTTGAGACACAGTCTCTTACAAGACCTGGAGCTCATCATTCTGGCGAGAGCACCTGGGATCCACCTGTCTCTCTATCCCCAATGCCAGGGTCACAAATTTGTGCCACTACATAAAACTTTTCCATGGGCATCAGGGATCCAAACACAGAGCCTTCTGCTTCTGCAGCAAGCACCTTACCCTGAGCTATCTCACAGCCGTGTAGAGTCATGCTATCTCTATTTCAGTTAAGATGGAGAACGGCTTCACTGCCTCAAGGACATCTCCTTGAAAGTATACTTTTCTTCCCATTCCAACCACTGGAAACTACCAACCTGTTCATAAATTTGTTATCTCAAAATGTTATGTATGGAGAATCGCATCATGTAGGCCCTTCTAAGATGGACGTAATTCCCCTGAAACATACACAAGACATCAGTGATACAATCATTTTTGGTGCTGAATATGTATTGATTAGTCCATTATATGCATGTGGCCCATGCTGTTTAACTACTTGCCTATTGAGAGACATTTGAGCTGTTTCCAGTGTGGGCTTTCATAAATCAAACTGCTATGGATATTCCAGTAGCTATCTTTCTGTTATCATAAGCTTTCACCTTCCAGAAACAATGCCTAAGACTACATTGGCAGGGTTGTAGTGTAAAATATCTACACCAGTCTGGAATACAGACATGCCCTTAGCACACACCTTTAATCCAAATCGATGAAAGTAAAGTTAATTTGTAGAAAGAAGCACCCAGGTTTGAAAGTGATGTCTAATTGAGTGGCAGAGAAAGTGACGAATCAGAGAAAGATTTGCAAGACTAGGATACGCCCAACTCTCATGAGAAGAGAGAGGAAGGGAAGCTACTTAAGAGAGCAGTACAGACAGAGGAAGCAGTTTTACCAGGACAGTTGTACAAAGACAGGCTGAAGAGAGAACAAGCTAGACACAGGTGAAGACAGAACGAGCCAGAGAATGGGAAGGAGCCCGAAAATAGAACAGATTGACAAAGTTAGTAAGAGGCTGAGCAGAGAGATTCATTGAGAAGCTGAGAGAAACCAGATTGCATCAGCTTGGAGAGGAGTTTGAGCCAGAACAGGTGAGTTGAACCAGCCAGTGGAGCTCAGAATGAACTAGAAAGGGGTGAGCTTATTCAGCAGTAAGTCTCAGAGGCTGAAAACGTTCTAGGCCTCCATTAGATCGCATGGAGGCTGGAAGCTTCCAGGACTAGGCCTAGGTGAGCAGACAGAGGCAGTAAGCCTCACAGGTGACAATTACCTCAGACAAATAAAAGTTACAATTTACAGGAAGGAGAGAAGCAACTGCTGTAACTGGGCCTCTGACCTCCTCTTGCAGGCTGTGGCAAATGTGGCACGTTTATGCCCCCGCCAAACCAGTAGTTACAAATGTAATTAAGAAATAGAGCACATCCTACATCCCAAAGGATATCCAAACTAACAAAGTCAAATCAAAAGAACTCACTGGAGCTCACCAGACTACAGGGGGATGGCAGCGGACAGACAAAGCCAGAGAAACCACAGAAGCCAGAGAAGCACTTGGAGACTGAACATAAAGCAATACAACTGGAGGTTTGGGGGGTGTTACAGCAAATCCCAACAAAATCCAGAGTTTGAAAACTTATATTTCAAAAATTTGGAAAACTAGAAATGGACAAATTCCTTGACGTTTGTGACCTTCCAAAATTAAACAGGGGGAAGGGTCTGAACAATGTAAGCAGATCCACACCTAGCAACAAGGTCATAGCAGTAACAGCTCTTTACCAAAGAAAAGCTCAGCCCTACACAGATTTTCTGATGAATCCGACCAGCTTCTTAAAGGAGAGGTAACGCCATTGTGCCTTAAACTGGTAGATAAAATACAGAGTGAGAAGGAACACTGTCAGACTCCCTACAGGAGCATTACCCTGATGCAGAAACTGGCTAAGGACAAACCAACAACAAAAATTAGAGAAATAAACCTCGATAAACATAGATACAAAGTTTTGAAGAAGATACTGGCAAATGCAGTAACATGTTAAAGCATACCCCATGACCAAACTGGTCTCATCCCATGGATACAGGGGCAGTTTAAATTAATAAACGTAATACCCAATAAAGGCAATAGGATGGAAATCTCATAACCATGTCAATAGATGCAGGAATCCCTTCACAATTTGGAGAAACTAGAACAGAAGAAGTATACCCCAACAAAAGAAAGACTATATACAGTAAGCCTAGAGCTAGCATTATACTAAGCAGAGAAAAACCGAAAGCATTTCCCTTAAAATCAGAAAGGGGGGGGGGAACGACTCTGTGATGAACATATTTACTGTACAAATGTGAGGACCAGAGTTCAAGTTTCTAGAACCCAAGTAAATGGTGGCGAGCTTGGTGGCCTGCCTGTCATTCCAGCCTTGGAAGGTGGACAGGGAACCCTCAGAGCAAGCTGGCAGAGAGACTAGCCATATCAGTGAGCTCAAGGTTGAATGGCAGACTCTGACTCCGTGAACAAGGTAGAAGAGTGGTCAAGGATGGTTCCCAACATCAATTTGGGACTTCTCCCGCGCGCGCCACACACACACACACACACACACACACACACACACACCCCACACGCAAGCACGGGTGGCACCTCCCACCAAAAATATGCATAATACATGCCACATGCACACAAAAATGGAAAAAGATTTTTAAATGAAAGTACAAATAACCAACAAATATTTGGAAAAAAAAATGCTCACTACCCATGGCTTTCAGAGAAATACAAATTCAAACTATGTTGGGATTCCATATGTTCTAGTTTTCTTTACTGTCACTGATAAAATAACCTGCAGTTCCAGAGGGCATCCATCCATCCGTGATGGGGAAGGCAGGGCGGCCGGAACGGGCGCTATCACAATGCATCAGGGCTGGCTCAGTAGTAGGGAGATCGGGAAGTGGGATCAGGCTATGAAACCTCCAGGGTCGGTGCCCAAGGACGTACTTCTGTAAAGCTCTACTGCCTTAAGGTTCCACAACCTTCGCAAACAGCGCCGCCAGCTGGAGGCCCGTTGTTAAAACTTCAACACTCCAGTCAGAATGGCTATCAGTAAGATAGCAAGAGAGCACACGTGGAGGTCAGAGGCAGGGACCGAAGATGACATGGAGTTTCTGGTTTGGATGTTGGGGTGAAGGGACGCGTGACTGACTGATACCATTACAGCCATGGGGAGAGGCGTAGGGGCAAGGCAGGGATTCTGTTCTGTACAAACTGACATTGAGGTGCCCAAGGGACTTTCACGTTAGTATGTTCAGTGGCGGATAGTTAAGAGAAGAGTCTGAGTGGGTAAGACAGGTCATCGGGTGGAAAAGGACACTTAACGATAATGTAAAGTAGGCATCAGGCAACAAGGCGACAACTTAGACAAAATTCCAACTTCTAGAGTTGCAGTGCACACTCTTTAGTGTTAAACCTCAGTCTGCACTGTAAAATTAGCATAGGGGCCTGCCAGAAGGCTCGGCAGGTAAAGTCACTTGCAGGGCAAGCCTGTCCACCTGAGTTCCACCCCCAGAATTCATGTAAAGGTAGAAGGGGCAACTGATTGCATAAAGTCGTCTTCTGACCTCCAAAGCTTGCAGTGGCACGTACCCACCCTCTCCCCATAATAATAAATCAAATTAAAAATTTTAATTTAGCCGGGCGGCGGTGGCTAAATCCTTTTATCCTTAATGGCCTTTAATCCCAGCACTTGGGAGGCAGAAGCAGGTGGATTTCTGAGTTCGAGGCCAGCCTGGTCTACAGATTGAGTTCCAGGACAGCCAGGGCTACACAGAGAAACCCTGTCTTGAAAAACAAAAACAAAAACAAAAACAAATTTTAATTTAAAAAAGTGCTTGCTATTTTTGTTAAGCCTCAAACCCTGGGACAAATGGTGTCTATTTAACAAATTTTAGTTTCATTAAAGTGTACGTAGATAAAGAGGCACCCAGGAACTTGAAAAAGCAGTTTATTTAGGCAGAGCCCTAAGACGCGGAGGCAAACCACATTAAATCGTGGTAACAGAACGTAAGATTAGGTTGGTAAAGCATCTGTCTTTCAGGAGTAATCTCGCCAAAGGTATTCCTATGGAATGGAATAAACAAAGCTATAGACATTAGAACAACAACGAAGACCAACATGATACATCCTTCCTTCACCATGTCTGTCCCTCCCGTACAGGTTCTTTCTGATTAATTCCAACCGTCTGGAGATATAGGTTCCTTTCACTTTGTCCTATGTGTGCCTCGCACATCGTTTCTACAGATCTCCTGATTACTTGGAGTGAACTAGGGAGGGAGTAAGGGGTGAAGGGATTGGGGGCACTAAGACCAGATACAGAATCAAAGGAATTTCAAACGCTGCAATTCCCATTACTGCCACAAGGTGGAGCCAGCCTCCTGTTCTGGGGCCTGGAGTCACGACCCGGAAGTACCTCTCCACCTTATCCACAGCAGAGATGGCGGCGGCAGCTGTATCCCGGACGCTGTTGCCAGCGGCCCGACGGCGGCTGTGGGGATTTACGCAAAGGCTTCCGCTCCGGGGCGCTGCTGCTCAGGTGAGCCTCGCTCCGCCGGGCCCCAGCGGCTCCCGGTGCTCTCTGGGCCGGGTTTCCGGATCCCCTGTCCCTGGGCGCAGGCGGCCGGGCCGCAGAGGGGGCGGGGCGGCTGCTCCCTCCCACGTGCCCTGCCGGAGTTAGGAAAAAGTACCTGAGACCACCAAAAACGTAGGGCTTGTAAATTGGAGATCAGTGAGAAATGTTACGTTTTCCACTTGTTCCTTGTTGCCTTGTTCCAAAGGGATATGGGACTCTGACATCTAACTCTCTTGTCTCTGTCTCTGTCTCTGTCTCTGTCTCTCTCTCTCTCTGTTAGTATGTTATTACCAATGTTATTGTATGTTGGGCTGTTCCCACCCAAGAAAAGGAAACCAGGACACGCGCTTTATGAATTTGAAGTTGGGTTTGCTTTTGTTTTTGATATTTTGAGCATATTTGTTACACAGGGTTTCTCTGTGTAACATCTCTGACTGTCCTGGAACTTGCCCTGTAGATCGGGCTGGCCTGAACCGCCTGCCTCTATACAGTAGGGCACAGTAGCGTCGTGGCACATTGTTTGATCAGGGAGCAGGAAGCCTTTGGGTTGCAGAAGCAGGACAGTGCAGGCTAGTAAAAGTTTCTTAAGTACCTGTTTCTGTGCCTGTGAAGAGACACCATGACCATGGCAACTCTTAATAAAGGAAGACACATTAATTGGGCTGGCTCACAGTTCAGAGGTTTAGTCCACCATCACCATCAGGGCAGGAATCGTGGCGGCACATAGGTAGACTTGGTGGAGAAGGAGCCAAGAGTTCTATATCTGGGTTGGCAAGAGATAGAGACAGACAGACAGTGGGCCTGGCTTGAGCATTTTAACCTTATAACCCGCCCCAGTGACACACTTCCTCCAACCTTCTAGTAGTGCCTCTCCCTGATGACCAAGCGTTCCAGTCTGCGAGCCTGTGCGGGCCGCTCCTGTTCACTCGGCCACAGTATACCATGCATGCCTGGTGGTTTGCTCAGTCTCAGGTCTTTGGGTCAGGGTTTAGCAAATATGTTTCTCTCATTTCAACATGAAAAGAAAAAGCTGCTGAAAGGTGAATCGTCTGTGTTATAAGCAGTAGGCCAAAGTGAACTTGGAGCATCTGTCCAGTGTCTGTCTGTCTCTACCCATACATGTCCTGTGGGAACAGTAGCCTCCTGTCTCACTTCCACATAGTCGGTTTTATATATATATATTTTTGTTTGTTTGCTTTTGTTTTTCGAGACAGGGTTTCTCTGTGTAGCCCTGGCTGTCCTGGAACTCACTCTGTAGACCAGGCTGGCCTCGAACTCAGAAATCCACCTGCCTCTGCCTCCCAAGTGCTGAGATTAAAGGTGTGTGCCACCACTGCCCGGCCATTTTTATATTTTTATTTCAGTTTCTTGACTCTTTTTCCTTAGTGAATAGGAAACATTTGTAAGAAAGATGCTTGAATCAGGTGTGTTTGTTGTGGGGTAACGGTAGTAACTGCTCCTATTCCCGGCAGGGAGAAAGGCGTGTTCTCAGAAGTGTTGCTTGTTTGAGAGAGTGAGAAGTTGGTTAAGGAACATTCCCTAGGCTAGTGCTAGAGCCCGGCGGAACCAAAGTTGAAGAAAGAGTTTAGATTTTGACCAGAACTGGGGCCTCATTCTCCATTCTTTCTGCCAATGACACACAGACAGACAGACAGACAGACACACACACACCACACATTACCCATCCCCCCAGTCTGGGAAGGTGGTTTTTGGGCTGAGTCTAATTGAGTTGTTTTGGATTGACATTGAATACCAGAATAGTACTGTTTGCTCTGTTTGCCTCTTCCTACGTCCACCAGCCATTGCACTTTGGAGGGGACCGGCTAAGAAGTACACAGGCTGCCCCACAGGTTGTTCTGAATGTTCCTGAGACACAAGTCACATGTTTGGAAAATGGACTCAGAGTAGCTTCTGAAAACTCTGGGCTCTCAACATGCACAGTAAGTGACCGCTATAGCCTTTAGTTACCTTGCTGGGGAGGGAGCAGATACAACTGCAGCTCTTTGGTTGTTGGCTGGTGGTTGTTGATTACTTTGCCTTGGCAAGTTTCTCCAGAACTTTATTTTATTATGGTACTGTACATTTGAGTACAGGTACCCGGGAAGGGTGGAAGATGGTCTTAGGTCCCAAGGAGGCGGAGTTACCAATGGTTGCAAGCTGCCTAACACGGTGCTTGCTTGTCCAGCTCAGGCCCTTTGTAAGAACAGTGAAGGCTCTTAACTGCTGAGCCGTCTGTCCAGATGCAGAGCATTTGCCTCATTTGCTTGGATTCCCTTCAGGTCGGGCTGTGGATCGACGCTGGAAGTCGCTATGAGAATGAGAAGAACAACGGCACCGCCCACTTCCTGGAGCACATGGCTTTCAAGGCAAGTTGTGAGACTTTGCTCCAGTGCGGTCTCTGTGAAGGACGTCAGCATAAATACAGTATTGTATGACAAGGGCTACTTCAAAACGTGCCTCATGCTATTTTTATTTATAACAAAAATATTTGAAATAATTAATGATAATTACTTTCTGACATTGAAGGAAGGGTTCTCTCTTGGGATGTAAGAATACAAACGCCATTTTTAATGGTTATTTTTTAAAACCTAATATACTTTACAGACGTGTCCTTGCATGACCGACACTGGCTTCTGGGCAGCGTGTTTATTATCTGGGGTGCTTAGAATAGATGAAGGGTAAAGGGCAAGCATCCTAACTGTGCTTTCTCCTTTATTTCAAGGGCACTAAAAAGAGGTCCCAGTTAGACCTGGAACTTGAGATTGAGAATATGGGTGCTCATCTTAATGCCTACACCTCCAGAGAACAGACCGTCTACTACGCCAAAGCCTTCTCGAAAGATTTGCCAAGAGGTATAGTTATCTGCGCTGCGGAAATGTGATTTTCGTAAGGGTTCAAATGTAGTTTAGCACTGTGGTTTTTATATATCTATTGCAAAACTGATAGAAATGTAAAAAGCAAAACAACAACAACAGAAAACCCAGAGAGGCATCTGTTCTTATTTTTCTCCAAATACAGATTGAAGACTTGTACTGAAAGGATTCTTACACCTGGTTTAAACATAGTTCTTCCACAGTCTTAATCACTTTTATTTCTTAATGCAAAACTATTAGTCCTGAGAAAAATTAACGAATGCTTACTTCTACTATTTACTGATTAATGATTATATAAGCAAAATTGAAAATTTTGTTTTATAAAAATAAATAATTGTTTTGACAGGATAGCACAGCAATTTGTATAGTATCTTGAGTATATTAATTACAGAAAACATTTTTCCAGTGGAAGAATTAAAAACAAAATAGCATTGCAAAGTTAATTAGTGAAATTATTTGCTTTTATGGCTGCAGAGTTGTAATCAGTTGTATTACTCTAAAATTTTAGTTACTGAAGGGTTTGGCAATTTCATCATGTGAGCAGTAATCCACACAAGGACTCTGTATTATGTGCAGCCAGTGACTGACATCAGTTGCTCTCCACATTAGTTTTTGAGCCATAGCTCCCACAGAACCTGGCTCACCCAGATCTATCTAGGTTGCTGCCAGCAAGTGTCATGGATCCTCCTGTCTCTGGCTAGCGTTAGATTATAGGTACTCCTGGCTCTAGACTACGGCCAGATTTGTATGCTCATCCATCCTTAAGAAACTTGGCAACCTGGTCTACAGAGTGAGTTCCAGGACAGCCAGGGCTACACAGAGAAACCCTGTCTCGGAAAACCTAAAAAAAAAAAAAAAAAAAAGAAGCTTGGACAACCTCAGTGAAGAATATGTACTGCTCTTCCAACAGAGAATGAAATAGACATTCAGAGGAAACATTTGTTTCAAACACACACCACTTGAGTGTAGACTTCCTGTCCCACATGAAGCTGGCCGTGCACAGGGACTGGGGCCAGCAGGGCCGTGCACAGGGACCGGGGCCAGCCGTCTGCAGCCCTCCCTCACTTTCTCTCGGGTTATGATCCTCCCGTCTGGGTTTTATTGATGATGATAAGAAAATGAAATTGGTAATTTTCTTTTCACAATCATCTCACTGTGCGCTTTCTCTGACAGCCTGTTTTATCCTGTTGTTGGTATTTGAAGTTAGTTGGCTCAGACCAAGGCCCTGTGAAGGGAACTGAAACAAGGGAAAGAGACTACACAAGAGCAGAGCAAAGGGACCAAGGGCTAGACCTTTATTTTATTTTATTTTATTTTATTTTATTTTACCTTTAATACAATTTATGTTGCTAGCACAATGAAGTAAATTAGCCTTATCTTTTTGGAGATTTTTCCCATAGGATTTACTTCACCTTTTTACCTCGTTAGGACCGGAGCAGACACAGCACTGTAAGCAGCTCCTGAAGGCATATTTTGGGTATAGTGGTTCTTTTCTCTGTTACATCGCAGCCTTGTTGCTATGTGAAAATGGGTAGAAGTGTTTCTACCCATGTATGTATCTGACTATCCTGGAATTCCTCCCTCTGTAGACCAGGCTAGCCTTAAACTCAGAGATTTGCCTGCTCTGCCTCCTGACCTCTGGACTACCACTACCTGGCTATTTCATACTTTTAATTAGAACCGTCTATATTAACAGCCAGATTATAGTGACTGGTTTAGGATTTTCTCCAAGTTCTTTTGTACAACAGGGTTTCAATTTTACATTTATTTTAGTGTGCTAATTAAATTAAATAAACATGGTCAGTATTGAGTGATGGTTAGTGTCATGGTTTTTGATGATGGTTTAAGAGATTTTAATGCTTGTTTTCTTTTATTTATTTTTTTCCAATTAGCTGTAGAAATCCTTGCTGACATAATTCAGAACAGCACACTGGGAGAGGCAGAGATCGAGCGCGAGCGTGGGGTCATCCTTAGAGAGATGCAGGAAGTGGAGACCAACCTGCAAGAAGTGGTTTTTGATTATCTTCACGCCACAGCCTACCAAAATACTGCCCTTGGACGGACAATCCTGGGGCCAACGGAAAATATCAAGTACGTGTATTTCCCACGTGAAGATTTTGTACAAAACTTAGGACGTATACAAACCAAAAATGTGTGTTACAGAACACATATTTTCACTGATAACTCTCACCCTGATAATTTAAAGTTGTGGTTAGCTGTGCTTAGAAACTTGGGAACGAAACAAGGAATGTTGGTGCTTATGTCTTTCTTGGTATAAAGGGCAGAACTTTTACTACTTGTAGCCTCCATGTGTGACTGCTTTAAGCACTTAGAATACCTTTAAGTTAAGCTCTATATGTTTCACATACAGTGTGTGAAGATCTGTGCTTCTTATTTCCTTTAAAGTTGCTTTTGGTGGCCTATGAGACAGGAAGATTGCTGTGAATTCTAGGTCAGCCTGGGCTACAGAATGAGACCCAGTCTGTAAAATAAAAAATGAAATAAGTAAATCTCGTTCCTTACTCTGTTGACAGGTCTATAAATCGTAAGGACTTAGTGGAGTACATAACCACACATTATAAGGGACCAAGAATCGTGCTGGCTGCTGCGGGAGGTCAGTTATGTCTCGGGACACATTGGGAGAATGTGCTTGAACACTGGAACCAGACTCCACAGTAGGTTTCATTTACAGGAAAACTTAACAATCCATTCAGGATGGAAGTGTCCACACAGTGGGATTTATTTAGAAGACCAAAGCTAATGACCAAGCCGGGAGACAGTTAACTTGGAGGACAGTGTTGTAGAGTCTTGAGCTCTTTAGTTGAGAAGTAGCTTCACCGTGGTCAAGCCTGGAATGAGTGTATCCATTCCTGTGCTCAGCCATGCACTCAGGAACAGCTAGTACTGCACAGGGCAGAACACAGGGAGCCGTGAGAATGTGTGATGCCAATCAGCATGTAAGTGGCATGGATTTACGTAGGGGCATGTGAGGTCTGCGGGTGTAAGAAAATTAACTGGAGCCTGGGCACAGGGCTTGGACGCTGGAAACTGCCCTGGTCAGTTGGGCCTCACTGCAGTTACTCACAGCAGATGGATACAAGTTTTCTGTGGTCCATAGGTTCCTGTAGACACTGCTGAAGTTGGAACACCCGAAAGTTAATGGTGTGTCCTACAGTATTAGCATTTGTCTCATTGGCTTAAACATTGTTTGTTCTGAAACAGTTTTGTTATAGAGCCCAGGCTGGCCTTGAACTTGGAGCCATCCTCCTACCTCAGTCTTCTGGTGCAGGGACAGCTGAAGCCACCATGCCTGATGATTTATAAGTGTGTAGCTTACAAAGGCTGGTGTTTAAATCCCCAGGCCAGCTTAAGTCTCCCCTGACCTTTCTGATGCCTCAGCTCCCAGTTAGTCCCTAAGCATCGGGAGGTACAGCTGTAATCGGCCGGTGTGTGTTTTCATCTCCACTTTTAATAAGTTATGGATCCCGGCACGAGAGTGGGCTGTCGGAGTCGGAGCTGCGTGTCTGGCTTGTTTACCACGATGGCTACTAGTTCTGACGGCTGAACAATGCGGGAAGAGCCGGTCGGGTGTAAGGACTAGCTCCCGGTCTCTCACTGGTCCTTACCTCTGGATTGATAGCCAATGACTTTCCTGCATGGCAATTCGAAAACAGTACTGTCTAAGACTGTCGTGTTTATATCACAGAGTTTTTTGTTGTTTTGTTTTTGTTTTTCAAAACAGGGTTTCTCTGTGTAGCCCTGGCTGTCCTACAACTCACTCTGTAGACCAGGCTGCCCTTGAACTTGGAGATCTACCTGCCTCTGCCACATGAGTGCTGGGATTAAAGGCGTGCGCCATCAGTGTTTGGCTACGTCATTGTTTGGAAACTGTGGATATAGGCTGTGCTTTTACCAGAGTTTCAGAGAAATACTGTTAAGATTTATTTTTATGTGTTTTGCTTGCTCGTGTGCATGCACACCACATACAGTACCTAGTGCCTGCAGAGGTCAGAAGGCAGTGACATCACCTGGGTCTGGAGTTATAGATGGTTTGTGAGATGCCATGTGGGTGCTGGGAACGGAAACTGGGTCCTCAGGAAGAGCAGCCAGTGCCCTTAATCTCTGAACCAGCTCTAAAGCCCCCATTTAAATAAATCTTAATGGTAATATTTTTAAAGCATTTGCACAAACCTAGGTATGTGGCACATACTTACAATTCCATAACTCTGGAAGCTAAGACAAGATCAAGGCTAGCCTGGGCTATATAGACCTGTCTCGAATACATAATACAAATGACTAGAATTTTAAGCTGATATTGTAGATAAATGATGAATTTTAAGCTTGTGTTCTAGAACTTTCACTGACAGAATATGTTTGGGTCCCATGTTTTGGATAATAAGGAATGCAGGATCTCAATGATTCTTCTGAGGTTTGGATGTCAAATCATGAGCACGTGGGAAAATAGAGATGTCTTCACAATGTACAGAGTTGGTCTTGGCTCCAGAGTTCTGATGGGAGAACTCACAAAATGAAGCACATCTGTGTCTAACTCTTACAGATGGAGCTATGTTTTCATTCTCCCACTTAACAGGTAACTTAGGAGATGACTTTTTTCTAGGATGCACACTGAACTTTTATAACTTAACATGATTTGCTATAGAAACAGGGTTTTCTGAGTGAGACTCAAAATTTTTAAAAAATGTGATAAAATGCACGATTTCTCATTCTTACTAACTTGGAGCTCTTTAGCCTGACATTTGTCTTTCCAGAAACAAGCCTAGAAAAGTCACCAAGACAATAAAAATATTCCCAGAAGATTACAGAAAAAGAAAGTGGGGTCTCACGCTCTCTGTCTTATCCCTGAATACATTTGTATGTGGGTGAGCGTCGACTGCTCAGAGAGGGACGCTGTGCAGCCCAGTCGCTTGGTTTTAGAGAAGGGAAGGCCTTCATGTGTGAGTGAAGAGCGTCACGCTTTCCTCGTCAGATTGCTTGGAGCATGCTGCTGCAGTTGGCTGACTTGATTGTATTGCTCTTAGATAAATGAGAAAGTGTTCTCCCTTTAGGTGTTTGCCATAACGAGCTGCTGGAGCTGGCCAAATTTCATTTTGGTGACTCTTTGTGCGCACACAAAGGAGATGTACCAGCTCTGCCTCCCTGCAAATTCACCGGAAGTGAGGTAGGGTAAGCTCTTAGTGTAAAGGGGCTGAAGACATGGCTCAGCAGTTTGAGAGACTGCTGTGCTCAGAGGACCAGACTGGGTTCCTACCACCCTTATTGGGCAGCTCACAGCCGCCTGTAACTCCCACTCCAAGGGATCTGACACCCTCCTTTGCCCAGTGCAGATTTATAATGTGGGAGGGATAAAGGCTGCCTTAGAACCAAGAAGGCTGGGTTTTTGCTTTTGAATCGTGTACGTTCTCGGCTTCATTTCTGCCCCCAGGTACAGTTGTGGAGATTGCTATTAGAGCCAAAACTGCCAGAGGATTGACTTCTTAGCTACAGTGTTATGTATGCATCAAGCCTAGTTTGCCACATTTTAATGCTCATAGTAATTTGTGGGAAGAGGTCTGATGTTAGCAGCTACACAGATTTATACCACCAGTACAGATTTAAATTTGGATCAATAAAGCCATATAAGATATTGGTAAAATAAGGGAACTCCTTTTGACCAGGTAGAACTTTAAACAAGATGGTCCGATGGAAGAAACTTACTCTGGAACTCATAAAAATCGTCTGAAGCACAGTGTAATGCTGCCTGATAGTTAAGAGTCACAGTGAGCATTTTAACTTCGCAGTTAGTAAGACTCACATTTTTTCTTTCTCGGTAATCTGCGTAGTCTGTAGGACCATTCTTACTTAACTAGCTGTTTTGCTTATTCTTACCTAGATTCGGGTGAGGGATGACAAGATGCCGTTGGCGCACCTTGCAATAGCAATTGAAGCAGTTGGTTGGGCACACCCGGACACAATCTGTCTCATGGTTGCAAACACACTGATAGGCAACTGGGACCGCTCTTTTGGAGGAGGAATGGTAAGTGGGTTTGAAGTATACTTCACTTTCCGCAGGAGAAGATGGGAAGTGTCTGAATGTAAATTCCTTGTAAGACTCCTCCAATGTTCTAAGTGGCAAAAATAGATTATCATGACTTCTGACTTAATATTAACTCATCTTGGATTGCACCTAAGCCAGGACAAAAAAGGTCTTTGTCAGACTGTTTGGTAGCAGGATAGTTCACAAAATAAGGGCAGAAGAATTGGTTTATAATGTTACAGTAGTCATAGTAGGTAGTGTGGTAACCATAGCTGTTCTCATGTCTGTCGGTGTTATTGTCCTAACTTTCTGAGCATCTTAGCATGCCAGAGAACTCGGTTTTTTCTTTAGTACACATTGAATGTCCTAATAAGTACTAAGTAAAGTATACTTCTTTACATACAGGCTCTCAACTGTTAAGAGCATGTAAGGATTTGGGTTGTAGTTCAGTGGTAGTGTGCTTGCTTCACATGCCTGAGCCTGAGGTTCAACCAGCAACAAAACAAGGAGCAGTCTGTCTAAATAGAAAGAGAGCAAGCCCGGTAAAAGTAGCTCTAAAGAGGCAAAAGAGACCTCTTTGTACTACTTTTACAACTTCCCTAAAGTTTTCATTCAAAGTAGTGTGTAGATTTGTGTGAAAGATCCAAAAATCCATTCCATGTGAGTATCTTGGGTTTCCTGTGCAGTGTCACCTCAGAATGCATAGGCAGAGCCTTATAGCCCCGCATCCCCACTGTCTTATGAATAGGTGCAGCTACTAAACCAATTGCAAGAACTCATTGCTCAGATGAGTGTAATTCTTTCTTTAAATTCTAAAGTTATTGTTGAGGTGTTGCTGGGAACTGGAGCAGAGCATCGTGGTGCATGCCTTTAATCCCAGCACTCAGGAGGCAGAGGCAGGTAGATCTGAGTTTGAGACTAGCCTGATTTACATAATGTGTTCTAAACCAGCCAGGGCTATGTAATGAGACCGTCTCTAAAACCAAACCCCAAACCTGTTAACCCATCAGAGCTAGAGCTCACGTGTCTGTGGGGATTTGGATGCATGTGCCCAGTTCACAAACCCAGTTGGATTGTTTTCCTTTTAGAATTTATCTAGCAAGCTGGCCCAGCTCACTTGCCATGGCAATCTCTGCCACAGCTTCCAGTCCTTCAACACTTCCTACACAGACACAGGACTATGGGGGCTCTACATGGTTTGTGAACAAGCCACGGTTGCTGACATGCTGCACGCTGTGCAAAAGGAATGGTGAGAAAAAGCTTTAAAAAGTTAAAGTCTTACCTAGAATGTATTGGTTTTGGCCAGTTTCCTAATGGTGGTAACCTTAGCTTTTAAAGTGGATGCACAGTTCTTAACAAATGTTTCTTCTAAACCTCATGTGAAGCTGATTATATGCTAAAACATTTAGAAGCCAACTAGAAGTTTGGAAAATACCTCTAAAAGCACGAGGGGTAGACAAAGCTCAGCGGTAGACCACTCGCTCAGCATGCTCAGAACCTTAGTTTGAATCCCCAGTACTTCCCAAAGAAAAGAAAAACAATTTGGCCTGGAAAAGCAGGTTAGAAAAGTGAATGTAAACCTACAATCACCAAAAGCAGTGGTTTTCAGCCTTCTTCATACTGAGACTGATAGTTCCTCATGTTGTGGTGACCCCCAAGCATAAAGTTATTTTGTTATTATTTCATATCTGTAATTTTGCTGTTATGAATTGTAAATATGATATGTGACCCACAGGTTGAGAACCATTGAGCAAAAGGATTAGTAGGTCAAGGCAGAAAAATGTGTAGTGATTCCTAGAAATTTCTGTTTCCTTCATTATTAATGACCTTAAGTCTAATTTAACTGGGATGTATTTGATCATTAAGCTAAATATGGGGGCTATTACACTCAGCTGACTTGAGAAATCAAGGGGTGACCCACTGACCTACCTCTCTTAGCATACATTACCGAAGTCACCGAGAAGTATTTGAAGCTTCAAGACTACTCTCACAATGTGATCATTCTGTTTTTACATTGAATTCCTGTGTCTGCTAATTAACAATTGGAATTTTTGAGATGTTAATGGTACTTGGAAAAATAGTACTTTAAAGATTAGTAATTTCAGCCTTTTACTGAATTGAAACAATTGTTTGTATGGTGTGGTATAACATATGCCATTTGTCTTTAGGTCAGCGAGTTAGATTTAACCAGCATTTCCCAATGTGTTCTAGGATGCGTCTGTGTACAGATGTCACGGAGAGTGAGGTTGCACGTGCAAAAAACCTTCTGAAGACAAACATGCTGCTGCAGCTTGACGGTGAGAGCTGAGGAAGGGCTGCAGGTGCTTGGAGAGCAGGCCTGCCAGGAAGCCGCGCTGTCTGTCTGTCTGGATACTAGATGTCCTTTTCTGAACAGGTTCGACTCCAATTTGTGAAGACATCGGTAGGCAGATGCTATGCTATAACAGGAGAATTCCCATCCCTGAGCTGGAAGCAAGAATTGATGTGAGTAGCAAGTTTTGGGTAAAGAGGTCATTTATAAAGGCTGAGGTTCCCCAAGTCTTGACTTAGTTTAGAAAAGTTACATATGTGGACTCTGTCTTCACTACAAAAAGTCCTGATGGTAGTACTGTCCCTACTGAAGGCCGTGGATGCGGAGACGGTTCGCCAAGTGTGCACCAAGTACGTTTATGACAAAAGCCCGGCTATTGCTGCTCTTGGTAAGCCTGGCTCTCCTCCTGCACATAGAGTTGGCTAAGGACTTGGAATTGTGTCCTAACTGTTTTCACTGTCTTCTTTTGAATCCACAGGTCCTATTGAGCACTTGCCAGATTTTAACCAGATTTGTAGTAACATGCGCTGGATTCGTGACTAATTTTTGTGATCAAATATTCTGCACATATATATTTATGAAACTAAGAGATCTGGAAGTTTTCAAAACTGCCAGTCTTCAAATGAAAAAATAAAAATATATTTGGAACTTTTGCGTTAGTCTGTTATGTGTACATTTAGAGCTAAGTCTACAACCCTGATTGTTTGGTGTAATGGTTGAACTTTGTGTTGAGAGCAGCATAAATGATGACTATAATTCCAAGTGAAAATTTGTACAGTATTTTCAGTTTTATTATAAAAGTGCACACACAACCAAGATGCCTGCGTTATTTCCTGGCTCTGCTTGCATTCAGCACTTGCTCCTGAGCAGCTTTCTTTGCTTTCACCATCTCCACGAGTTCCTAGGAGGAAACAAGGTTGTTAAAATCAGGATTCTGTCCCCAGAACACAGATAATACAGACGTGGCTGAGTGATATGGGGGCACACGCCTCTAATCAGTGCTCAGGAGAGCGAGGCTGAGCCCACCCTGGCCTACACAATGAGATCTTGTCCTGCAGACCAACAAAAAAGACAATACTGCAGCTGCTGAGCTCACCAGCTGCCAGGGATACAGTTACTTACTGTCCTGTAATAATTCTATGTTAAAGTCAACACTGTTATCACCCAATCAGTTGACACATAAGAGCACTAACTAAACCGTAATCTAATGAGTGATAGTCTGGATAGTCTGTTAATGCCACAACCTTGTATCGCCTCATGCAGTCCTTCTTGGTCCTGCCAGGAACGGCTTCGGCTATCTTTTCCCATCTTTCAGGAGTATTTACTGGGTATGTTTTCAAAGCCTGTTCTAAAAGTTTCTGTTCTTCTGTTGTCCAAGGGGTGGAATCTATGCAGGGACCTGTTTAAGACAGAGATGTGTTTGAATGGCAGAAGGTGATCTTGAAGCACCTTCTGCAATGAATCTTTTGGCTCCCATCTCCCTTATCAAGTGAGTGCCTCTTCTGATACAGGATGTGTAACTTGAACTCATTTCTAAAGGTGAGAAACATTTTTATATATGAATTTCTGTTTTTGAAAGAGAAAACGCAAGCATTAGTATGTACACCTCTTACATTTCAACTTAAGCACAGTTTAAGAGGAGGTCTGCTTTCACAGTGCTGGTCTCTCCGGATTTACTTCTTAATTAGATGTAAATTTACAAAGTTGGACACTCAAAAACAAAAGTCATTTAAAATTGAAGGTGGTGGCACATACATATCATCCCAGCTAATCTGGACACTGAGGAAAGAGGATCACTTGAGCCTACAAGTTCCATGGTGAACCTCAGCAACATACTGTCTTTGTCTCTAGGAAGAAAAAGTCACTTTAGATTTTAGCTTGTCCTTATTTAGGACTAGGAAAAAGAGCTATGTCAGAAGCACAAAGCCTTTTTACTGAACAGACCCTGGAAAACACTCTATTACACACTGGAAGGAACTGCTTAGCCAACTGCCTAAGCTTTTGTGATACAGAGGCAAACTCAGGTTAGGTTTGGGTCCTATGGTCTCACCACAGTTGCTAACCTCTTAAATGGAGCTAGTGTTCATTATCTTTAATAATCACTAATTTAGTTTTTCAGATAAACCCTTTGGATTTGACTAAACAGCTAACAGAGGCTAAGCATCAGTGCACCTCTGTAGGCGAGATGAGTGCTGAATACTGAAAGTCAGAAGGTCAGGCTGGTTACTCTATGGCTGACCACAGTGGGAAAAGGAAGGAGCACCTAGACACTGCTAGGAGTCTGACCACTGCTTGTAATTACTGATTCTCAACTAAGAAATAAAAAGGCTAATTGCTCCAAACAAGGCAGAGAACCAGTACCTTTATTTTAAGCACAATAAACTAAGCCATTCTGAAGGTAGTTTTTAAGTTCTGGGAAGTGCTTAGAGTTCAATGTTCTCTTACTCATCAAAGGTTCTACTTAGCAACACAGGTTTAATTCATTTCTTTGGGACAAAGATGGAAGTGACATGCATTATTTTCTGTTTTCTAGTTCTTTTTTCACAAGACAAAAATAAAGCAAAACAATGTTGTAAGATTCCTATAAGAAATACTGTTCAAATCACAATCCAAAAAATTGAGTGGGGCTGGGGCTGGGGCCGGGGCCGGGGCCGGGGCTGGGGCTGGGCTGTAAGTCAGTGATACAATGCCTGCATGGCACAGGCAATGTCTGCATTTAATCTCCAGCATTGCAAAACGCATCCCACAGAACACTTTACTCTGTGAGTAATAAACCAGACTAAGAACACAGTTACTCCAAGACCATTTGGGGACTATGTTCTGCAAAAACTATCTGACGGATTGGAGGCTCACAAATGCGTTACGTGAAACAACTTTTCACAAAGAAAACTTTTCCAAACACTGACGATTAAAAACATAAATATATCGCCTGGCAGGCTGGTGGAAAATAACCGTTCGGAGTGATCCAATTAACTAGAACATAGATGATAGCCACGTAACAGCTTTAAACTTTTTATTTTAAAATATTTTCAGGAAAGAATCCTTATATACTCTAGATTTCCCAAATATGAACATTTCATAGTATTTGCTTATTCCTTTTTTATACATAGAGACAATCTATTGTTCTGAACCATTTGAGATTAAGTTTTAGATACAAGATAACCTCTATATTCAAATAATTCAGTATGTTTTTCTTTAAAAACATACATCAGGAGGTCAGAGAACTAGCTGTACGCAGCTCTCTCCTTCTACCGTGTGGTCCTTAGGAATGACCACAGGTTGTCTGTCAGGCCTGTGCCATCAGATGCCTTACCTACTGAGCCATCTCGCTAGCCCTACTGTACATCTTCTAAACCACGAAATGAGCCTTGCCATATTAAAATGTTATTTGTTCATATGCCCCAATATTTCCCCATTAGCAGTATCCATTGAAAAGTCAGTTCTTCTAATGGAATCTCTGAAGAGCTGCTATTCCCAACTAATGGGGAGTTAAGTAAGCCTGTGACCATGCCAGGTTGGGGGTATTTGCTTTGTCCCTTTCCAGGCACTGTAGACAGAACCCAGGCTTTACATCTATGGCTCGCCTCGAATCATCATCAGTGCTCTATGAGCAGTGATACACTTACCTTCAAATCGTTCTGATGGGGCTGCACTGTCAGCCTGAGAGGCCACCCCATGCTCTTTTTTAAACTTATCAAAAGCCTTTTTGTTAATGTCATCTTTTTGATGAGGGTCTGAGAAATGAAAAACAAACAAAAAAACCAAAACATTAAAAAGTCAACCTAGTCTTTGATTATTATTTTAAATTACTTTAAAAAAAATTACTTTTAAAAATGTACTCAAGATAACAAACTGATTTCTCAAAACTAACTTACCAAGTTTTTGGAGGCTTTTAGCCTTGCCTATAACATCTTTGGCAGTTCTTTTGACACCAGAAGAAGAATGTATATTCATATAATTAGCAATGACTTCCCATCTAGAGAAACCAGTATGAAAGTTTAATAAGGGAAAACAAAATGGAACAAAAACTATTACACATTTACTGTAGAGGTTAGTTTTACAATCTATAGTTCTAAGACATGAAGAAGGAGTCTAAGTTAGCTATGCTGTTAGTTACCAGTTTACATTGTCTTAATAGGTTCAAGTCAACCATCTGTAATCTTATTTAAATTCAGCCCTGTAGAAATAACATATTTGGGGGCTGGAGAGATGGCACTGACTGCTCTTCCAGAGGCCCTGAGTTCAATTCCCGGCAACCACATGGTAGCTCACAGCCATCTGTAATGGGATCCAATTCCCTCTTCTGATATGTCTGAAGAGAGCAACAGTGTACTCGCATAAGATTAAAAAAAATATATTTGCACTGCTGGTTTAGCATACCCTTGAAAAGGAGAGATCAATCTGGAAACAAGAGCCTCAGTTTGCTCATACAGAATGAAGGAGTCTGGATCGCTATGGCTTGAGTATGAATCTTAGCCTCTGAGATAAGCTCTGGTTTGAGGTAAAAAGCAAGAAAGAGGAAGACTGCAAAGGGAAAACTACACCATATACTCTAGCCCCTACTGCAAGGCACGACGGAAGAGGCCAACAGTAGCTCACGGCCAAGCTGCATTGCATAACGTTCACTTTCCTGAGCCAGTGTGACGCACCTTGCTGTATGCATGGAGAGGTGCTACATGCGTGGGTGCAGAAGTTCAGAATGCACCACATTTCCTACCGTGACGGAACTCAGCGAGAGGCAGTCTTTCTACACTCAAGCACATCTACCTGGGTCTGTTAGGCTGCTACTTAGATATTGGTTATCTCCAGGCCCCGCTGCACACTGGAAATTTTCATGAAAGCAAGTACCTTGAGTTTGTCCCAGCAGGGAAGAGATTGACAGCTTTAATTAATAATTGCAGATCATCTTCTGACCAATTTTTACTGCCACTCCCACTTCCGCCAGTTGACTTCTCTGCATTCTTAGATGCTTGCCGCATCCGAGCGTCAGCTTCCTCCTTCTCTTTCCTCATCTGCTCGTTTACTTCTTCTATCTACACAAATACAGGTAGGTCAGAGACTTACAAAGCATTTAGTGAGCACCCCCTTTCTGACTGCAGTGGTGTGTGGGTCCCAACTCAATGCCAAGCTCATTCCAACCCTACGCTCTGGAGGCAAAACTCAAGCCAAGCGTCAGCTTTCACCTGGCTTCTCCTCACTGCATAGGTTAAGGCGTGAAAAGCCACCACATCCTGAACTGCCCTTGGACTCACTGGCAAGGTGCCTGGGCTTGGGTTATTCACACACGAGCTACCTCACATCTCTCAAGGTCTTGTTCTATGGAAATGTAAGCATGCAGGAAAGAGGTCTGTCTTGTCCTGGAGCTCTACCCTACACAATGCTCTCCTCCTCACCTCCAAATCTGTACAAAGAAAACCTTTATGTGACCTGTGCTTCCTCTAGGCTGTTGCCTTGGAGTCACCTGTGACTTACCCCTCCTTCAATCCCTCAGAACCATCAAGTCCCTATAGTTCTAACTCTGAAACATTTTCCTGATTCTTGTCTTTCTTACAGAAAAATTATAGTTACTTTTTATCAGTCTTATGCATTGTTCACCAATACCAGATAATTAGTGCAGCTCTTGGACTGGAAACTGGTCTTGTAAGTGTTTAAACCTCAAGTTTGCTCTACTCTTCCTAGTCAACTTCCTTTCCATAATTCTCTCCTACCTCTGTTCACAGTTGTGTCATTTCTCAACCTTCATTTAACAGTGTCCCTCTCCAAAGCTCAGCCTCCCCTTACCATTCAGATGTAGACTCACTTCAGCCTTTAGCGGTTATTGCATGCCCTGAATCCTATGAGCCTCAGGCTCTTTCTTTTGACACAACTGTTCTATGAACTCCTTTGTGACAATGATAACATTAGATATTCCCAAAAAGCACCTAGTCAGACTACTACGTATGCACAGTGCTATATAATAGGACTATCAGATTTTATTTAGTATAGTAAGTACCAATACTTGTTAAACTGAATTCAGTTTCTAGGTCTGCCTAATTGGTAAAAGGTATAGATTAGACAGAACAAGGATCTTTTTTTGCTTATAAATGTTATTATCCTATGAAATACTCTGGGGATAATCAAAACAAATTTTACCCAATACTTAAAAAAAAACCAAAAAACCCTATGATTAATATGCTAAAGACTCCAAATTAAACACTACATGATTGAAAAATGTATTAGCCAGGCAATGGTGACATACACCTTTAATCCCAGAACTCAGGAGGCAGAGGCAGGCAGATCTCCAAGTTTGAATGAATTACACACAAGATTACTATTTTATATGGTTTATATACTGTGCAAATAAAACATACCCATTGTGGATCTTGGCTAAACAGACATGCTATATTCATACAATGAAATACAAAGCATCACCTGGGCATTGGTGGCAAATGCCTTTAATCCTAGCACTTGGGAAGTAGGCGGATCACTGAGTTCAAGGCCAGCCTGGTCTACAGAGTGAGTTCCAGTACAGCCAGGACTACACAGAGAATCCCTGTCTCGAAAAACCAAAAAAACCAACCAAACAAAAAAACCCCAGCATATTAAATTTAATTTAAATCACCAAAGTACTTAATATAAACACAATATAGTGGGATACACACACACACACACACACACACACACACACACACACACACACACACACACACACACACACCACACACACACTCCCCGATATTCTTTGCCTTTTGTAACCTATGAATCAGGTGAAGAAATAGGTAAAATAATTAAATGGTAAATATAAGCAGAAGCGTTTATCCTGTTACCTGTTTTTCTAGTGCAGCTTTTCCTACTTCTCTTGTAGCTGATGCCAGTATTTCATTCAAGCACTGTAAGCTACAGAAGAGAGAGGGAGAGAGAGAGCGAGAGCTGGGAGTGTAGCCCCACAGCACAGCCTTACCTAGCATGCACAAAACACTGGGCTCCATTTTCAAGTTTTACACACACACACACACACACACACACCAAAAAGAAAAAACAACCCGTGGGGGTGGTGGTGAGGCGTGGATGAAACGCCTGTCAGGAGCAGCCCTCAGAATACCTTGCTAGTTCAAGCCGATCACAGAGCTTTTCCACCTCTTCCATCATTTTAACACGATCCGCTTCATTGTCCGAGAAGTGATTCCAGCTCTACAAGTACAATGCGAATGATTCCATCTTCCACCACTACAGACATCCACACACCAGCAACCCAAGCACAAAGCATGTCCTTCCCCAGAGCTTGTGGGTGGGCATGCACACATTATCTTTGTGTGTACACCAACTGTGTTCTCAGGGGTTTCTCTGATTAGCGAGCAATAGAAGGCGTTATACCAAGTAGAAGAGACAGTGCAGAATATCCACAGATGCTGTGAACCCACAGTAATTACCCAGATATTTCAGGATCAGGAAATTGACAGCCCTCTCCACCCCCAGCTATCTGCTGCCTGGCTATCTAAATGTGCTGAATGGGGAAATCCACTGGAAAACTTAAATATGAAAAATTTAAAAGGGGTTATAATATGCTAAATAACAGAAGCTATATAGGAAAAATCTGATTAATTGAAGATTATACTTAAACAATTTAATGTACGTGAATATACAAAGAACTGGCTAGAAAACCCTTCCCAGGGGCTGGAGAGATGGCTCAGTGGTTAAGAACACTGACTGCTCTTCCAGAGGTCCTGAGTTCAATTTCCAGCAACCACATGGTGACCCACAACCATTTGTATTGGGATCTGATGCCCTCTTTTGGTGTGTCTGAAGTCAGCTACAGTGTACTCGTATAAAATAATACATACATAAATCTTAAAAAAAAAAAAAAAAAAACACCACAACAAAAAACCCAGAAAACCCTTCCTTCTTCTTTTAACCTGTGGAATATGGTTCTCACTGAAGTCCCAAGGCCACTTTGATGGTGGACACTGAGGCTTCCACAGTACCACTGATGCTTTTCCTATCTGTGAGGTCACTCCTCAGTGTCTCTTTGAGCAGTCTAGTACCTCTCACTTCCTGCGGTTTTCTAGGGTGCCCCCCCCCCCCCATCTCCACATTCCAGGCTTTTCCAGGCTAATCTCATCTACTTGCATGGTTTCTAGCGTTATCAAGATGTTGATGAGTCTGTAGTGATCCTGCTTGTAAAATTCTACACTTGCACCTGCAAGAGTCCATTGCAGTGTCCCAGTAGGCCCAACACGACACACACCACACCCGTCACTTTCCCTCACTCTTCTCCTTTGTCCTCCATATCAGTAAGTCATTCTTCCTAGTAGTCCGTGCAACACGAAAAGTTCCCTCCTCTAAATGCATCACACGACCTGAGCCAACAGGCAGGAGCCTCTCCTGCCTTAGACAGACATGTCCATCCCATCTGTACCCTAGTCCAGGCCACAATCCTCTAACCTGGACCGTGACAAAGGGGCCTAAGCACTCTTTCTGGCTCTTGCATTCTGAGCCCCTGCGCAAAACTGAATCAGGATCAGACTCCAGCCTTTGGCAGATTTCAACCCTTTGGTGAGACACATGATGCTCTCAAACCTGGCTCCTCCTCGTCTTCAGGAGCCTCTGCTCTCCAAGCCTCACTGGTCTGCATCCTCTGAACATAATCTCCCCCCCCCCCCACCCCGGACTGCAGGGGTAAATCCTACCAGAGACAGAAAGCATTCCTTGCCTACTACCTTTTTGGTCTCTTCAGATTCTCACTTGTCATTACTGAGCGGTGTGTCCCTCGAGGGCAAGGACTGCTAATTAAAGCTGCCCAGGCTCCTGGTCATCTGATGCATGAACAAATCATCAACTCAGGCAGCACAACAGGTATGAGGCCCACTCTCATTTATGGCACCCTAAGTACTACTCAGCCTTCTTAGGTCCCGAGTAGCCTTTGGGTTGTTTTTTTGTTTGTTTTTTTTTTAACTCAAATTCTCATTGCATGCTGATGTGCACTGACTGTAGGCCAAGCCATGGACTGCCATCTTAGGGAGTCCATGTGGATGGGGAGCTGTGCCCCATCATAAAAGGATTATCCCTGCTGGGCTTGTCAACTGTTCTTTTTCATGTAAGCTGGGAGGGTCACAGGAGTCTCACCTGAGTATCCACCCACTCCCTAATACCTGCTATATGTACTGCCTGGAGCTCGGGGAGGGGCTAGAGTATTTAGGTCAGGGAAGGCTTTGAGGGAAGAGGTCCAACATGTGGCTGTGACAATGCCCTCATCCCTCTTGGGTAAAGGCTTTCCAGGTGTAGCCTGTGAGGAGAGAAGTGTCCACACTCCTTTAAGTAACCCCTCGCCTATGATCTGTAAGGAAAACCGATAAATCATTGGCTCCCCAGAGTGACCCTTGGTGGAACTATACCTCAGTTTGTTGCTGGGGCCTTAGGAGGAGAGGCCGAAGGGCCCACCCCTCCCCAAGGAATTTGAGAAAGCCTTGCTGAGTGCCAAGTACTGCTTGCAAATCGTCTCATTAACTATCTTAGCTTTGAGACTGGGTTGTTACCCCAGCTACAGGGACAGAGGAGGTAAGTGAGCACCAAGGTATTGAAGCTACCTCCGTAGGGCCCCATAGCTACACAGCTGAAGGCCAGGCTAGATAGATTACATGAGATGCTCAGTCAGGCTGCTGGACAAGCTCAGTAGTTAAAACACTTGCCCCAAGTTCAATCCCCAACACTGTAAGGAGAGAACTGACTCCCACAAGTTGTCAGCTCATCCCCACACATGGACCATCGCTTGTGTGTGCCCATATACATACATAGAGAAAGAATATAATAAAAATGAGACTCTGACTCAAAAAAAAAGAAAGAAAAAAAAAGAAAACCAAATAAAAACAGAGCAAACCCCCAAATATTCATTTCAAGATAAAATGCGCACGTGTGCTTGTGCGTGGTGAAGAGGAAGCACCTTCACGTTCCCTCACGAGTGCTCGTGCGAGCAGCTGCCCCAGCAGTCTGGCATACCTTGCACGAGTTCCGAAGTTTCTGCCTTTCCTTTTTAATGGCTTTTTTCTGGATATCTTTTTCCTTCTTGGCCAACAATGCTTGCTGTCTAACTTCTTCCTCTTCTTTCTCCTTAGCCAACCGAACAGCTTCTAGTTCAGCTTGTCTTTGCTTTAAAAAGATGAGCAAAATCATTATTTAGTAAAGAAACTAGTGCTTCTAAATGCATTATAATCTTATTTAAATGTTCAGTCTTTTGATGAATTAGAAACAAGATACCAACTTAGTGATGAATTAAAGTTAAGGAGAGCTGAAAAAATTCTACAAATTATAAAATTTTACTTGTTAAAAAATAAAGCAAGGCAAAAGGGAGACCAGAACCAGTCTTTTCCTCGATGAAGCACCGCGCACCGCAAATACATATCAGCCCATTTGGACTGACTGCCTTCCATCCCAAGGCACGGATCACAGCAGCATGGAAAGACTGCCCTCCCTCCCTCCCTCCCTCCCTCCCTCCCTCCCTCCCTCCCTCTTGACCCATTTACCCTCTTCCATCTTACACTCAATAAAATAAATAAATGAAAAAAAAAAAAAAAAGCAAGGGCTGGAGAGATGACTCAGCAGTTAGGAGCACACTAGAGAACCCAAGTTTGGTTCCCAGTACCCAAACCTTAATTCCATCTTCAGGGCATCTAATGTCCTGAAATCTCCTTCATCAGGCATGGGGACATACGTAGCATACACTAGCACAGACACTCACACATACATACAAGTTAAAATAAAAATAAATCTGCCTAAAAATAAGTAAGTTTGGATGTAGTAGGGCACAACTTTAATCTAAGGACTCTGGATGCAGAGGCAGAAGCAGGCAGATCTTCAAGACCAGCCTGGTCTACACAGTGAGTTCCAGAGCAGCCAAGGCTATATAGTTGAGACCCTGCCTCAGATAAAACAAAACAATTTAAGAGATAAAAGAAAGTTGAAGGATTTTTTAATGATGTATTTTGTTTGTTTAGTAAGGACCTGTTGTAAGGCACCTAGCTAACTTGTCAAGTTCACTCACAAGCTGGGCATAAGTGGCTCATGCCTGGTATTCAAAGTCTCAAAATATCAGAAATAGGTTGGGTGTGGTGGCAGAGGCAGACAGACCTCAGTGGGTCAAGGGCAGCCTGGTCTCTAGTGAGTTCTAGGCCAGGGTTACATAGTGAGACCCTGTTTCAAAACAAACAAGTAAACATAACCTTACAGAACAAAACCCTAAAAGGCATCACTCAGAGTGGTACCCAGTACTGTTTCTATACTCCACCTTGAGGGACTGAAGCCTTGGCGCCCCACCCATCTGAAGCATACGGCACGGCGCCCCAATGCTGCCTTACCTTTTCTTTGGCTTCCTGTTCCTTCCGCCTAGCTTCTGCTTTTGCTTTCTTTTCTGCTTCTTTCTTGGCCTTTTCTTCTTCCTTAAACTTTTTTATCCTTGGGTCACAACTGTAAGCATTATCTACCCAAAAAATAAGTTAATATTGTCAATGTCTAATATTTAAAGAACTATTAAAAAAAAACCAAAAACCAAAGACCATTAATTATACTTACCAACTAATGTTCTTATTCTGTTCATCTCTTCCTTCTTCCTTTGTGCCCTCGTTGCTCTGTTCTGCTTTTCAATCCATCTCCTCTCATCACGACTGTAAGACACAACACATTAATATCAAACGAGTACGACACATGACTGGAAAACATGACACTTTATAAGTTCAATGTAAATGTCTTAAGAGATTAAGCCACTACACTTCATTCCTATTATTTAGTATTAATTTTGTTTTTCCTGCTATTTATGTCAAAAGAACTTCCCTACACATTAATAAAAAAACTAAAACTAGCTTCAGCAACCAAGAGAAGAATTTATGGAGCTGAACTATTTTGACCCTATTTTTCCTTGACAATTCCTTAGGTGTATTCTAACCTACTTGGTCCCACCTAGGCTTATGTATTGGGGCTCAGAGAGAAGGCTTAAAGGTTGAAGCATTACTGTTCTTCCAGAGGACCTGACTTAGGTGCCCAGCACTCACACTGGCAGCTTACAACTGCCTGCAACTCTAGTTTCAAGGGAATGAATGAAATGTTCTTTTCTGGCCCCTTGAGGCACCAGACATGCATGTGGTATGTATACATGTATACACACATACATACATACATACATGAGGGTACTCAAATATACAAACAACCAAAGAAACCCCCTATTACCAAAATGTGCTTACTGGTATGATAATGGCCATAATTCAGTTATGGGGTAACCGCCCACTTTATTATTTGGATTTGAGGTCCACTCTGAAGGATAGAATTCATGCCTGATAATGTAAACTTGGTCATAACCTCATGGATGGAAAGGCCATAGGCCTTAGTGGGGAAGCAACTATACTGCTTTGCTAAATGGATATGTTGTCAAGTTGCATTCTAAGTATTTATATTTATACCCATAGGTTAATGCAGCTTCTCTCTTAGTCAGAAAGCTTCTGTTTACAGTAGGAAGTGGTTAATGCAGACCTGTCAATGTGCTGAAATGGCCCTCGCTCCCTGACACCCAAGGACTCAGGAATATCACACAATGGGAAGCAGACAGACTGTGGCAGCTGCAGGATGTGGAGGGGGGGCTGTGGAATGTCTTCTGAATATGCTAGGGCCCCTGCAGTCATGAATGCAGAAGCTGTGGCTCCTGCACAAGATTAAGTCTGTCAACAGCCCTCATGGATCGAGGAGGAAAGGTGAGGGACCACCCTTAACTGAGGAGCTATTGGCAGTTAAAAGTTGCTGGGAGAAGGGGAGTCATTTTCCTCAGTGGTGTAGCCACAGGTAAGGTGCTCACAATCCGGCAAATAAGTACACACATGCACCTGCTTGTTAGAAACAACAAAAGGACATGAAAGAAGGAAGGGCAAAAAGGATCCCGTGTGGCAGGAAGGCTTCCAGAGGAGAGCGGATGACATGATAGAAGCATCCCATACGTATGTGAATGGTCAGAGGATAGACACTTTTTAAAGGGCCGGAGAGTGGCGAGATGGTGCAGGTGCTTGCCTTCAAGCCCAAAGGTATGAATCTGACCCCTGGGGGAAGCAGGGTTAGGAGAGAACTCAGTTCAGAAAGTTGTCTTCTGGTCTTTACACCCAGGCTAGGACAAATCTGTGTCCTGCACAATAAATAAATAACAAACTGTAAAGTGGCTGGGATACAGCTTACTCGCCTACCTTACACAGGGTCTTAAAACTAATCTCTAGCATACATATGCACAACCTTTTGTTTTTTGTTTTTTTTTTAAAGAAAAGCTGGATGTATGGCTCAGTGGTAGCATTTGCCGAACATAAACAAGGCTTTGGATTTGGTCCTCTGCTCCACTGTGTGTGTGTGTGTGTGTGTGTGTGTGTGTGTGTGTGTGTGTGTCTGTGTGAGTGTGTGTGTCTGTGTGAGTGTGTCTATGTGTGTGTCTGCGTGTGTGTGTCTGTGTGTCTGTGCGCGCTCACCTCTATTAACAACTGACATACATACCATTCTGCTTTTTCTTTTTCTTCTTCATCTAAATAAGAAAATTCTCTCCAAGAATCAAAATTATACCTAATATAGATAGAAATCAAGACAGAATTGGAAAAATAAATGGTTGTAAAATTACATTAGATACATATTACTTTTAAAGTAGTGGCAAGCAGATCAAATGTCTGAATGGACCCTCCCCCTTTGCTGTTATGTCAGACTTCCATTACACTCAGACGCTCAGTCAGCACAGCTGTAAAGCCGGCCCCGCATCTGCCCGCCATGAAGCATGAAGTGGAAAACCCTCATCACTCCCAGGTCTAAGACTGCAGCTCCCGCTGCCCCTGCTGCCTCAGCTGCTCACTGCCCTACAGTGTGTTCTGAGATTTTCCTGTCTTCATGTTAACTACTGTCAAGTCTTAATGTTTATCGTATTTCTGCTTTGTCATATAAATGTAAAAGCTACTCCACAACTAATTAGTTTTATCTAGAATGACTTTGTTTCTGTATTTATTAGCAGTTAATGAAAAGACATACAATGAGGCTGGAGAGATGGCTCAGTGGTTAAGAGCACTGGCTGCTCTCCCAAAGGACACCAGTTCAATTCCTAGCACCCACACAGTGGCTCACAACCAATGCCCTCTTCTGGCTTCCACAGGCACCATGTGTGCAGACATACATGCAGGTAAAACACACATACTTTTAATGCTTACTGAAAACTAGTGAATCGTAAACTGTACAGTCTACTTCAAGAACTCAACTTTCCCCTCCACTGAGACAGGGTCTCACTATGTAGTCCTGTCTGGCCTCAAATTCATGGGGACTGGCCTGCCTCTTTTTCAGAGGCTAAAGCCATAATAAATCATCAGGTCAGGTTCAAGAACTCAGTAAGGTGGGGTGTCAGCACACGCCTTTAATGGGAGTACAGAGGCAGGTGGGTCTCTGCGACTTTGAGGCCAGCCAAGATTACATTATCCTAACTTAAATAAATAAAAAAAAAAAGCTGGGTGTGGTGGCACACACCTTTGATCCCAAGGCCAGCCTGGTCTACAAAGTGAGTCCAGGACAGCCAGAGCTAATAATATACAGAGTAATCCTGTCTTGAAAAAAAAGAAATTAAAAAAAAAAAAAAAAAAAAGAAAAGAAAAGAGATGACTCAATGAGTATGTGTTAATTCTCAGTTTTTATTTTTCACTGCAATCAAATATTTGTCATCTAGATCTCATTAATACATTAATAGAAAGCAGACTGAAAAATCATAAAAGGCAAATATAGAAGATACAGAGCATTGCATGAAAATCTTTATTAATTTCATATGCTTATTTAAAGTTCTGCTATTCAAATGTGAACTGATGAGCACTTAATGAACATCCTTAAAAATGACGTCAGCACGTAAGTAGTGTATTCACTTACCAGAAGGAATAAAAGGCATCTACATCTTCAAATGATGAGTTCATATCACCAAGTTTGGGAACATTTTTTTTATTTGACCATCTGAAATATTAAAACAAAAATTTGACTCAAATGAAAGATTTTGAAGCCAGGCAGTGGTGGCGCACGCCTTTAATCCCAGCACTTGGTGGATTTCTGAGTTCAAGGCCAGCCTGGTCTACAGAGTGAGTTCCAGGACAGCCAGGGCTACACAGAGAAACCCTGTCTCGAAAAACCAAAAAAAAAAAGAAAAATTTTGAACAGGAGCTCAACTTATAACTAGTTCTTTAAAAACAACAGCTTTTACTAATTAATCC